>OW387024.1:28525046-29171802 GCA_936439885.1 Nowickia ferox
TTTGCTGTTGTAAAGGATTTTATATAATTGTTGTTATTATTATTATTGTTAATATTTTTGGTATTGTTGTTGTTACTACTACTGTTACTACTGCTGCTACTACTGTTTAAAATATTGGAAAAATAACCCGTACGTGTTGCTGGAGTTGTTGTGGTTGTTGTTGTTGTTTTTGACTTAGTTTCTGGATTTTCAGCACCGGTTTTACTATTGTGATGATTTCTGTTGTTGCTGTCGCTCAATCGTGTCTTGTCTTCCAAATCAAAGAAACGTTTAGATGTTTTTCTAATTTCTGCTGTTTTTAATGCTTCTGCTGCTGTTGCTGCGGCTGCTGCTGCAGTGGCTTTTGATTTTTTCGTTCTCATAAACGAAAATGGTGTTGCTGACAGCAGACCACGACTAAGTATGTGTTCTCTGAATGTGAATGTTGTTGAAGATGATGATGATGATGAATTTGTTTTTGTGGTTTTTGCTGACACCGTTGACGAATCACTAGAGGATGATGCAGCAGATATGGCCGAATAGCCCGACGTAGATAATGAGGAGGTAGTAGAGGATGCAGATGAGGATGATGATGAAGTTGAAAATTTTTTACTTTTCTTTAGTTTTTTCGTAGCAACGGTTGTAGCAACTTTTGTGGCTTGTAACTGTTTTTGTTTCTGTTTCTTGGTTTGTAATTGATATTCAACTGCCGTTGCTGCTGCTGCTGCTGCTATTGTGTCGAGTTGATACTTTCGTTCTTTTTCTTGTTGTTGCTGTTGATGGTGGTAGATAAACGATTGTTGTAGTTGTTTAACTGTAGCTTTATTGCCTTTGCTGTAGCTGTTGTTTGTTTTGGTATATTGATCATGATACTGGTACTTTGTACCTGCTGCTGCTTTTAGTTTTTGTATCAATGGAGTTGTTGCAACTGCTGCTGTTGTTGTTGTTGTTGTCGACGTTGTATTTGCACCAATTTCCAGAATATGTGTTGGTGTTCTCAACATTATCTTGGCATTAGTTTGAACAAATTGTTATTGTATCTTTGAGAATTTTTCTTTTCAATTTACTTGCTATCTTTTTTCATATTTTAATTTAATTTTATGGAAATTTTTCTTATTATCTTAGTTTCTTGTATAGCCAATAAACCAATGTTGTTGTTGTCACTTTCTAAAATTTTAATGTCTGAAGTTAACATTCCGTTATAATAACAATAGTTACATATTCTTAATATTGTTTTATTATAAATTAGTATTTTGTTAATATTTTTTTTTTTGTAAAAGAAAATACACAATGCAACACTGTCGTAAAATGGGTATATGTATATTGTTATTAATTTGAAAATGTTTTTTCTTATTTGTGTTATACTTTTAGAAATATTTTATAAAAGTTGAGCTTGATATGCATTTGTTTCATACATACATATGTATATGTAAATAACATAAACATTTACATATTTGATTATCTTCTTCAATTAGTAAGACCATTGTTGCCAGATCTGCCTGTTTATCATTATTCGCGCATAAAGCTGTAACCCCATATAAATTATAAAATAAACCCCAGAAAATTTTCAATAATTTCGGCATTTTTTGCGTTGCGAAATTATTCCTAATAATTTGAATATTTTTTTTCTAATTAGATATTTCAAGGAATTGTTTTACTTTACAGACACATTAAAATTAATTCAAGTTAAATTAAAAGAAAAATGTTTCGTGTTTCATTTTAATGGAACAAAATTGGATTTATTAAGCGACTTCAAAAAAAAAGAAGGAGCAGCTTTCCTTACAAAAAAGCTTTCAGCAAATTGTAATACGATGCATCAAAACAATTCACATATTCCATTTGCAATAAAAGTTGTGTATATAAACCAGAAATCTATATCAACTGACACCACACACAGTGGACCAAACACAAAGAACGCTGATGATGAAGGTGAAGGTGGCCTTCGAAAGCAGCTAGTTGTTCCGTTCTACTACGTGTATGTCAGATTATTTACAATTAACGTTGGTGTTATTTGTTCATTAACAATTATCACATGTAATTTGGCTTACAAAGCGATACGAACTTTAGTCTGATCAAATCATAAATATAGAAAAAAGGAGGAGGTTTTCTTCCAGATTGGTTCTATCAGATCTTTTCATTGAAGTCGGTTTTTTTTTGGCAGAATTATTTTATTTTATGTGGAAAGTGAATTAACACTTTCTTTCGCTCAAAAATTTCTCGAAACAATGATAATTTTGTCAACTGTGCAGAACGCAACTAAAAATGTCTTCGACTCAGAATCGATTAGAAAACTATTCAAATAACTAGTAAAAATATTTGTGAAAGTCCAGGAATTTCGAGAACTCATGGTAGTCAGTGAAATTTTTTGCACACGAAGACGGCTGAAAGGGCATTATTTCTTACGCTGGATTCCCTCATTGTTTCCGATAAAATTTTTTGTCGGGACAAATTTTTTTATATGTTGTTTGACGTCCCTCTTCTAGAGAGAGAGAGAGAAAAAATAATTTTAGGAACCATTCTCAGCTTGAATTGGTTTAATTTTATATTTTGTCCGGACAAAATTGAACTGGGCTGCCAAGTATTTTAATTTTTCAGCCAAAATTGAACTGAGCTGCAACATCATGTTATAAGAATAATAAATAGAGAGTATACTTGTATTTAATTAGAATAGAAATGAAGGAAAATTGAAAAATAAAACATATACATACTCGAACATATGGAGTTGAACGAAAGAATTGCATTAAACAATTAAAAAGATGTGTGTGACACAGCAAATTGTAATCATTTGCCAATGTGCTGCCACTTGTAAAATTAATACGCATCGTTTACACTCGTATTTCATATGATAGCTTTGATTTCCCAGACAAAATGTTCAAAATGAATGATCCGTGCTGCAGAAAACCCTCAGTAAAAAAATTTTTGTCTGGACACAAATTTTGTTCGGAAACAATGGCTGAATCCAGCTTTAGAGAACATACATTTCAATAACCAGCAAATGTAAGTCTGAAATTTTCATATTCTATTGATTTAAAAACTATAAAATTTACTTCAAATTTCAAAGCTCGATGCAATTCGTCAGCAAGTCTTTGCACGAATGCATACATAATGAAGCGATAAACTCATTCAAAGTAGAACTTCTAAAAAATACTTTATGAAAAATGCTTACTTTTGCTTATTTTTTATTAAATTAAACAACAACAATGACTTAAAGTAGCAACACGAAATTTGTCAAAATCGCGGTTTTTCATAGACCAAATCTTAGGGACCGGATATTCCTTAACTGAAAAACTACCAGGCTTTTTTTATGTTGCTTGCCTCGCTTGTACAACATGAAAATTTTTTTTTTTTTTGCTTTTTCTGAACATTTGCGATTTTTTCAAAAGTAAATTTTTCTGATGTGGAGTATGTACTAAAAAGTTCTATTTTGTGCGGATGTTCTTACGAGTTATGCTATCCGATTTTATAACAAACCGATATGGCAACAGTAACTGTAAGCTGTTAAAATGCTTCTTCTTAAATTTTATTTACTCTTGAAATGTTGATCTCTTTTACTTTTACAAAGGAAAAGTGTTTGTTCCTTTTGAAAAACTGAAAACAAAAACAAAATAAACCAAAACCCGTCGTATTTGTATGAAATGACACTGACACCCCAGTAATGCGGTGACAGAATGAATGAATGATACTTGAAGTGGGAAGATTTTTATTGCATGCGACGCCACCATCACGACAATTTCATTTCATGGGAATATTTTGTTGTTTGTTTTACATTTTCCAAGGCAACGGAAGACATTGTTAGCGAAAGACAAGACGACGTTGGAAAGAAATCTTTGCTGTCTCTCTTTAAAGATTGGCAAATATTATTATTAGCTTTGGCTTGCTGGATTATATGTATGTACATATTTTAGTTTTTACAGTTTTCTTGGGTTTTATTTATTTTTATATTTTTTGAAATTTAATATCATGAGTAAAAATGTTCCGCAATTTGAATATATAAATCATAATTATTGCTGCCACTCCAAATAGCAGAACAAAAAAAAAACGAAGAAATCCCTTATATTTTTGATAAAATATAATTTATAATTCAAGTGCATAAGGTAAGAGGTTTGTGACTGTTCAAAATGTGTGGTTGAAGTCTACTGACGATTTGTTAAAGCTACAATGAAATGCATATAGACATCCCTTAACCACCAGCAAATAAATTTCACTTATAATATAATTTATAATCTTATTTTTTATAGTTTTAAGCTCGAAAAAATATTTTCTGACCAATATACAGCATAGAAACCTACAATACAAAAAATTAAGCCTTACAAATTTCTGGCATTTAAGTTTAATTTCGAATTTTAAAATGTTTTTTAGTTTTTAAATGTTTTGTAGAAATTTTTCTTGTAAAATTTAACATAAATTTTTAATATTTTCTATATTTGGTTTGGTGAATATATTAATAAAGAAGAAATTAGTGTTTCATTCTATTAAATTTTTATTATTAAAATTTATGAATTCTGTGCTAAATACTATGTAAATTTTTTAATTTAGTAATTGAATACAAAATAAAATGTTTTCCGTGTAAGAAAAACACATTAATTTATGAAAAAATTGTCACTTCTAATGGAAAAAGACCTGAAAATGCTGAACATGAAAGCCTAATTAAGAGAAATTATTGCTTTAATTAAAAACTCCTAATAGATGAATAGAAATAAATACAAACGTATACGAGTACATAATAAATATAAAAAAATTAAAAATTTTTCACTTTTTTATACTAACCGTAGCACTCTAATCCTTATTTTTATTAACTGACTACAAAAGAGGAACCTCCTCCTCCTCCACCATCAATTCGTCTGTATTTTTTTTCTTCATCAAGTATAACACGAATGAATGTTTCATTTTTGAAAAAGCCGGCTTTCGTAATTTTTTGCCATTCTAAAGTATATTTGCTTCCGTGACTAATTTAAATGATATAAAACTTAAATTTTCTTTTTGACCTTGACTTGATTTCGTTGCTTAGTAAAAGAACTTTTGTTTGTATCACTTTAATAGAAACAAGAAGCAAACAAAACACCTTCAGAACTAATTCAGCGCTTACAACATATTAATTTTGTTCGTATTTAAATTTTTTTTTACATTTTTGAATTTAATTATTTTAAGTAGCAAACAAGCAAAGTTTCTGACATTTATTAATTAAAATTTTATACAAATAAATTTTGTTTATTCTCTTTTCGTACTTGTGCACTTTATTTTTGTTTTATTAGTTGCTTCTTAAGAATCACACCATCACGCAATTGTGTGATTTCGTTTTACATTTGTTTTTGTTAATTTTAATTTATGGAATTATTTTATAGTTACGTTCTTATCGCAGCGAAAATAAAGTCTTGGTTATTATTTTAATTAAAACTATTCTTTTTTTATACTTGTTGCAAAAAACCACAATATGAAATCGAGCGGAAAATATTTTAAGAACTTAGGAGTAAATATGTTGCAACAACATATGGACATACGAGTACATATCGCTCATTTACTCAAAGAGCGTCATAACTCATAATCGACGAAGTAAATTAACCAAATAAAATGGCTACTAAACACAGCTTCGATATTTAATACGCCTCATTTACACCAGAGGTGCTGCAACACAGCATTATTAAAAAAAGCAGAGTTGTAAAATATTGAAGCTTTCCTCTATCTTTTCCTTCACCACCTGTTTTCTCTATCACTATCCCTTTCCTAAAGAAGGTAACATATAGTAATAGTAGTAGTGGTAGGCATTCCATTGCCTGAGTGTTACTTGAAGAAATATACATAAAACAAATCTCGAAAAATTGATTTTTTGCGTTAATGATGCAGAATTAATCCTCATATCGTTATTCATATTGTTTAAACATTTGATACAAATATCTTGTTTACTCAGCGCTGGAGAATAAAAATGAATTTTTGTTCTCCATTAAGTTGTGCGTAAATTGAAAACTTGAAACTCGTTTTCCGGCGAAATAGTTTTTTTTTACTTATGACGTTCTTTGAGTAAATGCGTGTATGTACTCGTACATATAAAGACTTGGTATCGAACTTTTATTTTAGATAACAAAATAAAACGAACTCTGCGTGTATGTATTTGAGAAATAATGTTTGCAGGATGAATAAATTTTTCGTATTTAGCTTTTAGAGTACAGTTTTTAGCGGTCTCTTTGCAATTCGTGATTTGTATTCTTCACCTCTTTCTTAGGAAACAACAAACGAAACTCAATATTTTTGAGATCAATATTACTTTTCTGTTTTTTGTTAGGTTGTTAGTTCAAATACTTACAAAGGCCGTGTATTTTTGAAAATGTGTATGATAATTTGAAACATTTGATAATTTGAAACAATCAACAAAAGAGGGATGCAACAAAACGCTACACTTATTAGTCAGCATGTGTTTTCGTGTAATTATATTGGGTGTCGCACAGTGGGGGATTTCGTTAAAAAAAAATGTAAATAGTTATATACATATATAAATAACTATTCGACCTTTTTTATTTAAAATATAATGTAATTTTTATAGAATTACTCTATTCAGGCTTCCATGGTCATTCAAAATGATTTAAATGCAAATAAAAGACAATTTTATTTCATTTATTCATATCCGACGTTTCGTTGGGATTTTCCAACATCTTCAGGGATACTATTTTTATTGAAATATATTGTATCTTTTAATAAAATTTGCATTTAAGTTTTAATAATGTTATTTAACGCAACATGACAACATACGACATAAAACACATAATTTAAAAATAATTGCAAATATAATCAAAATTGTAAATATCACGGTAGAAAGCTTTTCTTAACGTTGTAATATCACAGTGTAACTCCAGCTGTGATACAGTTAAATAAATAATCAAAAATCATCTGAAATTACTCCCAAAGAACAGCTTTTGCTGAATGTTATAAAAAAAATATCGCCAAGCGTAAGCAAATATTTATATGCGTAGGATTTACCCAAACGACCTAATTATACGAAATTACGCAATCCCCTGGCATGATTGGTTTAGAATTTTCAAAAGAGGTTAATTGTGGAAACGTAATGTTGAAGGCAAGTCATGATCAGTTTGTTATTTATTTTCAGTTTTCAGCTTTACCGAAATTTAACAATGTAAATGCATATTTAGCAATAAAAAATACATCATTGTCATTATTATTATTATCAGACATGTTAGTAAGTAGTTTTTCCTTGTCTCGCGACTGTGCAGTAGCATGTGTTTCGTGAAGAAAAAGTGAGTAAGTTTCAGAATTCAAATAAGTAGAATTACTGAAATCGTATCGTGTTGTTGCGTATCAGCTGACGAAATCCGTAATATTTAATAAGCATGTTGAAGCTTATTGAAAATGTGTTGGCAACGTTTGCTACGTAAAAATCTATTTTCTGTCAACTTCTGGCTTATGTATGTACATACACGCACACGTATAAAGCAAAGAGAAACACAATAACAGCTGACACATTCGCTGGCAGCCTCACGTTTTTTCTAACTAAAGGCGGTGTCAGATACAACTTTAACGCTTTGCGTGACGTTTCTAGCATTGGCAGAAAAGCGTAAAGCGTAAATGTGTATGACACAATAAAAACTTTGACAACCCTCACTTTTTGTTTTAGTGCTTTGTTTAATGCATAAAATACAGCACAATTCGATTACTCTGCTGCCACTAACTCGTTTCTTATGTAAATTTGACAAAACTTTAATAAAATTTCATATTTAGATGCGAGTTTGGCCAAACAAATTAAGACAATTATACCAACTGATTGTCAAAGCACGCAAAAAGTTGAGAGTTGCATAACTTTTCGCTTCGGTTTGCGTTAAAAGTACTTTATGTGGCATGTTCCATGTACATGTACATTTCATCTTAGATGCCAAAGCGAATCTTCAACGCAACGCGAAGCAAAATTTTATCTGACAGGGTCTTAACATCCAGACTTAAACGATACGACAACTTCAAAAGTAAGATGATACGATTTGACTAACGAAGCCATAAAGCGAGATTGGGGTTGATGTTTCTTTACGTAGGCATATGTAAATAACAATGCACGTGTTCCGAAACCTGTAAGTTGGGGATGAGTAACGATTTTTTCAAGTGAGCGTGCATGATCGTCACTAAAATGTTACCCATTATTCCATCTCCAACTTGTAGATAGATGCACGAGCACGGGGCATTATTGTACTTCATTTGAAATGTAAAAATAAAATTATGAAATTTAAAAGCAATAAAAATAACAAAACTAATAAACCAATTAGGCAGTTTAAAAAGGTTATTTTATGGATATTTATTAACAATCCATACTTGGAATTGAGATAATAATAATGATAAATAATAAGATAAAAAAACGCATGATTTAGTCTAAAAGATATTTCGTTTCAAGAGATATTTCGTTTCATAACTATTTTAAATTTATTTAAAACATCTTAATGACCACATCACTTTATACATATAAGAAACAATATGCTTTTGGAATGTGTGTCTTATTATAAATTTAAATTCAGACAATACTTAATGCCTTGTAAGGCTAATTAGCATTTCATTTGCATTTGTTTAGAACGTGTTAATAGGCCAACTTTGTTCAAAGTTATTGTACGTTTAACGTATAGTCAGTCCTCAAGCGCTAAGACCAGCTCTCAGTTGTCAAAAAAAAATTAAAAAAAAAAATAGTTAAAAACAACACCAAATGGATTAAAGAGAACTTAGAACTTTGTATTAGTTTATTATGCTTATAATTAACACTCTTGTTCAAAATACTTTTCATAAATTAAAGAAAAAAACAGTCATAGAATATACAAATATATTTTTTTGCTTTGTAAAATAAAAGAGCGATGTATTGTCACAATAAAAAGATTTAATACTTTAAAATTTACATATAACAACTGTTTAAATTTTACATTATGTCACCCGCAATTTTGTTTATTTTTAAAATAAAAATACAAATTACACACATTCGCATTTTATTGATTACTTTTGATGGAACATTTATGTAACTCATTAAATATTTTGTGGCTGTGTGTAGAAATTAATATGTTTTAAATTGTTTAAGTCATCTAAAATTCATTGCAATCTTTATAAATGTTTACGAAACATAAAATATCGATTAATGTTAGCAATTAGTACTAGAAGTTGAGACCAGTGATGTCAACTGTTCATACACATGTACATACTCACATACGTACTCGTACATACAAACAAAACTTATGTAATGCTATCATTATTTTACCGAGAATATGATGTAATGCTATTAACGAAGTTGTTTATTCTTTGGCGAGGTTATTTGCGAGCAAACATTAGAGTTTTAGTTTTTTTTTAACGCAACGCAACGCTATGACAGAATTAGTGTAAAATTAATGGAGCAACGCCAGAATTTGTATGCGTGTGCTTGATTTTCATTATATGTAAGTATTCAACGCTTTGCTTTTTTTCTATTTAAAAAAAAAATACAGATTTTGTTAAAAAAAATGCGCAATATATTAATACCGAAAGAGTGAATTTATACGAACGATAAAGTAAATCTTGCTTCAATGGTTATTCCAGTTTTGTTTCCATTGGATTGGCAATTTATCTCGCATTATACGAGAAAACGAAACCGCCAACTTTCCACTTTCATTTTTTCATACTAGAGATGGGCGCGTGTTGAATTTTTCCAACACGACACGACACGAACACGAATGCCAAGATTTCCAGCACGTACGTGCACTATCAAAAAATTTTATGATTTTGCGTGTTTGGCGACACAAAATATTAAATTTGTTCTTTACTGGAAATTCATAAATACATATGTGACCTGCTCCTGAAAAGGGACCTCTGCGCCGAAAATTTTTTTTTTTTACTTTTTGAGTGATTCTTATAGGAAAAAACGCTCTTTCAAATAACTCAATAACTTCTTTTCGGCGCAGAGGTCCCTTTTCGTGGAGCAGTTCACATATTTTAACACCAAAAATCGTTTCGTGTTCATCGTGTTAAATTTGCTCAACACGATACGACCCGAACACGCACGAAATCAGATTTTCTGTCAAGAACACTTCGTGCTGAGTCGTGCGTGTTCGTGTCACGAAAAAAAAGCCCCGCGCTCATCTCTAGTTCATACTGAAAAAATATTTCTCCAATCAATACCTTTAATTTAAAAAAAAGCCAACAATCGATTGAAATTTAATTGTGCCAGTTAATGTCTTTAGTTTAATTTAACATTGAAGCAAAAGTTTATCAGCCCAATCATAAACAAAAGTTCCGCACGAGTTTTATCATTTTCCCCTTTTCTCCTATTATGAATTTGTTTTTTCCCCTTTTTTTATTAAATGCGGTGATAAAAAACTCCTCGGGAGAATAAGTAGGTATATTTATAACACTATGGTCTAAGTAGTTTTTTTTTTGAATGGCACAAAAGTGAAAATTTTGTATGGTTTTTTAATGAAAAGGCCCCATCGTACACAACGGTATAAATTTTTATGGTATATTTGCAATATGGTCACTGAAATATTGTTTTAAACAGAAATAATTGCTTATTTTGTTTTTAATAAGAAACGAGTCGACAATTGTGTGAGGTTATAAAATAAATTAAAAACATTTTCTGTACTATTTGTTAGTTTTATATATACAAGGTGGGCCAAAAGAAATCACCCTATTGCAAGATGCTCTTATTTTTGCAAATGGCGGCCAATGTCAAATCTGTTTTGACATTTGTGCACTAGACAGATATAGAATACAAGTGAACAAGCCATGGTCACCTCATCTCTCGTTTTGGCTATTTACACTGGCCCGCAAGATCGCCCGATTTAACCGTTCGACTTTTTTTTGCGGTGTTTTGAAGTCCCGTATTTACGTAAACAAGCCCGAGACCCTTAAAGCCCTCCAGCACAATATTCGACACGAGTGCGAGAATCTGTCGCCCAAAGTTCTCGCCGAAGTGATGAAAATTGCCATAAAACGGGCAATCAATTGTGACGGCGCCCATTTGGCCGATATCATCTTCTCGACCAATAAAATTCTAAAGGTTCAAATAATTATAATCAAAAAACAGAATCGAAAAATTAGAGCCAAAATGAGGGCCCACCTTGTACAATAGAGGTTTGAATTTTTTGCCCGATTGCGCGACGCAAAGAATGGTATTGTGTTTTTCAGTCTATGTATGTATGTATGTGTGTTCCTTTGCGGCACTATATATGATTCTTGAGTCAGTCGATTTGTCTTAATCCCAGGAGTGTCACTAAAAATATGCCAGTTATCAAAATTTGATATGGGGGCCAACAGACGCCATTTTGTAAATACGAAAAAAGTAAAAAGTCGGCGAATTATATCAAAATGGGTATTATTCGACAGATATTTGAAAATCATCTTTAGGTTTCTCTTATGATTTATCATTTCGAATGACCATTTAGGATATTTAACGCTTCAAAGTTGCTCGCAGTCGGGTTTTCTGATTTTTTTTTTTTCCAAAAATACTTGTTTAAATTCTTGATGTCCAGTTGATTAAGAATTCCGTTTAGAAAAAGATGTATGAAAATTGAAATGTATTCCTTAATTCTGGAATTGTATCTATATTGGGATTTGTGTTAGACTTTTAAAAGTGAATTTCACCAGCTTTCGCTCCAATTTTTGTGTCGTTATATGTATTGTATAATATTTGAATTGTCAAATATTTAAGAAAGCTGCCAATATTTGCCTAAACACTTCATATCGAATCTTTAGGTTGCAATGTCTATCACCAAAAGGGATTTGTTCAATGTTTGGTATGCTGAAAAGGATCAAAAGAAGAAGAATGATGCTGATATATTTTACATTTTCATCAAAAATTTCACACAATGATGAAAATGACGACTATACAAATAAACTAAAGCAATAAAAATCGAAATTTCGTTAGCAAACTATCGAAGAAGTGTCTGAAAGCACATCGAACAAAGAATGTTTTCGAGTCTACTTTTAAATGTTGGTTGGAGTCTATTGGATGTTTTTGGAAGAAGACTCGACGGAAGGACCCTCAACATCGACCTTGCAAAATGTTTTTAGAGGGGAGTCAAATATCAAAATCCAAATCTTGTGAACACTTACTGCCCAGAAGAGTTAACATTTGCTGCTGCAAGAAGTCTTTATAAGACAGACGCTGCAGGCGTTATTAGAACAATAGATATGAAATGCCACATGCTAATTATTCAAATAAAATGCGAAACGTATGAAAGCACAACAAACATATATTCTTGTGTATTTTTCTATTATTTCTAATTTTTTGTGCTTGCAGTGAATATTTACATATTTTGACTATACAAAACAAAGAAGTCAACTTATAGTAATATCAGTGATTATGATTTTGCAGGTCTTATGTCAATTAATTTTTATATGAAAAGTTCCACACCCACTCAGCAGAATTCGCCCATTTTTGGCGTGCGATCGTGACATGCTAAGTCATTAGGTACTGCAAAAAGAGTTTTTTTTTCATGCTTATATTTATTTATTGTATCTTCAAAAAAATGAACTAACAATAAGTATTCAAATCTTAAATCTAGATATAATAATTAGACCCAACCAGAAATATTTCATCTGTAGTGTTGAGTGTTAGAGCCGCAGTGTTCCTCTTTTTTAAGCGGATGTATCCAGTAAAATTCAAGATGTTACGAGCAAGGGGATTTGAATGGGACTGGAGTTTTTAAGTATTTGGCTGCGTATTTTGCAATTTCCTCAGTCACTAGCGGCATATTTAAATCACGATGTAAATTTGAATTTTTAATGTACCATGGGGCCGATGTTATTAGTCTTAAAATCTTGTTTTGCCTTCGTTGGATTCTCTCTATATTGAAAGCTGAAGCAGTGCCCTATACTGGTTTCAAAAGCGACTTGTATATTAAAAGTTTACAATCTAGACTGAGTGTTGAATTTCTACCAATCAGCCAATGTATCTGAGTTAATTTAAGTTTCATTTGTGTTAGCTTTGAGTCAATATGGTGTTTCCATGTAAGCCGTCGATCAAGGTGTATACCAAGGTATTTTACATGTGAATGTGGAGGAACAACTTGATTTTTGATTCGAATTGGGGAACTAGTATCTCTTCGCAGGGTAAATGTTAGCTGAACACACTTTTGTTCGTTAACTTTAATTCTCCATAAGTTTAACCATAGTTCCAGCTGTGTAATATGTTCTTGTAGATATCGGGAAGCCTCGTGAGGGTTTTCGTGCATACTAAGGCAGGCTGTATCATCGGCAAATGTAGATGCTCAAAGGCATATCACAAGTATAAATCAAATACAAAACTGGTCCCAATATGCTCCCCTGTGGCACACCGGATGATATGGATTCGGGCACACTCATGAAGTCTCCTTCCACAACCGTGAACTTCCGGCTAGTAATGTAACATTCCAATAGCTTCAGAAAATTTATTGGTAGATATGATTTTAATTTTAAAATAAGGCCTTCATGCCACACTTTATCAAATGCCTGAGAAACGTCAACAAACAGGGCAGGACAATACTTCTTTTTTTAAAATGTTCTTCTTATAAATTGAACCAATCTATGCGTTTGTGCAATGGTGCTATGCTGACTCCTAAAACCAAATTGATGGTATGGGATGCATCCACTACCAATTAGAATTGGGAACAATTTTGTCATGAGCAGTTTTTCGAAAGTTTTTACATTGTTGATAGTAGACTTATTGGCCTATATGATTCAGCCTTGGCAAGATCTTGGCCCGGCTTTGGAATCATTTTGACTTTGGCAAGCTTTCAGTGGTGTGGATAATACTCTAGTCGTAATATGGCATTAAAAATAAATAGAAGGATTCTAATTGCAATACGAGGCAAATTCATCAGCATATTGTTACTAATTCCATCAATACCCGGAGCTTTTTTTGGGTTGAGTTCAGCAATTAGTTTTTGTACCTCAAGCAGCTTAAAATTTAAGGGTCGAGAGGGTAGAGCAACTACACACGGCAAATCAACAACGTCCGTACATGTGTTTGGGGTAAATACGGATTTTAAATGCTCAGCAAATAG
Source organism: Nowickia ferox (assembly GCA_936439885.1). Taxonomy (NCBI): domain Eukaryota; kingdom Metazoa; phylum Arthropoda; class Insecta; order Diptera; family Tachinidae; genus Nowickia; species Nowickia ferox. The sequence goes on from OW387024.1 coordinate 28,539,008, forward strand.
ATTACCTTTTTCAGTATCGCTTCTTGCCTAACCTCCGGTAGAAGTGCGCAGAGGTGGTTTGAACTCAACGGGTGTTTTAAGCCTTCTCGCAGCGCGCCACAAAGAGTAATTAGATGCTGTGTGACATCAAGGTTTTCCAGATAATTTTTAAGAGGTGCAGTTTTTTCAGATGCAAGCAACTCTTGGAGTCGTTTAGTGCACTCTTTAAACCTGATTTTATGTTGGGGTGATTTGTGTTGTTGCCATTCCCTTCTAGCTCTTCATTTTTCACATACGAGACGTTCAATATCCGTATAATAAATTCTATTAAACCCAGTCTACGGGTGGGAGGTAGTAGCATGTTCAGCAGCCTGCTTAATATTTTCGTTAAGATTCGCAATGTTATATTCAATATCATCGGATGTTCTTAGCGTTATGTTTTCCGTGCAATGACTTCTAAGATATTTTTTGAATCTCAACCAACTAACACGATTGTTCATCTTCACATTTGGGTGAGGTAAATCACTTCTTAGGGCCATTATTACAACTTAAAGATAGTTAAAAGCAGGATTTTATAGGACGTATAAAAAGTTGTTCATTATTAAAAATTTTATTTAAATTATAAGGTAGGATAAACCTGCCTTGAACTTATCGCTCACTTGAGCTTAAAGTAAAATTGTACTAACGAAAGGCATTTTATAAGTCCGATAAAATCCTACTTTTAGTTATCTTTAACTTGTAATAATGGCCCTTAGTGGATTACATATTGTAACGATAGTGGGAGAGTGATCGGAGGAGAGATCTAGGGAAAAGCTTCAACATGAACTAAATGCCTAGAAATATTTTTCATGACTCCAAAATCTATAACATCCGGAATTTTTTGTATGTCTGTAGGCCAGTAAATGGGTTCCCCACTCGAAATGACGTTCAAGCCCATTTTTGAAATTGTGTTGAACAAAGCTCTTCCTCTAGGCGCGAACCCCAAAACGTATGTTTTGCATTGCAGTCTCCAGCTGTTACGAAATAAGGTCCAAGCGATTTGTAGAAATCCTCGTATTGACCTCAGTGTTTGAGAATCTTGGAGGGGAGTAAATTGATGATATAACGAAATTTGTACAAAAATTTTCAACACAAATATTAGTTGCTTGTAGATGTTCTGCACAGATGTTATCAAGAATATAGTGCTTGAGTCTTGACTTAATTAAAATTGCTGATCCACCGCATGCTCTTCCTCTCGGGTCCTTAGTATCATATAAGGTGTAGCCATTTATTTTAAAAAGGCTTCTCGAATTCAAATGAGTCTCAGAAACCAACGCTATTTTTCCGTAAGGAAGTGCTCGAGCACATTTTTGTGTTGGCGAATGCCGTTTGCGTTCCAGAAACATATTTTTAACGTATTCATGGCTTGTTAATTAATGCTTGAAGCAGAGTATTCTGCATTCGCAGCATTTCTTGCATCATGCTAGTCATATTTGTAGTAAAGTTGTTTATAGTTTGCACCAGGTTATCAATAGTGGCTTCAAGGCGACTGAAATTAAAGCTTGTGTTAGCATTTGTTGAATTACTTGGTGGGGACACTTTCTGCGTGGGAATAGAATTTGTCTTAACAGCATCGGCATAAAGAGACCACTGTGTATTATGAACGCACTTGAACTTGCTTTTTTCACTAAAAATCTTTCCCTTGCAAAACTGAAGGGAGTTTACATAAAAACATAGTTAATATATATAAATAAACTTGTATTTTATAGTTCTTGTATGTGGAAAATCACAAATAATGCACAAATAAATCATTTATAAACTTTTTTTTCAAGTTGGTGAATTTTAATAATTTTCTTTTTTCTCTCACTCAAAAAAAAAAAAGAGATACAAAATGTCAACAAACAATCAAAACAACGAGCTTGGAGGAATTTTTTCTCCAGAAAATTAGAAATAAATTCCGAGGGAGTATTCATGATGGGGCTGTATACGACTCAATAAAATTTTTCATTAAACTTTACATTAATAAAATTTTTAAACAAAAGTTTAATTGTTAGTGTTTTTTGTGGGAATTGTTACAATTTAAGTTTAAAATTTATTAACGCACTAGTAATCCTAAATTATTATTTTACTTATTAAGTAAAATATCTTTTTAATAAAAATACATTGAAATTGATTATTGAGGCGTTTAGCTGGATCCTATGCGCATTTCACTGTTGCTAATGCAGATCATCGGGAACCTGTACCCAAAAATTTCTTAGAACAACTAGAGTTAATATGTTAAACTTTCATTTAAGCAAATGAGAAGCTCAAAAAATAACAAAGTTGAAACAAGAACTCAATATAAACATGTTTTTTATTTTCTTACTTTATCATTACTACATTGGCTGACTTTTTTCAGCTTCAAATTGCAGTTGTAAGAGTATGTAAAGAAAATAAAAAAATTTTAAACTTAAAAGTTTAATTGACTTACGGCCTGGCCCACGATGTGGACAAGAAAGTTTCTTTCGCTTACTTACATAGAAAACAAAAACAAATACTGTTGTTTTGTTTTTGTTTTCAATATAAGTAAGCGAAAAAAACTTTCTTGTCGACATCGTGGGCCAGGCCGTTAATAAAATTTTTAAATGATTATTTTAATTTTTTTTAATTAAAGGTGTTAAGGCTGGTACTCTGTTCAAAGTTGTGAAAAATTTTCAGCACCATTGATTATTTCGCGTGAAAAATTTGACATGTACTAAATGTAGCCCAACTAGCGGTTTTTTTATAAATTTCTTGCTTTTATTGCTTGAAAGTATGCAACATTGTTAAAATTCCATGCGAAAAAAGCACTGCTCATGTTGTTTCGCAGCTAAACTAAAATGATGCCAGACTAATTTTGCATGGAAAGACATGATTTTACGTGTTTTTCACAACAAGAACAGAGTACTACTTTTGCCAATTTATTTCGCAAATATTTCACACCAAATACTTTTATATGTAGTTTGACAGCATTTCGCACGAAATTGTGAACAGAGTACCAGGCTTTACTTGGAGAAAGTTTATTTTGTGCTTATATTATATTTTCGCACTAAATTTGGTATTGGGACCATAGTGCAGCGTTGCCAAATATATGTACATATGTATATGTGAAAGCTATCACTAAAAGTCGATGCGGTGTGCCCTCTAATATTTCGTGAAATTCAAATATTACTTTATGAGATTTAATTTTTCCTTGATAAAACATATTGTTCATTTAGTTCAATAACCTCATAACTCATAAAATGGGATTTTTTATTTTATTTATTTAATTTTATACAAAAATATCTTGTACATTCGAATCTATATATTATAAATTGAAAACTTTAAGCTCATTTTCTGTAAAACTAGTTTTATTGAGTTATAACGTTATTATAGTAAATGGGCAATAGGTATTAAAATTTTTCTTGATAACAATATTTGATATCGCATTAAAAACGTGCCATTCGTCAAATGTGTCTTCATTCTCCAATCAATTTATGTTTTGTTTGTAATCTTTAAATACTTTATATGTGTATGTAGTTAGTTGCCACCATTTCAAAGAAAACCATGTTATATACATATACTTTTAGGCAATAAAATGATTGATTTACAACAAAATGTTTTTAAGCTCTTAAATTTCAATACAGAGTCAGAAATAATTTTTTGTTATAACAGCCAAAAGAGACATAAGACCAATAAAAAAATAGTGAAATTCAAATCGAGCCCTCAGTTTAATACGTACGAGTATTTGGAAAGAAAGTCAACTGTAACGTGAAATAAAATAAATTAGCTTAATCTAATATAAAACGACAGATAGTAAATTTTTTAGCTGACTTAAAAGATTTCAGTTACATCTCCACAATAACGTCCAATAACGGTAAAATACACACACACACACACACACGCACTCAAGAGCAATATTTATTGCTATTAACTTTTAAGCACTTGAGCTTTTAATAAAATAGTTTTATATTTTGTGTAAAAAGAAACAAACAAAAAACACCTGCTGCCATTAAAATCTTTCAATACGCCAAAGAATTTGATATTGAACAACCACGTCTGAAATCATATGATCATATTTTTAGTATATACACACACATACATACATACATATGTATGTACATATTTTTTTGTTAACTGAAACTTTCCTATTGTGATCATTTGTTTGTATTAATAACAAGCTAAAGTTTGGCTTTAATTCACAGAAAGAATATGAAATATTACAATTAGCTGTTTATTTAACACCTTGAACTTGATACAACCTCTGCTTGTTCATATGAATTTTCAAACGGTAGTTTAAAACCTCATTTTGCTAAATTGTTTTAATGTTTTATTATCTGTCATAATTTTAATAACCCCACTGTCGTGATGTAAAAATCTTTATGGTGTTTGACACTCAATGTTGTTGTTGTTGTTGTTGCATTTGTTTTCTTTATATTTTTATTGATGCCATAGATACATACCCTGTCGGAAACTAAGTACTAAACTATTACTGACTGGCACTTGGATTAGCTTTCAATGTAATCAAGTAACTATTTGAACATTCACCCTTATTCCAGTTGTCGACGTTGACGTCACTTTAACACAATACCAAATAATTGTTGCTTGTTTACTCCCTCTCGAGAAAAATTTTTTGCTACTGATAATCTATTTCGATTCCTTAAGGTCTAGAGAATAGTACAAATCTGCCAACAGGAGTCAATTGTGTTCGACAACGGGTACACAATCTCCAACTTTTTATTGTGTTAAAGTGACGTCGATGTGGACAACTGGAATAAGGGAGATTGCGATGTCCCACTCTGCACTACTTTCCAACTAACTTAAAGTTGACTTTATTTAAGTCATCTGGAAGTCAGTAAATTTTCAAAAAGATGTTAATGGGGTTCGAACTGTCTATCACACGTTGTATAATCAACGCCCTATATACAGTTAGTGTCACTAATATTCGGTTTTCAGATTGAAAATCAATAAAAATTCTACCAAACAATGGCAACCATTTAAACTGAAGGATTTCTTTCATTATTTTATTTAGCAATTGAGTACGAATATGAATTCATAAAAATTCGAATATCTTTTTTTTTTGTTTTCCTCCCAGTTGCAACTAAAGTCGAGAATGTGTCACATACTTTACGGGATGAATTTGTCACTCAAACTTTGATTAAGATTAATATCTACCAATTCGTGGGTAAGATGAACCATTTTGAGACATGCAAGCTATACCTGAAAGGGGCTGTTTTATGACAAATTTTTTTGTTTAAATGGTTGCCATTGTTGGGTAGACTTTTAATTAATTGTGAATCTGAAAACCGAATATTAGTGACAGTGACTGTACATAATAATAACAGCAAAATGTTAATATAAAATTGAAGTGAGTTCAGGGATCGCAAATAACGATTATTTTCCAAATTTAAACTGAAAAAATCACAATAATAGAGAAGTGCTACGGGCACAAGGAATATACCACAATACTCCATGTTACATGGACTACCTATAGATGCAATGACTTTTATTTTTTTAATTTTTATTTATTCCTCACAAAATAAGAGTTATTTCTTGATTTTTATTTATTCCTCACAAAATAAGAGTTATTTTGTGACTTTTATTTATTCCTCACAAAATAACAGTTATTTTGTGATTTTTATTTATTCTTCAGAAAATAAGAGTTATTTTTTTATTTTTATTTATTTCTCACAAAATAACAGTTATTTTGTGACTTTTATTTATTCCTCAGAAAATAAAAGTCATTTTTAAAATGTGTTTATTAATTAATTTAATTTAACAAATAAGAGTTTTTGCATGGACTCTGGCGATAAATTCGATCTTAAATCTGTCAATATTAATTTTAGCGCAGAAAATGCTCTTTCTACAGAGACTTGTGTTGCTGGCGTGCTATGCAAAACCTGTGCCAATCTGTACAGGTATGGATATATATATTTTTTTCCTCCCAATATTTCATTACATCTGCATCCACGTCAATGGGCTTAGGATTGTAATTGTCTATTTCGCTTATCGCCCTTTTCATTTCCTCCTCCAGATCACCATCTGAGTCTTCATCCTCTGAATTTACTTCAATAGAGTTTAAGAACTCGTTTAATAATGAACACGTGTTTGTGTCTTCAGACGACGGTAAAGCATCTGGTGTTTCAGCGTTTGAAGATGATGGTAAGTCAGAAGACTTTTGCGTTGCATCATTCTTCACAAAGAGTAAAATTTATTAAATTCATGTACATTAGACCACCCAATGGGGCGAAGTTTTTACTTTATTCGCTAAAGCCCATATGACATTTCATTTTTCTTTCATTTATCAAGTTTCATTTATCAAGCTGGTAACTCTTATGTGTTAATTATGAAGGTGTTGAGATATTTAGTACATTAAAAAATTTTGACAAATCAAAAAATATTTTTATGTTATGCAACAAATTAATTATAAAATACATAAGAACCGGTCTTAAAACCCTAACCAGCACAAAAATGTGTTTTTCGGACAAAATCCGTACCAAATATAAGAAATCCGGTTCCAAACCGGATAAAAATATCTTATATTTGACGCTGGTAATGTAGCTTTCCATTGGTGAAAGAATTTTTAAAACCAGATGAGCGGCTTGGGCGTGGAAGCTTAGCAAAAAACAAACTCACTTTCTTATATAAAATTGGTTGTTTTTGTAAATGAAATAAAATTATTTGTAATAAAAAATATCAAATTTATTTTTTTTTTTCAATTTAAATAGGCATATTTTGTAAAAAATTTCATTTCTGCACGTTTCCAAATTGTATGAAAAATAATGACAATTCGTTACAAACAATATGTTTTTCATACAAATTTCAAAAGGAAAAAATTATTGTACGAATATATGCAGAATCTATACTAAAGTCTCCATTTTTCATTTTATTTACAAAAACACTGAGTTATTTTTTTATATTTTATTTACTGCCAGTTCATAGAAGCCATGTAAAAATTCTTGCTTGGCTATTTACATTGAAAACACAAACAAAGCACTCAAAATTTGTTTTTGATTTCAATGTAAATAGCCAAGCAAGAATTTTTACTTGACTTCTATGAACTGGCAGTTATTAGTTTAAAAATGACTTTTATTTTCTGAGGAATAAATAAAAATCAAAAAATAACTCTTATTTTGTGAGGAATAAATAAAAGTCACAAAATAACTGTTATTTTGTGAGAAATAAATAAAAATAAAAAAATAACTCTTATTTTCTGAGGAATAAATAAAAGTCACAAAATAACTGTTATTTTGTGAGAAATAAATAAAAATAAAAAAATAACTCTTATTTTGTGAGGAATAAATAAAAATCAAGAAATAACTCTTATTTTGTGAGGAATAAATAAAAGTCACAAAATAACTATTATTTTGTGAGGAATAAATAAAACTCAAGAATAACGATTAAAAAGTAATTTTTAAAATAAAAATTATAACCGTTACGGTCCCTGAGTGAGTTACAAAGTAGCTGAGAGTAAATTTGTTGGCTCTCACCAAATCCGATACGTACTCAACTTAAGAATTGATTTTGGGCCAATCCTGGATTACATTGTAGTTAGCTTTTAATTAGTTTAAGAAAAATTAACTATAAGTTAATTATTTTTGTAGTCGACTAGTGATTTTCCGACAGGGTACTTATATGCATACATACATACATACATACATATCTATAGACATACATACATACTTGCATACATTCGTTTGAATGTAATTTATGAACAATTACTTGAGTTCCATCTTTCATTAAAGTTTATGTGACATTTTGACTTTTCTGTTTCCATTTCCCAGCAAACACACCTGATGTAAAACGGGAATATATGCATATGTGACGCGCAAAATAGAAAGGGACCTAAGGGTAAAAAAAGGTTTTGTTCAGGAGAGCCATTTTAAAGATTTAAAAATACGTGTATCTTTGGTGTACCATCACATCATAAAACGCGCATATCTCTGAGAGGGAACACTTTTGGGGCATGGGATCGGTCTCATTCGATGCTCAGATGTTGTCCACATCAAAAAAAAAAGTGAAAATTAATTTTTTTACCCTTAGGTCCCTTTCTCTATGCGCTGTCACATATGTGTATGTATGTTTGTATGTAAGTATGTAAATCATACTTTTAAACTTCTTATATTCTGGTAAACACTTTTTCATTATTAATTAATTACGAATAAAATAATCAGGCATTACTGCAAAATTATAAAAGTAAATCAAAAGTAATTAAGAAAGAGTTTGACTGATTCTAAAGATAATTTTTTGTTAATTTTAATTACTTTTAAAGGCTATTGAATTCTCCGCAGTAAGCATTGTTCTGCTGCCTGTTCCTACGAGAAGTGTGTGTAGAAGAGGCTTACGGGAATTCAGCCCCCGTATTATGTAACTCGCAGAAGCTAAAGCTAAATTTGATCGCTAAAATGATGAACAAATACAAAATGAAAACTTTTTGGTGATGACATAAAACCGTAAAATTTCGGCGGATTCAATTTTTAAGCCATTGCCTGATTTAGCAATACACGTTTGAAAATTGTAGTCGAAAATAGATAAATCGACTTTATAGATTTTTAGCGATATAGATTTAGCTTTAACGAGTTACGTAATACGGGAATTTAGGTTGATAAATTCCTTAAGAAATTTTCCGTTTGTTAGTCCCAATTCACACTACACAAGACTTATTTATAAGCTTATCACTTTTTCTTTTTTTGAACTTTCATCGGCGTCCTCACAATGCAAGTCATATTTTTGATGATATGTTCTTTATGTATAGTTTTGTGTATGTGTGTGTACATTTTTAACATTACGAATGAGAAAGCAAACCGTATTGACAGTACACATGAAGCTGAGAACTCATTTTTTTCCTCTCGTCTCTCTCCCCAAAAACAAACTAATCAGCTTAGGAATAAGACTTGTATTGTGCGAAGGGCTAATAAATCACTGAAAGTTTAAGCGCTGGTTTAGTGGAACTAAACTCAAATTTATATGTGGTTTAAACTTAATGGGAGTAAATCAGTGAACCATACCTTATGTGTAGTTTAAAAAATTAATATGTGGCAGCACTAGAATAAATATAAAAAACAGCTGTTTTGCAGCAGGCGATCAACACAATAAAAAAGGAAAAATATTTAAAAAAAATTTAATTAAAGATCGCCAAAGAAAGAAATTATATTTATGCTTGGCGAAGTAGAATATGTAGTATGAAAGAACAAGTTGTGAAAAAAAGTAGAGGTTTGGAAAAACGTTGAGTGCTCTTTAAATGAAAAACAAATGGTCTCTAAGATAGTTTAAATAGCGCACTGATTTATAGGTTTGACTTAAAAAAAATGCATACTTATTGCTTATGACAGAGATGTAACAGTACACCCTTTTGCCGATATGAGGCCGATACTCAAAAGGATATATCGGCGATACCGATACCCATATTGAATTTGAATTAAAATTAAAAAAAAACTTAAGCAGAGTAGATATTTTTTATTATACAAAATTACAGCATAAGAGACTATTAATCACCCTTATTGCAGTTGTCGACATCGATGTCACTTTAACACCATACCAAAAAATGGGGGCTTGGGTGCCCGTTGTCGAAAACAACTGTTTCCTTCCTATAGGCAGGTTTATGCTATTTTCTAGACCTTAGGGAACGGAAATAGATTGTCAGTAGCACAAAATTGTTCTCAAGAGCGAGTAAACAAGCCCAATATTTTAGTATTGTGTTAAAGGGACGTCGATGTCGACAACTGGAATAAGGGTGAATATTTTTAATTCATATTAATCAGAATTTTGTTTCAAAAACAAAGTATTCTCAACTTTTGTGCCGAGCAATTTCGCAACTGTGTTTGTGAACTGGCCTGCAGTAGAAAATAGTTTCTACAAGATTTAGCAATGAGAGAACATTTCAGTACTATGATGCAAAGCAAAACGGCTAGAAATTGAAAAAAAAAATGTTCACTATTCTATTTTGATTTTATGGTCTGATTTTTAATGGGTTATTTCTCTTAGTTGTTATGAAAAAAATAAACATTAAAAATTTTCTGTTAAAAAAAATTAAAAAATTTAATCGGATAACGAATAAATGAGCAGAATTATGTTAGTCTTGACAGAGTGTTCTAAGAGAGACAGTACTGCATTCACTATAAATACCTCTAATGCAGTGTCAGTAGCGCCATTAAAAATAATATTCTCAAATAGTGTCTGTCAGAAGCAGGATTGTCAGATTTTTTCTCACCTATTTCCCCAAATTGATTTTAAATATCACCAAAAGTCGCCAAAATCAATTTCACGTAGTTTTTTCTTAATAAATATTTGATAATAAATTTGATTTTATATAACACATTTTTTAATATAAATTTTTATAAAATAACCGTATAGAAATTTAGCAGAAAATCGCCAAAAGTAGAAATAAAGTCGGAAAAATTTTTATTTTGTTTAATTTTTCGCATCCAAATTCAAAATTAATTAATTAATATAATTTATATCAGAAAAATCATGAAAATCAAGTGTTTTAATTTCTTGCGGACGAGTTTTGGCAGGATATATTTTTTAAACTACTCCTTCAACGAACTTATTTTGCAGAATTACAAGAATTTTTAATTTCAATTTTGTTAAAAAATAGCCAAAAAAATCGCCAACAAATTTTGTCGCCAGAAAAATCGCCATGTCGCCAAACCAAAAATTTAGACGCTAAAAAAGTTGAAAAATCGCCACGTTTGGCGAGAAATCGCCATATCTGACAGCCCTACCTATCTTCTGACAGTCAGAAGGCAGAAGATAGGTATGGTAGAGTTAGTCGATTCGTATCGTGTTACTTTTAAAGTGGTCGTATCGTTTAAATCTGGATGTTATGGCTTCGTTAGTTAAATCGTATCGTCTTACTTTTGAAGTTGTCGTATCATTTAAGTCTGGATGTTAGTTAGTAAAACCGTGAGGCTGCTAGCGAAAGTGTCAACTGTTACTGTGTTTCTCTTTGCTTTATACGTGCGTGTGTATGTATGTGAGAGAGAAGTTAACGTTTGCTCCGTAAAAATCTATTTTCTGTAGATTTCTACCTCACCTACGTTACGATACATATTAAATAAACAACAACATGTTTTATTTATGTTTTACAGAATTTGTCATCTGATTCGTAAACTCACGATACGAATCTACTAATTCTACCAGTAGAATAGGCTGAGTACCTGCAGGGTCGCAAAGAAGATGTGGTCATGCTTCCACCATCAACTTTCAGAATAAATAGTAAACAAAAATAGGAAGAGCATATTGACGAGGACGATCGACAGACATGCTAGTAGACTAGGTCTTTTCTTTAATACGTTCAAGAAAATGATAAAGATAGAGTTTCTCACTTGCACTGCGCGTGTACTCTACGAAACCCAAATTCTTAGGAAAACTCATACTAGACCACAATCGGAGGTATCACGGATCGGTATAAGTGACTTCATGTGGTACCTGAACGAAACTGAATCTAGCATTGAATGGATCCAGACCTTTTTTTTTAAGTTATAACTCAGACGAGTAGAGTGACATTTATCAAAATGGAATCTCACAATAACCAGCAGCCACGTAAACTAGGGTTTGCCAAAAACCGTGGAAATGAAAAAACCGCGGTTTCCGGTTTTAAGCTATTAAAACCGGTCGGTTTCGGTTCGGTTTCGGTTTTGAAAGTATGTACGTATATAAAGAGGTGTGTATGTAAAAATAATTAGTTTCTCTTATTTGTATTCAATTCAGGTACTTTTATTAGAAAAGGAACATTTGGTAATAAGTAATAATAAAAATAAAATAAATAAAAAGTTTAAGAATAAAAAATTGTATTTAATTATCCAAGTAATAAAATTTCAGAAAAGTTAAAGCATTCAATGTAGAGTCGTTTAAACGAGATCTTATTTTTGTGCAGAAGTTACCAGCGACAGAAAACACTCTTTCGCTTTCAGTTGAAGAAGGTTTTATTGTTTTTATTGCCTTGTGAAGCAATAATATGTTATTTGTTTTGTTGTTCGTTTTTTTATAAAGTATAAATTCTTGTCGAAGAACGTTAAAATTATCGCCTTTTTGCTTTACATCTGTTAGAGCTTTTTTGATAGCAGATTCTAATTCTTCCTGCAAAGAATTGTTGTTATTTTCTTCATTATCGATTGATAATCACTGTTGGGATACAAACGCTTTAATAATTTGGTTGCAAAATTAATAACATCCGCATTTGGGGTAACTATTGGATTTAAAATATACTTTGCCAAGTCAACAATATTTCTATTTTTTCGTTGGTTCATTCTTTTTTTAATAGATATCAGCAACTTTTGACTTATATCTGTATTTAAATTATCTAATTTTTGGTATAGAAATTGTAGAGCACCTTCAGCTTGAATAATATTAGCATCTGAACGACAAATGGCCTCAACAGTCATTTTTATTAACAGCAATGATTCTTTAAAGGAATTTAAAAACTCAAAGTTTACAGCATCAAATAAATGTAAGGACATTCTTTTAACAGCAATAATCTTTCAAGCATTGGAACTATTGAATTCCATCTAGTTGGGGAATCTAGTAGTAAACTGAGCTCGTGACCGTGCAATTTTTTAACGCTTGTTTGTAAAATGTTGTTGCGAACTGAAGAGTTTTTAAAATAACGAACTATTTTTCTTACGTCTTCTAGATTAAAATTTAAACAAGCTATAATTTGTTGTCCAATTCGTGATACATCTTCTTCCTCATCTTCATCGAAATTGTCCTCACTTTCATCAATTTCATGTTCATCCATTTCTGGGTTATAGCTCCTTTTTTCATAAACCACGTCCATCACCGCAAGATGTATGCCTTGGGCCAAACACAATTGAAGCTCTGTTGGATTTTCTAATCCAAATTTAAGGTTAACTGCTGCTCCATCTGCAGTACATGCCACAATATCTGAATCCAATGAAATTTGAAATTCAAGCAACTTTTCCCGTACAAGTTCTTGAGTTTTTCCAGAATTACATGTTCCAAAAATACGGCTAAGCCCTAGGTTATAAAATTTTCCATTGGAGTTGTGTATATTTACGTTCATATATCGTCTACCTCTAGCACTAGTCCATTCATCCATTGTTAAGCTGAATTTTTCACCTGCGGATTTCTCATCCTTCAATCGATTTATTATTAAACTTCTTTTGCTTTCAAAATCCTTTAATATTAAATTCTTTATATGGGTTTCATTTTTAGGAAGAGAAAAACCTTTAACAGAAATCGATTCTCTTATGAATTTAGATTGTGTTATGCTTCTAATTGAGAGTCCATCCACTGTTGCAAGCTTTGATACAATAATTTCTAAGGATTGCTTTTTTACGAAAGCGTTCATTAATTCTGTTTCACGTTGTAAAGGCTCACCATTAGTTTCGCCTTTTTCAGCGACAATAGCATGTACCACTCTTAAGTGATTTGTCATGGAACTTGTAGACCCTTTTAAGTATTTAAGGGCTTTCATACAAATTTGACATACTGTTGTATTTTTCTGGTGCTCTGATAATTTGAAATGTCTCCAAACACCAGACCTCAGCTCCGACATTTCTAAAAGAACGTTAGCATTATTAATTAAAAAATATGCGCTTAAATTTATTTTAAATTTTAAATGTTTTTGAAACAACCTGTCATTGTCACAAAATGCTTAGTAATGTATAAAAGTTTTCAATGTAAAGTACATTTGCTGTAATTTTAAACAAAATAATGCTAAAGTAAAACTTAAAAACCGAGGTTTTTTTGTCGGTTTCGGTTTCGGTTTTTATGGGTTAAAAACCGCGGTTTCGGTTTCGGTTAAAACCGAAAGGCAATCCCTAACGTAAACCAACAAACCAACCAAAATAGACAAAACTAACGATAAAATCCAGCTAGTTCCATAAAATTAACAAAGTTCAACAATTTGTTTTAAGAATAAATATTTTTTAATGCATTTTGAATTAGTTTTAACAAAATATTCTAAATGACAGACGTCACAAGAGCATTAATTGAACCCTTCATTGGGAAAGTTAATTCAGAAAGTAGTCTTTGTGGGAACTAAGATCTTAATTTTTACTAGAAATCCTACAGAATATTGTTTGATATTGTTAAACGAAAGTACAGTTGTATTCAAAAGTAAATACCTTTGCACCTTTGATATGCCTTGCAGTTTTCTATGTCTAACTCGTATAATGTTAATGGTAAGAACACATCATTAGTGTTATCTGTCATCGAATAAAAGTGAGAGAAAATAATGAAAAATTTTGTATGCAAAACATTCACTTCGTTGTTTAAACTTTTTTTATATAATTTTTTATATTTTTCATTTTTGTTTTTTGTTTTTGCTTTTTAATTTTTATTTGTTAGTTAGCAATTGTTTGTTTAAGTATACACCACTACTTTGGTTTTATTCAAATCTCTCCTTAAAAAGCAGAAAATGTCTGTTCATATAAAATAAATTTTTTTTTAAGTTTAGTAATTTTTACGTTTTAAGAATTCTTAAAAAAGAAAGTTTCTTTCAGTGCGCTCATGACGAAGATGATTATAAATGTTAAAAAAACTTGTACAGTCTTATTGTTCAAAACTTTCAATAAGAGCAGAGGGTTTCTTCTACTTTTTATAACAAACAATAATAAAAGTGTTAGTTCGTGCTTAATTTATGTTATTTTTTTTTCTTTAATAATAAATAAATAAACAAACAAACAAACACGCTTCATAGATAGAGCTAATGATTTGATAAATTTTTTCTTAAGGTTTTCTCTCAACTTCTATGATAAAGCGTACCCTACAGTTGGTAATATTATTTAATAAAAAAAAACAACCACAAGCCGGCGAAGATAAATACTTTGGCTTGTTTGCAGAGACATTCAGAGTCTTGCGCAGGATTCGAACCCTACGACTACACTTCTTACTAGCCAAGAGGCCATCCAAAATTGTACACAAATGTATAGCCGCTCACTATTAAGGCCATATTCTAGAGATTTAAAGTTTTATTCACCATTTACAGGGGGTCTATACTGCATTTCAAAATGGAAGACATTGCTTTCGATGAGGCATGTTATTGGCATACGAATGCTAAAGCAGTTTCTTTCATTTTGCATTTTTACTCTTCTGTTTTAGTTTTTATATCGATTTGAATCGGGGCTAATTACGAATGTCACATTTCGTCTTCGACTACGGTATTATTGACTTAGAGTAAAGAAGAAGTTTTGCTGTTGTGTACTTTAATTTAAGACAACAAAAATTATAGACAGAGTACTAAGGCGCAATTCTTTTTTTAACCGACTTCAAAAAAAGGAGGAGTTATCAATTCATCTTAATTTTTTTGGCAGTGTTACTTCATTGTAAACATTTTTTATTGTCTGAGAGGGTATAGCTTTCCATTGGTCCCATTGAAAAAAATATTGGGCGGGACAAGCCCACAAATTTTTTATTTGATTTTATGATATTCTACTTATTTGATTGCTGTGAAACTTAGCAAACACCTTTGGTTCTTGTAATTACACAATTTTAAAGTTGAAAAAAAAGCCGGCGCTACGCCCATTAAAATCCATTATTATATTTCACGTGGTTCTACTTAACCGCTTTTTACGAAACTTAGCATACGCCTTGAGCTCAAACATAGAACCAATCTTCCATTTAAAAAAATGGGCGGATTCACCTAATATTATATAAATATGTATATAAAAAAATCGTGTATAAAGTAAGTGCATATCAGACGAAGACAATGAATACAAAAAGATGATTTAGCACATTTAAAAAAAAATTGCTATAAAGACTGAAAGACATTTTGGTGTAAGAAACAAAATTTTTAATTACTCCAAAGATTCTTGTTAAATCGATTTTTTCGTTGAATGCTGCGAGATTAAGGGATAATAAATCAGTGAAAGTTTAAACGCTGGTTTAGTTGTACTAAACTCAAACTTTTATGTGGTTTAAACTCAATAGGAGTAAATAATATTGTGGCAGCACTAGAACAAATGTCATAAACAGCTGTTTTGCAGCAGGTTATCAATTCTTTGCACAATCAAAAAAACCAAATATTTAAAAACATTTAATTAAAGGTTGCCAAATTTTACTGAGAAAGAAATTATATTTATGCTTGGCGTATTAGAGTAGTGTAAAAGAACAATAGAGTGTAAGAAAACATATCGAACAAGGATCTGAAGAGAAAGAAGAGGCTTAGAAAAAAGTTGCGTGCTCTTTTAATGCAAAACATATGGTATGTGAGTGACAAATACATATGGTCTATATTGGTAGTTTAAATGCCCAATTTAATGGTTTAAATACTGTACTGATTTAGAGGTTTGCTGGTTTAAACACATTTTATACCAAAAATAGAGATTAACTTGCACTGATTTATTAGCCCTAAACGATAGAAAATTAACAAGTTTCCTGCTACTTTGAAATTGAGCTTAGCAACCAGTCTCTATACATATTTTTGTTTTGTTTTAATTTGACATAAATTATTTCAGGGAATACTTTGTTGTATAATACATTTTACTTGATTCCTTTTGAACTTGGTTTTTTCTTAAAAATTGTGTATTTTATTAAAATCAGAAAGCGTATCTAAAAGAAATCTAAAAACAAATTTACATACATACGAGTATACAATTAACTTTAGAGCGAAATATATTTGCATAAAGATGTGCACTTTCGCAGTCGCTAAGAAGACATGTGTATTCGTAATATTTTAAGCAAATCCTCTTTTAATTGCTTTAATAAACTAATTGTTCTAACATTGCAATTAGTGGTCAGGGAAAGTTTACCCCATCTAAATTTTAAGTAAACCGCATTTATAATGCTGATGATATTTCAAAATAAATTACTCCTTTTAGTTTTAAGTAAAAAGTGATATTAACAATAGTTGTCTTAGTGTTTTTAGTTGTGCTAATCAAATTATGATGCACGAGGGTCACTCTGAGAAACTCTAGACATTTCTGGGTGATATTTCTGGCAAGTGATGTAGTTGCCTAATTTTTTTTATTAAATACTTCCACGCATATATAGGGTGTTTTTTATTGAGGTATAGAACTTTAAGTTGGCATTACTTTTTTAACTGGCGGCCATTTTGTCAGCTGTCAAGTGATTAATATTTAGTTTGGTTTGCCATTTCATCATGAACAGGTTGACAAAAGAACAACGCTTGCAAATCGTGCAAATTTATTTCGAAAATAATGGTTCAGTTCGCGAAGTTTACCGCAAGCTCCGTCCATTTTATGGTCGACATAATCGTCCATCAGAGCAATTAATTCGGTTAACCATGGATCGTTTTCGCACTACGTTTACTCTATGTGATAATACGCATCCGCAGAGACGTCGAACAGTGCGCACCGAAGAAACAATTGCCGCTGTAGAGCAAAGTGTTGAAGAGGACCCGAATGAATCGATTCGCCACCGTGCACAGCAATTGGAGCTTTGTCCATCAACTTGAAAATTGGACCTGTAGAATTGGCTTTATTCGAGCCAGCCGCGGCGGCCACATGCCCGAAATCATATTTAAACGTTAATGGCATAAAATTATCCTTCCAATAAAGCCAAATTGATGGACATTAAAACGATTTTCTTGTGTTTTATTTCAATTCGAAGTTCTATACCTCTAAAAAAACACCCTGTACCTACTATAGACCATAAAGCAAAATATACGATAGTATTTTTTTCTTTTATTAGATTCACGATATACGTATGTATGTATGTACATGCATATGTAGTGCTCCTCGTAATGAGTTGTGGTTCATGAAAATTCTTTAAAAGAAATTGAGGTCATAAGTTTTTCTTACTTGGAAAAGCAATTTTCATATTTGAAGTCAAAGAAAATGCTGAAACCACACAATTTGATTTAACAAGAAATAAAATATAGTAATTTCCATTTCGTTTTAAACGAAAACCAAGTTTCAGCACACACAGTAATTTAAGCATTTTTTTTGTTTGCCAAAATTATTAAGACTTTGTTTTCTTGGTAAGTTTGTTACAGTAACATATTTCGAAAAGAAAAAGTAAAACAACAGCTTTAATTCACAACTATTTACTTTAGCTAAATTATAAGCATTACAATGAAGATGACAACCTACAAAAACAATATACCTACGCTCTCTACAACGCCCATAGTTGTTGTACAACAACAACTAAGATACTGTGAATTAGAGATGGTCGCGTGTTGAATTTTTCCAACACGACACTAACACGAATGCCAAGATGTCCAACACGTACGAAACACGCACGCGAAATTTTTTCAAAACACGAAATTGCACAACCCGCACGAAATCAAACTGAATAGCATAAAAAGCATTTTTTATATTTAAATAAATACATATTTTTGTTTAATTTCAGAACTAAGCTTAAGAGACCACTACACTATCAACAAATTTTATGGTTTTGCGTGTTTGACGACACAAAATATTAAATTTTTTCTTTACTGGAAATTCATGAATACATATTTTAACACTAAAAATCGTACTCACGAACTCAGATTTTCTGTCACGAACACTTCGTGCTGAGTCGTGCGTGTTCGTGTCACGAAAAAAAGCACGACACGCGCTTTTCTCTACTGTGAATAGCACAACCACCCAAAGGCAAAAATGGTTTTGTAAATGAAAAGAAAAGAACTGAAAGGAAAATGTTAAGACAATAGTTTTATCACTATTGTGTTACATATCGTCGCCCCAGAATAGTTTAGCTCCACCGACCATTCTTAAAAAAATTAGTTAGGTATGGGATATATGTATTTTGAATAACCACTTTCTGAATCAAAATCTCGTTTCACGACATTTATTATGGTTTCTGAGATATTAAGCATGCATTTTGCCCCATATCCAAAATTTTTAGGTTTAATAAGTATTGTTCTTCATACAAAAACGTACGAAGTAAAGTTAACTCTTGTTTTGCTTCATTTCTATAACAATTGAATAATAAAAAAAGAAGGTGCCGTAAAAAAAATTCAACGGCGACTGTTAAGTAAAAACATCATCACACAGACGCAGCCGCCGATTACATGTTTTAATATAAAATTATTAAGCACTAAAATACAATAAAAGAAATCTTAATTATGCATGTTTGAGTTTAACAGAAGTCATTTAATTTCATTGTTTATATCAAATG
The DNA here is from genome assembly GCA_936439885.1 of Nowickia ferox. NCBI lineage: Eukaryota > Metazoa > Arthropoda > Insecta > Diptera > Tachinidae > Nowickia > Nowickia ferox. The sequence goes on from OW387024.1 coordinate 28,558,007, forward strand.
CACTTCAATTACTTGTTTTTTTTTTTTGTGTAAGTGTGTAAGCGGATCGAAAGTTAAAAATATTACTGCGGCGGCTTCTTGGTCGGCGTTAAACGATAGACTTATTTCCCTGAACAGCAAGAAAAATAAACAAAACAACAAAATTCTGAATTCACAGTAGTAAAGTATACGTATGGAGCACAAAAAGCTACACTCAGGGAAAAGCTGCAACTTATAAATAAGAACGACTCTAATTAATTCAATAAATTTCAATATAATAAAAATATTATATTAAAATACTTTAAATCAATAATTTTCAACTTCGAGTTAATGCTGATTCGATTTGTTTATTGAATTACATTGAATCAATATTGTTTTGAAGGCTAAACATATTATTTCAAGACTGTTATTTCATAAAATTCTCAATTAAGTTGAAATTTAAATAGAACAATTTTTAATTAATAAGAAACATATGAAAATCTAAAGGATACCACTTTAAATGAATGTGTAAACCATTCCAAATAATTCAGTGCCGAAAAATATTATTTCTATATTTAATTCCATATTAAAACTATCAAAATAAATTAATATTGTTTGATATTGAAATACAAATTTTTATCATGACTAGACTTTCATTAATGTTTTTTATTGAATCTATGTGGTTTTTATCAATTTTTTTTCTGGGTTTTTATCTGGGTGTACTTTTTGAAAATAAATTGCGTATGCGACACAAAACGTATTTTTACTTTAACAATAAAGTAATATTAACTTCTAACTTCATTCATGAAAGTTCACAAAAATTTACATTTGTCGAAAGCAGTGGTATAAATACAAAAGAAATTCATCGGGTATATTTTGAGAAAACTTCATGTAAACCTTCTTTGTCGTTTTTCTCCACTTCAACTTTGTGGCGTATGGGCTAAAACAATTCTGAGGCGACGCTATGTGTGTATTGCATGTTTCTAATACAACAAACATTTTATAAAACAATATTTTAAAGAAAGCCCAAAACACAATTTTCTCATCACACACACGCAAGCGCACGCACAAAATAACACAAGTCATCGTCTGTCTTGGGTGTTTTAAAGCCAAACTTAAGTGTTGTAAAGGGTGCAAATAAACTTATGTAAGATTTGGTAAGGTGGCTCTTACTGCATCCCAGTGAAAAAAAAATTTAAAGCTATGTTTCACAACTAGTTTTTCTCTACTTTAAAAATAACAAAATGTGTTTATATATTTAATGAATTGAACAGGCTTCGTATCGCTTTTTAAGCCAAATTACATGTGATAATTATTAATGAACAAATAACATCAAAGTTAGTTGTAAATATTCTGACAACACATAGTTGATACGAACATTATCCTGTTCAATTCATTAAATATAGAAACAAATGCAGTTCGAATAATAATAATTAAATTAACTAAAATGTGTTTATTTTTTACTTTTCAGGAATGGATTATTAACAACTTCCAGATAATTAATTAAGAAAGTATTTGACTTTTTTTTTGCAAATACTTGCGACATGTCTTGATTTTATAGGAAAATGAAATCAATGCCATGAACTACAGTACGAGCACAATTTGCGCAACCACCGATTATTGCAACACACCGATTAGCGCAACAGCTATCTTGTTAACATTAGAGTCTTTATAAGTGCAACTTTTTCAAAAAAAAAAAAAAATCTCGATAAGCGCAACTTTTTTTCTTTAACAAATTTAAAACGCTTTTTTCTCCGAATTTACTGAATTTAAAACGTAGTTTTAACAAGTACTTTCAGATTCACAAAAGAACCCATACCAAAAACTGTTTTGCACGCCAGTGCAGACACTTTTTAATTATTTTTTCTCTCTTTACTCTTCGTGCATGAGTATAAAAAATTTTATGAGTAAAAAAGATATTTGTTTATTTACACTGAATTTTCAATGAATGGACAAGACTATTCAGATGAAAGCGAAGCTATTAATTTTTCAGACGAAGAAACTTCAGATAATATACAAATTAAAAACACACAAAAGGTTAAAGTAGATGATGCCATTAATGTACTTAACATTTGAATGGAGTGGGCAATAGAGAATAATATTCCTAATGAAAAATTAGTTGTCATTCAAAAAAATAAAGAGGCAGCACATCACAAAAAAGAATCCAAAAATTCAAAGAAAAGTTTCAGTTTTATAAAAAAAGTTTAACATAAGGAGATATCAAATATGTATACGCAAGTACAAAATATTAATACTGGGTTTTAGGTTTCTATTCATGTATAAACTATTATTTTATAACTTTTTTAATACATGCATGCATTTTTTATGTTTAACTATTAAGTATAAATAATTATATGTTAAATTATAGTTTGGTGTCTATGAAGTTTTTAGTGATCGATTATTGCAACTTTTCGGTAAAGGCAACAATCTCAAGTTCCTTTCGGTTGCACAAATAGAGCTCGTACTGTATTAGATAATTTTATTTATAAAACATATACCTATTGATTTAAAAATTTTGCTATCAAGAAAAAAATTCGTAAAACCTTGCTTTTTTCCGTACAAAATACCAAAGTTTCGCGTAGACAAAAAGTGTTCGTCTTTAATTCCTGGTAAGAGCCATTATTATGTATTTTGCTGCAATTTAAGTACATATTAAATAAAATTTCTACTAAATTTATAACTTGTTAAAGGCTCACCCTTTGCAATTGCTAAAATTCATGTTTCACATAAATGCAAGTTTTTTTCTTAATATGTAGCAATACTGAACAACAAAAGGTAGTTATTTACAAGGTTGTGTATTTAAAGTAGTAGCGGGTGGCTGGTGTGGCAATGCTGCATATAATAACCGTTATAAAAACAATAATAAAGACAAAAGCAAATTCTACCAATGAGAAATGAATGAAATAGCAACAACAAATCAACTTATAAAAGGCAATAACCATAAAGCAAAGGGAAATACATAGCTATTACAACTAGAAGAAGAAACACACAAACAACAAAAACACGCAAGAAAAACTACAACAAAACTTGCAGCAGAAGAATGGTTTAACAATAGAAGATTGTGTAAATTTAATTAAGACTTGAGACATAAAAGTTAACAGAAACAAAAGAAATAAATTAAAACAAAATTAAGAATAATCATTGATAGTTGTAGGTGATGCCAACAAATTAAACTGCACATTATTAGCAGGGGGCACTACAAAATACACAAGAAATTAATGAAAACCTTTTTGTGCAAATTTTAGCACCCTTAAAACGAATACAGACAGTTATTTTGTACATAAAACTAATCAGTCTCTCGCTGTGTTTAAGAAAAATAAAGAAAATTATTATCTTGTTTATACAAATTTGTTTTCAGTTAACAAATATTTACATACATATCGCTCGATTACTTCAATAGTGTCATAACTCAAAAAAATAGTTTTTTGAGTTAATAATGCAAAATAGTTGGACATTTCGTATTTTATCTTGTGTAAAAATTTCATGTACCTACTCGTAAATAGCTTGTACTACCACCTCGTGAGAAAAGAATACTTGTTCATGTCTTCATTGAGTTGTATGTAAATTGAAAACCTTAAACGCGTTTTCTGCAAAACTACATAATTTTTTTTTTTTTGAGTTGTAACACTATTGAAGTAAATGAGCGATATGTATGCTAATTTTTAGCAAACAATTGTAGTTTATTATTTACTTAAAACATATTTAACAAATATGGTATCTGTTTAAGTAGTGTATTATTTGCAGATAAGTTATTTTAAAACGACTTATGCAAGACACGTATTTTATTTCTTTATTTGCATTTTAGACAATGAATTTTATTATGCATTAGCAAAAATGTTATAAATAAAGAAAAAACTCAAATAACAAAGAGTTTCTCAAGTCAGATAAAGCAATTTTTTTTAATGTGAACGAAGTCTGAGATATTTTTGGAATACAATTATTTTACAAATTATTTTAGTTCAATGGTCGTCACATTTATTCTAAAAAGTAAGTGGAAATGGCAGGTGGTATTTTGAAGATACATTCCAAAAGTCTTTGAAGATCAATCAGATTAAAGGCAATTGCTCGTAATTAGTAAATAAATTTCACAAAGGAAAATCGCTAAACTATACCATGAGAGAGATAGTGTGACGCAAGACCGTAGCAAGTATAATATACTCATACTTGACAATGTACATATGGGACGCAATAATCGTAAACTTTTAGTTGTGCAAAAAACAAGAAAGGAATGGAAAGATCTAATATATACATATGTGACCTGCTCCACGAAAAGGGACCTCTGCGCCGAAAAAATTTTTTTTTACTTTTTGAGTGATTCTTAAGGAAAAAAAACGCTCTTTCAAATGCCGCAAACAGCAAGTTTCTATGTCTTTTAGTTTTTTTTTACAAATCACATTGATAATTTGATAAGGAATAAAACAGCTCTAGTAATTTTGAAAACAAAATTAGCAAAAACAGGTTTTTAACTGTTAGAAATAATTTTCATAGAGGCAACACTGCATAGTGAACATCGTACAAAGTACCAGAGAGTCGAAATACATCGCCAGATGATCAGGTTGAAGGAAGAGTTGCATAACCATGCGCAAAACACGGAAAAACGAAGCGCTTTTTCTAAAAGCGTTTTTCTCAAAAACTTCTTTTCGGCGCAGAGGTCCCTTTTCGTGGAGCAGGTCACATATGTATATATATTGAGTGTTTTAAAGCAATGAAGGAGTAATAAATTTAAGAAAAAATTTTGGGCGATATTAAAAATATAGTGAAAAGATATAAGCAAATAAATGTCAGCGAGAAACGGACGCTACAAAAATAGAAGTTATAAAAATATACATAATTCAGCGAAATTTTATGAAGAATTTTTATTTTTTTTTTGTAAATGTGGAAATGAACAGAACAGAAGATCATTTATGTGTGAATTTACGGAATATGAAAATTCTATTTTAATTTTTTTTTAAATGGGTAAAGTACAAATACGGACGCGACAATTTGTTTTCCAAGAGAACTAAACGCAGTAACTTTGCTAATATTGATTGAACTTTAATTCAAGAGAAATTTAATTCAAAAGAAATGCCTATTTACTGCTGAAAAATATTAAAAATCACTGATTTTATGCGACGGATGCAACATTAAGGTATAAGTATAAGTATATATAAGTATAACTTCCCTTATTAGAACTCCGTTCTCGTTCTTTTGTGCTAATGCGTAGTAGAAAATTTTTACATTACAAAAAAATAATACCCATTACCCAATCGCATATTTCGGTCCAAAAATTGCAAAAATTAAAAATGCTTTTACATTTATAAAGTATAGACCTTTTATTAAAAATAAAAGAAAAATTTATGAGCAAAAAACATTTTTTTTTTTTGCTGACCTTTTTCTGGAATTACCCGTATGTTAAGGGTAATGGCATATTTTTGCATATTTTGCCAATAAGTGCATATTTTTTAGTTTAATAAGTTTAAATCTAATAAGTTTAATTATTATTGTTCGAACTTTGTTTGTTTCTATATCTATGATTTTATTAGGCTAAAGTTTGTATCGCTCTGTAAGCTAAATTACATGTGATAATTACACAGTACAACAGCCAATCTGGGGGGTGAGAAATTCCAAGTCAGGGTGATGGTACTAGGTCAGTATAGTAAAACCCTCAAAGGGTTTGGCGTTCGTATGTGTCAGTTTTTTTTATGACCTTTTAAATTTTTTCTTTTTCACTTGTCCGATTTTGATGAAACAAATTTAGAAAAATTAAGAATTACAATTTCTCTAATCTGTTTCTATACCGTTTTCCTATATGTGCAACACTTTCGAAGTTAAAAATAAATTTGTGGAGGCAAAAAAATATTTTTTTGCCTAAAAATTTAAATATTTTTTTTTTTTTTAAATTCATAAAAAATCCAAAATGGAAATAAGTGCCAAAACTAATTACTTTCGCGTAAAGTCACATAACTCATGAGCAAAAAACACGAAATTAATAACACTTGATCCTTTTTTCCGTTTTGGATTTTTTATGAATTAAAAAAAAAAAAATTAATTTTTAGGCAAAAAAATATTTTTTTGCCTCCACAAATTTATTTTTAACTTCGAAAGTGGTGCACATATAGGAAAACGGTATAGAAACAGATTAGAGAAATTGTAATTCTTAATTTTTCTAAATTTGTTTCATCAAAATCGGACAAGTGAAAAAGAAAAAATTTAAAAGGTCATAAAAAAAAACTGACACATACGAACGCCAAACCCTTTGAGGGTTTTACTATACTGACCTAGTACCATCACTCTGACTTGGAATTTCTCACCCCCCAGACAATAATCCCAAAAATGTTCCACAGTGTTATTAATGAACAACAAAGTTAGTTGCAAATATCCTGACAAACGAAACAAAGCTTACCCTTCAACAAAATGAAATTCAAGGCATTAATAATTTTAAGGAAAGTATTAATAAAATGCAAGGAATAAATATGATTTAAAAAAAAAAAAATATTAAATATTTTTTTACAAGTAGAATAATATAATAAAACTAAAAAAAAAAATTAACATAAGTGCAACAAAAGGAAGTCCACGTAACAAGGTCGACTTCTAAATATAGTGGCATTTCTCTTTTATTATGGTTTTTTGGTTGACATTTCATTTTAGATATAATTATTATTATACAGTCTTGTCAAAATCATTATAATGATAATTATCATTCACTGGCTTACAAGTACGAGTACATGTACAGTATGATTGATATAGGTAGAGTAAACGACTGAAATAATTTATTATGTGGTACCGATTATTTCTTTTGGAATCACTGTGCAGCGCTGGCCTTATTTTTTTACACCTTCGCCACATAATTTATAAACCCAATTTTTGTTGTACTTGTAATTACCCTCTCAGTAGTTAAATGCAACTACTAAATTCTCTAACTTTATATTACATACTCGTACATAACTGCTCGTTTGAGTTGCCAACCACTTGTATGGATTATTTTAGTGTTATACATATGTACTTCGCTTATCTACTACATACGAGTATATATATGTAATTGTTTTTTTTTTATAGAAGAGTGTTATAAAATTGCGGCAAAAAGCAAATTTCACACGCTGTTACACATTTTGAATTGTTGATTGCAACACAAAAAGTTAAGTGTAGAAACCAAAAGGTATAAAAAAATATAAATTGGTAGCAGATAAAAACAACAAGGTGTATCAACCAAAATTAGACAGACGTTGTTGGGGCTTGTTTGTTCAATTGAAAAACTAACTGAAAAAGTAATCAGTCATAAGTGCATAAATATATATACCCTCTAGTCAGCCTAGAACCATATGTCTCTATGTCAACACTCTTTTCTCTAGCGACAATTGCACTAGTGGAAATGTCGACAACTTTCCTTTTAGGCGCGAGTAGAGATACATTAGAGACAACAGTTCTAGTTTATTTCTGGTGACATTGTCAATGAACGCGTGAATAGTTTGTTTTTCTTTTCTATTATGCTATGCAATAATGTTAAAAAAATACATACATAAATATGTACGAGTATGTAGCCCCAACACTTTTAAAAAATTGTAGACGAGGGTCACTAAAATGTACTAGTGAATCTTCGGTGCCAATGTCTCCATATGGTAGTAAAAGAATAGTGCTAAGGTCTACTGGTAAATTTTCAATGACAAGCTAATGTTAAATGTCAATAGATGATTACATTGGCTGGGGTACAGATGGTCAGTATTACTACTGACAATGTCACTAGTAAATCACTACAATTTTACTATTGACATCGAGCGAGGAAATATCGATATTGTAGACTAGAGCCCCTAAAATTTACTAGTGAATCTTTGGTGCCAATGTCTCCATGTGTTCCCAAAAAAACTACTTCGTCAGTAGTGCTACAGTCTAGTGGTGGATTTTCAATGACAAGCTAATGTTAATTGTCAATAGGCGATTACATTGGCTGGGGTACACCTGGTCAGTAGTGCTACTGACAATGTCACTAGTAAATCACTAGATTTTAACTATTAGCATTTTCTGCAGGGTATATATATATACACACACATACATACATACAAATGTGCTTACATATGAATGAATGTATGATGAAATCGAAAAGTTAATGCACGAAATAAATTAATTTTAAACACTACATCAATTATTACGTTTGTTCCTAGGCTACACTGAAAGAAAAACTTTCACAACAGGGAATTCAGTAGTTTGAGTCATGAGAGATTTTCTTGATTATTAGAAGTGAAATCATTTTCACAATATTGATTAAAAGATACAGACCTGCTAAAGCTAAATTCGGGCAGAAAGGAACAAGGACTTCATGCATTAAAAAAATGTATTTTAGGCCCCTAAATATGACATCAAAAACGCAAGATATGCACTAAAAACAATAAAATATCCACATATTTTAAAATTTTTAGTTGAACTATAGTGAATTTTAATCAGAAATAATTTCTTAGTCGGGCTTAAGTGCAGTAATTTCAATTCTTGTTGAAAGAAATATTTTTATTAATTAATGTGAGTTTCTAAAGAAGAGAAGAAAATATCCACTACATTAATACTTACATGTATGTACCGACGGTACATCGAATAAGTAAAAATAATTAATGTGATGATCGTAAAAGATAAGCAAGAATAGTTAAACATACTTAGGTAGAGTGACATAACTTCGTGCTAACCTGAATAGAAAATTAAAAAAAAAAACGGATAAACAGAAAATGAATAGTGATACTTACAAATGTGTTTACCAAAGCCAAATCAATAAATTGTATACACAATAATCATTTCTCATATTCCATTTCATTGAAAATTTGCGTTAAATAGCTGGTGTTAATAACAATCTCTACCCCAGTAGATAGACTTGGGTGCTGATGAAGTGCGTGGCTGCACAGAAAAATATCAGTATTTCCCCCAGCTAATAAAGTCTAGTTTAAGTTTTCTCCTCTTCTTTAGAAACTCACATCAATTAATAAGAATATTTCATTCAATAAATAATTGAAAATATTCTAGTTCAATTAAATATAAAAAAATGTCTCAATTCGCATACATATTTTTGTATTTTCGAATGTAAGTTGAATGAATTTGTTCTTGGAAAGCTTTTGGCATTGAAAAAGGCCTTGTAACGTTATATATTTATTTAACTCCAATACTAAAATGAATCGTATACCAGATATTATATTTGTTTTTTTTTTAAATCCGTTATCATTTTTATTGAAAACAATATCAAGTTTCCGCAGAATTTTTTCACTACCTTCTTCGGATTTAATAGCAGACAAGTTCCTCTTGAAATCATCAAAATGACAATTTCCATTAAATTGGGTACAATAATGCAAGCAAATAAATTTGCCAAAAACAACAGTTTTGCATTATTAATAGTTTGTCAACAATATTGTTTTTAATTTGAGTTTTTTTTACAAAATATAAAGCAAAACCATGCGTTTATAGCAAAATATGAGATGAAAATATGCATTTATGACCAAATTATGCAAAAATATGCATTTTCAGTAAAATATGAAAAAATATGCACTAACAAATAGATGCCATTTTTTACGCAAATTCGATGTTTCGTAAAAATATTTCTTTCTTTTACATGAAACCCTTGTCCCTGGTTATTGTGTAATTTGAAACGAAAATAAAAGTGTTCGAATTTGTATCTTATTAACAAATGGCAATTGGTAACATTTTCCTTCGTCACTGCATTTACATAATACTTCGGTAATAATGACTTCTCAAGTATTTCTGCATAAAAAACACTACAACAAAAGTTTATTTTGCGATTTTATTCATTAATATTTCTCTCAGTGCACATCTTAGCCATTTACTAAGTACAGCGCTTCAAACAACTAATTAATACTGCAAAGAACTGTTCATTTATAAATACCTCAACAAATAAGACTTTTTTTCGTTTATGGAAGTATACATATATTGTTCGTTTATTGCAACAATCTCATAACTCAAAAAAATCATTTTTAAAGTTAATAGTATTTTATCTTCTAGAATACAAAAAAAAAAAATCACACAATTACATCTTCAGTGAATAGAGTAGAGTATTCTTTTTTTAAACTTCATTGAAATGTATCTAATGTAAATAGAAAACTTTAACTGCCAGCGAATTCGAGTGATTTGTTTTTAATAAAAATAGACAGATGAGAAGTTTAGATTATCAGCGATTAATTGGCAGTAAAGCGGAATGGCCACACATCAAACTGAAGCCTCAAACTCTGCTTTTCTTTGATAGTGTTAGTAAAAAAAAACTCACACGCAAGGTTTGATGTGAGTTTGACGAAAATCAAAACAATTTAGATTTTCACTACCATCGCGGCAGAAATTTGAAGCTAATTTGATCGATGTGCGCGTAATTACTTTAAATTTCAGTTTTGTTTAATTTTCGCAGCGACAACATTATCGTTTTTGAGTGACGCAGTGTGAAATATGAATGCTTGCTTGCTTTAAACAATATAATAATAGAACCGAAAAAATGCGCAATACGACATTTTACTTGGAAAATATTATAATGCGGAAAGAAGATGTGGCAAACAAATAGCTCGTTCCTTTTTAAAACAAATTTGAAATGAAATTTGATTGTATGAGTTTGATGTGTTTGTTGCTGTGGCAGGCAAAACAGAATTTTACCAACACATACACAAATTTGACGCGTGAGTTTGATGTGTGGGCATGCCTTTTAAAACATTATCCGTAAATTTACGGCCTACGATGTTGACAGAAAATATTTGATGGACAACTTGTATTGAAAACAACAATAAAATAACAAATTCGCTTTTGTTTTCAATATCAATAGAACATTTTCTGTAGATATCGTAAGTCACACTGTTAGATTTTTTGAGTTATCACGTTTTTGAAATAAATGAGCGATATATATATTGTTAAGCGAAATATAATAATATATAATGTTTACTACCCTGCAGTTTTAAAAGTATAAATTTACATAAAATGGTTAAATATTTCACTAACGAAAAATCGACTAACTAACTAACAGTTGCCGCAAGTAATGCAAGAGTTCGCCTTTTGACTCTCGCACTCATGGATATCCCAGTGGGAAATTAGGCAAAGTACTTCGATAATAATGATTATAATCAATGACGTCAGTATGACATCGTAAGCGAGCGATCTAAGTACTTGGATTGTAATATACATGTAATCGTATATATCATGTGTTACTAATAACTTCGATTACGATTTAAGCAGGGATTCAGTTATTGTCTAAAACAAACAGCTTGTTATAAAACAAAATTGAAATACTGGTCTTCTTTTAGATGTCGCTGCCGATGCTAATGACACGTACTGGCATCGTGGCTTACTTTCTGAGTGAGAGCGCACCACTGACGCGTCCTATGGCACTTTTATGTTAAATCTAAATAGCAAAATAAGCGAACGAATCACCACTGACTGCTAGTAAGTATTACTAATGTCATAGATTAAGTAATGTATATTTTTACCACTGGTATGTTAATGCCTTTAACCTCAATTTGATTTTTTGTTGGCGTCAGTTACAATTGGAAGTTCATGGTCAGTGAACGTGTAATTTTTAGTGAAAAAAGTATTTTTTTGAGAAATGTAAAATGAGCAGCAGAAATCAATTAAAACGTCGCATAAAAAGAATGATTAATTGAAAAATGTATTAAAAATTTTTTTTTTACAATAGAAAAATTAATTGTATTGATTAGCGAAATCACTGACGAAGGGTTATGCAGATGGTGGCAATTGACTACTGTCAATGTCATCCCCATGTTAAAATCGTAAGTCGTGTGCATTGCTAGTAGTTAGGCAGGTAGTTAATTTTAACGATTGGTAGTTAACGAAATAGCTAGACATTCACTAGCTACGCCGACTGCAGGGTACTCGCTAACAATTAGTTTTGTAGTTTGTAGTTAAATGAATTTATTTAAAAAAAAAACCATATTGAAAGCAAACAAATTTAAAAACTAATTATATTTAATTAAAATCCGTATTTGAAAAATATTAAAAAAAAATTACAGATCTTTTTTTCCGAAATAACTGCAATACTTTTTTTAAGTATATATTTTACTATCTAGTATAAGTTTAAAAATTTGTGTTAAAAAAAAACTAATATATTATGGCCAAAAATTGTTAGAACTTAATAAAATTAAACAGTTTCTGAGAAACAAACATAAAAAAAATTATAAATAATATATTTGAAAATAATTTTAATTATTTGTTTAAGAACATTTCTATACAACCAGCCGGCGGAAATGTATGTGGAACATTTTTCTTTAGATTTCTTTTTTTTTAAGGAAAAATAAAACAGTTTATTTGTTGCTATGCGTGATACAATCGTTTTAACATTCATATTCATACATTCATGCAGCCATACTTATTTATGTATGTATGTATATAATATTTTTTGGCCACAAATCTAATAATTTGTAATTTATAGCATTTTTCTTCTTCTTGGCATTGCAGTTGAATTTACAATTATTATTATCATTACGTACATATTTTTTCGTAAAAATGCGCGTACTGTGGTGATACATAAAATTTTAATAGTATTTTAAAAAGTATGTCAGCCGCTCGGATCTCAAGTATTAAAGTTTTAGCTTGCCATAAAAATGTCATAAAAAGAGTTTTTAATTACATACATATGTATGTACTTTCAATAAGCAACAAATATTATTTGGCAATTGGATTATTTCATTTCTTTTTGTTATGCGAGTTTAAAACATTTCGTTAATTTTTTTATTCCTGACTATTGGTCAAAAAACATAAAAAAGGCTGTTTGTTATTGAATATTTTTTGCTTTATAATTTTCTTATGACTTGGATACATTTACAATATTAAATGTTCAATTAAAATCGATGAAGAGCTTAAAATGTACACATACGCAGCAAAAAAATGAAATAAAATAAATACCAAGAACAATTAACATCATTGTCAACTAAATTGTTCGTGCTTTCAAAATTGTTAAACACGAGAACTTAATTTATTTTTTGTCATATCATCAAATTTCACTACAAAGCAAAAATATTCCGGGCAAAAGCACTAAATTTTCATAGAACAAAAAGTGATGTTTATCTTAAAAAATATACATATCGTCGACCCATAACATTTTTGCTCCACCCAACATTCTTAAAAAAAATTAATTAGATATGGAATATATTTTGAACAACCTCTTTCTGAATCAAAAACGCGTTTCACGAAGTTTCTTATGGTTTCTGAGATATTAAGCATTCACTTTGCTCCATTTTTAAGTTTAATAAGTATTGTTTTGCTGTACACGCCACTGTTTGGCAATTGCGTCAAATTCTTCATACAAAAACGTACGAAGCAAAGTTAACTTTTGTTTTTCTTCATGTCTATAAGAACTGAATAATAAAAAAAAGGCGCCGTAAGAAAAATTCAACGGCGACTGTTAAGCAAAAACATCATCACCCAGATGCAGCCGCCGATGACATGTTTTAATATAAAATTATTAAGCACTAAAATACAATAAAAGAAATCTTAATTATGCACGTTTGAGTTTAACAGAAATCATTAAATTTCATTCTTTATATTAAATACAGTTCATTTACTTGTTCTTTTTTTGTGTAAGTGTGTAAGCCGATCAGAAGTTAAAAATATAACGGCGGCAGCTTCTTGGTCGGCGTTAAACGATGGTCTTATTTTTCTGAACAGCAAGAAAAATAAAATAAACAACAAATTTCTCAATTCACTGCAGTAAAGTATACGTATACGAAAAGCTACTATTAATGATAACCAAACTGGAAGTAAACTCTTTCAAACAAAAAACAATTTTGAAAATCAGTTAATTAAGAGGAAGTACGTGATATATACATATAATTAAATTTTAATGGGCGGAAGCATGCCCACCAGATGGTGTGTTTTTCAGAACTTAGATGGCTTTGGGCCAACTTTGAGCGGCGGACGCACCCCCGAAAACACAACTTATCGCTATGAAATTTTTTTGAATTTTTTTAACATAAAACTGAACCGTTTTGGTGGGAGAGAAGATAAGAAAAAAAAAATCTCCATACAACTAACGGCCACTCTAATGTACATACTTTGTGTTTGTACAAGGACTATAAAATACTATTTTGTTTAAATAAATTTTATTTTAACGAAGTAATGATAATATTTTCTCTTCTGTAAGGGAAAATCTTTAGTGAAAAAAATAGTTCAACTGCGCTTATGATATACGAGTATTCTTTTTTGAGAAAAAAAAAAAAACATTATAATAGGAGAAAAGTGAAAATTAAGAAACTCGCACGGAATTTCTGTTTATCATTTTACTGATTACAACCCCGTGTAAGGGTACTTTTTGGAGGCATTTTTCGAACAACTCTTTAATTCTAAATTTCAGCCAAATCGTTTCAAAACTTTGGCTGAAATTAATTTTGGCCTAAAAAGTAGTTCAAATTACCCAATGTGCAAGGTTTGAGAAATTTTACATAGTTTCGGAGATTTACAAAATTGGCAACAGTAATCAACTGAATTAATTAAATTATAGTCAAAAAGAGACAGTGGATTCATTCACCAAAATATATATGCACTTAAAATGTATATTTAACATGTATTTGAAATTAATTGTATTTTATAATTTTAAAAGAATTCATTCAAGATTTTATGCAAGCTTATTATCAAAATAAATTAAGCACAAAATTATGTACATATGTACACATACATATGTATGTATGTGTGTATGTACGAGTATGTAGAAAAAGAAACGAACAAAATCTAAATATTGGGTGTTTTTTATTGAGGTATAGAACTTTAAGTTGGCATCACTTTTTTAACTGGCGGCCATTTTGTCAGCTGTCAAATGATTAATATTTAGTTTGGTTTGCCATTTCATCATGAACAGGTTGACAAAAGAACAACGCTTGCAAATCGTGCAAATTTATTTCGAAAATAATGGTTCAGTTCGCGAAGTTTACCGCAAGCTCCGTCCATTTTATGGTCGACATAATCGTCCATCAGAGCAATTAATTCGGTTCTATGTGATAATACGCATCCGCAGAGACGTCGAACAGTGCGCACCGAAGAAACAATTGCCGCTGTAGAGCAAAGTGTTGAAGAGGACCCGAATGAATCGATTCGCCACCTACCGACTATTTTGTTCCCGAATTGGATGGCATGAATGTGGATGAGTTGTGGTTCCAACAAGACGGCGCTACATGCCACACAGCGCACGTCACAATCGATTTATTGAAGGAAACATTCGATGAGCGCATAATTTCGCGGAATGGACCTGTCAATTGGCCACCAAGATCGTGTGATTTGACACCATTGGATTATTTTCTTTGGGGATATGTGAAGTCGCTCGTCTACGCCAACAAACCAGAAACGTTAGGGGACTTGGAAGCCAACATTCGTGGCGTTATTGCCAACATACGGCCCCATATGCTCGAAAAAGTGGTTGAAAATTGGACCTGTAGAATTGGCTTTATTCGAGCCAGCCACGGCGGCCCCATGCCCGAAATCATATTTAAACGTTAATGGCATAAAATTATCCTTCCAATAAAGCCAAATTGATGGACATTAAAACGATTTTCTTGTGTTTTATTTCAATTCGAAGTTCTATACCTCTAAAAAAAACACCCTGTAAAAGCAGCAGCAACGATTATTAATTTTTAAAAAGTCTGATGTTTAGTGCTTGCTTAAGGGCCACTCAGACTATTGTACTCGTACATGTATAAAGACTTTCATCACACTTTACGAGAAAGAAATCTAAAGACATTTGTTTCGACTGTCAAAAAATCTAAGGTAATAACATGTTCATTCACACTTACGTGTTTTAACACCTTATTCATCTTTAAGAGCTTAAACACGACGATTTTGAGATTTCGTAATTTTTACAAATATGTACAATAATTTACTGACAAAACGTCAAGCTTAAACATCTCAAAAGTAATGTGAATGGTTGTGCTTAGTTTTTTAAAACACTTCTCTTAAACACGTTGAAGACGTATAAGTGTGAACATGGTATAAAGTGACATTTTATGATCACATCTCAAATTACATTAAAAACACAAGTATAAAGCAAACAGCTGTTGAGGATTAACATGCCCACATTAACCGGTGACTTCCGGCGGCAGAGCAGTTGCTTGTACGCTGTAGTCGTGCCGGCATTGGAAAATAGACGGCGTTAAAGTAATTGATTTAAATAAGTTAGAGAAAAAGAAAATACGATAATTTTGTTAATTTTCAGACATGGCTTACACGAAAAATAAATCAATATGATAAACATATTCAATATTTATAGCCGGTTTAAGACGAAGACATATACCATAAATGACGGCACAGCATCGGCGTCGAAACAGAAGACTTGTGAGTTTGTTTATTACTTGATTTTTGTAATAATGCAACCCTGATCAGGTGAAAAGTATTATCGTTTAGAAAAATTTCAAATAATGGTTAAGTATTATGGGATGTCAAATTTTTATCGTATTACATCTTTACAATTCGTTGTGACATTTTGCATTCATAAAATCGCACTTGCACGTATTGTTGGAATTTTTTACATGTATTAATACAAAGTATATATAATAGTCTGGACTGCCCTTTAGTGTCACATAAATGGTACTACATATGAGAAGAAGCACAAGCAAGCAGTGTTAGAAAATGTTAGAAGCAGAAAATAGAAGAATTAAAAGAATTATTAGGTTACATACATATAAGAGGAAGAACATATACTTATGAAATGCGTACATGTGAAATCCGTTAAACAGCATGTAACTTGTCAAAGATTGATGACGACGATGATTCTGTTGTTGTTGACGTTGTTGCAATTGCAGTTGTTTCTGATGTTGGTTTTTTGAAACATGCGTATTTCCCTCATGCTGTAGAGGTTGACGCATCTGCGATGCATTCAAAGCTGATGACACACCACTTGGTGTATTTGTTGTCGCTGCTGAAGAATTATTGTTATTGTTGTTGCTCGAGGTGTTGGTGGTTTTACGATTGACATTTTGCAATTGATTTGCGGATGTTGTTGCGACTGCTGGTGCAGTAGAAAATAATGACAGTACGCCACCCATAAATACACACACTGAAGATGTTGTTGTTGTTATTGTTGCCGTTGTTGTGTCGTTTGTGTCAGTAAGTGTATGCGTTGTGGTTGGTGAGGGAGGATTTGACGACAAAGGGGTAGAATTGGCTATACAAATGTTAGCAGATGAAGAAGTTCTAAGATTAAATATAATACCGGGACAGCAACAGAAACACATAAATTTTTTATTTATTGTTAACCACTAATGCAAGAATGTATGTACTTAATCTACGCTGCATGTAAAAACAAAACTCACATAAACTGTCAACAATGTGTAAGATTCACACTTTGAAAGTCATTTCATGAAGATTTAAAACTTTTACAGGTTTTTATTGTTTTTACTTATTTTGTTATAATTAATATTTTTTTTGTAAACACTTTACTTTTGAATAATTTTCGTCTTCATTTTTATTGGCAAAAATATATTAAAAGTCAGCAAGAATTTATTAAAAATAAATGAAATTTAAAAATAAAAATCTTTGCATGAGTAGATTGGCGTAATATTTTTTAAAGGAATAAGCAGGAACTAGGCATAAATGACGTTACAGAATTTTTCTTAAACAATTAGAGAAACCAAAAAAACATCAAATATTAGAAGAAGAAAAAACATACATACACAATCTACTGCAAACAACTAATTATATGAATGAATTGAGCATCAAATTAAAAGCAAAAAATTGGGGAAAAACAAAGAAATCACACCATCGTTTATATAAATACTCTTATATTTGCATGAGTGTGCATACTTATTTACATGTGTGTAAAAAACATGTGTTGCTGAGATGTTTTCACTGACATTTTGGTAAATAAAAATAAATGAGCAAAACAGGTGACTTTGACACTTTTATTTTGTGTGTCTTTCTTTTTTTCATTTGTAGCAGGCATGGAACTTAGTTTCTTTATTGTCAAAAGTACACGTTCTTTTAACTTAAACAAAATGCAGCCATAACAAATTTTTATCATTTCGAACTTTTGTTAGAACCGATAAACACTTTATTGTAAATACTTCTGTATCATAGAAATTAATGTTGTGGCTTGGTTTCATGTTTAAATTAAAACTTTTTATTAGAATTTGTTGCCATAGCATCTAATAATATATTGTATATACACAGATTTTTTCTAAACTGAAAACAAATTCTGGTAGAACTTTCATCAATTAAACGAACAAAATTTTAGGCAAGAACTTTATTGGAAAAAGTAAGTTTTTTCTTTTTATATATACATAACAGGTCTTACGTATATGTACATATGTTACATTTTACGGAAACATTTCGTAGTGGGAAATATCGAAGTACTTGATCAAATATTTTACGTTCTTTTCTCAGTGCACGATGTTTTTGTATTGGAGGTATTTCTCTTCCGCACAAATGTGGTGTGTCTCATGTGCAGTTTGCATTTGTTTCTTATTGTTTTTGCGTAAATTTTATGTAACTGAACATGGACACAAGCAGCTCACGGCTGATCCTTCCAATATGTGATAACTAGTACAACAAAACATTTTAGATCTAAGCTAAATTAATTAAGGCATATATTTCTAAATAATACATATAGTTTTTTGGGAGCAATTTCACATTGTACATCTTTTAGGCAACTGCCAAATCTCCATTTAAAAAAAGTTTCAAAGTCAAGAATAATGCAGCTCGAGTACAACACACACATTTTGTTGATAGAAAAAACAGCCCTGCAGAAAATGCGAATAGTGCAAATGTAGTGATTTACTAGTGACATTGTCAGTAGCACTACTGACCAGGTGTACCCTAGCCAATGTAATCGCCTATTGACATTTAACATTAGCTTGTCATTGAAAATCCACCACTAGACTGTAGCACTACTGACTAAGTAGTTTTTTTGGGACCACATGGAGACATTGGCACCAAAGATTCACTAGTAAATTTTAGGGGCTCTAGTCTAGAATATCGATGTATCCTCGCTCTACTTACGTATGGATCTTAAAATGTGACAAATCTTTACCTGATGGCACAAAATCTTCCACAGGGTCAAAATTTCCATAATTAGCACCTTTCACTTAAAACTCTTAAATTTTCACATTTTCTATTTTTATACAATATTGATTGTTATTTTATTTGTTTTTTTATTTCTTTTTGTGTATTATGTTTTTAATTATTGTTAAATGTTTTTAATTATTGTTAAATACATTTATATGTATATGTATATTAACCTTATAATTCTATTTCTTAAGATAATTTTTATAAACACTTAAATTTTGCTTGACGTCACGTTTATTTTCAACAAACCAATAAAACATTAAGAAGAAGCATAGTTGTGTGCACCTAAAAAAATGTTTTCTACGCATTAAAACCATTATTATTAGACGCTCTGTTGACAATGTCACCAATATAGTCGACAAAAGTGGTGACTTGGGGACACTTAACCCCATGTTTTCTGCAGGGAGAGAATTGACAAAAATTTTTATGTATTTTCCTGTGCGTGATTTTAAGCAATACACAATCTGATACGCAGTTTATGTAAACTCGCACTCACTCACACACTTTATGCAATATTTTAAATTTTTTTGTCATGTAAACGTCAACCAGCTGGAATTGTGGTGACATCTGATTGAGCTGCCTTGGACAAGAAGAGATACAACAGTGACGTCATCTGACAGAGCAATTAACTTATAAATTTCTTCGAAACTGTTTCAGAAAAAGAATTTTTCGAATCGGTTTACTCCAGAAGTACAAAATAAGTTTCGAAGTTTCATATTGATAAATAATTTCGATAAAAAAACCGATTCCAATGCAAAGATCTGATAGAACATTTTCGAAAAAAATGTATGGGACATAAAATTAAATTTGAATGGGCGTGCATTCGCCCATTTTTTAAATGAAAGATTTTATGTTTTTCAGAGCTTAGGGTATGTGTTAAGTTTTGTCAAAATCGGTACAGTAGTACCCCTTAGAAAAATTATTAGATTTTAATGGGCGTAACTACGATTATTTTTTCAAATGGAATATTGTGTCTATTTTTGAACTCGAGGTGTTTGGTAAGTTTCGTAAAAAGCTGTTAAGTAGAACCACGTGAAATATAATAATAGATTTAAATAGACGTAGTCACGCCCATTTTTTCAACTTTAAAACTGATAATTACAAGAACCAAAGTTGTTTGCTAGGTCTCGCAGCAGTCAAATAAGTAGAATATCATAAAATCAAATTAAAAAAAATTTGTGTGCGTGTCTCCGCCTTTTTTACAATGGGAAGCTATACCTACCATCTCAGACAATAAAAACATTTTTACAATCCGTCTAATATGAAGAGAGTTATGAAGTAACACTGCCAAAAAAAATAGAGATGAATTGATAACCTGCTCCTTTTTTTGAAGTCGGTTAAAAAAATTAGAAATGATGTAGTTTGTGTTTTCCGAAATACAAGGACAATAAAATACTATTTTGTTTAAATAAATTTATTTTAATAATTTTTTGGTGGGGCGCTCCGAAGTGCATATTCTTAATTCAAATTATAACAGTGCTGATATTACCATGCCTGGGATTTAGGCTTTTGTTTTTTTTTTTAAGAAAGAGCAAAGAAAACGTTCAAGAAATGACCATATGACAATGACTGACAATACGAACATACATACATACACACATACATAAATATGTGCATGCATACATGACAATGTGTAAATAATTTTCGAAAACAGAGATGCTTAGCATTCATTAATTTTTTTTTCGATTTGTTTTATTGGTCTTTTAAAAAGCTTTCAATAAGATGCAAAAAGTATGTTACACGAAATATAAGTACGAGTAATAAATAAATGCGAAATAAGCACTAAAGAAGAAAACAAAACACAATGTATGAAAATGGCAATCATTAGCGCATCAATGTGACAGAGCATTTATGGCTGAAAACTCATCACGTTCACACTGTCATCTTTTCAATATATTTCGTATTGTTTTTGAACCATAAAAGCTTTATCTAAACAAATATTGTATGTACGCAAAGAATTTTTGTTGGCTCAGTGTCTTTAGTATTGCAACATATTGATTTATTGCTGTAATACTCTAAATGATTACTTTTGTTACTACAAGGTTAGAATTTATATGTTTAAATTGGTCGAAACCACTTTAAACGAAAATCGATTCATTTGGTAAATGGAAAAAAATCTATTTTCAATTAGGAAGGAGTGGTTGTAAAATAGAGTTTTATTTACTTGCTGCAACAATACTAATGTAAAAGTAACCTGAAGCATGAAGAATAATTGCATTGCGTGATTTCGAATTTAATAATAAAATCCGTGTCTTATAGACCAAGTGAGGTGCTGCTGTATCCATAAGGCGGTTTTTATTACGTTCTTATTACAAAAATAAGCCACCATTAGTTTTTATTCCTTCATTTGTATCATTAAAGTAGGAGCTTTTCAATCTGGTTGTGTTTTTTTCTGTGTATTTACTGCTTCACTACCAGTCTTTTGTTAAACGAGTTGAAATCATGAGTTTTTTTGAGAGAGTACAGCTTTAGTTTAGTTCCATTGTCAAACAAATTAAATCTTATCTTTAATGTACTCATCTCTAATAATTCATCCGGGCTTATAAAAGATGAGCAAAGCCACACCAAATTCTACTCAACCGATTCTAACCGACTTCAGCGGATACTAGTCCTAATGTAACATCAGAGCTCCCTCCTTCGTCGGTATTTTGTAGCAGAATTATCGGCGAAGTAAAATAATCAATAAAATGGCTACTAATCACTAATTTAATACGCCTCATTGACACCAGAGCCGCTGCAACACTGCGTTATTAAAAACGTGCAAAACGCAGAGTTGTAATAGAATGAAACTTCCCTCTATCTCTGCCTTCACCACCTGTCTTCTCTATCACTATCCCTTTCCTAAAGAAGGTAACATCTAGTAATAGTAGTGGGCATTCGTTGCCTGAGTGTTACTTCTCTTTAAAAAAAATTAGTAATATGAAGAAAGATATGCGGATTAGTTCTGTATCATTAACTCAAAAATTCCATTTTTTTTTATAGCTATAAAGTATGTACTATGTACATATGCATGCTATATATGTGTAAATACGTGTAAATACTATTAAGTTTGTATAAACATGAAATTCAAAGCTATTTCAATAAATTTGTTTAAATTTAGTTGAATTTTGTTTTACCGCTTTAGCATTTTCTCATCATTATTTTCTGGCAACACTGCTCTGCTCATCTTGGGAAAACATATGTACCTTCAACATTTTAAGTTTACATGCGATTTGAGGGCCAATTTCAGGATGTCGACAACGTTCGACTTGTCGCACACTTACATACATTTAAAACAAAATATGAAGATTTGTTTTTGTTTTGAAATGGAATTACAACAAACACATGAGTGTTTTTACTCACATATGAAATTGTAGCATAGTTTCAAGGGCTAGTTAATGTCAAATTTTGCGTATGCAACAAATGTTGCTCACCATTTTTTTAGAAATTTTAACAAAGTATTAGTACATGTATGTATGTATGTATCTAAAAAATATTGTAGATAGATATTACTTTATCAATGCATTCACAGCAGTGTTATTTATTGTCAAATTACTGTGAAACAGTTACGAAAATATCGCTCACCTCCAGTTGGTCCATCATTGGAAAATTACGCAAAACTTTTAAACACTATTACAAATGGGAGAGAGTATTTGGGATCGAATATTTGTAATTGTAATTAGAGAAACCCTACGAAAAGCTTTTAGGAATGATGGTTGATGCCTTCGGAAGAAAAATCAAACTTAAGTTTAAAAATAATTTTTCTGATGGAAAGAAAAATGAAAAGCTAAGTTTACAAATTATTCAAATGATTATTTAAGCGGTGCATTTCTCGTAAATTTATATACTGAGAAATAGCGAATTCAACGAATGAAACTTGCTTTCATCATAATGGAAACGCAAAACAATTTAATAGCACTAATTTCCTGTCGAAAATCAATATCACAATAGGTGTGTTTCTTTACTCCCGCGGGATTCGAATTTGCACGAAAAGCGTTCCCGTACTCGAAAATTGGGTAAATGAGAGAGGTTTCGTGAGAGCAATGTTCTTCTTCTTATTATTGCACGAAACAGCCCGTACTTTTTCTTCGTGATAGTTTGGGCACATAGAAAATCAATCAGCTGTTTGACAAATAAACAATAACAAAGAAAAATTACATTTTTCTAAATACTAGAAAAATTAAAAAATTAATGAAAGTATATTTAAAAACTAGTGGCGAACAAAGTTTTATATGTTTTTATATGAAATTAAGACAAAAACCTTCTATATATGCTGAATGATGGTAGTAAATAAGTACTTGTGTATATACATGTGTTTAGTTATGTGCATACGTATGTATATGCATACGAGTACATGCATTGACATTTCCTTTTGTGTTAAAAATTTTGGGTTTTCGCGTTCCCGTACTTTTGTGCAATTTTGTGTTTTACCGAACTTTACCCAAAAAGTAAAGAAACAAACCTAATAACATCATAATCAATAGTATATGTATACATGCATCCATACGCAAGCAACAATGTTGCTGAACTTGTTTCTAAGGCTTTGGAGTTGCCTGAACAAAGGATAATTTGAAAAGCTTAGGTTAGCTTAATGGATATGATTATGATGTTAATACTCGTCTGCTTAATTTTTATAATCGACGTAATTTTTGTACACACTTATTTGATTCGTTGAAAAATTTTTTACTTTTATTCTGTTTAGCTTAAATTTTTGTTATCTAGCAAAAAAAAAAAAATTATAAAATGCTGACCATTAAAAAAATAATCCAAGCCATAAAGCATACAAATTTTATTGTTTTGTGAAAAAAAAATAAATGGACATACACACATATTTATTTATGTATGTACATACATATGTATGTATGTATGTATGTGCATATAAAGGGTCCGCCAGATAACTTTTGTTTTTTGTAAACAGGGCGCAAAACATCGAGTGTAGCTTCGGCTGTGTGGCACGTAGCGCCGTCCTGTTGAAACCAAATGTTGCCAATATCCTCCTCTTCAATTTTTGTGAACAAAAATTCGTTCAACATGTGCCGAGAACGATCGCCATTGACTGTAACGGCCACTCCTTGCTCATTTTCGAAAAAAATGGATCAAAATCCGCACCAAACAGTGACTCGTTTTGGGTGCGTCGGCTTTTCAATGTATGCGTGCGGGTTTTCTGTGCCCCAAATGCGACAATTTTGCTTGTTTACATACCCGCCAAGATCAAAATGAGCTTCATCTGAAAAGATGATTTTTTTTGGCAAAATCGGCATCTTCTGTAAGTCGATCTCAGGCAATATTTCCCAGCGTTGTTCAAGCGTATACACAACCATATTCGTTCAGCGGAAGGATAAAACTAATTATCTGTCAAATCAGACATGAGCTAAGTGTTACCATTCACGAAATAAGCACCAGTTGAAAAAAAAACGTTAGATGGCGGACCCTTTAGTATATGTTTGTACATAAACATATTATTTCCGTCTTTAACCTTCATTTATGAAAATTATTCTTGTTTGTTTGAAAGATTTCATCACACTTATTGCCCACAGTGTGGCCTGGTAGATATTGTTGCTGATAGCCTGCCTGCCCATAACGACGCGACGATGGTAGAAATGAAAATGACAAAGATGATTCTGATAGTCGGGTTTTTTGGTGGTTTACGATTTGTTTATTGAATGAAAATGAAATAAAATAAAAATTCAAAGGAATTTTGTTAATGAAAGTACTCACGTCCATACTGAACAAATGCGGTTCTTGGTGGTTTTAACACCCATATCATAATACATACTACATACATACACACATTCATACGTAAAAGTACACGCAAAGAAAAAATATGATTGAGGTAACGATAATCAAATCATGTTGCTGCATACTATGATTCAATTATATGGTTGCTGTCAAATCATATTATTGTCAATAGAAAAGCAAAGTTTTAGTAATATTATTATCTGAGTTAATAATAATATTATCTACAATAACAATTAACTTTGTTAAACCTAATCTTAGTATTGTTCAAAGTTAACACATTTTTGTTAAACATGACAACACTATTATTAGATGTGACTAAAATATAATTAATACTAACCATACCATATTATAATATTATAATAATATTGTTAAATACGACCACAGTATTATTCTATATAATAATATTATTTTGTTTTTTAACCATATATTGGTAGACATTTTGCTTAAAACAGCCGAAATAAATATAAAATAATATTGTTGAAATAAAATTTATATACGAGTATGTGCACGTGTACTTACACAAATATGTGCGTATATACGAAATGCAGACACGCATGTATAAAGAAATATATGTATATATATTTTTATTGTTTATACTTAATTTATTTATTAATTTATTTATAACTACGAGTGCAATACCGATAGCTTACAAACGAAACACTGAACTGACAGAAGATATTTCTGAAAAAGATTTTTTTAAACTAAATATAGTATGGTTTTGGATAACATTATATTGTTATTTAGATCATATTATTTTTACATAATAATATAAATTATGTTGTAGTCATAAATTTCTAACAAATCTATATTGTTAAATTCTAACCATATCACACTTTTTATGAATATAATAATGTAATTATTAAATTCAAACATTACTTTGTTTCGGAGAACATAATATTGTTTTCTCAACCATGCTACAACCATATCTTTTCTTTGCGTGTATGTGTGTACATATATTTTTGTATGCTGCCAAATAACAAGTCCAGTGTTGCCGACTTCTCTTCAATTATCCAAAAGTGTGACGAACAAATTGAAATTTTTATGAATAATTATATTTTTTGTTTAATTTAATATTTTTGTTTACTTGTAATGAGAACTTGTTTGAAAATATGGAGGGAATAATTTCGAAGTATTTAAACAGTATGTAGGAGTTTAAAATGCATGAATAAGGGCTACAAAAAACTCAAAAAATTTAATTAATGAGTTAATGGTGCAACCCTTTCGCGAGGCAGGAAACCTATTCTACCTAAAAGTAGAAACTTTTGATGATACTGCATCATGACTAATTTTATCTCTAATTTTTTAATAGTTATTTCTATGATAGACGTATGGAAGAAGTATTACAATATATAAAATCTGGATTTCAAGAACATTGAATTAATTTTGTGCTATCAAATTGTATGAATGTTTTTTAGTTAAATTAATTTTACATATGTGCTAAAATAAACATTAAAAAAATAATAATAAATAATTCTATTCATATTCTCCTTTTCAACTGCAAGGAGAGGACTTAATACGCGTTGTAGTATGACGACAGCAGCAATTTAAACAAAAACAAAACATTAAAATTAAGTTCATGTTGAAAACCACTACACATAAATGAAATCCAACGTTAAAGGTCAAACAGTCATTAAAACTACAGCGAGAACAAAACACACGAACATTTAAAGAGCAGAGATAATAATATAAAATATTTGGTTTGTGCTTAAAAGGTAATAAAAATTGCTTGAAAAAATTAAACGAAAATAAATAAAATTTAATTTCGATTTATAAATACTACAAAAAAAATACATCACATCATGTCACATTGATGTCAGAGGCTGAGGTAAAAATTAATTTTTTTTCTATAACATCATTTATTTGATATTAAACACAAAATGTTTGTTTTAATAGTTATTTTCATTTTAATTTTTTGCTTTTATTCTATTCAAGCCAAATCAGATGTCAAAGTAGTAACCGCTGTGTGAGTAAAAGGAAACAGCTGATGCATAAGACAGCAGAGCACTAACTAGTTCGTTCGTTTGTCCGTGTGTATTTGTGTGTGTGTGTGTTTGTTTTAAAGGAAGTGAAGCAGAAAGACTGCATAGCTGTAAGGCATAGAGTTGCCGTTTGTTTTATAAAACTGTTCATGCAAATAAGTATTTTTTTTTGCATGAAATGTTAAACGTGTTTTTATTTCTATTTAATTTCATTATTGTTGTAGCTAATTAATAACTGGTGTTGGAAATTATTATCTTCTAGTAGTGTCTTGATATGTACAGTTTGGGCTCTACTGAATTTGTTAAGTCCTAACGCGGATACATGAAGCATAAAAAGGAGTTTTTAATACCAATTTCAATAAAATTGTTTTCTTATTATAAATAAGGCTGATATTATATGTATACATATGTGCATATATATTTATGTATGACATATTCAGGGCAATTATGAATAAAATTAAGCGAGAAACTTCTCCCTTTTCCAATTAGAACTTTTTTGTTTTCCTTATTACTTGCTATTGTTTAAAATTGTTCCCCAGGAAAAATTTCTCGCGAAATTTTATTCATAATTGCCCTCAGGGTTTTTAAAGTGTTTTTTTTTCATCAAAAAGCTTAAAGGAAGTCTGGGTTTTCGCTTACAGTTTAGGAAATATTTGCGAAAAAAATTTAAATTTTGGCTTGTTTTACCAACCTTGGTTCACCGTTCTGCTAATGGAGAAGTCAAATCTTGTTAGATTTAGAAAAGGACAATTATTATGAATTAAGAACAAAATTTTGTAATATTAAAAGAAAATTTGGTATCAAAAGCACAATTAAGTCAAAAGTTGTAATCACAATAATTACAATTTTGAAAAAAGTAAATTTTTCGCGTTTTTGCAGAAAAAATTGCGTTGATTATTTAGCTATTGTAAACAAATTTTGCAAAAATACCAAGCCCATAATTTTAATTATTCAAAAGGTAATACTATAAGAAATATTACATAGAATTTTCTTGTTCAAATTTTTCGTTAGTGAACCAGATCGTTTCAAAATAGACCTATTTTTAGTTAATTTTAATTATTATTGTTCGAACTTCATTTGTTTCTATATTTATGATTTGATCAGGCTAAAGTTCGTATCGCTTTGTAAGCCAAATTACATGTGATAATTATTAATGAACAGATAACACAAAAGTTAGTTGTAAATATTCTGATAAACAAGTAGTAGAACTGAACAACCGGCTGTTTTCGAAGGGCACTACACCTTCCTTATCAGCGTTCTTTGTGTTTGGTCCACTGTGTGTGGTGTCAATTGATGTAGATTTCTGCTTTATATACGCAACTTTTTTTCATATATGCTCGATACATATTTTTTTAACTGGGTAGAAAGCATTTTAAGTATAAAAAAATTTAAATACTTATGAACAACAGTTATCTTTTTAATAAAATGCGTAAGCCTACATTTTAGAAAAATATGTACATATATACATACTTTATGCCTACATCCATTTTACATACACATTTTTACAAAGTGCAAGATAATAACGCTTTTAAGTACAAGGTAATAAATAATGCAACCTTAGTACATACATACATACAGTGGCACAGAAAACTCTACATACCCCTAAAAATAATGCATTTTACCCAAAAGTTAACATTTTTTATTAACAAAAACTACATTACATATATTATTTCTTGTAATAAATAAAACTTTTTTCAAAAACAATAATTTTTGGAAAAAATATGTTTATTAATAATTTATAGAAAATCAAATTTTACTGCACAGAAAAGTATACATACTCCCACTGTTGGTCAACGATACTTTTCCATAAAAAATGCTTCATGTCTCTCAGTTAATAATTGAAAAGGTTTGTAATCAGTCGTTCTTAATTTTTATTAACAATTTGTCCAAAAGTTAAAGTAATAAGATTAGATATAGAAATCTGATTGTTCAGCATCAAAAAAATGGAAATAGTAAACAAACAGTTATAAGAAGTTATAAAAAGAACAACAGTTTTAATAGTAGGTCAAGAAGTGGCCGTCCGCCAAAAATTACTCAACATATAAAACGACACATATTGAAAGAAATTGACAAAAAAAAATTGACAACTGATGATAATATAGCAAGACATGGAAAAAATGTTGATTGTCACTGTTCATCCAGAAACACTTCGCATAGTAGTCGGAAGTGGAGGTTATCAAAGCCGATAGCCTCGGAAAAAACCATTTATAAGCGATATTAAGGCTAAGTGGAATTTGCTTAAAAGCATTTAAATGAAGATGAAAACTTTTGGAAAAATGTTGTGTTTAGCACAGAGAATAAATTTAACTAATTCGTATACGATGGCAAAGAAAAAGTTTGGCTCAAAAAGAATGAAGAACTGGAACATAAAAACCTCATGCCCACAATAAAACACTCACGCGGCTCTATTATGGTTTTTGGTTATATGCCGGCGGCTAGGGTTACAAAATTTAGCTTTTATTTAGACAACAATGGATGGATTTATGTATTTGAACCTATTAAAGGATAATTTTAAGGTGTCACTAACCGAAATGGGTCTACCTGGAAGCTAGTACTTCCAAGATAACGACCCAAAGCATACAGCGGCCATTGTAAAGGAATTGATGTTGTACAATGTGCCAAAACAACTGCATTCTTCTCCCCAATCTTCTTACGGTAAGAAAAACCGTGATAAAGAACCAACAGGACCTAAAAAATGCTTTTATCAAAGAATGGTAAAAAATTTCTTCGGAAAACACCGGTTAACTGGTATATTCTATGAAAAATCAATTAAATGTCGTATTAGAAAGCAAAGAATGTGCAAATAAATATTAAAATATTAATAATTTTTATAAACTATACCAATAAACTATTAAAAACTGAATGTTTTTAATTTTGTTCGTAAATAATTTCTTTTTTTTTTAAATTATTTGTTTTAAAATAATTTTATTTTTTACAAGGAATGCTACGCTATGAATTTTCTAGTAAAAAGCTTAAAGCCTTGCATACGATGAACTTTTTTTTGGGGGTATGTAGAGTTTTCTGTGCCACTGTACATATTTTTAGACTTATTTAAATTATTGTACGCATTCAACTTTCAAGATAATAATAAACACAATTCTATTATTTCCAAACCAAATGTTTATTTAAAAAATCTGTAACTATTAACTAACATTATTGGCTTATCAAAAAACAAAGAAACAAAGAAACAAAATTTGTATACATATGTACATACATATGTATGTACATATGTAGGTCAAGAAACCTAATTCAAATTCAAGAAACAACGAAAATGCCTAATGCAAAACTTTCTAAAACTTTAAATTAAGAATATGGCAGTCCTGTTTAATACATAGTTATTATTATTATTATTTTTTTAATTTTCGAGTAGCTTCAGTAAAATAATTCCAGCTGTTACAGTTATCCAAACTGAGCAAGTAACTGGCTCTCTTTTTTTCGTTTGGGAGAACAAGAAAAAGAAAACATATGTTTTGTGCATAAAGCCAGAAAAAATAACGATAACTGCAATTACTTGACAGTTGGGGAGGAAACTGTATGCAAGTATGCTTGTGTGTGTGTGTATCTGCGTATGTAAGTATGTGTTATTGTAAATGCTCGTTGTATATTAATTCGAATGGCGTGTAGAATGGCAGAATTTTTATACTAAAGTTGTTTAGTTTTTATGTATGGGAATGAAGTCATGGAAAACTTTTTTTTTACAATTGTATTGCAAAGTCAGTAAGCGTGTCAGCAAAATCAAAAACACTGAAACAAAAAAAATAATTTCTACTTTTTTTTGTAGTGTACAAGCAAAAATAAATACGTTAATAGTGTTGGTAAAAGCGCAACAGCAGTAGCAGCACGTACATACACACATGCATCTATACAAACATATGTACGAGTATGTATGTTTGTATGTGTTTACAAATACAGCAACACTTAATGTTAATGTAAATAAATATTGAATATTTGAACAAAAGTGTGCTACATTTGGAATGAATCGAACAGAAAAAACTCTGAAAAATTAAATACATACAGTTTCCACCTTTTCTCTTAACAAACTGGGTAATTTTTATATGGTTATATTTTTTCTAAACAAATTCTATCAGCACGAAACGAAATGCGCATAGAGACATACTCGTATAATAAAAGTACAATGTGCTTAAAAAGAAAGTGTGAACGGGCACAATAATGTTAAGTGCAATAGAACAGTAGATTTTAATTCTATCGATTAAAAAAAATACACAAAAAAAAACTGCTTCCCCAAATTTTATGTGTGGAGAACACTGAGTTTCAAAACATTCTTTTTCCCAACAAGATTGCAAACAAATTTGACTATGACAGATTTGATCTATGCTCACAACAAGAATATGTAAAATTTTATTATATAAAGCACACCACCCACCACTGATATACATATACCATTAAACTAAATTAGCCGATTATTAAACCTTTTTCAAATAAACATTTCCGGATAGTTGGAATATTTGATATTTTCAAAAACTCTCTCAGGGCTTTAAAAGTAAAAAATTGTTTAACGTTAATAGATTTGTTTAATTGCCGTGTGAAAAGATAATAATAATAATAATCAGGGAAACCAGAAATATGCTCTAAAAAAAGTGTTTTATGCGCATTCAATATGCACTAAAAACTTGAAAATATGCACTCAAAACTCAAAAAATATGCTCTTAAAAATAAAATAGGTTGTTTTATTTTTAGATGAAAATATATTTTTAATTAAAAAATTCAACAACATTTGCATATAAAATAAGACAAATAAAATAAACAAAAAAATAATAATTAACAAAGAATAACTGCCGTATTAAAAACTGAGATACATATTTTGACTAAAGCAAATATTTAATACAAATTATTATTTAATACAAATTATTATATTATGATATCAGAATTAAAGCTTTGGAGCTGTATTTTGGATAAATAAGATAAGATTTTTATTTATAATTTTTATTGCAATAAACAACAAAATATTAACCCAGATTTTCAAAGAAAAATCGTTGCTGTCGCATCTAAATAAACTTTTATACATTAACAAAGTCCGTCACAAATAACAAAACCGAATTCTTATTGAAACTAACGTCCGTAATAACTGCGTAATACATAAGAAAAATTATACACACATGGAACAGTGGCATCTACACTTAGATGCCGAAAAATAAAAATAAAAATGTTGACCAACAGATAAAATAAAAAAAATTCTATAAAGTATCAAAATAGGGAATCTAAAAGCGTAAATTATGCTCTAAAAATTCGAAAATATGATAAAAAATATGCGTGTAAGACTGATATATGCAAAAACATACTATAAAGGGTAAAACATGCAAAAATATGCCACACAAGAAGAAACATGCAATTGCATATACGCGGTTTCCCTGATAATAATAATAACAATAACCAAAATTGGAGGAATAATATATCTTAACCAATATTTCATTTAACCAAAACAATTAACAAAATTCTGTTACAGATTCGGCGCTTTTCATTTAGCTCATTGGTGGGCGCTGTGAATATATTGGTGTACTGTCACTGTATTGAGGTTGCGAGCTACCAAAGAAACACGCAGCCATACGGTTAAAATATTAATTGAAAACAAAACATTTTCTAAGCAAACAGTCAATTGTAAAAAACTTTTTCAAACTTTATTTTGGTATGGTCACTGATACAAACTATTTTTTTATTTTTTCAAAATAAATATTTGTATTTTTATTTAAAATTTCTCTCTTTCCCTATCATTAAACTTATGAATATAGCTATGAAAAGCACCATAATGCCTTTTAATAACATATTCCTTGTTTTTTTCAACATAAAAGGCATTGTACCAAAATTACCAAATGCGTTATTTATAATAAAATATTTTTCGCATATCATAAATTTGAAAGGCATATTCTAGAAAAAAATATGTAAGCATTCGCCTCATGCGCATTCGTCATTGTCTCATTGACGACTAAATTAAAGAGGGTAATAATACGTGTGAATGCTCTCAGCACAATTGTGCCAAGAAACGCCCTTGTCTGATTTATATTCTTCTAAAACTAACTCGTTATCGAATGCAATGATTAGAATATGGATTTCACTTGTTTTTATAAAGCAATTTTTAAACAGGAGCTATACATCTCCTATCTTATATGTTTAATATGTATTAAAGAAGTTAATCACCCTTACTCCAGTTGTCAACATCGACGTCACGTCAAAAACAATACCAAAAAATTGGGACACTCGAGAACAAATTTTTTTTTGCAATTGACAATCTATTTCTTTTTCTTCAGGTCTACAAATTAGCATGCGACTGTCAATAGAAGTCAGTTGTTTTCGACAACGGGTAGACGACCCTCAATTTGTTGGTATTGCACGGACGTGACGTCGATGTTGGCAACTGGAATAAGGGTGAATATTTTTATTTGCTTTCAAACATTTACAATTGTAAACTTTAAAGTGAAAGTCATTATAACAAAATAATGTAAAGAAAATTAATATTTATACGAAAAGTTTTTAATTTTGTTCTTATAATTTATGATTGCAGCATAGATCAGCAAAATAATTGATAAGTTCACAAAAAGTCTTGTATCTTTGTATCGTGTCCTATCTTTGTATCGTATTAAATACAAAATGTAAAATTTGGTAATTTTTATATAAAAATTAATATCACTTTTTACTCCCACATGAAAAAAATAATAAAAAAAATGTGTGCTTGTTGATACGTTAAAACCGTTTTTTCTATGGAAATAATTAATTTTTTTAGTTTTTTTTTTTGCACATGGGAGTAAAAGTGTTTTTTTCATATTTAAAAAAATGTATTGGCATCCCTGCGAAAAAGAAGAAGAAATATACAAATAACTTGCCTTTTTGGCAGCTGAAAAATTAAACTGTTCGCATAAAAAATTAAGTATTTGTTCAGTCCCATTTTTCATCATGTGTCCAGAAAACCTATTTCTGAATGCTTCTTTTCCTCTTCTTATAAGGATTTTGACGTTTAAAATAAAAAATTCTTTAATAAAATATACACTGGGTGTTCACAAAATGATTTCAACAGAAACTGTATTTGATACAAGATAAAAAATGCAAATTGTTGTGAATTTAGCAAATATCACTTCCTTTCATACAACTCGTATACATTTATGGTCCTACAATTACGAGTATACATACATATACTCCAGTCTATCACTGTAAAACGGAAAAGAGACAAAATAAATGAATATAGAATATATTCGCTAAGGCAAAGGAAGTAGAATTTATTGAGTTTTGTATTAACTTCTAAGAAATTTTGTCATACGCATATGATTGATGATGTGTTCCACCTTCAGCTCTATTCTTTGTGCAAATAAGCAATTAACATAATAAACTTTTTTACATGGGACGAGCAGACAAATATTATCAAACTTTATTTCATTTATTTATTGAATATTAAATATAAACACCATTACAAATTATAATGTATGTAAGTCAATTTATCACGCATAGTAACAATGCTTTCACTTAATTTAATGAAAGGTGGGAACTTAACTTCTGAAACTGACGTAACACCAAAAGTAGTGCTGCTACTTTGGCACCAATAAAATAAAATATGTACATTAGGGATATAACTTTTTAAAAATTTTTTAAAATATCCAATTTGGCATAGCACAGTCTGATAGAGCATGAAAAACAATAACACAGAAAAAAGTATTCACCAATTAATGTTTTCAATTAAGAATTTAATTTTTTTTAATTGTATTAATTAATTTGAGTGGAAAAACTTAATTAATATTATCAAATTGTTTATAGGTGAAAATTTAATTAATTTTTTAATTGATATTACAAATATTTTAATTGATATTACAAAATTATTCATATTACTTTTTTGTGTGAAGGGAACGTATATTTATTTTTTCGCTAAGGTCAAAAAAGTTCACACACCAACCGCGATGAAGTTTTGAAAATTTTTAATTTTCTTTTTGGTTAAGAAAAATTAATAATATATTTATTTAATAGAAAAAAATTAATAAAAAACTTTAAATCTTAAATTTTTATCTTTCATAATTTTTATTGTTTTTGTTATATTTATATTTATATTTAAAAAACCAATTGGTGCGTGAACTTTTTTGAGAAAAATTACAAAAGATTATGATTTTCGTGGGTACTAGGACATGGTTGACCTCATGGTACTATGCCAAAAAATTGGTTAAACCCCTTATGTATGTATATCTAAAATACATATTAATTGCAATTTTTAGAAATAAAATTTTTATTTTAAGATTTCGGAGAGGAAGAGTAAATTAACAACCACTTAAAAAGTGGAAGTTAATCAACTTCTCTTCTTCTTGTAGTAATTTATGTTTTAATAATGTTTTATATTTTTTTTTTTGTACTAATAAGAGCTACAAAGAGCTTAAGAAGGTTCAGGATAGATAGCATTCAATGACATTATTGACTTTCTTGCAAGGCCTTTTCTTGCTGAAATTTGGTAAGGAAAATCATAATTAAGGCTGGCAATGATAATCTGATCAAGTTCAACACTTTGGTGCCATTGAACACTATCGATCTTATGTATAAGAAAAACCTGGCAAAATTGAACATGATCGTAAACAGTTTTGCCATAAAAGTTGCCATTAAAAATCACTCTAGGACTTAGTAGTGGGTTAAAACTACGTATGCACACACTTTTAATGTCAAATTGTATGGAGGAACACCTAATTCAATTTTGTCACTTATGCTAACTTCATGCCAATTTTTTTTAATACATAAGGCCGTATAAATACAAACATATACATACATATCTAGATATTTATACATACACTAGCTGAGCCTGGCAAAAGTTATCTTACCCCGAATCATTTTTTTTAACTACAAATAACTCCAACAAAACAAAAACCTATCGGGTATTAACACGAAACTGTGTTGAAAATTTCAGCTTCACAGCTTTTATTGTACCAGAGAACGTGCGTTACGAACAAACACACGGTACGTTTTTTAGACGATTGTGTTTAATATACAACTCCTCTAACAATCTTCTTATGATGCTCCGACGAGCAACAATAGCAAAAAAAATATACTGTTCTTCTTAGTTATTACTTTTGTACACATTTCCTGACACGCTCGTTATTTAATTTCGCAATTTTTAACATTAAAGCCCTAAAAAATCTTCTAATGATTATTTGAAGAGTACAATAACAACAATGTTATACTTTGTTTATCTTTTTTAAAGCTTTTTTGAAAACGCTCGCCTTTTAATCTTGAAATGTTTAATGGACGATGGTTAAAAGTTTTATTACTTTTGTTTCAAAATAAAAAAAAAACTGAGATTAAAAACTACGACTAAAACAATTATGTGTGGTTTGAAGTGTTTTTCAATATAAAAAAATTCGCTTTTTGCGAATCTCTGTATGAATCATATAATAATTACACGGCTGATCATTTAACAATTTGCAAGACAATTACTACATGAGACTCATACGATTCTTGCCATGATTTATGAAAGATTTGTTAGATAATCTCTAGAAACATCTCAAACCATTGCTTCTATTATTAATATAAGAGCTCTTGGCTGTGTTTTGGAAAAATCTCATAGAAGAATCCAGCGCGAGAAATTTTCTTCGATTAGAAAATACGCTCATCTGAGATTAAAAACTAGGACTAAAACAATTATAGGTGGTTTGAAGTGTTTTTTTAATTTAAAAAAAAATAATTCAAAATCAAACCATCAGCGAATAAGCATTTTGCGAATCTCTGTATGAATCATATAAGAATTACACGGCTGATTATTTAACAATTTGCAAGACAATTACTACATGAGACTCACACGTTTCTTGCCATGATTTATGAAAGATTTGTTAGATAATCTCCAGAAACATCTCAAACGATTGCTTCTATTATTATAATAAGAGCTCTTCGCTGTGTTTTGGAAGAATCTCATAGTAGAATCTCAGCTCTTGTAATAGTTTTTCCAGTGCGAGAAATTTCCTTCGATTAGAAAATACGCTCATCGTTAATGAAAAACGTTCTTCATTAAGGTCCTTATTATGAGTTGCATTCTATTTTCGATCTTCCCTGGCTATCGAACATCGAATGTTCAATTCACATTATGAGCATCGAAAATTTCGTTGAGCAAGGAATTTTCTATCGAACAGAATTTACCTTTCGATGAAGTATTTTAGTATACAAAATTATTATAAACGATTGTTTTTTATTTTTAGGTAAAGTTCTTGCAAATTTTAAAAATCATTTTGAGTGATATTCACAATTAGGACATTCTTTGCCAAATGCTCGTCATAATACAAAATGAAAATTCATTCGATCAGTACTTTCGACTACAGTCGTAGATCGAAAGTTGCTCATAATAAGGGCCACGAAAGTTCTAGATGGATTTGTTCCTCTAAAGGGAAAATAACTGTTTTTATTTTCATATGCTACTCTTCTACCACAAAGAGGAATACAACTGTATTTTTTTTTGGCAAAAGAGTAGAGAAAATTATGAAAGATTCTTAGATTCTTGGTAGATATGTCGTTTTCTGGCAAAATTCTCAGTTGAGTTGTATAGCAGAATCATCGGAGAAGCTAAATAACCAATAAAATGGCTACTGAAACAAAGCTTTGAAAATTTAATACGCCTCATTGACACCAGAGGCGCTACAATATTGCATTATTAAAAAAAAACGCGCAAAAAGCAGAGTTGAAAAAGAATCAAGCTTTCCCTATCTCTTCCTTCTCCACCTATGTATTTTCTCTATCATTATCCCTTTCCTAAAGAAAAATGGGTTACTTCTCTTTTTAAAAATAAAAAAGTGCGATATACCATATGTACGTATATACGAATTTTTATAAATCGTCCCTGCTTCACAAAATTAAGATGTTAAAAAATGCAGCGTTTATGGATTACGACATCTTAAAACAACCTCAATCCTACCTTTTAACTAAAAACAAAATCTGGTTTATATACAATATTAACACTCAACTTTTAAGGGTTTTCTATTAAATGTCAAAATAGTTGAAATAAACAAACGAATATTAAAATTAATTTCAACATAATGTTCATATTATCAAGATATACTTATGAAAATGCAATCAATAGTAACTAGAAGTTTTGAACCAATAACTCCGTAACTAAGCAACAATAATATGCTTTTATTTTCATATGATGTCATCAAAATTGCTTTCTTATTTCAATAAAATATATTTAACACTTCAGCTGCCCAAAGGAATTAAACCATCGAACATAATTATTAGACGCCTTACATTATTCCGATCATCACTTTTTTTTTCAAAAAAAATTAATTTGGTTTTCTTTTTTAATAAAATAAATGTTTGTAAGTCCAATATGATAAAAAAAAATTTTAATTTTCATTTTGTCTTTTTTAAGTGAGTAGATATGTAGTTTTTCTTTCTACCCTTTCAAATCATTAGAATTATGTATGTACCTATATCAAACTAAAATTTTTGGTATATTTGTCGAAAAATTTAATTCCAGCCTTTTAATAAATAAAATTTTTTGTCAAACTTACTGTACTTTAAAAATTAGCAATACACATATTCTGTTTAAAGAAACTAAATAAAATATATACAATACATACACACAAACATACATATGTACATATGTATGTATGTTCACATGTATAACCTGCAACGATATGCAGGCAGGCATTGGCGATATGTTGCGCTTGGTTGCATTAACAGTTGGCATCATTGCCAGTAATACAAGCAAAAAAAAAAAATTAAAAAAAAATGTGTTGCTGAGTGAGTTGGAGTGGCAGCAAAATAAAAATTTATTTAAAAAAATAAAGAGAAAAAAACTTAAAAAACTGACGTTTATGGCGATGTTTGTTGTAAAATTTCAACAACAAACATTATGATGAAGATTTTCTTTAAAACTTTTTTTATTTCAAAATTTTTGCATGGCTAAACAGCACGCAAAGCATTTTGAAAGAATTTTTAATTAAAATTTTATTTCAACAACATTTGTTTTTCACAATTATTTTATTTTTTGCTTTATTCTTTTAAATTAAAACTGGATGTGTCTATAAAACTTTTAAATTTGACTTTTTATCACTTTGCAAACACAAGTAGTTTTTAATGGATTTTATCTCATTTTAAATTATACTCAATAATTTTTAATTTTTCATTACCACTATTATTTTTAAGATTTTGTAAAATTGTAACTTTAGAACAAGAAAACATTTTTTTTTCTTTTTTTTTCAAATCAATTCCATTTGCTTTTAATAATTTCAAATTAAACACAATTTATTTGTTTAACGAAATATTGAAAATTTTTTATAACAAATAAAAGCTTTAATTAAACTCTTTAAACAAAATTCGGTCCCCATGAAAAAATAGTTGACTTTAATAACGAAACGTTTGCAAACGTGCACGTACACGTCACGTTATATGTCCGTGTGCAAGACCAGTGTTACCGCTATGATCTAATCGTGTCAAAAGAAGATTTCATACTGAAGTTACTCTCGACTAGTTCTGCCTGTTAGTTGCCTGCTTCTTTTTTTTGTTTTTGTTTTTGTCTGTCATCTGTTGTTTCACCATATGCTACAACGACAACGACGACTACGACTACGAGCGATGATGACGACTTGTTTGTTCGCTTGCTTACTTACTTGGCCTTACTACTACAACACAATACAATACTGCAGCTGTTGTATCTGCGGCAGAAATGGGTACTTGGTGTGGTTTGGTCTGGTGGTGCCATAAAAAAGTCCACTTAAACTACAAAAACAAAACCGAGTAGAAGAATACTAACAAATAAAACGAAATCAACAAACGAATATTCAACAAAACGTTAGTAGTATATAAATTTATATGGCAATTTGTGTCTGACTCACGAGACTCTTTATGCATTGTTGCCATTTTAGCATTTTCACTGCCAGATCTGGCATTTCCCTTAAATAAAAAGCATTCAACTTTCAAAAAATTCTGCCAGATGCTTTCTGGCAGAATTTGTTGAAAATAAAAAATTTTACTTTGATAAAAAAATTCTTTTGTATAGAGGATTTTTCTCATAAATGTACAAGTATTATAGGCTAAAGGTTCCCTGGTGATCTGCATTAGGATCCAGCTAACCCCTCAATAATCAATTTCAATGTATTTATAATTAAAAAAATATTTTACTGAATAAGTAAAATAATATTTTGGAATTATAGTGCGTAAAAACATTTTAATCGTAATTGTAACATTTCCAAAAAAAAACACCAATTATTAACTATTTTGTATATGTTTGTTCTCTAAAAATACCCGCAAATACTAATAGGTTTGTATAAACATGAAATTCAAAGCAATTTCAATAATTTTTTCTACATTTGAATCTGGCATTATACTTTTCTTCTGTAGAACATTTTAGCAGAATTTTTTGACCGATTTAGCATTCTCTCATCATCATTTTCTGGCAACACTGCTTTTATGTTTTCAACATGATTCATTTCTCTTTGGTAACACAGAGAGAAATTAAAAAATTTGCGAGACTTTGTAACAGGGATGGCGTCGAAAATTTCAAAATTGTACTAACTTGAAAAAAATGTACTATTTCTACCTTAATTGTAGTGGATGTCATACACGACATGTTTTTTACATCTGACATTTCAAATTACGTTCAAGTGTTACTTTTAAGGCACTGCCTCTGTAAAAATCAGACGTAAAGTCGTCTCACAAAATTTCAATTAGATAAGGTGACCAGATTTCGGAGAAAAAAAATAAATGACTCGAAAATATAGTAAACAAAATTATTTGGATTGAATGTCTACATTTTTTACATACTTTACAGAGAAAATTACATTCATATATGTATACATACATGTATATATGTAAAATTAGATAAATAACAAAAATTGAATTGTAGCAAAGCAAAACAACAAAACATAAAAAAATCTCACAGCCCAGTACAGATCAAGCTTGCAATGGTACACGCAAACTGGGTCAGCCCACAAAACAACTGTAAACCTCCATATAAAACCAAAATAAAAAATAAAAAAAATTGGAAATGGAGCTTAGTTGGTAGTTAGAGAATGCAAATTAAAGTGGGACTACCTTATTTTATCTGCCATAAAGCTTACGATACTTTCTTGTTTTAAAGTGTTACGATATATTCTCAAAAGCAAAAATTCAATAACAAAAATTTAAAATTTTAAAACCCCCGATATGCCTAGAAAATATGTGATATGTTCGAAACGGCTGGACCGATTTTCTTCAAACCAAGCTAAGAACACTCTCGATCGGTCCAGCCGTCCGTATGTACCTGGACTCGTACAGTTACACAGACACAAACTACAAGCTTTTTTTGGCGGTGGTTAATAAAAACAAAATTATTCATTCTTTTAATATTAAAGATGACTGATAATAAAAAAAAACATGACAAAAAGAGGACACAAATTATATATATATGTAGATGAAAGCGAGTTAAAATAGATGATTGTCCTCTAAACAAAAAGGGACGTATGGTCACCTTAAATTAAAACTGGGGAGATTCCTTAATTGTACTAACTTAGCCACTGCTGTACCATTATACTTTTTAAGTTTGAATAGTACCAAAAAAAATGTACAATTGTACCAGTTCTGCCAACCCTACTTGGTAAAATAAAAACAGAGAGCTGTAAACATGAGCAAAACAATAATCAATTGAGAATTTTCTGTAACCGATGACCAAAGTTGCCAGAAAAATTGGGAGGAGAAATCTTAATTTTTGCAATAGAAAATTATAAGCGGTTCATCAAAAACATCAGAAAATAATGTAATTTTTAACTTTTTAATAATAAATTTAATTTTTTCAAACATAATTTGCCCAAAATATTTTTTTTTATTTTCAATGCTTTCACTTATTTTAATACATATTTTATAGTTCTGCTGAAAGAATTTAACAATATTCAAAAAGGAAATATTTTCTTAGTTTATTATGTTTTGGGAATTAAATTAATTTTCAATTCCGGATCTATTCAAGAATCAATAGAATTATTAATGGCATTAAGTTTTCTTATTTCATAAATTTTCCCTATAACCCAAGTTACAAAATGAGTTTTGTTTAAAGTCTGTGTTAGCAAAAGCCCGGGGTTAAAAAAGGACCATCCCAGTGGGTTTTTTGTAGGGTTTTATTGGGTTTAAACTAACTATACCTAGTTCATAAACTTTTAATTTTTTTTTATTGAAAAGTTTTAATTTTTAGTCAAAAAGAATAATATAATTAAAATTGCATAGAAACAGAAAGAAAATTGACGACAATAAAAGGAAAGAAATTAGTCGAATATTAGAGGAGTGACATGGAATTATAACACATGTATGGCTTTTCAACACACATTCTCAATCTTTTATGCAAAGATACAATTCATCTTGAAACAAAATAAATAGTGGCCTTGCAAAAATACATAAGGAGTCATAACCAACCACATGGATGGTTGAAAGAAAAGCAAGACTTTATGCTTTAAATGCCAAGTAAAATGAAACTTTTGATTATTGCTTCACATCATTTGTTTTCAACTTCCATCTTTTTGCTCAAATAAAATGGGGATACTTCCGAAATATATGAGCAAATTAAAAAAAGAAAAAAGCAACTGCGTGCGTTTTTATTAAATGAAATACCTAATAATACCCAGTGGGTAAATTTATTACTCAGAATACAGGAAAAATCAACACATACTTAAATTAATGGGCCTAATTACGAGTGTCGTATTTCGACTACCACTACGACGATATTGTACTAGATTAAAGAAAAACTGTGGCAATCAAGGCACATTAAATACAGGTACACGCATTAGGTGCAACTCTGTGCTTCTCACATAGTTTTACAAAGTAATTGTCAAAAAATTATATGCATCAAACAAGGCATAAAAGTAATTGTCAAATGAATTCATCCGTTATAAACGTGTAAAGAAAAAATCAACGGATGAGCAATATGCCTGATGCGTGTACCTGTTTGATATGCCTTGGTGGCGATGTTCTTTAGTCTAGCACAAATTCATTGTAGTCGAAGTCGTAACACGACACTCATAATAAGGCCCATTCATTTATTATATCTGTGGCAATAAGGAAAAAGTGATTAAGTTATATTTTACTGTTTTGCAGGAGAGCAGTTTTAAACTTCCAAATCGATTTTTAGAAATTTACTTCTCTTGCAGTTAAATTTGGAAATTCGATATTCATTTGAATTTTTTTTAGAAAAACATCTTTCTACATACTGTATATAATAAATTCAATTTGAAATAATATC
Source organism: Nowickia ferox (assembly GCA_936439885.1). NCBI lineage: Eukaryota > Metazoa > Arthropoda > Insecta > Diptera > Tachinidae > Nowickia > Nowickia ferox. The sequence goes on from OW387024.1 coordinate 28,600,826, forward strand.
AAAGTATAACCTAAATTAAGCTCTTATTCCGTATGAGATTATAAGTCGAAAAAGATAAGCACCAATTTATTGCGCTATAACTTCCTGAAAAATAGCACAAAATAATAGAAATTTTTGTCAGAGGTACTTTTGAATATGGAGATTACAGACGTGCCACTAACTCAAAATTTGCTTATCTCGACTTAAGCACTTTCTACTTTTTTGCCACAGATACCTTTGTCATATAAATTTTGATTTGCAAAAGGTAACTTCTAAAATAAAAGACAGTGTTTTCTACTTTTATTTTAAAAAATTATCCAAGTTCAAAGCGAAAAGCGGTAAATAAATCATTAACATGTAAAGTCATCGAGAAATGACGACAAGCTGTCAAGTCTGGCAACTATGCCAACAACCTGTGATGTTCTGCCGGACTCTGCTTTAACTTTTTCACAGTCACTCTCTATACATGTTTTTCTACATCTCTTTTATTTATAATTATCGCGTACATTATATTTGTTCGTTTTTATTTGAAATAAATGCAATGCACATTATACGTGATGGAATTGTAAATAATTTAAAATAAATTTTTGCTTTAAATTTTCAATATTTTAGAAGTTTTTATGATTTAATAATTTTGCTGCTTTCTCGCAATTTTATGTTTAATATTCATGAATCATTTTTAATAATAATTCTTAATTTTGGCTATAAAGCGATTTTACTATCATTTTAGTTTGAACGTTCTTTTAGTACATATATTGCTGATATTTTTAAGTTCTCAAGAGTTGACTCTTCCAGGTTTGCCAGTGCTGCCACACAATTATGATGGGAGAATACTAAATCGGTCTACAGAGGAACAAAATAATATGCTAAATTTTAAATTTACTTCGGGTTTTTAGTAGATTTTTAAAAAAACTTGAATGCTTTTTTACGAAACAATATTCTAAATCTAGCAACAATGAGGTTCACAGAAAAAAAGGGGTGAGCCAGTAGAGTAGGAAATCATGAGACTAAAGAAAATTGCAAAATTTTTTCGTTACTCTAGTACAAAATCGTCGAAGTCGTAGTCGAAATACGACACTCGTAATTATTCCCACTGTTCCACTGCAAGTTTTTGCATCTCAAAATAATTTACTGTGCCATTTGCAGAGATTTGCGGCAGGTATGCCGTTTAATTGCATTAAAAAACGTTTGACTCTAAAGAGTGCTGTTATGCATTTTTGTTATGCAGTTATGCATTTTTGAACGTTAGATGTTCGCGATGCTGCAGACGCGCACTATAAATGCTTTTACGAACGTACTCTTTTTCTTTTATACACAAAAAAGTTCGCCTTATTGAAAGGTAGATACGTCTAAAAAATGTCTAGCCAACCCTGTAATAATGAAATTTACAGGTCAATATAAACGCTGTCGATTTATATGTGTAAAGTTCAATGCCTCACATCATGTGAGGGTGATTTTTTAGAATAAGATATACATTCATACTATCTTTTTAGAAAGCAAAATATTTTTAAGAAACATACATAAAATTGCACTCTTTAGATGGAAACGAACGATTTCTTTTTGTAGAAAAGAAAACCCAAAAAGGAAACAATATGCTTAATTAACGGTAATGATATTTACGCTCATTTCCTGGCTAACCTAGTCTAACCCAGGGTTGTCATTTTTTCCGACCTATTTCGCAAAATTTATTTTAAAAATCGCCAAAGTCGCCAAAATTAATTTTATGTGTAAATTGTTTTTACATAATACTTTTTTTAATATACATTCTTATAATATAATAGAATAAAAATTTAGCAGAAAATCGCCAAGAATTATTTATTGTAAATTTTTCTCATACCAATTCAAAACGCATTAATTGCTTAAATTAATATCAGAAAATATCATCAAAATCAAATTGTTTTAATTTGTTGCAGACGAGTTTTGATAGCATTTATTTTTGAAACTACTCCTGCAACAAACTAATTTTCCTGAATTACAAAAACTTTGAACTTCAAAACAAGAAAAAAAAGAAGAGAGGTGTCTCATGTGTGAAATAACAATGCAATAAAATTATATTATATATAATTATATCTCTGCAAATATTTCAAAACATTTCCATTTATTTCAAGTTATTTTCTTTTCTAGCGGCGTACGATTAAATTAATGTATTGTTTGTGGCCAGTGGCGGCTGTTAGCTGGCTCACGGTCGATTGGCTGTGTTCTCTAGTTTGTGCTCATGTGCTAAAACAAAACAAAAATAAATTGAGCAATCGTTCTCATTGTTTTTGTTTTGTTTTTGTTTCACTCACTTCAAAGAACGAAACAAAAGAAAATCAAACAATTTGTTTAGTTTATTTTCGTACTCTGCCTTTAAGTACAAAGAAATCAAAACAAAAATAAATTTATAACTGTAATAGTGTCGATTACTTTTGTTTCGAAAATTACGTGCTAACTCCTGCATGGCGCAATAAATAGCATAGCTATAATAGCCATAAAAATTGCCAACAAAATTATTTATCGCCAGAAAAACCGCCATGTCGCCAAATCAAAAATTTAGACGCCAAACAAGTTGAAAATTCGCTACATTTGGCTAGAAATCGCCATATCTGACAACCCTGGTCTAACCTACTTAAGTATTATTGCAAGAATATTGACCATAATTATGTATGAGTTTCCGGTTTCCTTGTTAATAACGAATACCTTGTTCACTACTTATAAATCTACCTACGTATTATTTAATGTGGATTGTGTTGCATTATTGTTTTTAACTAAATTCACATACAAAGTCAATACTCTTTCGAGTCTTATTATCATAATTCTAAACTTCAGCTCAAGTTGTTAAAGGTTTTTCTTCTTTCATTTTTTCTTTTATCCATTTTTTTTATTCTATTAGTTTGTTACATTACGTGTCTGGCATTTATAAAATGGTCCACTATCGAACGAATATTGAGAAAGAAGAATACTACTTGCTCTTCCTTCACTAAGTAATAAATTCCCTTTAAAATGTTGGTAACGTTTGTGAATTAAAGACCTTTACTTGTTACTCATTCATTTTGATGATTATGTTGAAAATAGATTCTTTCGCGCCAGGGATGCGACGCAAAAAGATAAATTTTTTAGGTCTCAAATGAAACAGGATTTGACTAATTTTTTTTTCCTTTGTTATATTTGATGTACACATATGTATATAAACATTCATACATACATACACATCTATTATATACCCTGTAGGAAGTTTGGGGTTAAGTGTCTAGATGTCACCACTTTTGTCGACTATGTTGGTATTGTCAAGAGAGTAGAATATATTTTGTCAGATACACACTCTTGGTGGCGGCAGCTGAGTGATAGTTTGTCGACGAAATAATCTTTCTTATTCAAAAAGAGTATTTATCCCAAACGAGCTAACTGGTCGATAGTACCACCAACGTCAGTAGTACATTTTCAATGACACGCTCATGTTAAATGTCTATAGAAAAAAGTATTATCTAGGGGTATAATTCGTCAGAAGTAATGGTGACAAATTCAATAATGACTCAGTGCTGTTTTACTAATGACACTTCCTTCCTACAGGGTATTTATAAGGAATTTGCACGATATATTTAAGAATTATGATACATAGCGATTCCCTAAGAATTGAAAAACTAGACTTAATGCACCCAAGGCTTTTGAGTTTTTGTTTTTTCTACAAGCATAGTAGGATATTTAATGCAAATATTTTTTTAACATATCAAGTACAATTGCACTGGATTTCACTTAGCTGATGATATCATATTCATGCAAGCATACGTAAATATTATGTATGTATGTATATAAAAGTTTAGAAACACGGGAAAAATTGCAAACACCATCGTTGTCATATTTAATACATATCAAACATTTTAACCAGATAAACAATTTTGTTTAGTTATTGTATTGCATAAAAAATTAGGAAAAATTGCACGTAAAAGTCGACCAAGAAAAATCAAATACAATAACAACTGCAACTTTTACAATTAGAAGAAAATCAGAAAATGACACAAAAAAATTTAAACAAAAAGAAATAAACCAATATTAAGAAGTAAAAAATAAAAATATGTATCTAAAAAATATGTCTTATTTTTTTTTTTAAGCAGAAATGCTTCTGCACAAGAACCACTGTGCATTTATTCACTTTTTCAGCGTTGCCAGAATCTGCTGGAAAAAATCGATATACACACAGTTACTAAAGTATACGTACGTTTAATATCTGCAGGTTTTAATTAAAAATTATTATTTCTTTTTTTACTTCTTTCATCTTTAATTTATAATTACTGACTTCAAATCTTTTATCTAATTTTTCGACCTTTTTTGTATTTTAATTAAACTATTTTTTGGAGATTTAGGTCTGTTTTATATTTGTATTTTATTATATCAATATTTCGTTAACCTTCGGTTAACTTCTTCAGGTTTTTTTTTGGTCGTTATGAAATCTTAATTTTTTTTTGACTTCAATATTATTCACTCTTATTCTGTTTCGCGTCGGCGCAACATCGCCGTAAATTTTGAAACAACATCACTTTAAGACATCATCAATGCTAATTTTATATCCCCTAACAGTCTTATGACGATGTTGCCTGTTTATCGATAAATACAGTACACATACATATCTGTCTAATATTTGAGGCAGCTGATTCATTTTGTTTATTATTTTTGGTAAAAGTGTTTTTGAATAAGTTAAATAAATTAAAATAAAATGTTTTTTCTTTCCGATTGGGACGAAAAAAATAATAAAATTTAATCGTGAAAAAAAGATTTCTCACGCAGAAGTCAAGCATTTTTCAGTTACCCGATGAAAAGTCATAAATTTAGTCGTACTTTTCCAAAATAATGCGTAATGTTTATCGTTTTAATATTTGAAACTTATTTTCGGCTGAATAAAACAATAAGACATCATTTAGGCGTGTATTGGATACAATAGCGCCTACTTTTGAAAAAAAAAGGGATCAGATCAACGTTTATTGGAAATTGGAGCTTCCTGCAAGGGCTCAGCACTAATTGTTTATTTACGCCGCATCCAGTTGGTTCGCTTACGTTATTGCAGAGGGGATGCACTGTGTACATTTCTGCGCTTCAGAAGCGCTGCTTTTTGGCTTAGTGCTTACTTGTAGCAAATTTTTTTCGCTGAGTAGGTTTCTGCCAAAAATGAGCTGCTGATTAACTTTGATCCAAGTCTAATGTATTACAAAAAGACCTTAAGTTTGATTTTTTTATACAAAAAGACACAAATTTTTTATTTTCAATATATCGTCAAAGGAGAATTCACACTAGGTGTAATTTTAATATCCCGCAGATGTCAACAAGCATTTTTCACTACATTTTCTAACATTCCACGAATAAAGCGATTTGGGCGAGTATACCTGGTAAAAATGTGCTTAGATATCGCCACTTCTTTTCAAATTAAATTTGATATGACAAACAATACTTTGGGGAAAAAAATTATACAAGTATATACATAAACAGAAAACACATGCAAAAAAATTTAACTTTCATTCATACATACAAAAAATAAAAAAAATGCTTCCATTTCCACTTTCATTTAACAAGTATTTATAATTCTGATATTACATGAATGGAACATTTTTTGTTTGTTCTCCTAATTATATTTAATTACAATTTACCAACTTCGATAGCAAAATCATATTAAAAATAATTTTTCACTACTCACATTACTTTTGTGTATTGTAAACATTGTGTCAAAAACAATATTTTTGAATTTAACAGGTTAATGAACTTTTAGCTTTTAGTTCAACGGCCAAGGTTTTCCAAAGCCTTCACTTCTTTTATTTAGTCCATTTTGTGTAACTTACCTGAAAATAAATAGATAAAGAATGAAAGTAATTAATATAAAAAGTTGTGTTTATGATAGAAAAATAAATTCAATACTTGACATTAATTGCCAAAGGATATTTATTAATCTTACTGTGTGTATCCCTTTATAAAAATGGAGGGTAATCACTAACTGTTAATTTGATTGAACTACTGCACTGTGGGACGGATAAAATAAGATATGCTCTAAGGTGTTGATCAGATTTGTAAATTTGAAATTTGATAGGTTAATATTTAAATTTGTAAAATCATATTCGGTAAATTGTTATTCGATTTGAAAACGACAACGACTAGAAAAAATCCATGATTCAGTTTTTTTAAGAATCGATTCATTGGGACACAATTTGCTATTTTTCAAAAATGGTAAAAGCAAAATAATAAATGCCACCAAACAATTGTCATTGAAAGAAAATTTTATAAGACTGGGTTTACACACAGCAAGTTTTGAGTTTATGGACCACATTTCTCCCCTCTCCCCCCTATGAATTAAAAAGCTGCACACCAAAAATTGCTCTGTCAAATTTGAGTAAAGGGAAAATAATGGCAGATATACATATGTATCTCCTATGTCAGAAATTAATTTAAACGTGACTGAAAAACGTGAAAAAAAGCATATAGACTGCTTTTGCTTTTACTTGCGATACTAACCGAAAGAAAATCAAATTCAAACTTTTCAAATCGTCGTCCGCTGAGTACTTTCAATTGTGATTTTGCTTTCACTGAAACTGTTGTAATTTTCAACAGCGAAAGCAGAAGCAAAATGAAGTGAAATGAAAATCATTACAGCTTAAAAAAAAATTGTTGTATTAAAATGGCTGTTCTGTTCGGACATCGTCCCGTATGCTTGCCCATTTTACTGTAGGGAGCGCTATAGGTCGATGATTACCAGCTTCTGATGACCCCAAATTGGTTGATATGGATATGGACTTACGACATGTAGTTTCAACAGGACGGCGTTGCGTGTCACATAGCTAATGCCAGATTGGGCATTCTGCACGAGGGATTTTAGGGTCTGGTCATCTCATGTGGTGGTAAGATGTGAACATTTCAGATGCGCCGCTACTGACTTTATATTCGATGATATTTTTCACACGTTTTGTGTTTTTTAAATTTAAAGATAGGAATGTCTTAATGAAATACCCTTTATATGTATGTATGTATATGTATCTACAGAAATGTGTGTTTCGGCTTACAATTATTCTGCTGGCTGTATTTTTGTGTTTGTGTTTGTTATTGTTTTTTTTATTTTCGTTTTGTTGCTATTGTTGTTGTGTTTAATGGTCTGATTACTTTTGTTTTTATTTCTTGTTTTTAATAGAATTTTAACACAAGGTGATATTCCAAATATTTGCTTACAATAAGAGAATATGTATTTGAAACCCTAATGGGGTTTATAAAGAAAAAAGAAAAGAAAACGAGAGAAAAAAAGAGAGAGAGAAGGACCATATGGACATATTTGTCGCATAGGGTTAATTAAACAGCAATGTGGCAGGCCGCATTACAACTTTTTTTAAACAATTTGTGAAAAAGTGAAATTTCTGAAAACTTTAATGAGTACTATTTATTATTTAGCAAGAAAAAGGATAAGTACAGTAAGTACTTTGAATTTATACCGCTTTTTAAACTTTTTGCTGCAATTTTAATTTGCTGCATGCATGCTGGTTTGTTTCTAACAGCATTCAATGTATGTATTACCTTAATGTGGCATAATTTGGACATTTTCAATTTCAATAAATAGTAATAAAAAAAAAGAAACAGGCAGGTAGTGGAAACATTTGTTAAAGGATTATTAGGTTTTGGTACCAAATACATAAATTATCTACACGACTGTCTAATTGTCTTAAATAATTAAAAAGAGAAAAAAAGAAATTCAATTATCTGTTATGTTGGCGTCATTTTTATGGCTTAAGAAGTCTATGTAGAGTTTCATACTATAAGCGCCTAGAACTCAAAACGTTTCAATTAACAAGTTAACAGATCCACAGTAGACGTAAAATAGAATACTAGAGCGAAAGATATCACGGCTGATTGTGGTTTTTGGATTTTCTTTCCAAAACTTTTCTCAACTGATTTCACATGAAATATGGTACTCGTTATGATGAATTTGTAAAAAATAATTCTTGCTTACAGGTACGGTAAGACTTGACAAACAAAGGGCGTAACTACTAAATACTAATGAAATGCCTTTTGATTCTCAGACAGGAGCCTATTACTTTAGAGCATATTACGTGTTATTTCGACAGCGACATAGACTAAGACGCCTGTATAGAAGACTTAATAAGCGACTAAGAAATAGTTTGAGCAAATGCAGGAAGCAGGAAGACCTAAGGCTCTTCAGGAAAAAATGCTTAACCGGCCAGTAAACGATATCTAATAATTCGTCAGATTTCACTTGAAGTTAGTTGCACATTTGCATTTTAAATTTCGTCTTATAACAGTTTCTATTAAAATGTAAAAAATGCGACTCTAACGAGAGCGAAATTTGTTCCAACAAACTTTCGCTGTGGGAACACAAAGCCAGTTTAACAGAGAACTTAAAAATAGATTTGCACAAGACAGTCAAAATAATATACTCGTATTAAATATGTATATTTGCATATGTGTATAATAATATAAAAGATGTCATAATCGAAAGCCCCTGAATGGAAAATAAATATTCTAAAGCCCTATTCTTAAGCTGTTGACACCACATTACTGCCAGAAATAATTGTGACATCACAACTACCAAGTGATTGTGTGAACCCGTTCTCTTAGCTTTTTATTGTAGAAGTTCAAGGTAAAATCATTTCTTATAGCAATTTCATTTATTAAACTACAAAATGATCATTTCTTTAATTTATTTGGCACATGTGGAACACATAACATCTCATTCAATTTACATATAAATGAAATTTAATTAATTCAATTCAATATGGAAATTTTTAGTATGCATTTTATTAGGAAAAAGTCTGTGTGCTGTGAACTTAAATATGTATAATTGCTTCTGCCTAAAAACACAGCCGCCATGTGTATAATATAGTTTTTCAATTAAAATAATCCACGGGACAACACACTTACATATCTTCTTACCTCCCACAAACTCAATAGTAATTAAAAGGGATTTACAAGATAATTTCAACGAAAAATTGTCAAAATAGAAACAGGCTAAAACAACTTAATGACGTGATTTAATTTTTAACACGTTTGTGTTACATTGGTCGTTACTAAGTTAAAAATAAAAAATGAAAAAATTCATTCGCTGGCACAACAGAAGTTAATTGTTTCAGTTGACTTTAAATGCAAACAGTGTTGCCAGTGCCTCGTTCATGTAACGAATATGAGAACTTTTCGAGCTGATACTTTTATTTAAGTTTTTATATGAATAATCCTGTGTAAACTAGGATAACAAATATAATTATTTAATTTTTCTCGATGCCTGAACTTCTCACAAGTTACAGAAACGAGGCACATAATTTTTAGAGCTATGCTCTTTATGTCAGGCACAGGAGCTAGGATGCAGTTTTAAATTTATTTTTGTTTTTATTTCTTTGTTTACATTTTTTAGTTTTCGTTTTGTTTATTTTCCTCTGTTCGTCAAGAAGGAGATGCCAGATGACTTACTAATAAGTACTTTAACAAAACACATGCAAATATTTGCGACGAATTTATTTTGTTTTATAAATAATAATAAAATAAATAAATTGTATGCATATTAAATAAATAGTTTTAAAAATACAAATACAGCCCAATCATAAACAAAAATTCCCCACGAGTTTTCTCACTTTTCCCTTTTCTCCTATCATGAATTTGTTTTTTCCCTTTTTTATACCAAATGCGGGAATAAAAAAACTCCCCGAGAAAATATTAGGTATTATGAACGCATATAAATGAACTTGCTTTTTTCTCAAAAAATTTTTCTCTTGCAAAACAGAAGGGAGTTTGCATAAAAACATGGTTAATACTCCATTAAAACAGAATTTAAATATAGGGTGTTTTTTAGAGGTATAGAACTTCGAATTGAAATAAAACACAAGAAAATCGTTTTAATGTCCATCAATTTGGCTTTATTGGAAGGATAATTTTATGCCATTAACGTTTAAATATGATTTCGGGCATGTGGCCGCCGCGGCTGGCTCGAATAAAGCCAATTCTACAGGTCCAATTTTCAACCACTTTTTCGAGCATATGGGGCCGTATGTTGGCAATAACGCCACGAATGTTGGCTTCCAAGTCCCCTAACGTTTCTGGTTTGTTGGCGTAGACGAGCGACTTCACATATCCCCAAAGAAAATACTCCAATGGTGTCAAATCACACGATCTTGGTGGCCAATTGACCGGTTAACCGAATTAATTGCTCTGATGGACGATTATGTCGACCATAAAATGGACGGAGCTTGCGGTAAACTTCGCGAACTGAACCATTATTTTCGAAATAAATTTGCACGATTTGCAAGCGTTGTTCTTTTGTCAACCTGTTCATGATGAAATGGCAAACCAAACTAAATATTAATCACTTGACAGCTGACAAAATGGCCGCCAGTTAAAAAAGTGATGCCAACTTAAAGTTCTATACCTCAATAAAAAACACCCTATACATAAACTTGTATTTTATAGTTCATTTATTTGGAAAAACACAAATAATGCCCAAATAAATCATTTATAAACTTTTTTTACATATTTTTTTCAAGTTGGTGAATTTTAATAATTTTATTTACTCTCTCACTCAAGAAAAGGGAGAAACAAAATGTCAACAAACAAGCAAAACAACGAGCTTAGTAATGCAGTGATGCCACGTATTACTCTTCTTTGTTTCCAAGGAATTTATGATTGGGGGAATGTTTTCTCGAGAAAATTATTTTCCGTGAGAAATCAATTTCGAGAGAATATTTATGATTAGGCTGATAGTTTTATTGCATTGTTATATTTAACATGTGAAACTTTTTTTATACATATAGCTAAGCAGCATAGCTCTAACCAGGTGTTCTAAAACACCTGTCTTCTTTTTTTAAATTTATAAGACCAAAGGATTATTTTTACGGGAAATATAAAGAAAATGTGCATGTATAAAATAAATGAGGTCAGTAGTTAAAACATATATGCCGTATTCTTTTCTAAAAGAAAACTTTAAAATTTTCCATTTAGACAAATGACAGAATATTTTCAATGATAATGTTATTAGCATCTCATAATACGTATAGCATATAAAAAATTCTGGGGGTCCAAATATTTTCTGGACACCCTTATCCAAGCCAATGTTATAAATTGTTAAAAAAAATTACAAGATGAGAAGAAGAATTTTGTAGGGTTAATGCAATAATTCTTGATTACTTTTAGGTAGCAGGCATTCAGGTACACTAACGAACCAACTAATGATTTAAACAGTCTTTTATTTTGCCACCCGACTAACATCGTAGTCGTTATTTTTTTTAATGAAATAAGTTACAATTGGCCAAATCTAGCCAAAGATATCACATATTTTTTACAACACTATCACTATCAGCTCAGATTGAACCTTTATATTAAAAGCCCCCCTATCGTACGATAGCGATATAAAGGAAAGAAAGTTGGTTTCTATTATATACGAGTAAGTAGATGGGTTTTGGAAATTAAAAACCGGGAAAAACTAAAAATGATGGCAACCCTGTTACAAATGGGGGATTTTCATCTGATGCCAGGATTTCAGGTATCAGATCAGGTTATCATGTATCACATAAAAATCCCCCATTTGTAACAGGGTTGCCACCATTTTTGGATTTTCCCGGTTTTTAATTCCCAAAACAGGTCTTAGGCCACCATTATCTATCTACTTATAAATTATTATATTTCATAGAATATGAAAGCTGCAGAAGCTATAAGTGCATCTAAGGTATACATGGGTACATTTATTTACGGCCTTATCCAAGGGTGTTATTACAACTAGCTGTTCTTAAGGGGTCTAGACTTGACTAAAATGATTATGATGTCAAATTAGTTTAAGTGTACGGAATATTTAATTATACACATGCTGGATTAACCATCAAGCATTCATTTTGAGGTTGATTTTGGGTTGCCAATATCGTATGAATGTGAAGAGCGTAGAATTAATTAATTTTTTTTTTCAATGCAAAAGATTTCCCTCTGAATTTTGTGTTTTCCAATAAAATTCCGTATTGGGCGTCTTTTATGTTGCGGTCTCTTTAACATCCCAAAGTGCAGACAATAATCTGTAAGCCTCAATTAAAACTAATCAAATGCTGCTCCTTGAATAACAAATACAATAATAAAAATACAAATACAAATAAGCACATCAAAATGTGACATCAAGCATGTAAAAAATAAAATGTTCTTATTTTTCATCAATCATCGTCTGTGTAGCACGAAGTCATTTTCACAAACACTACCATAATGCTTGATGAGTATTTTGATACCGTCTAGACTGCTTTGACATTTGACAACTTCCCCTCCCCTATGCGCATTAAGAAAGCAATATGGGACTTTCAAGGTGCACATAGGTTGCAATCTTTAAAAACATTTATCCCTGACTACGGTCAACAATCTAATACCGCACTGCTTAAAAGGTTTACGGGAGATGGTACTAATGCGGGGATTAACCAAACAAGAGGTATGGCAGAACAATCTGTGAGGCATCCGCCAATGCTGGGACTATTCGCCATGATCAATATCAGCATTTGTTGAAGTCTGGTTGACCTCAAACGGCCAACCACTGGCATTGGTCGAACACTTTACGTCCAAAACCTTTTCCCAGCGGTTTCGGTAGCAGCAACTGCGTGCGCTCCTATGATATTGCACGCTGCTACGTGCAATTGCTAATAAGACCTCACCAAGCAGAAGTAGTGTCAGTCGTCTTACAGGGGATTACAACCAATTGAGCTCGTAGGCACCGCTCAAGTAACATGATTGCAAGCATAATCTATTAAGCCCCGTGTTATCAGAAAAAGTCCACTTTTTATTTTCAGTCACTATGAGGGTAATTATTCACCTAGATCCTAGAGACGGATCGGCTTTCATGAGCCAGTGAACTCAGAGTAATTCAAGGCACAGAGGAGACCAGAGTTGTAGAAAGTGACTTAAGAAAAAAGCCCAAATCATCTGATTTGATCACGGTTAAAAAGGGACAAATATAGTGTGTTTGTTATTGAATATTTTTAGTACAATAATCAAAACAAACAGCAGAAATGTATACTTAGTGAAATGAACAATTGAAAATTTTTACAAAATTAAATGAAAGATTTTGCAGTGTTGAACTAAATAAAACAATGTCTAAAACATTATTAGTAATATAAAACTGATTAAAATTAGTTTCCAAATGCTTACAAACTCAATTTTAAACATTTTCCTTCAAAAATATTAATTTTTAACTTCAACTTGCAAAAAGGAAACAACGAATGAGACCACAAAGCATAAATTGAAAATACACTTGAGCACATGAATATTTGCACAAAATAAAATGGTGGAATTTGTGGTATTGAATAAATAAACACAATGCGAAAAGGATTATTAGTATTAATAAAGTGACTAAAATTTGTTTTCAAATGATTAGAGACTTCGTTTTAAGCATTTTCGTTCGCAAATATTAATTTTTACCATTTATTTACAAAAACTAGGCTGCGAATGAGACCACAAGGAATAAAATGTAATTACTTTAAAATAATACCACGCGAAAGAAAAAATAAAGGGATTTGATGACTGTGTGAGCGAGACCTCTAAAAACACAATTATCTTCCGTCCTGTGTCACCTCTGGTCTACTTTGTGATTCAAGGTGACGCCGCACCCTTATCAGATACGTAGCAAAGCTACTTAATTTAATAAATATGTGAACATCCGTTACTTTTTTTCAGAGATTGGACATTGATACACACATATGTGAGTTGCATGAGTAACCGGTTAAATGTAATGCTTTGTAAAACCCAAATTAGAATATAATGGTGGTTCGGTGAAAATATTGTTGAAGTTATGATGATTATGTATGTTATGTAACTTGTTACATTTTCTGCATAGATTATAAACTAAACGAGTCAAAAATAGATCGAAGAAATTGCAGAGCGGCTTTGTTAAATCTAATCTCCTCCGCGAAATAATAATTGAGGACAGTTCCATAGCGCTTTGAGAGGGAAAAATTGAGATATATTTATTCCACGCACTACTTATAGCCAAGTAGAGCCACGAAGAATCATATGCATACTAAGGCTGTATACAAATTGATATGTTTGAAAAATATTAAATTATTTCCAAATATGGAAATAATCAGATAAAACATTTTGGATATTTTCAGCAGTAAAATAATATCTAGGAATTATTTCAACAACTTTATCTGCTGGGATAAAATTTTTAGAAACAAATGGAATTTATATAAACTACGAGTACATGCAAAAAGATTTATACGGAATTTAGACAAAATTACCTACTACATGGCAACACTGGCTGTATGAAACCAATTAACAATAAACAAATAAAAAAACTTCAAAGCGAAATTCAAAAATAAAAAGATTAATGAAAACAAGAAAACCAGAAACACACAAACGGACAAGAAGTCCGTATCACTATGACGTGATTTCGGCGATGTTGTGACAATGACAGAAATACTTGTTCTTTTACGAAGATTATACCGCAGGGATGTGAAATCAGATTTAGAAATTGTACTAATTTTGAAGAAAAATTGTACTTTTTTCAGTACGATTGTACCAAATTCTTTAGTTTTAATTTTTTAATACTTCTATTAATTAAATAAAAAGGCACACATAGTATATGTGTAAAAGCTTAACAATTGACAAAAAGGCACTTTGAAGTTCAATGATTATAATATTATTAACTAATACTATTAATTAATATTATTCTTTAATGTCAGAACTTATAAAAAAGACTATTAGTTGCTGAGATCTGATTATAAAAGTAACATTTAGGATATACTTTTCCATCCTTTGGAAATATATTTTTCACATTTGCAGATGAATTTGGAATAGATAACATTCCTCCAACATATTTTTGAAATATCGGAAAACATCGCATTTACCTAATTTTTCCTTTCTAATACCTTCGAGCAAAAGGTACATACATATCCTGTCGTTTCTTAAGGACTTAATAACTTCTACATCAACCTGCGCTCGAAACTGGTTACCTATATATTCTATATTTTTAATGCTATTTGTATTTATATTACATAATATTTAGAAAAAAATTCAATAGTGCTAAAATGTTCATTGGGGTGCTACGGTACTTTTGGCATTCAAATAGTGCTAAAAATGGTACAATTGTACCAACTTTTCCATCCCTGTTATACCAACAAATCAAACAACTGGTTGAAGTTAGAGAGAGAGAGAGAGAGAAAGAGAGATTGGGCAGAAAAACCAAACATTTTCAAATATATTGTTTAGGGTAAAAAACGAACGAAATTTACCATAAATTATATACTAAGATACACAAATATATACATAAGTACCCAAGCCAAAACTATTTTCCCTTTGCAATTTAAATTCCCAGAGTTCTCTGTTAAAGATGTTTGCAAGGAATATTTCATTGTCTCGTATCGTTTGCTTAAAACTTAAATTTAATTGAACAGAATGCCAATTAGCAAAAGCATTCTTCACCACACAAAAAATGTGAGAGATTAAGTGCTCGACATTTCCTTAACACTCTCATACTTCTGGACAAATTTTATAACAGTCATTGATCGCAAGTGCCCTCGTATTTCAATCCACTTGTTAGGAAATTAAGTTGTATTTTAGTCGACTTTTCTGCGCGAGCCCCTTAGCATTCTGGAATAAAGAAGAATGTCAGGTCTTTTGCTGATGTGTACACTTTATCAAGACTTGTCCGTAAATTTCCCTCATTTCTAGATAAGATGGCTGATCATTTCAACACCGCCCTAAATTGGGAGCTAGAACCGGAAAATTGTTTGCCGAAGACTTGGCAAGCGAGGGAGGAAACTATGCTATGCCATGTTGAACATCGGCACTTTGTGTAACATTCCGCTCTCATTCCGCTGAAAACATATCTACGATGAGAGAGGAAGCGGTCGACAGTACCTACATCCAATTCCACTTTTTGACAAAATCTATAGAAGTCCTTATCGCAAGGTGAATATCCTAGCAAGTCTCTTCGAATGCTAGTCCAAGTGGTTACGAATACGTGGCACTGCGCTTTCGCTACCTTTGCCAAAAGACTGGATTACCTTTGTAACGCCTACTGCTGGTTGTTTACGTGAAGAGAAAGAGGAGGTAGTAACACAGCTTCTGGGTCCTTGTCTTGTATTGGAAAACAGATGGTTTCGCTATTTGTGCAACAGGTACTTGAAATGTCTCTGGAAATTGTTAATGACAGATCCTTCTTTAGAAGGAGGACCACGATCAGTAATTTCTTACAAAATGTGACAATGAACTGGTTTATGAAAAGAAAAGAAAACCATTTTCATAATTTTAATTTGTGACTATTTAGGATTTAGTGTGCGAGGCGTTTACACGCATTTATTTGGCAATAGTTTCAAAAGAAACCAAAATCACTTTCTCCCACGGTGTAGGGTATGATAACCACACACAAAACAAATTGAAATTCAATTTTAAGCCAAAACAAATTTCAAGTTTGCAACCACATTTTTTAGCGACAGGTCTTGTTAGTTTTTGTCTTTATTGAATTTTTAGAAAAACGTTTTACAAAACAGCCCAAAACTACGTATGAACTCTCTTTTTGTGTCATTTTTATAAAAAAAAAACGGGCCATGTTACAGACAAACAAGGCTACTGGTTATCGGTTATGTATGCATGTATGTATGTATCTATGTACGTACATACATATGTATACATGTATGTATGTCATCATGTTTTTGTTATTTTTTCATAACTGAAGGTTCCACACAATTTGATAGTGGCTTTTGTTTTTCTTTTGATTTTATAGTCGTATGTTATAGTTGTGGCTGAATTTTCATTATTCTTCTTCATTTCTGTTGCTGTTGTTGTAAGCAACATAAAAAATATAATTTTATGAAGGACGATTTATTCAAATAAAATAAGCAAAAAATAACACAAACTGAGTTAAAAGATACAGGGTCCACACCGAAGGGGCAAACTTTGAGTAGAAAAAACGATAACCCATAGTATTTATGTAAGTATTTTTATAATTGAAGAAAATTTAAATTCTTATGTTCTCAAAAGAATAAGGTACGCTTATGGCTGAAAAACAGGAGCAGTTTTAATTTTATTTCTAAGTATTCGCCCAAAAAGCATATTTAGCAATGCGAAAATGAAAAAAAAAATTAGCTTGAAAAGAGAAACAATTAAAAAAGTCCTTTTAGTGAGAGATATAAAAGAGAAAAGCCCGAATACTGGATGGAATACCTATCAGAGGAAGCAAGAAGATAATCTAAGAAAAACCTGGAAAAACTGTGAATGAACGATGAACTGTAATAAGACCAGAAACATCTGGCCTAGAAGGATCCACTGAGAACTTTATTTCTACTTAAAAATTCAAATTCAATTCGGTCATGTCTGGTCATTCAGAGTACACGTCGAACAGCTGCCATTGCCTTATAGAGACTTTTGCATAAGTGATCATGACGAGGACAGGAGACGGAAACTGTTTGCTCTAAAAATACTTACTGACTTGAGTTTTTAGGGTTATAATGGTTTGAAAAGGATTCATAACTTCGTCATACTCACCGGTTCACAGTGAGGCTTTTCGCAGTTTTATGTGACCAAAATTAATAACTCTCACTCCGGAGCAGATATCAAAATGAAATTCGGTATAGATAATGTCTATACATAATGGGCCTCCCCCCAATTTTAAAGGAACACACATTCATGGCGTAAAAATGTGGTTTTTAAATTTGACCAGTCCGTTTAGGTTATGTTAGGTTAGAGACCTATTTGGGTCCATAATGATTCCCTTCTATACCCCGTGAAAAGTAATATTTATCCCCATTTGTACCCACAAGTGACCCTATTATCCGTCACTAAGCCGCTGAATTCCCACGATGAAGCCCCTAATATCCTCCAGTTTACACTTCCCGGTATCAGTAATGCTCTAATGGCTTAGGGTATTGACAAATAATATGTTCAATATTGTTTGGCTCCTCTTCATCCCCGCCAATCCTACAGAAGTCTGGAGTGCCAGTTTCCCAAATGATGGTTCTTGCCTGACCGAGCATTGACTACTCAACGCGCCTTCGCATCGCCTTTCTATCCATATTCAGTGGCAGTTTGGATGTTCTTGAATCAAGTTTTGGCCACATAGCCCTCGAGACTCTACAATCCTCCCTACTTCGCCATGAACTGTTGGTCCTACCCAATTACTGAGTTCCCTACAGTAATGACCTATCGATAATTTTACCGATCTGTTACACATTCCTTCGTCTAACGCCGATCCTATTCTTGTCAGCTCATCGGCAATTTCATTTCCCTCAACACTGCTGTGGCCAGGAACCCAACATAGACTGACACTATATTTGTCCATAAGCAAATTGAGGGCTCTCCTATAGTCACTAACAAATTTCGATATGACATTGTGCCGCTTCAAAGCTTTTAGCGCTGCCTGGCTGTAGGCGTAGAAGGTTACCTTCTATCCTTCAGCTACATTCCTGGCCACCAGTTCCGTGGCCTTGAGGATCACCAAGATCTCAGCTTGGAAAACGCTGCATTCATTCGGCAGTCTAAAAGAACTACGAATGTTCGTTCCCAAGATATAGACACCAGTCCCTGTGCGTTCCGCCATTTTTGACTCGCCTGTAGAGACCGCACTACCCTCATATAGTCTATCGGATTTGACTCAATAGCCATTATCCATAATTACCAGTGATGATGTCCTACTAAAATCAATTTGAACGACCTTATGGTCCGTGAACCCAGGGGTTACGGATCCCTGATCACTAAAACTGATCTCATTTAAGATTTATCTGTGACCTGTTATTCCTGTCCTCACCAAACCTGTTTCTTGGAGTCTAAAGAGAATTCTAGTTGCCGTTCTCAACACAAAGCCCTTTATAGGAAGTAGATAAAGAATGAAGTCTAAGGCAGCCTGAGGTGTGGTGTGCTCTTCTGAGCACCTGTGATGCCCAGCGAGACACACGATATGTAAATCCAGTTTACTATATTAGGTTGCAGACCAAAGTTCCTTCCTAAGGAGTTCCTGCATGCGCATTAGGTCTTGAGTCCTTTCTTTAGCATTTCATACGTGTTCCTTTAACTCATACCCACTTAAGGCTTCGAGTAAAATGCGAAACACTGCTAAAAATCGAGAAAATCGGTTTTTCGCACTTTCGTGCACGAACCAAACACACCTCAGATTTGAATTCAGCGGTTCAAATTACATATCAGTGATGAGAGGAAAGCGAAAAAAGTAACAAACAGAAAAATATTGACAAGTCAGATAAAATTGACAAAATGTTAATACACCGATACGGGTAAATATCAGAAAAAAATTAAAAAACCGAAATAATAATCTTAAAAGGGTAATTAGTCTGCAACACCCAAACAGTAAAAGATTCTACAATGTTGAAAAAATCGTCACAACAAAAAAATCGCCAAAATAAAATTGCCCAAAAAATACAAATTAAATGTTTCGTTGCCAAAATTCAAATAGGGTTCCAAAGCAAAAACAAATGACGGAAAACATCTTCAAAATCGAAAAATGCCAAAAAAAACTGTGTGAATATCATTAATGAGAGATGACTTCCGAAATGTCAATTGCTTTTGCCTCAAACGAAGTCTAGTAGTATTTCATAACCGCACTACAAAATGCTGACAATGCACACTTTTTCAAAACCTGTTCGACAAGTATTAAGAACGCCGCAAGCAAGCAATCAGCACGTACATCCATATACACGCGAGACCATCACATGCGTCGTGTGTTCAGTGAATGGACTGAGAATCAACTTGAAGTTGAACCAGATTTTTATCGTCAAATCATCTTCAGCGATGCAACCCATTTCTGGCTTTTTGTGTACGAGTATGTGTATTCATTTGTAGGAGAAGCCGATTGAAGTTCGGCACTCTGATGCCACTTTGGCCAGCTATGATGTAAACAAGCAGAATTGCCGTTTTTGGAGAGAGAGAGAACAATCCTCATGGAACTTTTGAGACTCCCCTACATTCCGAAAAAAAAATAGTTTTTAGTGCGGTTTATATGCCGAAGGTGTGTCAGGCTACAGGCAATTGATTCGTGATATTTTTTCATTCTTCATGTCATTGCATAAAATTTGGAGAAGAAATGGTTCCAACTAAAGGGCACAATATGCCAGACAACGCGTGAAACCATCACTTTGTTAAGACAAACTTTTGGTGATCGAGTTATCTCATGAAATGGACTGGTTGGTAAATTGGACACCTCGTTTGAGTGATTTGAAATTTTTGGACTACTTTTTGTGGAGGTATGTCAAATCTCTGGTCTATACTGATAAAATAACAACGACTGCTCATTTAGAAGACAACTATTGACAGAAT
Organism: Nowickia ferox; assembly: GCA_936439885.1. Taxonomy (NCBI): domain Eukaryota; kingdom Metazoa; phylum Arthropoda; class Insecta; order Diptera; family Tachinidae; genus Nowickia; species Nowickia ferox. The sequence continues at coordinate 28,621,034 of OW387024.1, forward strand.
AGAGTCCATAAGGCGTAGTAGTGGATGCCACATGCCAGAAATTATTTTTAAACATTAAATGCCTTGAATTTTTTAAGCTAATAAACCCAAAATTTTGGTCATTCTATCGAATTTGTTTTTTTTTAAACTATGCCTCTAAAAATACACCCCTTACTTCACTTTAGGAAACTTTTAAAGAAATATAAGGAAGTAAAAGGCACTAAATTAAAGAAATAATTTAAATAATTAAAAAATAAAACAATTGAAAAAATGAAAATCTTTTGTTGTCTGGTCGCACTCGTGCTAATTGTAAATTGAAGTGAGTAAAACGCTCAAAGATTCAAAGTGGTCGCATATTATAAAGGAGCTGGCTGCTCTTTCCTTCCATATCATTGATTTGTGGTATGTAGTGACAGATGAGTCACAGTCTCTTAAATACAAAATATAATTCGATTAAACTTTTTCAAACACAGAGAAGCAACGAAAAACAAAAATTAATAATATTAATAAAATATAAAAAAGAAGGTTTGCAATCTGCCAAATTTAAGTCGACAGATTAAATTTTGTGTAAATGTACTACAAGTCCATGCACACAATCATCCTTAAATGTCGTTTTATATAATTTTTGTCTTCCTTTAATAAATTTAAGACAAAGACATTTTGCTGTTGCTACCTTGAATTGTTTTTTTTTTCCTCTGTCGTACTTTATATTCTTTGTGAGTCAAGCTATAAACTCAAAAAGAGATTAATTACACCACGATGTAGATGAATTTTAGTGAATTTTTGTTTGCTGTTTCTTTTACATATTTGTCACTAATTTAGGTTAATGACAAGCGCTAGTAATATTTAGACTTCATTCAGGTGTAGTTAAAACGGAAGGTAGGGGATGCGGTAAATATGTATGTACAGTAAAACCCCGGTTTTTGGGGTAATTATTCGGGAAAGATGTTAAAGCGAAGACGTTCTATAAGTGAAATTTATTTGCTGGTGGTTAAGCGATGTCTATATGCATTTCATTGTTGCTTTAACAAATCGTCAGTAGACTTCAACCACACATTTTGAACAGTCACAAACCTCTTATCTTATGCACAGACTTTCATAAACTATTCGAGAATTCACAAATATTAATATTTTAGAAAATCACAAAAGAGAAATAAGCATAGTAGGCTTAGTAACTCATACAAAAACCAGTAAATAATTTTTATTCGATAGATTCATATCGATATGAATCTAAGACTAGCTAAGACCATATGATGCTCTAAGCTTCCTTAGCCAAGTCAGTGATTTTGGTTACCGTCCAAACGAATCTTTTTAGAATTTCGATTTTAGGGAATTGAACAGCAAATTATATCTGCAATAAAAATAGTAACTAATTTTTAATTATCTGCAAAATGTAGTTCATAACATTTTCTTAATTTGGTCCATTTCTATAGATCTTGAAATATCTTGGCGATATATCAGAACTGTGATTTGTACTAAAAATTTTACAAACAATTTTTAAGAGAAATTAATATACAAAATAAGGGAAATATTTTTGTTGTCTCAAAGGAATAAAAAATTTAGTAACAGAGAGTACTGAAGACTTTAAGGGGCCGTGCACACATTGCATAACGCAGTTTTCTTGATTTTTCTACACCTTTAGACATTTAGGAGGTCCATGCCAAATGTGAGAATTCGTGATGAAAATTTTCATGATAATAATCTGGTCCTGCAAGCGTAGCCATGCGGTTCTCTTTTACAATTAAATAAACATACGATGATTTCCGGGTTTTTTTTGCAGTTTTGAGTTTTTAATTATTGCTTTAAAATCAATAAATTCCCCAACAAAAACTTTTACTTTATTTTCAAAAGCAGACAGTAGTGTGCTTTAAGATTGCTAAAGGCCGTGATACACTATCATACACAATCGTGCGATTTTTATGAAAATTTTCAAAACACAATAAAAATTCCTCAGATCAGGGTTGTATTTTTTCGTAGACCGTGCAATTGGGCCATAACTCACTGTCCTGAGTCATGACCTTAAACATTTTTTCAATATTGATCGATAACCAAAATTATATTAATATTTAAATCGAGTAATCCGAAAGTATGTATGCCTTCCTTAGTCATCCCAGATATTATCATTAATAGCTTCTTGTGTCTTTTCTTCCCAATGTAACAGCGGACGAAGCTTCAACTCGAAGTGCAACCCAAGTGTCAAGACTTCTTTCTCACTCCATCATTAACTCACAAGGCGAAGAAATATTAACTTTAATTGTTACAGTTTAACATCTAATATCTGTTTAGTACAATTAAACATCAAAGAAAATTCTACTATAGCAATCTATTGCATTTGTCGGGCAATTATGTATAAGAGATCTACAAAAGACTATTTATTCTATCTGTGAAAAAGAACAACAAGAACAAAAATTGTTTGTAACTCCCCTTCATAAATCATTTCATGAAAATTACAATAATCATTAAAACATTTAAATGAAAAAAAAAATCAAGAAGGAAAACAATGAGAGAAGAAGAAAAAACAACTGCACTAAAGTTCAGGCCTACAGAGAGTTGCAAATAAGCAAAAATCATAGACAAAAAGTAGCCAGCCATGCAACTCAGTGGAAATCTCTATAAAAAAAGCAATAAAAAATTACACTAAACTGTGAACGAGCAGAAGAGAAGTTGAAGCCGAAGAACAATATATGTATGTACGAGTATGTATGGATAAATGGACAAACATAAAATCAAACTGGTCACGGTCTGTTTGAATGAAACAAAGAAGTACCAGCAAATAGACCCAACATCAAATACAGAAATATTCAAGCAACCAAATAAAACATCGACTCTGGTGGTGGTCGTCGCTGGCTGTTGGGCATGGAGTGTTAGAAGTGGGGTACACTACAAATGGCACGTCATTGGGAATATAGTTAATGGATAAAAAAAGAGTAACAAAAAAGGTAAGCAGTTAAGCAATTAGTATATAAAGAAATAATATTCATGCACGCACGAGGACAATCGAAAAAGTTAGTTCACCATTTTAACAAAGTCATACAATGATTTGTTTTTGTTATTGTCAAGATCAAAGTGTTTTGTACTACGAGTACATACTCGTATACATTATTTATGCCGAACCTCTTATAAAGCAGGGAAATTTCAATACCGCACCAGAGCCAAGTAATTGAAGAGCGACTTTTTGAAGATTTTCAGTAGCAGATTGAAAAGAAACTCCCCTCCCCGTTTGTCAAATATACATGCAAATATACAAATGTACACTTGTGACATATTGACAGTTTGTTCAAAACGAAAATCAATTCAAGGCAAAAAAAATGTAATTTTGCAACATTAAAGAAATTTATAACGGGTGGGCCATCCATCTGCTTAAATTTGAACCACCGGTTATTTCGAATCTGGCAATACTTATGTCACTCTATTCCGTCACAAAATTCAGTATATTATCTCCACTGAATGAAATGAATCGATTTACGCTTGAGTGAGCAAATGATTTCGCCAAAAAAAAATCATCTTTTCGAATGAAGCTCAGATGAAAAATCTTGATATGTACGTTAATAAGCAAAATTGCCGTATTTGGGGCTCAGAACACTCACCCATTACGAGTGACTGTTTGCTGCGGCTTGTAGAGCCGAGGCATCATTGGTCCATATTTTTTTGAAAATGAGGACGGCGCAACCATTACGGTTAATGGAGACACCTATCGCACCATGATAACCGATTTTTTTGTGCCCGCTCTTCATGGTATTTATGTGAACTCTTCATGGTATTTGGTTTCAACAGGATGGTGCAACTTGCCACACGTCTCATGCCACAATCGATTTATTGCGTCAAACGTTTCATGGCCGTTTAATTAGCCGAAATGGTGATGTCAATTGGCCGCCAAAAAGCTGCGATTTGATACCGTTGGACTATTTTCTGTAGGGCGCCGTTAAAGACAAATGTTATGCCGACAAACCAGAGACAATTGAGCATTTAAAGGCCAATATTTGTCCGATCGAATGGGGTACTGTGAGGCCAGCCGCAGCAGCCATATGAATGAAAAAGAAGAGAGGTGTCTTAGGACAGCCCGTTGTAGCTACGCTGCTGATGCCAGCCATACACTACACAAGTTCACTGCGCAAGTCTGGCACTGTACAGTGCGTTTGTGTAGTGTATGGGTATGGTTGTGCTATTTACGCCGGGAACTGAGTAAATATCAAAACGATTTTGATATTTGCTCAAATTTGCAAAACTGTACAGTGAACTTGTGTAGTGTATGTTGCAAACGCTCAGTTGTGTCGTGATTTTTTAAGAGTTCAAAACTAGAAATGAGCGCCGAAAAAATATTCTGGACAGAGTTCCTAGAATTATACTAAGAATCGCCTGCATTATGGAGCATTAAAATAAAAACTGCACAGTTTACTTGTATAGTGCGAGTCACAAGCTTAATTTACGCAGTGCCAGACTTGAGCACTGAACTTGTGTAGTGTATGGCTGGCATTAGCTATATAAAACAAACTTCATGTGTTAAATAACAATGCAATAAATTAATTAAATTAATCTATTGTTCGTGGCCGGTGGCGGCTGTTAGCCGGCTCACAGCCAATCGGCTGTGTTCTCTGGTTTGTGCTCATGTGCTAAAACAAAACAAAAATAAATTGAGCAATCGTTCTCATTATTTTTGTTTTGTTTTTGTTTCACTCACTTCAAAGAACGAAACAAAACAAAATCAAACAATTTGTTTTGCTTATTTTCGTGCTCTGGTTTTAAGTACAAATAAATCAAAACAAAAATAAATTTATGACTGTAATAGTGTCGATTATTTTTGTTACGAGAATCACGTATTAACTCCTGTATCGCGCAATAAATAGCGTAGCTACAATAATATTCCATCTCTAACCAGAACAATTGTACTTAAAAAAGAAAAAAATTGGCAAAATTTCCAACCGTTTTTCTTTTATTGCATTTTTAAATTTAATATTTAGTTCAAATTTTAAGAAAAAATTTGTTTAATTTAATTTAGTTTTCGGTTCTATTTTGTGCTCATATAATTAAGACATTTGAGAAAAGTTAGTTTATGTCTACTTAATGTAATGCTAGTATTTAATTGGGAATACTTTATTCCGGAACACTTCAGCAAATAGCTTTGGCATTGTTTGGACTAATGTTTCACATTGGTGGGGTACATATTTTATACCATTCTGCCTGTATCATTCCCGATAAAGTAAACTTGTTTTTAGGTTTTCGAGCAGCCACTGCTATACACCATAGATTTTCTATTGGGTATAAGTCGGTACTCTGTGCCGGCCAATCTAAAATTTTTGTTTTTTTTTTCACTTATACAATTTTTGAGCAGTGCTTGCGGTAGTTATCGTGTTGAAATATCCCAGGTAATGATAAATATACTAAAATCTAAAATATACTTGTAAATGTCACCCCTCATATTGCCATCAATTTTAACAATTAAGCCAACTCCTGATCAACTAAAGCACAAGTTACTTTTCGGCCTGCCCGCACAGAATTTCATACAAGATGTGAAAATATTAACAAATAATGTACGAATAATTGAAGCTAGAAAATAAAAGCAAAAACACCTGCTGACAAACCGAATAACAGTTTTTGAAACAACGAGATACGGAAACAGAACGCATGAGACGTGAGAGAAATAGACAAATTGAGAGGTGCAGTCAGTGTTGTCAAGTGTGCAGATTTATCTGTTTTTTCACAGTTTTTTTAACTGTTGGGCAGTTGTGCTGTTGTTTGTTTATAAAATCAGTTTTTCTTTAAAATGATAAATTTTTACCGTTTTTTGCTTTTGCCTCTTTTAATTTTCAGTAATTTTTTGAATTCGAATACATTTTTTTACTTGGTTCCCCGGGCAAACTTTAATATCAGTGACAATCTTAGACATGCGCTCTTTCAAAATTTTAATCGTATAAAATACGAATACGGAAAAGCAACGTCTGAATTTCTATGTGGGTGCCCCGGTAACCTAGTGGGTAGTGTGCAAGGCTATCAGTGCGGGAGTCATGGGTTCGATTCCCACCAAAGACTCTGCTCTTTTTCACTACAGCGGGTGAAATAAGTTTACCATATCATTTACCATAAGTTACCATATCATTTGTAATTTTATTTGTAACATTTAATAAATAATTTAAAAAAAATCGTTTTAGTTGAAGAATTTGTATGACAAACACAAAAAATTGTGTTTTTTTAACTTTTTGGGACATTGATCACATAATGCTAGTGTCTTTAAATTAAATACATACTTGTATAATTTACAACATTTATGTGAATAAAGCAATAGGATACGTATTACAAACTCACCACCCCCCTAACAAAACTCGGAAACGTAACAACAAATTTTGGGAGGAGCAAGCAATAATACAAACGTGTCTCAAGAAAAAGAAACGGAGTTAAAAGCATTACGCACAATAACTGGTTTAATGCCGCATGCTACATACTCGTACACCAGTAACACACCTGCCCATCGCAATTATATTATATATTTCTACGTTTTAATACGAAATTAATTACTGATAGAAATTTGAAAAGCTTTGTTTGAAAAACTACTTTTATGTTCGTTATAAGGTTTTTTAAATTCCGAACACTGGGCGCAATATATAGTCAGAGGTACATAAAGAGTGGGCAAATTAGAGGTTAGGAAAGTAAATTGGCTGTCAAATGATGAAATGTCAAGAGTTGAGCTGTCATACTTTGACATTTATTTAGTAAAAGGTTGGGAAATTTTTAACTATGGAACGCTACACTCTTGAACAAAGAATTTTAATTGTGAAAATTTACTATCAAAACGGTGAAAATTTAATGTATCACTCCGTTAGATTCGAGCAGGTATTCTCCTTCTGAGATCGCTGTGCGTAATTTAATCACTAAATTCGAGGCTCACGATGCTGCTGCTAACAATAGACCAAAACAATACGCTCGTGGTGGCCGTAGTAATACAAACATAGCCGTTGTAAAGCAAATGTTGAGAATGAGCCTGGAACATTAACTCGTCGACGTTCGCAACAATTGGGCATCACCAGAGGCACTTTGCGCAACATTTTGCATAAAGATCTTCATCTTCACACTCATAAAGTTCAACTCGTTTAAGAATTAAAGCCGGCCGACCATTGTTTGCGCACAGATAAAAGTATTCACCAATTAATGTTTTCAATTAATAATTTAATTGATTCAATTAAATTTTTAATTGTATTAATTAATTTGAGTGGAAAAACTAAATTGATATTATCAAATTGTTGATAGGTGAAAATTTAATTAATTTTTTAATTAATATTACACATATTTTAATTAATACTACAAACTCATTCATATTACTTTTTTGTGTGCGTCGAATGTTTGGGAATTGACTGTTTGAAAGCAACACGTTTTTCCGCAAAATCATTTTTAACGATGAGGCAGATTTTCAATTAGGCTGTTATGTAAACAAACAAAATATGGCCCTCACAAAATCCACAAGCAGTCTTCGAAAAAACATTACATCCAAAGAAAGCGACCGACCGCATGGTTCAGTTTGTGGTAATTTTTTCGAAAATGAGCAAGGAAACGCCGTCACCCCGAATTTTGTGCGCTACCAAACCATCATAACCGATTTTTAGTGGTCACAAATGGCTAATGTTGACATAGAAATATAGAAAATATAGGTATCTAAATTATGAAAAATTAAAACAAACTACTGTTTTTTTTTTCTAAGGAAAACAAACGAAAATTTACATTAATAGTAATTCCAGTTGTTATTTTAGTTGCAAAAATTAAGCCTAAAGGAACACAAAATATATACAGAATGTATGTGTGTATTTTCTTACGTAAAGGACAAATTAATTGACGCACACAAAACAGAACATTGCTCGCAATGCGTATAGCCAAAAGTAAATAAAGTGTTAATTAAGCACAAGAGAATACAAAATAAACAAAAAATATTTAAGAACTTAAATTAAAAATAAAACTAGCAACAATGAAATGAAGAATATAGATTTCCAAAATGCAGCAGATAAAAGCTATTCGTACATATCTTTACCTCAATATATACGAGTAGAAAGGCCCTGGCTCATTATTTTTTTGAAATGGAGATTTTTGCATTTTTCGGCTCAAAGGGCCATTACTATTATCATCCTAAAGTAGATAATAATATCTATACAAGGCCATTGAAAACAAACCAAAAAATAAAATAAATAATTTTGATTGTTTGAAAAGGCAAGAAATAAAAAAAGGAGAGTTATTAAAGGTGGGAGAGAAAAAGTGCTATAAAATATAAGAGAACAATTGGTGAGAAGGTTTCGAAGTACATAAGCAACAGTGTTGCCAGAAAATTATGATGAGAGAATACTAAATCGGTCAAAAAATTCTGCTAAAATGTTCTACAGAAGAAAAGTATAATGCCAGATTTAAATGTAGAAAAAATTATTCAAATGGCTTTGAACTTCATGTTTATACAAACTTATTAGTATTTGCAGGTATTTTTAGAGCACATACAAATATAAAACAGTTAATAATTGGTATTTTTTGAAAATGTTACAATTACGTTTAAAATTTTTTACGCACTATAATTCCAAAATCTTTTTACTTATTCAGTAAAATATTTTTTTAAATTATAAATACAATGAAATTGATTATTGAGGGGTTATTTGGATCCTATGCGCATTTCACTGTTGCTAGTGCAGATCATCAGGGAACCTTTAGCCTGCAATACATGTATATTTATAAGAAAAATCCTCTATGCAGAAGAATTTTTTTTAACAAATTATAATTTTTTATTTTCAACAAATTCTGCCAGAAAGCATCTAGCAGAATTTTTTTAAAGTTTAATGCTTTTTAACTAATAAAAATGCCAGATCTGGCAATGAAAATGGCAACAATGATAAGCAATTAAACATTTTTAATAACTCTTACTGAATTTTTTCCAATTAAGTGATTGCTTAGAAAATATTAAATTTTTGATTAATATTTTAATTGAATATATTTTTATATTAATTGAATTTACTGCTTTATCAAAAAAGTGTTATCAACAGAGCTTAACTCTGAATACTATGAAATGGTTAACAATTATTACATATTAATTGTATGTAAATATTGTAACTTTGTTTTTATGTGTGAAAATCGATCTGTTTTTCATAGTATGCCACATTGTTTTGAAAAAATATTTTCAATTAAAATACCCAATTAATTTTTTAATTGGTTTTTATATTTTATATAGGAGAAAAAAAACCACTCAACTTTTTTTTTTTGATTCGTAGTAATTTTGACATGCGTTGAATAAAAATAAAATATTAAAATAAAAAAACAGAAATTCATTTTGTTCTCTTTCGTTGAGAAATAATAAGCAAACAATAATAAGAAATACAAGCTTATAGACCAAATATGGATGGTTAAGTGAGTTCAAAAGGTCTTGCGTAAGTACATATGGAAAATATCGAAGCCTTTCTTTAAAATCCAATCACAGAATACACATACAATTCAAGGAAACGCTACTATATTCTACAAGATTATCAAATACCGAATACGGCCATTGTACTTTTGTGCACCATTCGAACTTCAAAAGCCATACGATTCATCAGTTAAGCTTTTGGTACAATAGACAAATGTTTCCATTTTTGAAAATTTTTTATATGTACATAACGTGATTTTTTATATTTTTACACTATTAGATTTTCTCTATATTTCAATTACAATTTTAATTAAATCATTAAAAATTTTTAATTAAATTTTTAATTGAATCTTAAAGAATATATTAATTAATTTTTGATTTGAATCCTTAGAAATATTTCAATTAATTTTTAACTGAATCTTTAAAAAACCATCAATTACATTTTTAGTCAAGTAAAATTTTTGAATTGAAAAAATCAAAAAAAATTTCAATTAAAATGGATGAGTTAATACTACAATTTTCGTGATTGGTTGAAAACTAATTAATTATTTAACTGAAACTTTGCTTTGTTTTAATTGAATCTTGTTTTTACTTTTTTCTGTGTAAGTAGTTTGTATGCTAATGCATATTACAGCGCCGAGGATGAAGTCATTATTTGTACTAGATATGTGCAAATGTCGTGATTTTATCGTGTCACGCGTGATCGTGATCAAATTTATAATTAATCACACGTGAATGCGTGACCGAGACTTAAAAAAATTACTCGTACGAATTCTCACGCTCTCACGAGATAACGCTCCTGCGTGGGTATATAATTGTATTAAAAATTTTAAATTTTCTTATAATAAATACTGAGCTGCACAAAGTAGCACCAGAGTGTTTTTCTTGGTGGCCAGCTCTGATTTATGTACATTAATATGTATATATATATACATATAGGTAGAATGAGCCTGCAAACATAATGCATGCATACATACGTATGTATGTACATATTAATGTGTAAGAACCTATTTTCCAACCAACAAACATAAAACATTAATTACATATTTTTCGTAAGCGTTCGTGATCGTGATAAGTTGTACACCCCTCGTGCGTGATTAAGAATATTTTATACGTGAGCGTGCGTGATTGTGAAATTTTTAAAATCATTCGTGCGTGAGTAAAATAGTTATCTGCGTGAGCGTGCGTGTCATGAGTCAAAAACCGCTCACGTGCACATCTCTAATTTGTACTACAAATTTTGTGGCAATGAATAGACGAAGTAAAATATGTAGTTAATAAAATGGTTATATAGATCAAAGTAATGCGCCTGCAAGGATTCTGTTCACACACCGCAATTTTTGTTGAGCAGCTTTTGAGCTTATGGGAGAGAGAGAGAGAGAGATATATGATAAGATAATAAAGCGGAAAGCCCCATCATATTTTCCTCTCTCGACCATAAATTTGTGAAATTAACAAAATGCACAAGAGCAGAGTTGTAAAATTAATTTATCTTAATTAATTGCTACGTCACCATCTGTAATCTCTTACATAGCTATTCCTTTTGTAAAGAAGGTAACACACGTGCATAAGTACGTATGTATTTTATGGTATTGTAAGTACATATGCGAATTAACATTCGCATTCAAGTTCGCTCTCGCAAAAATTAAAATTTATTATTCGCTTTGGCATTCGGTACATTCCTATTAAGCAGCGCAAACATTGTTGCCATTTTAGCATTTTCACTGCCAGATCTGGCATTTTCATTAGTTAAAAAGCATTCAACTTTCAAAATATTCTGCCAGATGGTTTCTGGCAGAATTTGTTGAAAATAAAAAATTTTAATTTGTTAAAAAGAATTCTTCTGTATATAGGATTTTTCTCATATATGTACATGTATTGCAGACTAAAGGTTTCCTGATGATCTGCACTACCAACAGTGAAATGCTCATGGAATCCAGCTAACCCCTCAATAATCAATTTCAATGTATTTATAATTAAACAAATATTTTACTCAATAAGTGAAATAATATTTTGGAATTATAGTGCGTAAAAAAATTTTAATCGTAATTGTAACATTTCCAAAAAAACACCAATTATTAACTATTTTGTATATGTTTGTTCTCTAAAAATACCCGCAAATACTAATAAGTTTGTAATTATAAACATGAAATTCAAAGTCATTTCAATAATTTTTTCTACATTTAAATCTGGCATTATACTTTTCTTCTGTAGAACATTTTAGCAGAATTTTTTGACCGATTTAGCATTCTCTCATCATCATTTTCTGGCAACACTGAGCGCAAAAAACATAAAATACATTCTTGAAAATTGGAACTGAATTGTAAACTAAATAAATAAGAGCGAAAATAACAGTTGCAATCCAATAAATTTAAGATTTTTATAACATTTCATTTTCACGAAATTTGAATATTTTACTTATTTCTACCCACGTATCCTCATCACGGTTTAATAAAATACATTTTTTCAATCATGCAAGCATGAATGAATACAATTTCATAACAAGGTCGAGCAAAAGTAACCTGTTTTTGTTTGTAGGCATATTGTGAGCCAAGAGTTTAAGTTTAACACATTCCCATCTCCAAAGTGCATACATACATATTTATATGATGTTGCAATTATCCAAATTTCATTATTATAAATTTCTGTATTCAATTCCGCCCTCTTTAAATGCAGTTTGAATTTGAAAAAACAGCAAAAAACAGTTTAATGTCAAACAAAAAAGATTTAAGATTTAATACGCTAAATAAAATGAGGGAGTGATGCCACATCCACTGCCGACATTAATCACAAGTGCACAACTTTAAAAGAATGTGTTGTTATTCCACTTCTTCTTATTTTTGCTATTGCTAATGCTTGTTGTTTAACTGATGGCTCTCAATGACGTTATTAAACAATGGACAGGAAGAAATGCTTTCATTGTTAGTTGTTTCAGGGGGGAAAAAAGCATTTTTTCCACAATGATAAATTGTGCAAAAAGAGCATAAAATTTAAAATATGAAAACAAGCAGAAAACATATTTGAACAATAGGGAAAAATCAAAGAGGAACCTGCTGGTTTTATAAATTAATTGCAGCAGCAATAAAGCATAACAAAATTAAAACCGGAATTTTATCCTTAATTATAGGACACCTGCAGCGGTAGATGTTAAACAACCCTTTGGACAACAACAAAAAAAAAATCTGTTTGTTATTTATAAAACAAACAAAAATGTATACATGATAGGAAACGAAACAATTTGCCAGCAGGAATAAATGAGGGAGGAAGTCCAAGGCAAAGTGTACGTTTGCGTATGCATGTTTAAAGAGGAAATATGAATTTTACACAAAAAAAAAATGATCTAAACTACTTCAATACATATACACAAAGACACTTTCACATATAAAGCCACTCTCACACACAAACAAACTCCCGACCTTTGGTTTCTTTTACTTAAGTAATATAATCTTGCTCTTAAGGGTTTTTATAGCTATGCTATTTATTGCGCTATACAGGACTTAAGCCGTGATTTTTGTAACAAAAATAATCGACACTATTACAGTTATAAATTTATTTTTGTTTTAATTTATTTGTACTTAAAATCGTATAGCTGCATAAAAGAAAATAATGGGAAATAAATGGAAACGTTTTGAAATATTTGCGGCGAATTTGGCATCATCATATAATATATTTTTATTGCATGAAGTTTGTTTTATATAACTAAGCAGCATAGCTATAACCGGGTGTCCTAAGACACCTCTCTTCTTTTTTTCTTTTTCTGTTGTTTAATATTTAAGATCATTGCCCTTAATATATTTTTTGACGGATGATATCCATGGAAATAAAAAGCATAAATAGAGAGAAAAATATAAAATAAAATTACGTGAACCAACTTAAATTAAGGGAAGATTACTTATTATATAACCCAGTGAGCAGCTGTGGCTGTTTGTACAAAAAAATATAAACTGATACTAGATTTACCAAGGGCTATAGCAATAAAATAACAAATGATGATGATCACAATCACAAAAGAAAAATAAGCGTAGCAGGCTTAGAAAGCCAGATTCATATCGAATATAAATTATTTGATGGATTTTGTTAAAGTTTCTAAGCTCACTAAGCTTATTTTTCTTTTGTGATTTTAAAAAATATTGTTATTTGTGAATTCTCAAGTAGTTTTTGGAAGTCTGTGCATAAAATAACAAGTTTGTGACTGTTCAAAATATGTGGTTGAAGTCTACTAATGATTTGGCAAAGCATCAATGAAATACATTTATAGACAATGCTTAACCACAGGCAAGTAAATTTCAATTATAAAAGATCAATATTGTGTTGCCACGGTTACTATCTTCACATGGAGAAGGTCATCATGAATTTATTTTTAAAAAACAAATAAAACTTAGTAAACAACTTCGGGGCTGACTGAATCCCGAAAATCCCGGGATTAAAAAATTTAAATCCCAGGATTTTCGCTCATCCCTAGTGCCAAGTCAGGACTGTATGGATTCGATGTTTTGACTGATCAAAAATTCACTTGTTTGACAAGATGTGTGGGAGCTCGTATTGCCATGATGATTTCGGGGGTTAGTTTTACGAATTTCTCCGAAGACTTCCGGCAAACAAATGGTCGTGTACCACTCAGAATTGCTGAAGCGGAACAGTGGCCACATGACCCATTCGGCCGAAGAAACATGCAACCATTTGCTTCGCTGTGCTTCTTCCACGAACAACTTTTGTTGGATTTAGCTCGTCTTGGAATACCCACACGGTCGATTGCTGGTTTGGTTCCGGCTCCATGATTCGTCACTTGTCACGATTTTATACACGTCTTTTGAAGCACCACGAGCGATTGATAAATTATGGTTTATCCAACGAAAACAAATTTTTTTTACAACTAAGTGTTCATGCAAAATCTAATGTATTGAAGTGGAACTAATGTGCAAAGATGCTTCTATCTCACAATATGCAACATGACGATCTTGCATTATCACTTCACGCACTGCATCGAAGTTTTGTGGCACAAAAACCGATTTTGGACGACCTTCACGGAATTCGTCGGCGACTTAACTCGATCAGGATTGAATTCACTATACCAGCAACATAATGTGCTTTTCGATGGTGCTTTATCGCCATACAAAGAACTGAGTTCATCGACACATTCTTCTTGAGATAATCCACGTCGAAAGTTGTGAAAAATAATCCAACGAAAACCTTCTCTTGAAATTTCCTCTTTTTTTTTTTTGTTAAACTGTACACCAAAACGTTGTGAGTACGATTATGCTAAAAAAATAAATGTCAAACTTTATTAAGGTGTTGCTAGATTTTAGCTATTAACATTATTATTGCCAGTTCCAGAAATAGTTCTGGTATTTAGTGTGTATCTAAAGAATATTTAAAGTTGTTGTGGCTGCAGGGTTAAGCCACGACTGACTACCACGCGATGAGTTCCGAGTTGAAATATTGGCCGGGGAAGCCAATTATGTATATATATGTACAAACAAATATTTTTCTGATAACTTTGCTAAATACAAGTAAGTTAAATAATTAATAAAATACAATTACTACATTAAATTAAATTCATGCTGTTTCAACTTGAAATAACTTTGATTCAACATTGTTCTTCTAGTTATTTCAGTAACAAATTTACGTTGTTCCAACTTGATATAACTTTAATTCAACATGATTCCTCATTTTAATTTTAACACTACGTAAATGTTAAACCAACGTGACCTAAAGTTATTTCAAAAGGAAAAATTTACTTTGAAGATTACCATAAAGCATGTTAGATTAACATGAAACGCATATGAAGCAAAATCATTGCCCAAAAATGTTAAATTAACCTTGTTTACGTAGATTTTAAGTTGAAAGATTTCTGTGTGTTGCCTTATCGAACTTGTTATTTGTTCAGCCGACATTTTGTTCGTTGTTATAACATGACGCAGTGTTAAGACTTTATTTAAAATGTCAAACTGTATGTTTCTGTTTTTAAGTCGGACACATATTGCGCGGTGTTGCCACGTCACATAAGAAAAGGTAATTAAGGGGTATTGCAAAACGCTAATTGTTCAGGTAGACTTCATGTATACGATTTGTAATGACAACAAAAATATTTTGTTGGGTCGTGCCTATTCGGACTTGCGCCTGTGCTTATATGAATGAAATATAAATATGTATGCATGTATTTATTTCTTAGAACATAATTTGCTTGCCAAAAAAATTTTTAATTGGAACGCTTTTATATTTACATGCATCTGTATGTTTATAGTATTTTTTTCAAACAGTTCAATATTTATTTGCTTCCTTACACAAAAGTCTTAGTATTATTAAACTAACGGCTGGAAAATACTCGTAATTACTTGAAACCAGACAAAAAGCAACAATTCATCAAAAGTCATTGTTGATACTGTTTTATTGGAAAAAAGCAGTTTAAAATAGGCAAGTTACGACCGTTGCTGCGTTGAGATAATATCGTGTGTCAGGTTTGCTCACGAGTAAAAAAAAGTTTAAAAAGGAAAGCTCACGTGGCTATAAAATATATATTAGTGAGCAACACAAACTTCCCATTTAAGAAAATGTAATACACAACAAATTTTTCTATTAAAGAATTTAATGGTTTTAATTTTATTAAATAAAATTATTAGACTCAATTCACAAGCCATGTTGTATCGTTTAAACTAGTATTTGAAAAGAAAATTTTGAATAAAAATCTTTCCAAAACAAAAACTTTTTATAAATAATTTCTTTTTGTAGTTTTAATTACGGTTGCATTGTCAGTTGACAGGGCAACTAAAGTGGGTAGTGTGGTAGTCTAATAAAGTGTGGGAAAATTTGATGCTAGGAAGTAAATTGGCTGTCAAATGATGAAATGTCAAGAATTGAGCTGCCATCCTTTGATATTTATTTAGTAAAAAGTTGGGAAGTTTTAACCATGGAACGCTACATTCTTGAACAAAGAATTTTAATTGTGAAAATTTACTATCGAAATTATGAAAATTTTAATCCGTCACTTAGTAAAATTTGAGCAGCTCTTCCTCGTAATCAGGCTACTTCCTTGCTTGCGTAATCTAATCACTAAATTAGAGGATAAAGGTAATGTTGCTGACAAATGGCTAATGTTGACATCAGTGACCTTTGGTTTCAGCAAGACGGAGCCACAAGCCACACAGCCGGCCAAACAATTCAGTTATTGCAAGAGAAATTTTCCGGTCGCGCAATTTCTTGATTTGGCAATGTCAATTGGCCGCCTCGTTCTTGTGATTTAATGCCGCTGGATTATTTTCTCTGTGTTTACGTGAACAAAGCAGAAACAACTGACGCTCTGAAAGATGAAATTCAGCGCTGCATTGACGAGATAAGCGCAGCTTTGTTGCAAAATGTGGTTCAAAATTTTGTAACAAGAGCGGACGTCTGCCGAAGTGCTAGAGGTGGTCATTTGCCCGAACATCACATTCCATTATTAATTCCCATATTTCTACTTTACATTGGTATCAATAAAACTGAATTTATCAAAAACAAAGTGTGTTTTTAAGTAAATTTACTTCCTAACCTTAAATTTGTCCAGCCTTTGCTTAAATGTTTCAAACTGCATTTAATTTGATTAATAAAAAACTTCAAACTTTAAATGCTAATTCTTTCTTAAAGTGTTTTCAGTGATTTATTGGAATAATAGCACATTCGGTTTACTTTCGTCCAGCTGGTTATGTTTAAAAGATTTAAAAACGAGTAAAACTATGTGAATTCAGAGAAATTTATTCGGACCGTCGTATATCACGCTCAAGAAAAACTTACAACTGAGCGAGCATACGTGATAATAATAATGCCCATCACCCGCGAGGCAAACAGAAAGTTGTTCTAATTATTAGAAAGTTTTAGCTTTTCCTTACATGTTCAATTTGAAAACAATTAAATATTTAACAATTATCAAATTAGAAAGATAGAAAAACAAACAAACAAACAAACAAAAGTGCAGCAAGCAAAATACAATAAAGTCTAGAAATTAATAATTCAATATGAATCTTAACGGCTGAATGTTTTTTTTATTTTTAATTAAATAAACAACTATGGATTAAGAAGACTAGCAGCCGGTTAGTCAATCTGTTAAATATTTATGAAGAGATACATAAATGGATAATAGATACTTGTTTTCATCATAACTGTTGCCAACTGAATGAAATCTTATTGTTGCGTTTCTAATGCAACTGAACTACGGTTATGTTACAATATCATTAAAATTCAATGGGTTCTTGTAAACTATTCAACTGCAAGTACGTACAATAATGAAAAATAATTTTAATTTTTCTTTTTTTTTTGTGCTGACGCATTTGCAGCTTTATTCATTATGCATACATACATACATACGTACATACTCGTATGTATGCATTCGTATCTAGATGTGTTGAAAGATGCTGTTGATTTTTATTTCTTAATATTTTTCTATGGCTTTCATCTTCCGTTTCATTTGATTCATTTTCTTTTCACATTGACCTTTCCTTGAGACGTGAGTTAGTTCAAGTGTTGGATCACGCCATTACCCTTTGGTGGGAATAGCAAATGCGAAAGAGAAAAATAAAGCAGAGATGTATCACTTAGTATAAAAAATGCAAGGCTGGCAACCGTAACGTATAGAGTTATCAATTTTTTTTATACATATATAATGAAGTTTTAATACAACGTTTTAGTACGTCCCTTTTTTTAACCCCCGACCAAAAAAGTTGTATTATAAGTTTGTAGTGTCTGTCCGTGTACACGTACAGACCAAACGGCTGGAACGATTTGGATTTAGTTTTTTTTTTTTTTTTTTTTTTGAAAGGTGACTTGATCGAGAGGGTTCTTAGCTATGTTTTAAGAAAATCGGTCCAGCCGTTTAAAAGATATCACATCTTTCCTAGATATATTCGGGTGTTTTTAAAATTTTTAATTTTTGTTATTTATTTAATTTGAATTTTTTTTCATATATTAAATAAATTTTTTTTGAGGCTCTATGCTCTTCATAGGAACGACGGGAAAATATATAGGGCCGTTTTTAATAGAGGTATAGAACTTTGAAATGGAATAAAACAAATATGCATTTTTTTAAATTTACACGAAATTTATTTTACTCGAAAGATAACCTTCTGGCATTGTAATTTAAATATGAATTCTGGCATATGACCGGCACGGCTGGCTTGGACGTAATCTAATCTGGAGGTCCAATTGTCCATGATGTTTTTTTCCAACATTTGTGGCCGTATATCGGCAATAACGCGGCGAATGTTGTCCTCCAAGTGGTCCCCAAAGAAAATAGCCTATTTAGGCTAATTTTCAGGTCCGAAAAGTGAAGTTTCACGTTTCATGCGGTTACCAAACGTTTACTTTAATAAATCAATTGTGGAACGAGCTGTGTGACATGTTGAGCCGTTTTGTTGAAATCACATGTCCTGCACATCATGGTTGTTCAATTGACGAACGAAAAAGTCAGTAATCATGGCTCTATAGCCTGATTATAGACTCTATAGACTGATTCGGGTCTTCCTATACGCTACGGTCTACATGACGACTTCTTCTGTACGCACTGTACTAGGTCTCTGTGGATGCGTATCATCATTTAAAGTAAAAGTGGTGCGAAAACGCTCGATAGTTAATCGAATTAATTGCTCTGATGGACGATTATGTTGACCATGAAATGCGTAATTCGGTTTTAAACCGAAACCATCATATTATTCTATTAGAACGTCACCAATAGCTAGCCCAGGATTAGACTCGTGGGGCATTTCCAGTTCCATGGGTCTCCGAGTAAGTTTTGTATTTCGAATTCCGATATGAAAGGAAACCGCATTTCAATGCAATATCGAAAAATATTAATACATTTTCTTGTATTATTGAAAAAGTAACTATGAATAGCAAATTAATTTTATAAGTTACAGTTTATTAAGATCATCTTAGCAAAATTAAAATATTTTCCACATTTTCGAGTCGGTCACTGGAAGAACACTGTATGTTGAGGATAGCGTTGGCTGAAGTAGTTTGCACATTGACTACAAAACCGAAGGTCACCGACAGGCATTTTTCGGATGTGCATTAGTGTCCTTTTTATCAGTCGTTGTAGAAAAGTTCAAGTGATGAAGGCATAGTCATTGGTCACTAAACTATACCGACTTCAGCGGATACTAATCCTAATGTAACAGCGAAGCACCCTTCTTCGTCGGTATTGTGCAACAGAATCACCAATAAAATGGCTACCAACTACAGCTTCGAAAAATTTAATACGCCTCATTAACACCAGAGGCGCTGCAGTTAAAAAAACATGGAAAGAGCAGAGTTGTAAAAGAATAAAGCTTTTCTCTATCTCTTCCTTCACCACCTGTCTTCTCTTTCACTATCCCTTACCTAAAGAAGGCGTGTTACTTCTCTTAAAAAAATGATACGAAGGCAATTATCAAAAGTAACTGATAAATGTAACAGGGGTACAAAAAGAAAAGTATAATTAAGTATAAAAGGTTTTATTGTCATTATTCTTGATATGGTTAAAAAATAAAAAGCGACGTTTTTAGCTCGCCTGAAAAAATACTAATTTTGTCACTTACAACGTTATTCGCGGCGAACTTTCATATGTACGACTATATAAAAATTTATAAGAAAATTCGACAGCAACTGACGAGAAATTGCCGGGGTAAATTAGCTTTTTCCCCGGCATACCTTTGGCTTTTTACTTACAGAAATTATGTGTTACTACCCAATCTCTTGCAACAGAGAATCGGATGTGCACATAATTATAAAAGGAAGTAGGTTTGCTATGTTGCCTTGCAGGTGCAGCGTCACCTGGAACTGCTCTGAGTTCAAAAGACAATAGAGGTGAAGCCTTTCTGGGTGGAACTTCGAGGTCTAGCCAGAGGCTTAAAACTGGTACCACGGATGCCGGTGGCCCGGCAGCGTATCGAAAAATGCAAAAATTTCGATTTCAAAAAAATAAAGAGTTAGGATCTTTATATATTAAGGCAACGATATACTACATATAACTTTCATATTGTATTTATTCAGAACTGAAAAAAATCAAAAATATTAAAAAAAAAAATCTTGTAAAACAAATAAAATTATTTTGGAAATAGCTTTGGAAGGGATAAATGAAAACATTTGCGATTTGATAAGGCTTCGTATCGCTCTGTAAGCCAAATTACATGTGATAATTTTTAAGGAAGAAATAACACCAAAAATAATTGTAAGTAATCTGACAAAAACTAGCAGAACTTGACAACTAACAAAGTTAAATTTTTAGCAAAAAAAATATACACCTGATTCATCTAACAAATTAAGGTTTAAGACATTTAGGAATATTTTGTTTTAAAGTGCTTCTTATAAAGAAAAGTTTTAAGTGCGTGTTTATTTCATACATATGTACGTACGTACTCGTGTATGTACATTAGAGTGGATGTTATTTTATTTTTTTTATTTCTTATATTCTCTCCCCCCAAATCGGTTCAGTTTCATAGCGATAAGTTTTGTTTTAGGGGGTGCGTCCGCCCCTCAAAGTTGGCCTTCAAACCCATTTTTCAATGTAATTTGTTTGCATATGACTACCTTTAAAAAAATTTTTTTTACAAAAATATGATATATGGCAATATTTTAGCTCTTCTAGTCAACAACATTAGTCTCAAAGAAAGTTTTTTGCTAAAATTAATGTTTTAGAAAATAATAAAGAAAATAAGCTTGTACAATAAGAGCTTATATCTATGAAATTATTCCATGCATATACATACATATAGTCAAAAAAAAAAACTAAACAAAAAAAAAACAAACAAAAATTACATTGAATAAATGGGCTTGAGGCTCAACTTTGAGGGGCGGACGCACCCCCTAAAACACAACTTATCGCTATCAAATGTTTTTGTATTCTTTTTTTTTTACATAAAACTGAACCGATTTTGGGGGGAAGAGATAATAAATAAAAAAAATCTCCATACAACTAACGGCCACTCTAATGTACAAATCATCAGTGTTGCCAGTAAAATTTGGAGAAAGATACATTTTAGTTTCCAAAAAGATACATTTTGTAAAAAAAATTTAAAGTCCATTTTTAACGATTAACATTTATTAACATAACATTTTTATTTCATATTTAATGAATATTGTAAAAAAAATTATATCATATAAATTAATTTTTATATTTATTTAAGTCATAAATATTAGGCATGTAATTCTTAAAAATACAGTAAGCAAACTTTAAAATTAATTATATGTACATAACTATCTTTGGATGTTATCAAAACAAATTAATTTTTGTAAAAATTAATATACGAGTTAAGGTGCTTATACTAAGGCGATTTTATCAAAAAGTTCATATAAATTTTCTGAAAATAAAAAAGATGTTCATATTTCCTCAAAAAAAAAAAATCATATTTTCTGTACATTTTGCGTACAGATTCAAAAGATACGAAAAATGTCGGGGTTGCACATGGTACCTGAAGGCATCAAAAGATACGAAAAATGTATATTTCTTATCCTAATGGCATCTGGTACAAATGTACACACAATGCTTTCATTAATAATCAATAATATTCTATCTACAAAAAGCTCTCTTTTTTTAAATTTTTTTTTCTCTCAATTTTACAGATTCTCTGCAAGTTGTAACAAAAACAAAAACAGATGTTCCTTATTTTTTACACAAGCAAACATCAGCTGTTTCGTATACCAACTTATTCAACTGAGAAATAATTGCACAGAAACTAAGCATACACAGGTTTTTTCTTTCATGAGCTTTTGTTTTGTTCTAACAATTGCAGTTGGCTGTTAACGAAGACAGCGCTGGTACAGAGCAGTTAACAGCAGCAAAGTGTACACAACAGTAATGTAAAGCTGTGATGGACAAATGGGCGCTAGTGTACTATTTTAAGTACTCTGTTATTTAAAATATGCCGCAGAACGTCCATGTCATTTTTAACTATTTTCTAATTATACTTTTGTCATTGTTTAAAAATCTATTATTGTCCATTTTTTTAACGTCTACATGCCAATAATGTATATTTTTTTATTTGAAATTTCCTTTGAATATAACCTAAAACAAAATTTATATCTTCATATTTGAAAGAAAAATTTCAAACGCAATAGAGAAAATTCGAATATAAATTAACATCTAATTTGACACTTCACGTATGAAATAATTGTCAACGAAAAATTGTTGGCAATTATTGTCGTAATTATTGCAGGCTCTGGAAATGAAATAGAGACAGCTTAGGTTAGGCATTTTTAGAAACAATTTACACTTTTTATAAGTATACATATAAATGTACATAAATAAATATGCATATGAATTTAAAAATTGCTTAGTTTTCTTTTTTATTAAATAAATTTTTTGGCGTTTCTTTTAAACTGAAGTTAGCTGTTTGCGCAAAAGTTGGAAAAATGTTCGCAAATTCCTTAAATTTTTTTTATTTTTGTGTCGTGTTTATTAATGCATACCAATATTTATGTAAAATAGTTTTAATTTTTCAATCAAATATCTGTTTCATAAAAAGTACCAAATTGTTGAAAAGGTACTATTTTTGTTAGTCGTCAGCGAGGTTTTCATTAGCAATTTAAATGTAGAAAAGAGAAATAGAGAGACAGTCCAATTGAGAAGGTCATTAGTGTGACCAGGTGTTCCAAAATTACATACATACATAAGTAAGGTTCAAAAGAAACATTTTTAATTTTTAAACTTTGTTTTTGCCGGTAACTACTTAATTTTGTACTTTTTCTTGCAACTATCTTTAAAGAGACATTTGGTATTTCTGAATGGAGAAATGTTTTACCAATGAGTTGTTCAATAAATCAAAGCATATTTTTTCACTTAGCGTGATAATGCAATACGAATTATCATTAAGAAACCATATACATATGTATGTATATATTTTTTTAAATAGCATTATTGCATATTTTGATGAAAACACTTATTTCGGCGTACTTTGGTCATAAATTAGGAATACATACTTTATTAAAATTGAGATTACAACAAAATAACTATTTTTGACAAATTATCAAGGATAAATAAAAAACTAAGGGATAGCTCTTAGTAAATTTAATTGCTTACATTTCTTTGTTACATAGTTTATGCTTTGCAATAAGTATCGTGTATCTAGTGTTTGGTAAAAGTAAAGCTTATGTTGTTTTTTTAACTCATTTAGTTTCTGTAACTTTTTTTCTCTCGCACTTTATCCTGAATTTTATTTTCATTATAAGATTTTTCAAACATTCGGACCGGTAATTTTTCAAATAATTTTTTTAATTCATAATAAATTTTCCTTTAGCGTTAAATTTGTATAAAAAAAATTAATTTTTCATTTTATTTTAATAATAACTAAGAAACCATTGATTTTTTTAGCTTATCGCATTTAGATGATTTGAACCAAATTTTGTTAGTTAGCCGATGGTGTATTTTTGTCACAAAGTATACCAGAGATGTCACGAGACGGAAGATAATTGTGTTTTCGGAGGTCTCGCTCACACAGTCATCAAATCCTCTTTACGTTTTTTTTGCGTGGTAATATTTTAACGTAATTCCGTTTTATAATTTGTGGTCTCATTCGCTGCCTAATTTTTGTAAATAAACGGTAAAAATTAATATTTGTGAACGAAAATGCTTAAAACGAAGTCTCTTATCATTTGAAAACAAATTTTAATCACTTTTTCGCATTGTTTTCTTTAATTCAACACCTCAGTTCCTCCATTTAATTTTGTACAAATTTTCATGTGCTCAAATGTATTTTCATTTTATGCTTTGTGGTCTCCTTCGTTGTCGGCTTTTTGTAAGTTGAAGTTAGAAAACTAATATTTTTGTAGGAAAATGTTTAAAATTGAGTTTGTATGCATTTGGAAACTAACTTTAATCACTTTTATAATACTAATAATGTTTTACACATTGTTTTTTTTTTTAGTTCAACACTACAAAATCTTTCATTTAATTTTGTAAAAATGTTCAATTGTGAATTTCACTAAATATACCTTTACTGTTGTTTGTTTTGATTATTGTACTAAAAATATTCAATAAAAAACACACTATATTTGTACCTTTTTAACAGTGATAAAATCAGCGGATTTTAGCTTTTTTCATAAGTCACTTTCTACAACTCTGGTCTACTTTTTGATTTTTGTCAACGTTGGACATACTGCCTTCGAGTTGTGATGAATTATAATGGTATACCTCATAAAAAAATTCTGACGCGATTAAATTTTTTTAATATTTTTTCGGGCGCTTAGTACCGAAAACCTATCCAAATGGCTTACTTTTTTCGTGGGGTTGTGTAATCTACTGTCACGGCTGTACAAAAACACAGCTACCAACCAAATTTAATATAAAATATAATTTTGACATAAACACAGATGCTGTCTTTTTCAATGCACAAAACCAAATACATATATTTCTTGTTTTATGACAAATTTAAGGTACCTGAAATAGCTTTTTTTTATGAGTGCATGAAAGTCATTGTCCATACATATTCATAACTCAAGTTATCACATCAAACGAGAAGTTAAATTTTTTTCAGATATTATTTTTGATATGATTAACTTTCTTAATAATGGTACAAATAAAACAAATCTTGGTCCGTGGATAATTTTAGATTTGGGCTTAAATCCACTCAAGCACTTGTTCCTCAATAACGCCAAAAAAAGTAAGATTCCTAAAAATTACCGAATAACTTCTCAGGCATTAAGGTCCATTTTTTGAGTTAAAGAAGATTAGACATGTCTGAATCAAACAGTTTGTCATTAATAATTACTGGTTACGCTTTTTTGGGCACATGTGTGCCAGATGTGTACTCGGCATTACACTCTATTATTCTTTAATACTATTGCACTTCGCCAAGCATAAATATAATTTATTTCTCAGTAAAATTTGGCGACCTTTAATTTAAATTTTTTAAATTTTTGCCTTTTTGATTGTGAAAAGAATAAGTTTCGTAAAAATCGGTTACGTAGAACCGCGCGAAATATTTTAATAAATTTTAACGGGCGTAACCCCGCCCATTTTTCAACTTTCAAACTGTGTAATTACAAGAACCAAAGGTGTTTGATAGGTTTCGCAGCAATCAAATAAGTAGAATATCATAAAATTAAATAAAAATATTGTCGGCGTGTCCCGCCCACTTTTTATAAAATGGGACCAATGGGAAGCTATACCCTCTCAGACAAAAAAAGAATTTTTACAATCGGTCTAATGTACCGAGTTATGAACTAACACCCAAAAAAAAAAGAAGTCGGTTAAAAATAAAACGTAAGTGCAAGCAAAAAAATAGCCGGCAAAGGCTTGAAATTTTACAAATAAAAACCTTCATTTTTATAGCGTTAAACATTTAACAAGCAAGAAAAGCGTTGCCGCGTAACGCGTAGCATTTACATCCACCTTTAATTTAACATAAACGCAACAAATAATGAAATGGTCACACTTAAAGTAATTTAAGGTGAGAGTGGAAATTTTAAATATTTATTGTAGATATTTATTTATTTTAGATGTTTACATTTTTTTACAGTTTTCTGTAAAAATGTAATAATAATTAATCAAAACTTCATATCGCTGTTAACAGGTAGAAAGTCCCTAGGTCATATTTTCGCGAAATTGGGGTTTTCAGTGATTCCAATACATTTCACACAAATACACCTCGTAGCAAAAATTTATTGCAATAGTTTAAAAAATAACGCTTTTGCAAACAGTTTTACAAAGCAGTTGTATAAGCACTGCTACTGTTCAATATTATGTTTTACCTGTTCCTGTTAAGTTACAGTTATTTGAAATAGGGCCTTTCTACTTGTTAACAGCGATGTGTACACACATACATATGTATATACTAGACCTGAGCACAAGATGTTTGCTTGCTTAATCTTCACGGCAGCGATGCCAACTATTTATAACCCAAACGCGCTATTCCTATTCGCAAAACGCGCTAGAACGCGCTAAGTTACAACATTGTCAACTATTAATAGCCAAAACGCGCTATTTTCCTACGCGCTAAATTAAATTTTAATAAAATTCGATGTATGTACATGTGCATTATTAAATACATTTAATTTTTTTAGTAGCTCCTTTCAGATTTTATAATATTCACCCGTATTGCGTATGTCGAGTCGAATTTTCGTCTACGACGGTTTTGCCTTAGATTAAAGAAAACTTGTTCACATTTCCTTTAATCTAGCACAAAATTCTCGTAGACGAATATTCGACTCAACATACGTAATACAGGTGATTGTTTCTTCGAAATTGTATCCTAAATAACTAAAATCATTGGCCTTTCACACACGAGACTAATTTTTATGCGGCACAATTTTTGTTCTTTCTAGAACACACGACTCTAATTCATCTGGCACAAAAATGTATACGTGCACACAGCTTTGTGTATACGTGCACACAGCTTTGTGCTGTTTTTTAAGTTGTGTGTGTATTGGTTTTGTGCTGCTGATGCGTGTTGTACCTGGTTGAAAAATACCACTCTCTTTGTCTCTCTCACCTACAAACTGGCATGTTATGCCAGCACAATTGTTCTCGTGTGTGAAAGGTGATTGAATACAGAATCAGAATTGCTTTCCAAATAATCGAAACCCTTTGTTTTTATTTTAATTTTATTTGCCAAACTTTGTAACAACTTATATAAATTGTCGAATAGTTTTTTGATTCAAATGCTTTTTGTACTTCAGTTAGAATAGATGCTTAATAAGTAACATAAATTGTTTTGGTCCGAGTACATATTTTTAGTTGTGAAATTTCAAAATGTTTGCCATTTACAGTATTAAAATGCGTTTTTAATTCTAATTCTCATAATTTAAAAAATATTATCTGCCGTATTCTTAAAAAATAGTTCAGGTTTATTAAGCGCTTATTTGACATATGTATTTCTATGGGAAATTTGTAAAATAAACATGTAATAAACCTAAAATAGTTTTTATGAATTAGACCTTATGAGTTTTGAATACTAGAAAATTGTTAAATTTATGCAAAAAAAGTAAAAAAAAATATTGAACTGAATTGATGATGACTTCATTCAAAACGCGCTAATTTAGCGCTTTTTCTAGTAAACGCGCTAAGACTAAAAAAGCGCTAAATCTAGCGCGAAACGCGCTAAATTGGCATCGCTGCTTCACGGTGTATATTATTGAATTGTTCTCTCTTTTTAGTGCTCTTGATTTTATGAGAACACTGAAACTGGTGCTCAATTTTATCAAAAGCATGCAATAGCATTTGTTTATATGCCAAGCGAAGGCATTAGTTATTGTAGTGTCGAAGCATATTTCACTAGTGCACACCGAATGACAATTGTAAAATAAGCACACAAGTGTAAAAATATGTGTATGTATAAAAGAAAAAACAAACAACGTAGATGGTTTGAGCGTGTTAGTTCGCATGCGATACTGTTTTAAGTTTTATAATTTATTAATTTAAGAGTCTAAAAAATAAAATACATATCTATAAAAATAATATCTTTCAAAATGGATATAAAAGTAAAAAGTTTTATTATCACTTAATATTTTATGAAATTTTGAGTTTGTGAAATGAAGTATGATACACTATGAAGTGTACAATAAAACTATTACACACTTGACACAACTGTCTGTTCAACTGTTGTACAATAGTTTTGTGTGTTTTTTGTTTCCTTGTTCTCCATTTTTGCTTCACACTCAATTACGATCCCCACTACAAACAATATACGCTCTTGAAAAAATTACAATACTGTGCACTTTTTCATAGCTTGCGCCCACTTCTGGTATATACATACATATGTATGTATTAATATGTATGTGTATGTATGTATGTGAGTAAATATTTTGTTCATTAAATTTATACACTGCGCAAAAAGTAATAGATTTCATGTGGTGAGCCAACAAAGGCGACCAAGGACGTTGTGTAAATTCCCAACGTGTATATCACCTTAATGTCCTTTTTTATTATTTTATTTGCAGCGCACGCACACACACACATGCCTGTACATAAGTATACCCAGTCAGCATTTTATGAAATTAATAATCATATTCGAGTCTTTTAATCCTCCGCGCGATTAAAATCACCATTTATGCGCTCATTTTCGAGTCGAAAATTACTTTGCATTCGGGAGAAAATGGTACCCTACGCTTTTGATCAATTTCGACTCATTTTCGAAACAGTTTGTGGTATTACTTACAATCGCTTGCGAAACAACGATTCAACCAACAATCACCTTTCGAGCATATGCTTGATCAATTTATGATTGCGTAAATTCTGTAGAATTTGTTTTTTAAACAAATCACTTTCTAAGCATTTCTGGGAATCATTTTCGATTCTTATTTTAAGCGCCAGATCATCTAAGTTAGTCGAAAAAGACTCAGTTTGGTGAAACAATCTTCCACATACTGACTGGGTAGTGCTAAACTATCTGTGTTTCTGTTACAAATTATTACAATGATAAGAAGACTAAAAGGAATCAACAGCAGCAGCCTACATTGTACATATGTATGTACATTTTAACAATTTCTATGAAGCCATATGAAAGAAAACTTCGTTCCACTTCCCTTTTAGATAGAATCAAAACAACGTTTATTGTTGTTGAAGGAATAATGGATGCACCAGCATTGGATTGGGTTATAAACATTCGTTGTTGATATTGTTGGCGTATTGTTGCAGTCGACACCGGAAAGAGTTTAGTGAGTGTGGATGTGTGTGTGTTTAATAGAAAATGCCGAAAGATGTAGAAGAACAAAAGGACGTCGTAATTAAATTTTGTACTTCCTTGGGTTTCAAGTTTCCATTTCTAAAAGAAATAATGTCTCAGATAAGAATTTTAGGAAGTTTGTCAAGAACTTCATATATGTATGTACAGGGTGGGCTTGAATACGAATTAAGCATGTTTTATAGCTTGGCTTTCTTTTTAAATTTTACTTAAGAAGTTATTTGAACGAGCATACATACATATGTATGTATGTAGTAACAATCAATCAGTTCACGGGGCAAGCACTCCAATTTAATTACTTTGCAGCATTTCGATTTCTGTTTACTTTCTCTTTCTCATGGTATGTAACTTCGTTGTTATAAGTATTTAAACACACATTATGTAGTCCACAAAGTTTGGTAATTTTTTTATGCAAAGCTCAAGTTGTTATATAATTACTTGAAGAGAAAATATCAAATCATGGTTTTAAAAAATTAGCAGTTAATGAACGGAAGTAGACTTTTCTGTGGAAATGCTCATAAAAGTATGTACATACTCGTACATATTTTAATTTGTTAATAGACGTACAACGAACTTCGTCTAAAACGAACAAAATTATGTGGAGTTCGTTATAACAGAACTTCGCTGTATTAAAGTTACTTTCGTTTATAAATAAAAAATTGTCCTTTTAAAATTTATTTGAATTGAAGAATTAATCAAGTTACTTCTTCGCATTCCCTTCTCCTTTAATTTTTAGGGTTGCGTACACCAAAGGTGAAAAGGAACTTTATTGTTTTCGCAACGATGACCGTCTGTCCGTCACAGGCTGTTTTCTCGAGACCTGAAATGTTGGCCGCTACGACAACAAATATACGAGAGTTAAAAATTAAAAGGTGTTCTAACGCGAGCAACGAAAAATGTTGAAATCCTAATGAAATATATCTGCATACAATTACATCGAGCCATAACCGCCAAAAAAGCTCAACCCACACATTTTTTGGAGCTTGTTTTTTGACGAAAATCGATTATTTACAATGGTAAAAAAAAATAAGTTCGAAAATTATGTCGCTTATGATTTTTTGAAATGCTTGAAATTTGCTCAATTAGTGTATTTTTATGCAGACTGCAACAATTAACCCTGAAATTAAAAAATTAAAGTTAAAAGATATTCTATCAGTTAATGTAATTTTGACAACTTGCTGTACCTTGGAAACCGTAAGAAGCAAACTCTTGAGATTTTCGAAAACGCTAAAACTAAAATTCGCAAATTAAAAAAATTGCTAAAAAGCAAAAATTTCCAAAAACCAAATTTCCAAAGCGCCAAAACGAAAAAATCGCCAAAAATAAAAAATCGTTGAAACTTAAATAAATCGCCAAAAACCGAAAAATCGCCACAAACTAAAAAAACACCACAAATAAAACAACACTAAAAAACCCAAAAAAAATTCAAAAAAGAAAATAAGCGCCAAAACTAAAAAAACTCTCAAACAAAAAAAAAATCATACAAAACCGAAACTGTTATAAGATAAACTGATACATGTAAATGGAAACACCTATATACAGTTGCGAACATTCAAATAGCAGTACCACCACATTTTGAAAAAAAAAATCTGAGAACAAAGTTTCTATTTTTAATTTATATTGCAATAGAAAATATGTGTCACAGCTGAAAATAAAATGTATGAAAATTCAATTCTGGTTGGTAAAAATTAAACTTAAGCGTAAAAAATGGTATTCGTCGTTAACATAAAAATGGCATGTCGCGTTCTTTCCAAAATCTACGAAAAAATATTTCAAATTTAGATTTTATATTTATTGCCTAGTACTTAGTCACAAATGCTTTATTTTTTACAACTGCAACACAGTGGCATGCCATTGAGTTGACTTAATCTTGACATCGGGTCACCGGGTTCTTCTTCCAAGCTTTTTCACAAAGCTTTCACAAAGCTGCTAGATGGTTTCAAGTCGTGTACAGCTTTTTTAATATCTCCCAGTCAGGGAACTGCGCTGTCCCTGCATAACCTCAATGTTGTTAACGCGAAACCACTCCTTAGCTTTTCGACTAGTATACTTTGGGTTGTTGTCCTGCTGGAAGATCCATTTCAGTGGCATTTCTTCACTACTAAGTAGTACCTATCATTACATTCTTCAGAATGTCAACATATGCGTGTTGACTCATAACGCCAGTTAATTTTATGTATGGGGCCCCTGAAACATAGTATGAAAAACAACAAAATATCATAATTTTTGATTCACCGTACTTAACAGTTTTCACAGTACACAGTGGTGTACATGCTGAAGACGGTGGACGCCGTACTCATCGTCCACTGCCAGAAATTCCATACAGAACAATTATTACAAAATATTGCGCCACTTGCTTGGAGGCCAATCGACATGATTTCTAGCGAACTCCAAACGGTTATCCTTATGTGTTTTTTAAGTAGAGGGGTTTTCCTTGGGTTTAGCGCAAACAATTTTGCATCTAGAAGTCGTCTTCTGACCGTTATATCAATAAGTTTTAAAGTGAAATTGTTACCAAGGCGAATTGATACCAAGGCCAATTGAAAGATACCAGGTGCTCTTAATTTGCAACTCTGCATATTCGCCTTGTATACTTGTTAGTGTAAAGTTTTCTGGTGTCAGCAGAGAATTTATGTCAGCTGGTGAATTAAGATCACCTGATGTGAATTCGCCTTGATTGTTACACTTGGCTGCTCTTGGTGAAGTTTTTCTTTTACCACCTCTACTTTCAGCCTTATTTTTTATTCCATTTGATACCATTTTTGCATAGCATGATATCAGCCTCTGAATATCTAAATAAAATGTTCCCTCTTTCCTTAATTCTTAAACTCATTTTAATTGCCCAATAGCACAATGTATAATTTACCGTTATTTTCAGATATAGCAAACATATTTCAAAAATAATTTATTACAAATAATAAACAGACTTGTCAGATTGCTATGACGTATAAAATTTTATTTAAAACTTTTTTAAGAATGCTGTACAAAGTTTCAAAAAAAAAAATACTAGTGATACTACTATTTTCCTGTTCGCAACTGTATGTATGTATGTCAAATATAGTTGGAAGCCCTAAAAAACAGTTATTTTTTAAGCAAATTTTCAATAAAATGAAATTAATTAAATTTATTTTTCTTCAGCCTAATCATGAATATTCCCTCGGAATTTATTTCTCACGGAAAATAATTTTCTCCAGAAATCTTTGGGAAGAAAAAAGAGTAATACGTGGCATCACCGCATTATGAAGTTCGTTGTTTTGCTTGTTTGTTGACATTTTGCTTCTCCCTTTTTTTTTGAGTGAGAGAGTAAACAAAATTATTAAAATTCACCAACTTGAAAAAATATGTAAAACAAAGTTTATAAATGATTTATTTGGGCATTATTTGTGTTTTTCCAAATAAATGAACTATAAAATACAAGTTTATGTATATAAATTCTGTTTTAATGGAGTATTAACCATGTTTTTATGCAAACTCCCTTCTGTTTTGCAAGAGAAATATTTTTGGTGAAAATAGCAAGTTCAACTGCGTTCATAATACCTACTTTTTCCCGGGGAGTTTTTTATTTCCGCATTTGGTAAAAAAAGGGAAACAACAAATTCATGATAGGAGAAAAGGGAAAAGTGAGAAAACTCGTGCGGAATTTTTGTTTATGATTGAGCTGCTTATTTCGCTCTACAGATTTTTCGTGAGTTAATCTAATCGTGAGCGTTAATTTTGATAAATTTTTTTTCAATCACTGGAGTGTGCGTGAACGTGATCTCTAAAAATTCATGCATAACGTACATAAGAAGTTTGTTTGTCTCGACATCCTGCATGATAGTGAGTGAAGAGTTACTCACGATCCCAGCTCTAATTAAAACAAAGCCTGTGCACATAACCAAATTTTAATTCTGCTCTAGACGGAGCTAAGCACAAATTTCATTTCTCACTTTTTTCACAATTGAATTTTCTCCAAGACTGATAATTAAAATTCAATCGAGTATTTTATTCTGCTACTATTGAACGGCAGGACATGTTAATTGCTTATGGCACTTTAGTCGTGTGTTGGTTTAATTGGATTCGAATACTGTGCCTAATTAGATTTAAAAAAAAAAATCGCGACACTCAGTTTCAAATTGATGATGCATACATACTCGTATTACGGAAATTATAAAAACAAACGACTTATTTCGTGCAGTGTGGTTAGCTTTACTCTTGCCATGACAAGAATTTTAAATATTTTATGGAAGTTAAACTTACATACTTCCTCTTTATAAGTTTATTTTTTTAATTTAATTTTGTTTAATTGCCGCTGTTTAAATTTCTTCTTTTATTTTTGATTTACCTACAAAAACAGGTTACCGTCTCCTCAACATCCAACGGCAAGGAAATTTGAGTAGCTGTCGTTGCTGTTGTTGAGTTATGGTTGTGAGTTGCAGCATTGCGAGGCACAGCACGGCCAGGAACATGACGTGAAGCATGCAAAAATGTAGCAGCGAACGAAGACGATGAAGAAGACGTTTGATTTGTGGCCGTGGAAGACGCTGAAGGAGTTTGTGGCGTTGATTCGGCTTCAGCCAAAGGAACTTGCGAGTAACGAACTAAAATGGCGCGACTAACGCGATTACTTCCGGTTAAATTCGATATGGCCCAGTTCATAATGAACGTTTGAGCCTATTTTTAGCTTAATATTTCGTGTTGAGGCCAATCAACTAACGAAAACGGCAATAACCTCATATATTTTTATAGCATATTACTTCTTTATGAAAGTGATTTACATTTAAATTTTTTATTTATGAATTTTGTTTAGCTATTTTGAATTTATTTTTGTTATTGTTTTTTGGTGCTTAGAAATATTTTGCTATTTGCAATACAACCACCATGTACTGCCAAGGAATGTCAAATTGAAACTGAAGCCCTGTGAATGACTCGAAAATTGTTAAAGAAATATGTGCAACACACACTAAATACACAAACAACACAAAAATTACAAATAAACAAACATCATAGTCATTAGTGGCAGCAGCATGGATTGTTGGTAATACGTACATATGTTATGCATATTCATACACACTTTTCGTATATATGTATGTACTCGTACATATGTTTAAATGTACATATGTATATAAAAAAATAGATGAAATACTGGGGGAAAATTAAAAATATTGCAAAACGCCATCATCGCCACCACCAACCAACCAACCAATCACACCATCAAATAAATGGGTTGCGTTTGTTGTGACACAGAGAGTCACTTAAGCACTAGAATGGAAGTGAGATGTTAAAGAAGGTGTTATTTGGTAGATGTAGGCACTCACTTTTTTTTTTCCTTTGTGGTAATAATAAAAGCCATGCTTGAAATAAAATCACACACGCTAGGGTTTTCGCAGCCTGCCTGAGAGGAAATTCTTAAGATTCCGCATTTTTTTTTTTTTTCTATGTACAAGTGAAAGACGTCTCTTGGCCGCTATATTGAATTTATAATACTGTCATATCTTTAGTGGCACTCCCTTGATTAAGAGAAATCGATTGACGTAAGAATCATCAGAATCGGTGCACGCATTCGGTTTATATAGCTGCGCAAAGGAACACACATACATACATATATACTAGGCTGATCGACTCGGTTTTTCAACCGGTTTTAAAAGCCGGTTTTTTTACAATACGGTTGTCGGTTTTTTCAAAATGTTGATTTTTCGCACGTCGAATAGTCCGGTTTTTTTACAATTTAAAAACCGGCTGGGTCGAATACTTTTGATTTGTATATTTTGCAATAAAATTAGTTTTTACCATGTTAAATCTTAGGCCAACGTGTTCTGTTGATTTTCCTAAGTATTTTTTAGTGTAAAAGTTCTAAGAGTTTTTTGACCACGGCAACACTTATACCTAATTTACATTTAGCATTTTTTTTATTGAACGTCCTTTTTTATATAACCTTCCCTTGTATAGCGCTGCAATAGGCAAATAAAAAAAGTTTCGTGCACCAAAATTCATGAAATTTCATGAAAAATTGATTATTGTAAATCAGGTATTACTGAAACATGAAATAAAAGCGAAATTATTTTATGAGGTGGTAGCAGAGGCGAATTAAATTGGCCTTATGGTGTGCAATGGAGTTCAAAATCCATTTGCAAAATGTGTTTTTAGTTTTGTTGACGTTTTGCTTCATATTTTATATAGAGGTAGATAAGTATATGAAGTTAATTTTTATGTTTTACCTTTAACTTTTGTATAATAATTTTCTTATTTATAAAAACCGTTTGACCGGTTTTACTTGAATTGTAAAAGCTGAAAAAAAGCTGGTTTTTCATAATGTCAAATATTCCAACTATTCGAAAAAAGCTATTCGAAAAAGTCGAATAATCGATCACCCTAATACATACATAGGCTGATAAACACAATACCAGCGATGCCATCATTTTTGCACTAAAAATCTTAGTTTTTAGATCTAAAAAGCGTAAAAAGCACTTCTGTGAAAAGCGAGTGAAGATCCGAACGAGTGAAGTTTAATAATGTTTAATATTTCCTAAGCTATTCTCTATTTAATGAAATATATCAGATGTAAACGATATGCTTTACACTGAAAAAAAAATACACCAAGATTTTATTAAAATATTTTTAAGAAATACACAAATTTCTTAAAAGCACTACTTACTTAGTGCTTTTTCTTAGTTTGGCACTAACGCTCAAAATTTGGCGTTTTGACTTTTCAAAAAGCACTAAAAATAGTGCCAAAAGCACCAAGTTGGCATCGTAAAGGATTTGATTTTATTAGCAAGTTCAGTAGATATGTATGTATATATTTTCTACCATAATCTTTTAGAAATATAATTTGTTTCAAAGGTTTAAGATTTATGCAATTATTTTCTTCAGTTTTAATAAAACATGAGTTGGAAAATATTCTTTCACTAATTCTAGATCATTGATTTCAGTTTCATAGCAAAATTGTGCTAGCTAAGATCACTCACATTCTTATTTTCTTTCATTTAGTCGTCAATGAGACAGGGACGCACTGAAAGAAACAAGTAGTATGCGACGTTCAATGCCTTTTAAATTACACAAATTTTAAGGAAAGAAATGGATATGGGCATTTAAACGAGAAAGTTCACTTTTTTGTCGCGTGCGACAGCAAGCAATTAAGCTTATATTTCAGAAAAATGTTTCTCGATTTTGCTTAAAATTTCACCTAATGTTGAGCTGCTGACGCCTTACACAAATATATAAAGAAGTAAAAAAAAAGTTTAGTTTTCTTTAAATAAAAACAAACATACTCGTATTTGTTTGGTGTCGAACGCTACAAAAAGTTGACATTCCTGTGGAAATGCCAATATGCATTACAAAAAGTTTTGATTTTTTTTTTGGAACTTTTTCAGTAAACTGCATTTTCTTTCACAACTTTAAATACCAATAACTCGGGAAATATGGGTCGCAGCTAATTTTTTTTATCAATTTTTTTTCTTAATTTTAAATTTTCTATCAGATAAACTATTTTAAAATTTTTTTTGGGATTCTTAACAGTAGTCCCATAACTCGGAAAATGTGGGACGCCGGCAACTTTTTTATAATTTTTTTCATTTTCTACCAGAGGCCTACCCTTTTTATTTTTTTGAGCTGCTTTACTAAACTGCATTTGTCCAAATATTTATTTTTTTTTCTACATATCGCTCATTTACTTCAATAGTGTCACAACTCAAGAAAAAAAACTTGTTTGGGATGAAACGCGTTTAAAGTTTTGAATTTACATACAACTCAATGAAGATATGAAAAAATATTCTTCTCTCACGAGATGGTAATACGAGCTATTTATATGAAATTTTTACACAAGATCAAATACGAACTGCCCATGATACAATTATACAAGGTACTTGCACAAGCCCAGCCTGTTTATGTATACAATGCAGAAAGGTGTCAAACTTTGTTTACAAGCTGCAAAAATGTTAGTGTATGTGTGTGAATAAAATGATTACAGTGTTGCCAATGAATTTGCATGTGGCTGTGTCTCCAATTACACATTGAAGAAAATTACACTACACATCCTTTGTGTAGGTTAAAATTAAAACAAAATTAAACAAAAATAGAAGTCAAAGTAGAATTACACACAGATTATACATGAATCTAATTATAGGCCTACACATGTGAGTAGAAATTACACACTCTGTATATTACACACATATTGGCAACACTGAATGACTATAATCATTCATGAATGCCGCGTCTGCAATTGTACTTTAGTTACCCTGTAATTGTTATTTTTAACAACAAAAGACATCTGTTTTTGACTAAATTCTGTTTGTTTCTACCAACAAAATGCGTGTGTTTCTTGGTGTTTCAATTTTTTTGTAGTCGTGCAAGTACCTTGTATAATTGTATCATGGAACTGCCGAATTATTTTGCATTAATAACGCAAAAAACGCATTTTATGAGTTATGACACTATTGAAGTAAATGAGCGATATGTACTTCAGAAACGAATGAGACAAATTTTCTCACACATACAACTACAGTTTTATTTTTGACATCACTGTTCTAGATGTTGAAGAAGTCGAAAGTCATTCATAACAGAGAATGTTAAATTTTTCGGCCATAGTTCCAAAAGAGGTTAATGCAGTGTCGCCATCTAAGCATTGCGGACTTAGTGGAAATAGCAAATGTGAGTCAAATAAATCATTCACAGAGTTATTAAGACACAATAAAAATTTAGCTTTCACACTTGGGCAAACATGTGCTCAAAAAAAAGTAACCAATAAATATTAGTGAAAAACATTTTGATTCAGACACGTGTTTCTTAAGTTAAACAGTTTCATAAACAACTAAGAGAGAATGTCATAGAATCCAACATTATTGGAAACTGTTTAACTTAACAAAGACGTCTCTGAATTGAAAGCTTCTTCATTAATATTTAGGGATTACGTTTTTTTGGGCAAATATTTGCCCAAGTGTGACCATACCTTTATGCTTTAAACCCGTTCAGCGTAGCAGTCTACACGAGCACACGACTTCAAATGCCGCCAACTGCATTTGTCGCCTCATAGCAGCAGCATAATCAAAACCTGATATTGAAGTATAAATATTTATTTCAGTGGTACCGCTTTCAAATATTTCACATTTATAATGTACTTATATCACGTAAAAATATAAAAACGAATCAATTTATTTATTTATATTTTTTGCGAATTTTACTGTTTACAGGTTTAGTAATAATTTTCATAATACATTTAACAATTTTTCGCTAAAGCATGCTATTCTGTGCACAATTTCGTGCGAAATGCTGTCAAACTACATGTAAAATTATTTGGTTTGAAATATTAGCGAAATAAATTTGCAAAAGTAGTAACTCTGTTCTTGTTGCGAAAAACACGTAAAATCTATCTGGCAACATGTTTTTCCATGCAAAATGACTCTGGCATTATTTTAGTTTCGCTGCGAAACAACATGAGCAGTACTTTTTTCTCACCGAATTTTGACAATTGATAAGCAACAAAAGCGAGAAACTTATAAAAAAAACGCAATTACATGTCAAAATTTTCACGCGAAATAATCAATGTTGGTGAAATTTTTTCTCAACTTCGAACAGAGTACCAGCCTTAACTTGTGATTTTTTTTCGTGTTTTTTCCAAAATTTTATTTTAATGGCCTTGGCGGTTTCTAATAAATTTTAGGGTTTTCTACCGATTTTGCAGCTTTTCGCGAATTTTTGCAAAGTTCGCCTTAAAAGCGTCTTTTGCATGTTCTCAGCTTTCTGGATGTTTTGCCGATTTTTAAACAATATTAGACTTTGTTATCATTCCGCTGTTAGTAAGTTTTTGCGAATTTTCATAATTTTCGCGATTTTTGTCGATTTTTATTGCATTCTGATAGTTTGCCATTTTTATTCAATTGTATGGCAATTGTATGCAAATTTTCGCGATTTTTTGCACAGACCTCGATAAAAGCGAATTTTTGCATGTTTAGCGATTCCTTACAGCTTTAGCGATTTTTATTCAATATTATGGTTTTTTTTTTAAATTTTGCAACTTTTCGCGAATTATCGATTTTTCCCTGTGTAAAAATATAATTACTTTTGTAATTAACATTAAAATTTTATAACTTTCTTTTTTATTTTGCAATAAAAAATATTTCCAAGCACTAATTTTAATTAAATTTTTTCTATATTGTCAACACAGTTTTTGCTTTGTAGCCCTCAAAAATAGAAATTAGTTTAATTGGACTACAACGACAAAATCAGCATAGACAACAACCTGCCGCCCTGTTGCCTTGCTGTCTTCAAACGAATCATTCTCATATAAACATGTGTACTCGTATTCTATCCTTGACATTTTGTAGTTTAATGCAGTTTTGTAGTTTTGTGGGTTTAATGCATTAAGAAGACTTCTCTCTACTTTTTTTAGTGAAACTTAAAAAGCAAGTGATTGTGCTCCCAACTTTATGTTAGAAAATGATATTCACGAAACTAGAAACCCCTTAAAAATTACACTCACAAATGTCACACAATTACAATACAATAAAATAAAGCTAATAACAATAGTTAGAAAAGAAGCTCATATTGCTCATTTATTTCCATGGTGTCATAAGTCAAAAAATTAGTGTTTTGAGTTAATAATGCAGAATAATGCGGCATTTCGTATTTTATTTTGTACATAAATAGCTTGTACCAACACCTCCTGAGAGGAGAATATTTTTGCATGTCTTCATTGAGTTGTATGCAGCAAATTGAAAACTTAAAACGCGTTTTCTGCAAAACTTGTTTTTCTTGAGTTGTGACATTATTGAAGTAAATGAGAGATATGTAAATGTGCAAGCAATATAGAAACAAAATG
Source organism: Nowickia ferox (assembly GCA_936439885.1). Taxonomy (NCBI): domain Eukaryota; kingdom Metazoa; phylum Arthropoda; class Insecta; order Diptera; family Tachinidae; genus Nowickia; species Nowickia ferox. The sequence continues at coordinate 28,660,785 of OW387024.1, forward strand.
CAGGCAAAGAGGAAAAACACATTTTAACAAGGCCAAAAAAAAGAGGGTGGCAATGACGACAAAGATTATAATGATGATATTGTTGCTAGAACTGTCACTGGTGCTGTCAATATTTAAATAATTGCTCATATTATAACTCAAAAAACATGCGACATACACATGCTTAAGTACGAGAGTATATTTAATGAATTTTAAAATATGTATTTAGTTCTTCTTTGCCCAACAATAGGAAAGCAGAATTTAAGCATTCATTAATTGTCTTCTTTGATTCTGCAATAAGTTAGTTGTGGGCTTTAATGTTGGTCTATTGGAATTTCTTGAAGGCGACAATGCCAGTAATAAAATATTTAAGCAAACACATTATATATAAATTAGGAACAAACATCATCATCATCATCATCATCATTGTGCTTGCAGCCACATCACCGTCAATCATTATTACCACCACCAACGTTGGCAACCAGCATTAGTTAGTTAGTGGCTCTACCGCATGCAATGCCATAGAACTAATATAGCAAAACCGTAATTTAATTAAATGTACGGGTAGATTTTATTTTTACACTACTCGTAAAAATTTCTTGTGCAAAATATACATTTTCTTTCCTTTAACTCTTTATTGCCAGCCATTGCCTACTTTTATTATTTGCCGCAGAAAATAGTATGAATAAGTAAAAATAAACTAAACATTTAGAATATTAAGAAATCAGCTTAGATAATAGACATGTAAGACCACGACGCAGCAAAGTAATTTAAATATTCTTTAAAAAAAAGAATGTGTTAAATACGTCAAAATTTTTTTAACAATTGTACGCTTAGAATTTTGATATTTTAAGCTGTTGGCAATTTTTTAATGAAGACGTACAATTGGTAGTTTAATTTGAAAAATAAAATAAATATTTATTTTAATATTCATCCTTATTCCAGTTGTCGACATCGACGTCACGTCAATACATTAAAAAAAAAATAAAAAATTTGGACTTGTCTACTCGCCCTCGAGAACAATTTTTTGATATTGATATTCTACCGCACAGATTCGCTTAACGTAACCCTAGATAAGCGCAACACCTCGGTATTCACAACACAAAAATTATTAACATTGGTGACTCTGTTAACGCAACTTTTCCAAAAACAAGACCTCAATTAAAGCAACTTTTCTAACAAAGTAAAGATTCTCTCTTTCGTTTTGTTTTTTACTTTAGTTTTCTTATACATAAATTCAAAACTACAAACCTTTGTGCATGAAATATTATGCTTACGTTCAAAAAGCATTTTGATTTACCATTGTTCCGGGAATGAAAAATTTTTTTGCTTGGAGCTTCGGTTTTTGAAACCAACGTAGCTTAAAAAATTATTTGTTGAGTGCTTGTTCTAGTAAGATAAACAAAATGACTGTAGTGACAAAATTTGTTAAAATAACAATAATAATATATAATAAAGGGTCCGCCAGATAACTTTTTTTTTTTTTGAAAATGCTATAAAAAAACTACTGAATATTTTCTCTAATTTCTTTTTTTATTTGAAAGTACAATCCTTCCGGTTAATAATGAAAAATAATTTCATTCAAATGGCTGCCTCGGCTGGCCATGCAGTAGCCTACACGATCGGTTAAATTTTTAAGCACATTATCGATTGTGTGCAGCTGTATTTCACCAATGGCTTCACGAATATTGTCCTTTAAAGCGTCAATTGTCTCTGGCTTGTCGGCGTAACACTTATCTATGACGGCACCCCACAAGTAATAGTCCAACGGTGTCAAATCGCAGCTCCGAGGTAGCCAAACGACATCAGCTCTGCGGCTGATAATGCGATCTTCAAAAACAGGGCGCAAAACATCGAGTGTAGCTTCGGCTGTGTGGCACGTAGCGCCGTCCTGTTGAAACCAAATGTTGCCAATATCCTCCTCTTAAATTTTTGTGAACAAAAATTCGTTTAACATGTCCCGATAATGATCGCCATTGACTGTAACGGCCACTCCTTGCTCATTTTCGAAATACGCGTCGGCTTTTCAATGTATGCGTGCGGATTTTCTGTGCCCCAAATGCGACAATTTTGCTTGTTTACATACCCGCCAAGATCAAAATGAGCTTCATCTGAAAAGATGATTTTTTTTGGCAAAATCGGCATCTTCTGTAAGTCGAACGCAGGCCCACTTAGTGAAGCGTATACACAACCATATTCGTTCAGCGGAAGGATAAAACTAATTATCTGTCAAATCAGACATGAGCTAAGTGTTACCATTCACGAAATAAGCACTAGTTGAAGAAAAAAACGACCATTTATAATATATTTTATTAAAAAATATGTCATTTAAAAAAACAAAGTCGAAAATTTCACACTTTGCGCTAAATACATAAATCTTCAACTTAATAACAACCATCAGTACAACTTTATATACATTAGAAATTGTATGTTTTATTTATTTCAATTATATATTTTTTTTAAATTCTTTATTTTAATTAAATAAATGCATTTATTTTAAAAGTTAACCTTTGATTTGGTTTAAAATAAGTTTTTTAGTGGAAACTTTCCACTAAAAAACTTATTCCACTGGAAAGCAGGCATAGCAGTTTTTACTCGGTTATCGCAACAAACTCAGTTTTCGCAACAGCCCAAAATTTCTATTGGTTGAGTTAACCGAATCTGCACTATATTTATATATGTTCTCTTGGGGGTCCAGAAATTATCATGAGCCTGTCAATAGCAGTTAGTTTTTTTCGACAACGGATACATATTTTTTTTTTAAGAGAAGTACCATACAAGTAATGAATGCTTACTATTACTAGGTGATGCCTTCTTTAGGAAAGGTGTAGGAAGAAATAGAGGAAAGCTTCATTCTTTTTACAACTCCGCTTTTTGCACGTTTTTTTTAATTATGCAGTGTTGCAGCGCATCTGGTGTCAATGAGGCGCATTAAATTTTTGAAGCTGTGTTTAGTAGCCATTTTGTTGGTTATTTTACTTCGCCGATGATTCTGCTATACACTACCGACGAAGGAGGGCGCTCTGATGTTACATTGGGATTATTATCCGTTGAAGCCGTGGTAGTTCAGTGGCCAGTGTCTATGCCTTCATCACTTCAACTTTCCTATAACAACTGATACAAATGGACACTAATGCACATCAGAAAAATGTGTGGTATTGTTATTTAATTACTGTCGGAGACCGGGCTCAAACCCAGGACCTTCAGTTCTATAGTCAGCGTACTAACTACTTCAGCCACGTTGACAACTGGAATAAGGTTAATGGGTATAAAATAATATTTTAATTTTCTCATTGCAAACTCCAAGTGTTCCCTGTTACAAGGGCCTTTGAAATGACATACTATGTATCTACCATTTTCAATTATCCTGCAGAAAACGGAAACTATAAAAAAAACAGAGATTTTTTAGTTTTAATTTTTTTTAAAACTATTTGTGAAACTTTCTTTGCTTAAGCGAAAATAATACATATTCTAATTTTTATTAAAATCAAAGAAATACATAAAAGAATTTAAACATTTATTTCGTTGTAAGCACCCTATTGTACTGTACTGTACTGTAGTCAACAGTCGAGGCCATGCAACGCATCATTTCAATTGCAATACACGTGCGAGTTCACGTATTCTAATAAAACAAACGCCTGGTAAAACTAAACAATTTATTTTCACCTCATTTCATTATACATATCTTTACCTATAATCTTATTTAAATGCAATAAACAATAAATTGTTTAATTAAATTTAACTTTTAATACTAAACAGTTACTTAAGTTGATTTAAGGCAACAAAACAAGTTGAACATTATTTTGTTCGTAATAAAAAATAATTATAAGAAAACTCTGCTTATTGATTTATGTAAGTTGAAATTATTTTTTATGGCCATGTGTCGTGTTATTGACTCAAGACACTTAATCAACACTTATTCTAAATTTTGCAATGCAACAACAGATAATTCAAAATGTTATTTTTAAACTCATTTAACACACTCAAATAAAACCTCCGAGAGTTCGACAACAACGTTTTTTTCCAAACTAACTGCCTTGACTCAACCATCAGCGCTGATACGAGGGCAACTCCACAAGTACTCGTGAGATTAAAGCAAAAAACATTTTCTAAGTAATTTTATTTGAATTTCTTTAAGTTTTTAAGTCTGCCCCTCCCTTCACCTGAATCTTAATGCCTTTCTTTAAATTAAAAAATAGATAAATCCTGCTGGAGGCGATATCTAAAATACAAATTTTCTTTGAATCAACCAACACACGAGGTTTGTTCAAAACGTATCGCGAATTTTGAATTTTCGCGGGTTACGTATATTCGAATTTTAATTTTTTTGTGGCGTTACGTGGGTACTCATGTCTCTCACTCATGCCGACAATTTCGGCCATTTTGAATGTTCACTTAATTGTTGACAGCTGCTTTGCTTGCACGTGTTATGGCTCGTCTTCGATTTTTATCTTGGTTCGTGCGGCAGCTTCCATTGAGATGATTTAGCTTTGGTTTCCACGTCATAACCATAAGCCCACGATTCGTCAACAGTTATGACCCTCTGGATCAAATTTGGGTCGTCGCGGACAGAGTCCAACAGCTCGTTAGCAATGTTCATGCGATGATGTTTGGTCGAAATTAAGCAATTTTGATACGAATTTCGCGGCGGCCCGTCTCATGCCCAAATCATTGATAAAAATCGAATGGCACGAGCTAATCGATATGTCTAGGTCTTCAGCAACTTCTCTAATGATGATTCGACGATTGGCCAATACCATTTTCTTCACTTTATCAATTTTTTCGTCTTCTCGGCCTTCCGAGAACATTTTGTACCACCGATAAACGTTGCTTCGGTCCAAGGTAGCTTCTCCGTATGCTACAGTCAACATTCGGAATGCATCCGCGCACTTAATTTCGTTCCATTTTTTTAATAGGTAAAAATCGAAGACGAGCCAAAACACGTGCAAGCACAGCAGCTGTCAACAATTAACTGAACATTCAAAATGGCCGAAATTGCCGGCATAAGTGAGAGACATGAGTACCAACATAACGCCACAAAAAAATTAAAATTCGAATATGCGTAACCCGCGAAAATTCAAAATTCGCGATACGTTTTGAACAAACCTCGTACATGCAGGCGAACGTTTTTATTGATAAGTTGTAGTTTTTTAAATAAAGGGTGATTTTCTAACAACTTTCTTTTTGGCAACTCAGCTGTTTTCGTGTATCATGTTACTGTTAAACATGTTCAGTTTGGTCTATAATTTAACCATAAATCGACTTACAAATAAAAAACGCTTGCAGATTATTAAATTTTATTATCAAAATTCATGCTCGGTGAAGAAAGTGCATAGTGCACTTCTTCCATTTTATGGTCAGTTTGGGCGACCTTCTGAAGCGACTATTAGGAATCTTGTGACTAAATTTTGCATAAAAATTACATTATTACACCACCATTACATTATGAAAACACCAACACGCATAAGTAGAGTGCAGACAGAGGGAAATATCGCAGCTGTATCCGCCAGTGCTGTTGACGACCGTGAATTATGGATTCGGCGCCATTCGCAGCAATTGGGCCTAATACTTTTTTTTTATCCAAAATGGAAGAGCTGGAATTGGCTGACATGTGATTTCAGCAAGACGGTGCCATCACGCAAACACATCACGCGAAACAATGGTCCAATTGAGAGGCGAGTATTGTTGGCGATTTTATTTGTAATTTTGGCGATTTTCTGTGTAAAACAAATTTATTATCAAATATATATTAAGAAACACGACATAAAACTGATTTTGACAACTTTTGGCGATTTTTAAAATCGATTTGGCGAAATAGGTCGAAAAAAATCTGACAACCCCTGTCTGTACTAGTGGCAACGTTTGTCATTTCCGATATTTTTCGTTGTGTGGCATTGTGTTACAAGCAAAAAACATACATACATATTTTTTATTTGGAATACAAGTGTTTTTTCATCTTTTAATTAAAACAAAGTTGCTCCAAATAATCGATGCTTAAAAAAATTCACCTTTGGTTCAAATTAATTTGTGCAATTTGACATCTTTCAGAAGCCTAAAACATCAGAAACTTAAAAAGTTCTTAAAAAACTTATTGCATTCCCCTCGTTATCAATCGTATAAATCCCTTAAATAATTTCTTTGGTAGATTAAACAGATAAAAAGTTTTAATACAATCATCAAAAAAAAAAACTTAAGTTTCTTAATATTCAAGTATTTCTTTTTGTTTCCTTTCGATTTCTTTTATTTCTTGTTTTACTTTTATTTCATTTAAAAATGCGATGAAAAGAATGAGGTTGAAAGAAAAATAATTTTTAAGTATGGCAAAGTAAAATAATAAGAAAACTGAATAGAATAAGAATAAAACTTATTGAACATAAATCAGTGCTTGATCCTTAGATTTATTTCACTCTCCCTATTCAACAAACGACAACAGCTTTAGCAAGCATAATTAAACTTTGTAATGTAATAGTAAATACTACTCGTAATTTTAATAAAAATAAATTTTCAAGGTTTCCAGTTAAAAAGTATGCAGCTAGACGTCAATGTTGTTGTCATTCAGTTCATGCTTTTCCTTTTATTCAGTCGTACAGACAGGCGGACAGACGTTCAGTCCGTAGCAGATTTGAATGAAGAAGAAGCAATCAATGTGCCTCGTTTTTTTTTCTTCTATGATTTCATTGCTGAAAATTAAAATACATACATATAATGCGTAAAAAATAAAAAATACTCATTATATTTTTAACATACATACTGCTTTAGTTTCTGTCCTTTTATGGCATTTTTTTTTAAAGAAGAATTAAATATTTCATACAGTGGTGAGTAAAACAGAGTTGAGCTCAATACAAATCCCTAAAAGCAACATTGGCATAGTATAACTAACCTGACCAGACATTCCGCTTTAGGCGGTATTATCCCACTTTTCATAGGTCGATCCCGTCGCGAATATCTATCCCGCTTTATCCCGTTTTTTTGAGTTTTGAAATTTTCAATCTCTTATTCGATTTTTATTATTATTATTATCTTATGTATGTATGTACATATGTATGTATGTATGTTTGTATGTTCCTTTGCGGCACTATATAAACCGAAAGCGTGGACCGATTTTGATGATTCTTACATCAATCGATTAATCGCGGGAGTGTCAGTAAAGATATGACAGAAGTAAAAAATTCAATATGGCGGCCACCACTTATGATTTTTATTTCACATGACCATTTAGGATATTTGTGTCGTTCATTGTAACAGTGAATTATATCTTTGTATTTAAATTTCGAGAAAACAAGCCTTTTAACAATCATTGTGTAGGAAAAACCAAGTAACGCCAGCAAACAAGTAACGTCATCTATAGGGTTTTTGTAAAAATATTGCAGTTGCTTCACTGTTACTACGAAAGATATGACTCAATGTGATACTATTCTACAAAAATATGTATTTACTAAAAATATGGAGTTACACCACTTTTACAATAAACAACTCATTTAACGGTTAAAAGTTGGTCGCAGCCGGGTTTTTTTTTATTTTTTTAATTACTAAAGCGTGTTTTTTTAGAGTGTCACAAATTTGAGTTGGCATCACTGCTTTATTTGAGCACCTATTTCAGCTGATAGTTGAATTTTGTTTAGTTTGCTTTGAAATTACATTATGAATCGACTTACACCAGAGCAACGCATGCAAATTGTTGAAATTTTGTTTTTTTTTTGAGAATTTTATTTTCCAATAAAGCCCATTTCTGAAGAATCTACAAGCTTTTGTCGAAACATCATTACATCCACAGAAAATTACTGTTTGGTGCGCTTCATGGGCTGACGGATTTATTGGCCCATAAGTCTTCAAAAACGATGATGGTCAGAATGTTACTGTCAATGATGAACGGTATAGAAACATGATTCGAAATTTCTTCGTACCTCAATTACATGGCATTAATCTTGCTGATATGTGGTTCCAACATGACAGAGCCACATGTCATACAGCGGGCGCTACAATTGATTTACGCAAAGAAACTTTGGCCCAATTAATTGGCCACCAAGATCGTGTTATTTAACTCCATTGGATTATTTTCTTTGGGGTAATGTCAAGTCACTTGTCTACGTCGATAAACCACAAACAATTGAACACCTGGAAATCAACATTCGAAGAGTTATCGGCGAAATACGGCCGCAAATGCTGCGAAAAGTTGTTGAAAATTTGTGTTCCAGATTGCGCCTTCTACGCGCCAGCCGTGGCGGCCACATGGCAGAAATCATATTTAAAAATTAATTTCATAAAATTTTATTTCCAATAAAGCCCGTTTCATTGGTATTAAAAATATATTTCCTTGTTTTATTATGATTTAAACTTGTGTCACTCTATAAAAACACCCTTTACTTGTTAACAAGTTATAAGGACAACGGAGGACAACACCTACCGTATTAGTTCCCAAGATATTTTAAAATAAATATTTGCGAAATTGGGAGGGGGTGTCCACTCCTTAATACTATTTCTTTAAATTACTATAGTCGTACACTCAGGGAAAAGCTGCAACTTAAAAATAAGAACGTGTCACATTAATTTAATAATTTTCAATATAATAGAAAATGTATATTGAAATACTTAAAAATTAATAAATAAGTACTGTAAATTAATATTTTTCCATATTGAAATAACAAATTTCAACATAACTAGACTTTCGTTAATGTTTCTTATTAATTAAATATGGTTTTTATTGACTTTAAGCTGTTTTTTCTCTGGGTGTAGTAAAAAAAAAGTAAAAAAAAAAATTATACAAATCGGTCCTGTCGTTCTCCGATTTTAAATAAATTTAAAAAAGTGGTCAATTTTGACCATCAACACACAATGAGAAACATTTGAAAATCACTCTTGATTGATGCGATTACCAACGAATTTGTTTAAAAATATTTTTGCTTATTTAATTAAAAGCGCTTCTTTTGAGTTGAAAACTGTGTTTCCTAAGTACAACGAAACTGTGTGTGTGCATATTACAGATCCCGCTTTCTAAAAGATATTTGTTGTTTAATCCCGATCTTTGGAGGCATTTTCTTCAAAATGTCGCCTTTTGATCGATAATGTGCCGCATTTTGTAAAATCAATCTGGTCACGTTAAGTACTTGTATAACTGATAGTGTTGCCATTGTACATGACGGTATTGCCAGCAGTCGGAGATAATCTTATACCACAGTCGAGACCACAAATGTATAAAGACATTTTGAAATTCCGAATTCAAATGGTTTCACTTTATTAGTACTCGTAAGTGTAAATTTCGACATAAAAAAGAAAGAGGTTCTCAATGCGTTTTTCGTGTGTGATACTTCGCAACTCCATCATTTGTTTACCGATTGTAGAGGTTGTTTGTTTTTTTTGCAAAATAAATGGTAATAAATCTGAAACTTCTAAACTGCTGATTTGATTTATCTGAAACTCCGAGCATCTGTAGAGGAGGACTTAGGCTTAAGAGGACACGTCTTGACAGCCTTCTGGCTTAAACTGGAGAGTAGTTACAATTACAGGCCAAAGTTGACCACCTGGGACTTAAGGAAAAATTCTTAGGCTTGTAACTTTTTTATAAATTATCCGATTTATATCGGATAAAGTATTTTTAGCTAAGCTAAAAATATGTTTTTGTACCCTAAAAAATATACAATAAAATAATTTTATTTTAATAAATTGGCATTTTTACTTCCATATGAGTCTTTTTACTGCACCTGAAAATATTATTCCAATATATGTAGGGTGCAATTCCAAAACTATATAGAATGCGATTAACTAATTTCCTTTTATTCACACATCAGCTGTTATGACATATTTGCAGTGAGCCGAGGAAAATCGGGCTTAGCATTAAATTCATTGTATATTACAAAAAAAACTTATCACAAATTACACTGTGTGTCAAAAATGAATGATGTTGAAATACCTGGGATGTGTTAGTATTTTCCTGGTAGTCTGTCTTGTCGAGTATAACAACAATCTGTTTTTGTAATTTTCCAAATACCCCCTAAATCTCGAGTTACGGGTAAAAAACCGCCTATCGACTTTCAGCCGCTGACTTTAATTTCAAAATTCAAAGAAATGCACCAAAAACTTACATTTTAGAATTTCTATGTGATTTTTTAAATGTTATATACATATGTTTATTTTATATAAAAAAATATTACTTTTGCGTTAATTAAAGGTGTGGTTCAACTTTTTTTTTTTTGTTTTCATGAACGAACAACTGCTTTTTTGCGGTAGTTGGATTCAAAGGACTTCTTTTTTCATTTATACAGGATTCCGGAATCGGAAAAGATCCGCTCAGATGAAGCAGACGTTGCTGGAATTCCAACAACTTGGATTTTGCACTAGTCAGTTTTTTGATGGCAATATGAGCTTATAGGACAGAACAAATTTTGTAAATTCAAATGTTTTTTAAAATATTTGGACATATCAATTCTACGTTTCCCAAACTAACAATTAGTTCATTATGGCAACACTGCTGCGAAACAAAGTCCTCTGGGGTCTAATCGTCGCTTTCGATAACGAGTTGATTCGATCACGTTTTTTCAGTTTGAGATTATGGCATACGATATCGCAGCATATTATTACATTGTTAGCTAGCGAATGCTATAATGTCAAACTGAAAAAACGTCTTCATGTTATCTCGCGTGGATTTCAGAAGGAACTCTAAAGTAGAACTTTGAAGCGTTGAACGTAGAAGCGTTGTCGCAGCTACGTCACCCTTCATCTAAAAAGGCTCTAAGTAGTGTTTGAATGGGAGCTAGAGATCCCAAGTGCGTAGATTTATCGCAGTTGTATAACGTGCAGTAACGATTTTCTTGGTATTTCGAAGTATATTTAACACTCGTTTCTAATTAAAAAACCTACAATCATTTTAATATATTTCAATTATAATTTCATCGGCTAACATTTGTGAGCCGAAACAAGCCGGTGCCTCGGCGGCGGCTCAAAGTCGACTTTTAGCCGACTTGTAGCCGATCGACTTGTTTCTCTGTTCATTATCAACCAATTTTAAATTTAGAAATGGATTTAGAAACAAGAAACTAAAACCTTTCGAACCATATATATTTTGTTTCAGTAAATTTCAGATATATGTGTGTATTTTTTCACCGAACATATTTTTTCGGGTTTTTCCGCAATTTTTCTACTTTGGATTCGTTCTTACGCAGTATTTTTGAGGCTTTATTTATCAAACATAAATAATTAAGTATAATTCGCAGGTTTCTGTTAAAAAATTCGTCTGAAATTGCCCGAGTTATTAAATATTTTATTAGAAGACCTTGTGTTAAAAAAACTACCTGCATAATATGTTTCGTGTTCGTTTTATGCGTTTTCAAGGTATTTAAGCTTCCAGGATGATGGAAGTGCAATTTAACAAGCATAGATCAACACATAGTACAAAATTGGTACAACAGTGGTCGCCAAACTTTGTTCCTTGATAGAAAATTTTTCACATAAACTAACCTTGATTGAGCTATGAAATGGGCACCACTGCTTTAAAATCTAAAGTGTAAATGCACAAGATAGATCAATTAAGTTTCATTTAAGTGCCATTGAATTCGCACTGTAAACTGGATTTTCGTATTTGAAAGGAACTCAAACTCATATCTTGGATATAATTTCAATAGGGTTTTATAATTTTTGTACTTACTCTGCTAATAACTACAGAATTCATATAAAAAATCATGGTGCTTACCTAAAAGAGAGAAAATAGATTATATTAATAGTAAAACAAAGAAATAAGCTTTAAGAAAAATATAAAATGGTGTATTTAATGCCTAAAGGACTCATTACAATTTGCTTCCGATTTTTTTTAAATTTATTTCTTAAAACAGAATGCATACATACGAAGTATGGCCCTTTACAAGAAAAAATTCCAGAATACGAGGAAATACGCAAGAAAATATTCACTTCACTTCAATACAATACCAAAAAAATCGGGCTTGTTTATTCGCCCTCGAGAACAATTGCGTGCTACTGATAATATATTTCTGTTCCCTAAGGTCTAGAAAATAGCACAAACCTGCTAAACAGGAAGGAGTCAGTTGTTTTCGATAACGGCTACACACAAGCCATAATTTTTTGGTATTGTGTTAAAGTGACGTCGATGTCGACATCTGGAATGAGGGTGATTGTTTTGCGTGATAACTCTCGACCTCATGTTCCCAGAGCCGTGAAAAATTGTTAGGAAATGCTGAAGTGCACATTGTTTGCAAATATATGTACTTATATCGTTTTAAAAGAAAACTACCAGATAGATGGCGAAACGTGTTAGTTAGCGTGAATTATACTTTTATTAGTCCTTATCTGCAAACCCAGAAAAAATAAAAGGAAAGAAATTACATTTTCACTTCTTTCAAAGTACAGGGTGTTTTTTAGAGGTATAGAACTTCGAATTGAAATAAAACACAAGAAAATCGTTTTAATGTCCATCAATTTGGCTTTATTGGAAGGATAATTTTATGCCATTAACGTTTAAATATGATTTCGGGCATGTGGCCGCCGCGGCTGGCTCGAATAAAGCCAATTCTACAGGTCCAATTTTCAACCACTTTTTCGAGCATATGGGGCCGTATGTTGGCAATAACGCCACGAATGTTGGCTTCCAAGTCCCCTAACGTTTCTGGTTTGTTGGCGTAGACGAGCGACTTCACATATCCCCAAAGAAAATAATCCAATGGTGTCAAATCACACGATCTTGGTGGCCAATTGACAGGTCCATTCCATAATTGCTCTGATGGACGATTATGTCGACCATAAAATGGACGGAGGTTGCGGTAAACTTCGCGAACTGAACCATTATTTTCGAAATAAATTTGCACGATTTGCAAGCGTTGTTCTTTTGTCAACCTGTTCATGATGAAATGGCAAACCAAACTAAATATTAATCACTTGACAGCTGACAAAATGGCCGCCAGTTAAAAAAGTGATGCCAACTTAAAGTTCTATACCTCAATAAAAAACACCCAATATTTCTGTTTTTATACTACGAGCATGTTTTGTAAAGATAAATTTAGCTGAAAATCAATAATTTTCAATTGTATAGAAATAAAAACTAATTCGCCACACGAATGGACACGCGTTCCTTCTTTTCTACTTTGCAAAAAAAAGTCCAGCTCTAACTTTAAATTATACATACACTTAGAGCCATTATTATGACTTGACGATAAATTTCCGAATATTTCATCCAAGTTTAGTAAAACTGAACTATTAAGTGACCTTTAAAAATTACGTGTGTGAAGATAAATTTCGAAATTTAAAACCGAAGGCACAAACCAACTGCATTAACAGAGCTACATATGTTAACCTGATAACAGAGCTCTGTTAGACATGAAAATCTTGGAAGTATATACTCCAAATGGAATCCTGGCCATATTTTTCAACAAAATGAGCTAAAAAAATCGGAACATGCAGGCTATTATATTTTTCTTTATAAAAACAAAAAAAAAGTCATAAAAAATTTAAAGAAACTATAAATTTGTACCTATCAAGTAAATAGAATTATATTAATTATGAAAATTTTTGAATTCTTGGAGAACGATCATACCTGAGCGGCTAAATTTGCCCTTTTATGATGCCCAGATGCCCAGATGCCAAAACCCTTAACGTTTGCGTTTTTCATAAAAATTTTTGATTTTTTCTAAATTTTCAAATTTCGATTTTCACTAAATTTATGTCCAGGTATGTTCGTTCTCCTAAAATTCCAAAAAAAATTTAGCCGCCCAGGTATGTTCGTTCTCCTAAAAGTCGTCCTTTAGTTCAAATCGAAATTTTAAAATTTAGAAAAAATCAAAAAATTTTATGAAAAACGCAAACGTTAAGGGTTTTGACATCTGGGCATCATAAAAGGGCACGAAAGACATAAATTCCAACAAAATTTAGCCGCCCAGGTATGATCGTTCTCCAGGAATTTAAAAATGTCCATAAAAAATTTTTATGTACTTGATAGTTACAAATTTATAGTTTTTTTACATTTTTATGACTTTTTTTTGTTTTTATAAAGATGTTCCGATTTTTTTAAGCTCATTTTGTTGAAAAATATGTCCAGGATTCCATTTGGAGTATATACTTCCAAGATGTTCATGTGTAACAGAGCTCTGTTATCAGGTTACCATAGCTCTGCTAATGCAATTTGTTTGTGTCTTGGGTTTAAATTTCGAAATTTATCTTCACACACGTTTCAAAATTTTCCATTATTACAGCTGTCCGATAAAATAAATAACACAATTTTTGTTTGGTGGCAACATTTCTGTGGATATTGTTTGTTAAAAATACTAAGTGGCATTTTGTATAGGGTGTTTTTTATTGAGGTATAGAACTTTAAGTTGGCATCACTTTTTTAACTGGCGGCCATTTTGTCAGCTGTCAAGTGAGTAATATTTAGTTTGGTTTGCCATTTCATCATGAACAGGTTGACAAAAGAACAACGCTTGCAAATCGTGCAAATTTATTTCGAAAATAATGGTTCAGTTCGCGAAGTTTACCGCAAGCTCCATCCATTTTATGGTCGACATAATCGTCCATCAGAGCAATTAATTCGGTTAACCATGGATTGGCCACCAAGATCGTGTGATTTGACACCATTGGATTATTTTCTTTGGGGATATGTGAAGTTGCTCGTCTACGCCAACAAACCAGAAACGTTAGGGGACTTGGAAGCCAACATTCGTGGCGTTATTGCCAACATACGGCCTCATATGCTCGAAAAAGTGGTTGAAAATTGGACCTGTAGAATTGGCTTTATTCGAGCCAGCCGCGGCGGCCACATGCCCGAAATCATATTTAAACGTTAATGGCATAAAATTATCCTTCCAATAAAGCCAAATTGATGGACATTAAAACGATTTCCTTGTTTTATTTCAATTCGAAGTTCTATACCTCTAAAAAACACCCTATATTATTATATTTTTGCATTATACTGTTTTTTGTTTCATATTTTGCTGAAATAAAATTTGGCTGTAATATATAAAGTAGAAAGTGTGGCAGCGTATGAAAACGTCGCAGCTTCAAATGACAACCTCACGATAAAAGTTACAGGTAGGGTAAACTTGCTTTTAACCGCTGCTGTATACACACTAGGGATGAGCGATCCCGTGATTTTTTAATAATGTTGCTCCTTGTGAACGCGATTTCTAAATTGCTGTTTTTTTAACTGTGACTGTGATAACAGTTTAGCAGTATTTTGTATGTAGCAGTTCTGTTATTTTGAGAAAAACTAATAAGAAAAGTAGCAAAATATCATTTATCTCGTGCACATCGAGAGCGTTTTTTTCGACTCACGACACGCACGCGATGCAGAAAAATATTTTACTCTCGCACTTTCACGCACGAATGCTCTTGAAAATTTTCACGATCACGCACCCTCACGAATAAAATATTCTTAATCACACTCGAGTGGTTTACAACTTATCACGATCTTGCACGCTTTCGAAAAAGTATATAGTTCAATTTGTATGTTATTTTGGTTGAAAAATAGGTTCTTACACATACATTGCATCATGGTTTTGTTTAAAAAAATTTAATTTTGTCTTTCAAAGGTTTTTGTCTGGTCATAATAAAATAAACAATTATTGTTAACTATAAAAACTATATGAACTGAAACGGATTTTTGAAACAAAAAACTGCACGACTGCTCAATAATTAAAAAAAAAACTGAGAAAAACAGATAATCTGCACATTTGGCAATTATATTTACTCTGTAGGAGGGTTGGGGTTAAGTGTTTCTAAGTCCCACTTTTGTCGACTATTTTGTTGACTTTTTGGCGACATTGTCAACGGAGCGCCTATATATTAATACCCCTACTTACTGGTAATGTTGAAGAAATTAATGAATTAGTCCCTTTTTTAACTGACTTCCAAAAACGAGGAGGTTATCCATTCGCCTGTATTTTAGTAATTTTTTGACGGATTTGAGAAATTCTTTTTTTTTTGTCTGGAAGGAAGCTTCCAATTTAGTTCCATTTCAAAAAAAGGGGGAACACTTATCTACTTTTACTTATGAGATTGCTACGATACTTATAATACACCTTGCACGCTCATAATGACACAATATAGATGGGCTCATTTAAAATTATTATTCTACTTAACCGATTTTAACGAAACTTGACACACACCCTGGGTTGTTAAAATTGTAAGTTCTGGTATTTACAAAAGTGGGCGGGGACATCCGTAATTATTATTTCATATCCTTCTACTTGACCGATACATATTATGTACCTATATTTTTTTCAAATAGTTGCTTTTTTTTAAATAAAACACCAAATGTGAATGTACATTTTCTGGGGTAGTGTTTCTCAATTGATATTTCCTACATACTCGTAGTATCTAAAAAACAATCATAGGTACAGTTAGATATGTACCTACGCAGGAATGTTATCTCGTGAGAGCGTGAGAAATCGTGCGTGATTCTTAAAAATAGCTCAAGCACTATCGCGCACGAGTAATTTTTTTTAAGTCACGTTCACGCACTCACGCGTGATTAATAATAAATTTGATCACGATCACGCGTGATTCACGAGTGACACGATAAAATCACGACATTTGCACATCTCTATTTAAAAGCATATACAGTTTGTGTAATCCTTTTTTTGATGTTTCCAAATATGTAATTAAAATCAATTATTTGATACAATTTATTGATAAAATTTTTTTAGATCAGTTAATAAAACATTAAAATTAAAAAAAAATATCACAATACTTATATTCAATAATACATTGTATGTACACTTTCACTGCCCTATAAAATATTGAATTTTATTATTTTTTTATATATCGTCAGCCCCTTATTGTTTTGGAGCATATGCCAAAAAGTCGGAATGGAGAAAAACGACAAAGAAGGTTTACATGAAGTTTTCTCACCATTGCTTCCGACACATGTTTGCAAGAAATGTGTAAATTTTAGTGAACTTTCATGAATAAAGTTGTAAGTTAATAACTTTATTGTAAAAGTAAAAGTATGTTTTTGTGTGAAGAATTTGACGCAAACGCCAAACTGTGGCATGCAAAAAAAAAAGCAAAACAATACTATTAAACCTTAAAATAGTTGAAATGGAGCAAAATGAATGCTAAATATCTCAGAAACCATAATTAATTTTGCGAAACATGTTTTGGATTCAGAAAGGAGATATTCGAAATATAAATACCCCATACCTAACTCATTTTTTTTTTAAATAGTCGGAGGGTCAAACCAATAATGGGCTGACGATATGTATTAGGGATCTCAATCAGTGAATCCCGAATACCGGGATTTTCGGGATTTAGTACATCCCAAAATTGTTTAATAAGTTTAGTTTGTTTTTTTTAAATAAATTCATCATGACCTGCCCCCATGTTAATATAGTAACCGTGGCAACACAATATTGATCTTTTATATTTTGAAATTTATTTGGCGGTGGTTAAGCATTGTCTATATATGTATATATATTTCATTGTTGCTTTGCCAAATCACTAATATTAAAAATATGTGGTTGAAGTCTAACCACTTATTTTCAACAGTCACAAACTTCTTATATTATGCACAAACTTTCAAAAACTATTTGAGAATTTAAATATAATAATATTTATGAAAATCACAAAAGAAAAATAAGCATAGTAGGCATAGAAACTTTAACAAAACCCATAAAATAATTTTCATTCGATATGAATCTGGGTTTTGTTCAAGTTTCTAAGCCTACTTCGCTTATTGTTCTTTAGTGATTTTCTAAAATATTAGGGGCTATTCTGGAAAACGCGTCGAAAAAGTGAAACTTTACATTACAATAAAAACAAATTTTCAAAAATTGTTTTTGTTTGTAATACATTTCTGAAATGAAATAAACGTGTGAATTTCAACGCGTTTCTCTCTCTCTTTTAAAAACGGTTAAGTTTGTATGCGAAACAAAAACAATTTTTTTTACATTTACACAGTTTTGTTTTTGTTTTGCATGTAACTTTCACCAATTCGACGCGTATTCCAGAATAGCCCCCATTATTTGTGAATTCTCAAATAGATAGTCAAAAACTAACTATGAAATAACTATAAAACTTTTGTTTGTGGACCTCTTTCAAAGATGTTTTTTTAGTAAATACCTATAAAAAGCATGTGTCTCTTAATTTTCAAAAAATACAGAGTCCCGAATAATTCCTAAATCTCAAAAAATTTCGGGATTCCGAAAAATCCCGAGACTTAATTTTTTGAAATCCCTAATCCCGGGATCGTAAAAACCAGTCCCGATTGGCATCTCTAATATATATATTTCTTTTACTCCTGCAAGGAGAAGCAAGGAGCATATGGCCGTCATTATTATTATTATTTTTGTTTTTTAATAGGTATTGTTTACTGATATGAAATGTGTTATTTTTATTTCATTTATTTTGTTTCCCTTTAAAAACTACAGGTTTTTTTAAATATTAAGTTGTAGGTATAGTTATGCGACAAAGTGTACATACATATGTATGTACATATATAGAACAAGACTGACCACTGAGAGAACACCGAGAGAAATGTATTCGCGTATGTGTATTCATTTGTATAAGAAGCCGATTGATGTTCGGTACTCTGGTGCAGTTTAAACAGTCTTGATATAGAATATGTATATATTAGAGATGGGCGCGTGTCGAATTTTTCCAACACGACACGAACAAGATGTCCAACACGCACGAAATCAAATTGAATAGCAAAAAAGCATTTTTTTATATTCAAATGGATACATACTTTTGTTTAATTACAGAAATATAAGCTTGAGAGATCCCTACGCTATCAAAAAATTTGCTGGTTTTGCGTGTTTTATAGTGTCTAACGACCCGGACACGCACGAAATCAGAATTTCTGTCAGGAAAACTTCGTGTTGAGATGTGCGTGTGCCTGTCACGCAAAAAACACGACACGCGGCCATCTCTTATGTACAAGGTGGGCCAAAAGAAGTCATCCGATGTTTTTTGGCTCTCATTTTTTTTCTATGTAAATGAAAAATAATGTTATTTCAACCTTTAGAATTTTATTGGTCAAGTCGAGAAAATGATATCGGCCAAATGGGCGCCGTCACAATTGATTGCTCGTTTTATGGCATTTTTCATCACTTCGGCGAGAACTTCGGAAGACAGATTCTCGCACTCGTGTCGAATAGGGTCTCGGGCTTGTTCTCGTAAACACGGGACTTCAAAAAACCCCACAAAAAAGTCTGGAACAGTTAAATCAGGCGATCTTACGGGCCAGTGTATGTAAATCGCCAAATCGAGATGAGGCGACCCGGGAACGCCACGACACGATTATTCCGCGTTCTTGGGGAGTGTATCGCTCCATGGCTTGTTTACTTGTATTCTACATCTGTCTAGTTCACAAACGTAAAAACAGATTTGGCATTGGCCGCCATTTGCAAAAATAAGAGCATCTTCAAATAGGGTGATTTCTTTTGGCCCACCTTGTATATAGAACCAAATGCTTTATTTCCTTGGATTGACTGAATAAAACTAATGGTTAGAAAAAAAAAACGAAAAAGTATACAGAAATATATTGCAGTTGTAGGCCAAAGTAATGTTGTAGTCAAAATATGGCTTTTCAATGTAAATATCCTCCTGCATGTGGGCAGAAACTGTGACAGGACTTGCGAGGATGATGCGCACATAAACCAAATGAAGGTGTTAGTAAGACAACATAAGCTTAGTTCATGTTTGTTTGACGTTGATGAGATGCAGATCTCTGACATGTGACACATTTCGCACTTGGTTGGTAATTACGTATGTAAGTATTTATTTTTTTAGTTTTTTTGGAATGCTTTCTTTATTTTTGCTCATTTATTATTCATTTGTGTATGCTTTCATTTTTTTCCTGCACTCGGTTACAAGTCCAATAGACAGTTTTCTACAGCTGTAAATTGCAGGGGGAAACAAGGTTTGTTTTTGTTTACACAAAATCAGAGTGGATAGTTTGCATTTTTTTATATTTTACTTCATAGTAACAAAAAAATTCTGTTGCTGTGCATAGAAAAATGGTAAATTCAATTGAAGAACAAATTGTTTTAATATAAAAATTTACTCAATTTTTTAGGGGTGAAAAAGCAAACATTCTAGAATAATGATCCCACAAATATCTTAACTGAAATGTAAATAGCACTCAAAAAATATGCAAAAGTTTTAGAATATCAAACTGCCAGCGACCATAACTGAACAAACCTAAGATCAAACTCGTTTACTTGTTATTCTATAGGGTGTTTTTTTAGAGGTATAGAACTTCGAATTGAAATAAAACACAAGAAAATCGTTTTAATGTCCATCAATTTGGCTTTATTGGAAGGATAATTTTATGCCATTAACGTTTAAATATGATTTCGGGCATGTGGCCGCCGCGGCTGGCTCGAATAAAGCCAATTCTACAGGTCCAATTTTCAACCACTTTTTCGAGCATATGGGGCCGTATGTTGGCAATAAAGCCACGAATGTTGGCTTCCAAGTCCCCTAACGTTTCTGGTTTGTTGGCGTAGACGAGCGACTTCACATATCCCCAAAGAAAATAATCCAATGGTGTCAAATCACACGATCTTGGTGGCCAGCGCGAAAACGATCCATGGTTAACCGAATTAATTGCTCTGATGGACGATTATGTCGACCATAAAATGGACGGAGCTTGCGGTAAACTTCGCGAACTGAACCATTATTTTCGAAATAAATTTGCACGATTTGCAAGCGTTGTTCTTTTGTCAACCTGTTCATGATGAAATGGCAAACCAAACTAAATATTAATCACTTGACAGCTGACAAAATGGCCGCCAGTTAAAAAAGTGATGCCAACTTAAAGTTCTATACCTCAATAAAAACACCCTTTAAATTATTTTTTAAGCCTCGTATGTATAAAGGCGTCTGAATGTGTAAATGGTTTTCTAAACGAATGCTAGAATCAATTAAAAATAAAATTGCTTACCCCCTTGTTCATAGAATTTAAAATTTCATAGAACATTTTTTTAATAAATTTTATTTTTCTTTATTCCGTCACTGCAATAATTTTGTGAGTGTGTATTTTTAGTTATACCTAAAAAGCTCTTTTTATATCAAAACGAAAGCTTTAGAATATGTTTTATAAAAAGCAAATTTTAAACGTTATTGTTTATAAACGAAACATAAAAACGAAAGGGATTATATTTTGTAAAAACTGGCTGTAAACATAGTATACTTAGAATCTCTTCTGCCTCTTTCAAGTTTCACTGTGACAGATTTAGGCCATCGCGAATAGGTTAGGGTAGGTTGGCAGGTTGCTGAGAAGAGAGGTCCCTTTAATTTTTATAGGCTCATTGCAGCGGCTCTGGTGTTAAGTAGGCGCATTAATTTAAGCTATGTGGCCATTTTATTACTTATTTACATATTTTACTTCGCCGACGATTAATCACTGCGATATACATTAGCAGGGAAACCGCAAATATGCAATCGCACGTTTCTTCTTGTATGACATATTAATGCTGAGATAAGATATTTATCAGTTTCAGAACTTTTTATGAATTTTGGCATCGATTTAATAGTGCATATTTTTGCATGTTTTACTCTTTAAAGCATATTTTTTAATATTTCAGTCTTACACGCATATTTTAAGCATTTTTCGATTTCTAGAGCATATTTGACAATTACAATTACAATTATTGAGCTTTCTACTTTCTGACCAACGATTTAATTTGATACTAACCTCTTTTTTTACCACATAATTAACTATTTTTCAGAGCACAAGGTGTGTGCCAAGTTTCATCAAAATCGATAGAGCAGAATCACGTGAAATATAATATTAAATTTTAATGAGCGAACGCAAGATTGTGTCTTTTTAAAAGCTCTAGATGTGTGCCCAGTTTCCTAAAAATTGGTTAAGTAGGCGAGAACCCGCCTACTTTTTTGAATGCAAGATTGTATATTTTTTTGAGCTCAGGGTCAAATAGAAGCATGTGAAATGTAATACTAAGTTTTATTGGGTGTGGCTCCGCCCATTTCTTCAACTCAGACATTGTGTCGTTACGAGAGCCCAATGTAGTGGGTAAGTTTCGTAGCAATCGAATGAGTAAAATATCAAAAAAAAAATTAAATAAAAAAATTAGTGGGCATGGAATGGAAGCAACACCTTCTCAGATAAAAAATATTTTTTTACAATCGGCCTAAAATGTACCCGAAGGATGGGTAATGGACCATTATTAAGAAAGTTATGGACAAAATAAAATAAAAAATTGGGAAAATCAAAACAAAAAATTTTAATTGGCCCCATAAATAAAATCGTAGTGTGTGTTAGTTAGTAATCTGGAACTATAAGAGCTGTGGAGCTGAAATTCTCAACAAAGGTTCGGGTCATTGCACGATGGGTTTTGTTTTTGACCAAATAAATGACTATTCGGCGTTGGGCAATATATCTTTCTGGGCTAGCAGCAAAGGACTGGTAGTCAACCCAGAGAAAACCGAGCTAGTCCTCTTTACCAGGAGATACAAAATAAATAGCTTTGTACTGCCTAGGAACTGGGTGTTTTCCTAGATAACAAGCTTTCTTGGAAAGGAACACTCAGGAAATGCTAAAGAAAGTGCTCAATGCCTACTACGCATGCAGAAACTCCATAGGAAGGAACTGGGGTCTGCAACCGAAGATAGTAAACTGGGTTTACACATCGGTTGTCAGACCGGTTATTTTCTATGGCATTGAGGAAGGAAAGTCGCAGGAGATTACATGCTAAGGTTCAGAGGTGTGCCTCACTGGTCCGCACAGGTGCTCAGAGGAGCACACCTCAGGCTGCCTTGGACGGCATTCTTCTCCTACTTCTTATAGAGGACTTTGTGGTGAGAACGGTGACTAGAAGTCTCCCTTAGACTCGTTAAAGCAGGTTTGTTGATGACAGGAATAACAGGTCATTTACATTTCAGGTAAGATCAGTTTTAGTGATCACGATAGTGATTTTAGTAGAACACCCTCATTCACTAATTCCGGATAGGGACTATTGGGTCAAATCCGATAAGCTATATGAGGGTAGTGCAGTCTTTATACACGGGTCAAAAATGGGTGAAGGCACAGGGGCTGGTGTTTATATCCTGGGAACGAACATTCGTAGTTCTTTCAGACTGCCGAATGAATGCAGCGTTTTCCAAGCGATCCTCAGGGTCACGGAACTAGTAGCCAGGAATGTAGCTGAAGGTGACCTTCTACGTCGACAGCCAGGCAGCGCTTAAAGTCAAATCGAAACTTGTTAATGACTGTAGGAGAGAAATCAAATTTCTTATGGACAAATTAATGTCAGACTATGTTGGGTTTCTGGACACAGTAGTGTTGGGATAAATGAACTTACCGATGAGCTGGTAAGAATAGGGTGGGCGGTAGATGAGGGAATGTGTGACAGATCGGTGAAGTTACCGATAGGTCATTATTACAGGGAACTCAGTAATTGAGTAGAGAGCAGGACCAACAGTTCATGGCGAAATAGGAAGGATTGTAGTGGCTCGAGAGCTATGTGGCCAAAACTTGACTCAGGAAGATCTAAACTGCTGCTGGATATGAATAAGAAGGCGATGCGAGTCGTGATAGGAGCGTTGGTTGGTCACTGCTCAGTCAGAGCAAAAACCATTATTTGGGAAACCGGCACTCCAGATTTCTGTAAAATGTGCGGGGATGAAGAGGAACCAGAGACCATTAAACATATTACTTGCCACTGCCCCAAGCTGCACCTTCACAGGCTTAGATGGCTGAGCAGACGTTTCCATGAGAGCATTAGTGATATCGGGAAGTGCAAGGTGCAGGATATCAGGGCCTTCATCATGGGAATTTATTGGCTTAATGACGGATAATAGGGGCACTTCTGTGTACGGATGGGGGGAGGGTTAAATTTTTTATTAACGAGCAATAGAAGGTATTCACAATGGGCTCAACTGGGTATCCAAGTGGAGGTGGGTTGTATCACCACCCTTCCTAACCTAACTTATTTAAAGTTAAGAAACTATTATAATAATGAATGAACGAGTTTTTTTTAATTTAATTGTATTTCAAATAATTATAAATTGTCAAGTTAATTTTCTATTTGTATTTGAGTGTGTAAAATATTTGAGCTCTTGAAAAAATATTTTCAACTCATAAGTGCTCTCAAAGATAAACATTGCCTATGGAAGCTTTCATCAAAATTGTAGATTGTATTTAATTACCAGGAGTTAATGTGTCCATCAGTTGATTAAATGTTGATTAATTCAAGAATAAAAAAAAACATAAAATTTATAAAAAAAAATTTTAATCAATTAATTGCTCATCCCCAAATCAAATACGAATATAATATCTTTTCAAGTGTTTCTCATATGAATGCTAAACATACTTATTTTTCTGAAATGTAATTACAATATTTCAAAAAGTATTTAAGAAACTTAATTACTTTTTATCAAACTTTTCAGCAGCTTTTTGTTTACTTCTTGTCTTGCTTTCGCTTTATGCAAATTTTTATTCCTCACTTTATACATATGTACATACACACATATAAAGGGTGATTTTTTAAGAGCTTTTGGATTTGATTTATAAAAACAAACTTATTTGAGTCGGTAGAGCGATCTACTTATATAATTCAATGTTTAAAGATGATTTCATGTAAATGTTGACCGCGAATACGTCTGAAATGGTTCATACGCTGGGTCCAATTTTGGCATGCTCTTCCCAACATATCGGCCGGTAACTCACGAATAAATTCTTCAATATTGTCTTACAGTGGGCTTGTCCCTATAGACATGAACTTTAACAGAGCCTCACAATAAATAGTCTAAAGGCGTTAAATCTCACGATCTAGGCGGGCAATTGACAGGCCCCAAACGTGAAATAAACTGTTCACCGAACTCGCCTCTCAATTGGGTCATTGTTTCGCGTGATGTTTTGCATGTGGCACCGTCTTGCTGAAACCACATGTCAGCCAAGTCCAGCTCTTCCATTTTGAGCAAAAAAAGTAACAAAAGCCAAATTGCAGCGAATGACGCCGGATCGATAATCCACGGTAATAATCTGCGAGCGTTGTTCATTTGTAAGTCGAGTCATGCTTAAATTATAAACCAAACTGAACATGTTTAACCGTAACATTGCTGTTAAATCCTGTTTTAAGTCATCGTTATACAATATTAATTATCATAATGGTCTGTTAGATCAGCTAATTGTTTCTATCTCCGACGTAAGTTGTTCATTTCTATTATGTGCGTCCTATTTTCCACCTAACTGTTCGGATCGTTTATATGACGCGCATATCGCTAACATTGTATCTTTTGGGGAGAATTTGGCAGTAAACGGCAGTCTCTGTGTTGTAGGGGACTTTAACTTAAAAAATATTTTGTGGTCTAAAGTTTCGGAAAATGCATTTTTAACGCCTCATAACGTTAATCATAATCATGAAATTAACTTTATTGATAGTTTATTATCGCAAAATTTGTGTCAAGTTAACAATCACGCTAATAGATTAAATCGCTTTCTGAGCCTTATATTCGTACCAGACGTTCTTAATTTTAAAGTTCCCCCCAAATATTCATCACCAAGCTTTGGTAATAGAAATAGCTAATTTAACGTTTTTCAACAATTCTAAATACTCGTCTGTTAATGAATTTAACTTTAATGCTTGTAATTTTAATGTGCTGAACTATGTTCGATTCCATTAATTGGATAGAACTTTTTACGGGATTAAAAACCCATGAGTGCTATGAACTTTTTATAAAAAAAGTCCAAAAAAATTTAAAGATAATATGCTAACTAAATGCAATAAACCATATAAGCTCCCATGGTACACCAATGGCCTAAAAAAAGCTAAATAAAACTTGCGTAACAAATTCCATAAAAAGTTTTTGGATATGCGTGATTCCGAATCTCAAGCTAAATTTCTTCATTAGTCCATATTCACACTATTCAAGTCTTATTGCTAAGCTGATTAGTTTCTTAGGAAAGAGAGACGAAGGGAAAAAAAGTTACTGTGCCCCTCGTCTCTCTCTCCCTCAAACTAATCAGCTTAAGCAATAAGACTTGCATAGTGTAAATATGGAATTACAGCAGATAATTTAATTTTTTAAATAAATTTCTGTATAAGAAGTTTCTCTTGTCAAAAGAACAGGAAATTTTACGTAACCCCAAAGTGTTTTGGACTTTTGTTAAATCTAAAAGGAAATCATCAGACATTCCGACTATAGTCAATTTAGATGGCAAAATGTCTAATTCTTGTGAGGAAGCGGTAAATATGTTTGCATCCTTTTTTAGCTCAAATTTTGAACCGTTCAATGGAAATATTTTCACTTCGGGAGAACAAATTAAACATTGACAATCTAGTTTTGTCTGAGATTGATGTATCTGACGCAATTATGTAGGTAAAGAATTCATTAAAATCTGATTCTGATGGTCTCTGTACTTCTTTACTAAAGAAGTCGAGTAAATCCTTAATACCAGCTCTAACATTTATTTTTAATTTGTCTCTAAAAGAAGGTGACTTTATTAGTAGGTGGAAGTATGCAATAGTCACTCCAGTTCTCAAAGACGGCGTCAGATATGATGTAAAATGCTATAGGCCAATATCTAAGCTTACATGCGTTTCTAAAACTTTCGAGCATATTCTGCATAAAAAGTTATTTTTCCAAATTAAGCCTTGGATTTCTCCGTATCAGCACGGCTTTTATCCTGGTCGATCCACTTTCACTAACCTGACCCTCTTCAGTGAATATTGTTTAGATGCTCTAGAACATGGTAGTCAATTAGAAGTTATTTATACAGATTTTTCCAAAGCGTTTCATAAGACATCGCATTCTATTCTATTGTCAAAATTGAGTTTAATGGGATTCCATTCCAATTTTTTGTTATGGCTTAAGTCATACTTATCTAATAGAGTTTGCTCAGTATATATTGAAGGTTTTCAATCTACGCCCTATTGTCAAACGTCTGGTGTGCCTCAGGGGAGCATCCTTGGCCCCTTATTATTTTATTTATTTATTAATGATATTGGTTGCTGTTTAATTAAGTCTAGATTTAAAATTTTTCATGAAATTAGATTCGATGAGCGATAGGTACACTATACAAAATGAGCTTAATAATTTAAGTAATTGGTGTCAACTTAATTGCTTGCGTTTGAATATTAATAAATGTTTACATGTTTCATTTCATAGATCCATGCATCCCATCGTATTGACGTTTTATATTAATGGCATTAAATTGAACACATCAAATTCTAAACTTGATTTAGGTGTTGTTTTTGATAGTTCTATGTCTTTTGTAGCTCATGTCGAGTATATTTTTCCTAAAGCATATAAAATGTTTGGTTTTTTGAAGCGAAACTGCTCCGAGTTTGTTTAATCCGCATACACATAAATACCTTTACACGTCTTCTGTCAGATCTAAGTTGGAATAGGCTGCCGTTATATGGAATCCTCATGTCTCAAATCTTGAGAGACTCGTTATCGTACTTAGCTACTGTTCCATATGAATCAAAGTGTTTATTTATAGGCCTACGTACTCTTGAGGGACGTAGAAAACTTCAATCCGCCCTTTTGGTTTATGATATTATTAATTAGAGATGTGCAAATGTCGTGATTTTATCGTGTCACGCGTGATTCACGCGTGATCGTGATAAAATTTATAATTAATCACGCGTGAGTGCGTGACCGTGACTTAAAAAAATTACTCGTGCGTGATCGTATGTGAGTTTTTTTAAGAATCACGCACGAATTCTCACGCTCTCACGAAATAACACTCTTGCGTGAGTATATAGCTGTATTGAAAATTTTAAATTTTCTTTTAATAAATACTACAATCTATGTCTGAGCTGCCCAAAGTAGCCAGCTCTGATCTATGTAGATACACATGTATAATACATACCCTGTCGGAAATTCAGTTAACTTTAATCCAACTATTTTGCAACTGGTACTGACCGACACTTTAATTACTTTTCAATGTAATCAACTGACTATTTTAACATTGCGATGGCCCAGGCGGTAGTCAATTATCTCACTCTGGATTACTTTTCAACTAACTTAAAGTTGGTTTTTTTAAATCACCTGGTAGTCAGTGAATTTAAAAATTTTTTCTTGGGTTCGAGCATGTATCAACACACGTTGTGTACTCAACTTGCTAACTATCCAGCCAAGGTATCATCTAAAATGATAATAGCAAAATGTTAATATAAAACTGAAATCAGTTTCAAAGTAGCTGAGAATGAATTTGTTGGCCATCACCAAATTCGATTACGTACTCAACTTAAGAATTAATTTTTGATTTGTTCTGGATGACATTGCAGTTAGATTTTAGTCAGTCTAAGAAAAGTTAACTATAAGTTAACTATTTTTGTAGTCAACCAAACATTTTCCGACAGGGTATAGGTAGGATGAGCCTGC
The DNA here is from genome assembly GCA_936439885.1 of Nowickia ferox. Taxonomy (NCBI): domain Eukaryota; kingdom Metazoa; phylum Arthropoda; class Insecta; order Diptera; family Tachinidae; genus Nowickia; species Nowickia ferox. Next base: position 28,689,057 of record OW387024.1, read on the forward strand.
AAACATAATGCATACATACATACATACGTATGTATGTACATATGTATGTGTAAGAACCTATTTTTCAACCAACAAACAAAAACAAATTAATTATATATTTTTCGTAAGCGTGCGTGATCGTGATTAGTTGTACACCCCTCGTGCGTGAGTAAAATATTTTTCTGCGTGAGCGTGCGTGTCATGAGTCAAAAACCGCTCACGTGCACATCTCTATTATTAATGAATACATTGACTGTCCTGATCTGCTTCATTTTACACCATTCTTTATACCTCCTAGAAACCTGAGGTTAGCTAAATTGTTTGATATTCCTTTTCATCGAATTCAGCCCAGAGAAAAGTGATTTTAAACTTTTTCTTCTAAGGGACATTTTCACAACGAATAAAAGTATACTTTAAGGGTCATTATTACTACTGAAAGTTAGTTAAAAGTTGTATTTTAACGGACGTATAAAAACTTGTTAATTATTATAAACTTAATTTAACTTCCCAGGAAGGATAAACGTGGTTTTATTTTATCACTCACTTTAGATTCAAGTAAGATTGTACTAACGCAATAATTTTTATACGTCCGATAAAATCCTACTTTTAACTAACTTTAAGTTGTAATAATGGCCCTAAGTTTTAAATTCTTAAAGTTTACTTTTGTATCGTTGTGAAAATGGCCCTAAGTGTAATAAAATAATACCGTTATTTATTTTTAGAAATTGGCCTTTTATTTTTTGTTAGTCTTTCTTTTAGAATTTTTATCCTATTCATACATATATAAGTTATCAATCCTAGCTACTAAGAATAATTGTATATATTTAAAGATAAATTGTATATCGTAGTCTGAAAGGATTTTTTTTGTCCGTCGACTCAAATAATTAAATAAATACACGAAAACACCTGAGTTGCCAAAATAAAACAGTGTTGCCAAAAAGAAAGTTGCTAAAAAAAATCACCCTTTATATATTCTAGGCAACAACAATTTGGCATGAGTATTGGAGGGAGTTGGAAAAGAGGAGAAAATTAAAGAAGGAAAAAATAAAATACTTTTTCAAGAGCTTTTTAATTATAAACTTTTCACTGATTATTTTAAGTCAAGTACGAGTATGTTGATTGTGCTTTTAATTTCGATTGGATTTTATTGTTTCTAAAAAATAAAAAATTATGTAAATACAGACATGCATACTTACATACATAAAGTACATTTCTTTTTATATTATTTCAAAGTTAAATGTTCTTGAAAAATCATCGTTGGAAAGTGCAATTTTTATTTCAATTATTGAGTTCATTGACCACAAACAAACGAGTAACTTTACAATCGCACTTAAGATTACAAAAAAAAGACGGGAAAATTATGAAATTAACAGCAATAAATGTTTAACACAATCATAGATAGCGTTAATTTGTAAAACAAATCTCGGAACCAATAGGTCTTTCATCAAGTGCTTCCTATCTTTAAATTTAAATAAAAGTGTGTGTAAGATATTGTCAAAATTTATTTAATCGTTTGAAAGACCATTATGTATATAATACATTTTGCAAATATCTAGCGTGGCTTGACTGAGTGGGGCGCATCCGCAATGTCTCCACGGAGATAATTGGATTGAGGGCCTGAATCCATTGTGTGTAACACTTAGCGCCGTCCTATTGAAATCACATGTCGCTGGTGTCAATATCATTTAATTCAGGCTAAGGAAGTTGGCAATCATCGAATTATAGCGCTCGCTACCGCAAACTGGACAAAGAGCGCGGAACGTTCCCCGAATAGAAAAACATCTATTTTGATAAAACGATTGTACTATTTGAACGTATTGTTTTTTGATCGTTATATCTTCCCATGCTGATTTGGCCAAACAGACTGGATAAATGACAGCATGGCGTCTTTTTAACTGTCAAATTTTTGAAGTCCTTTTCTACAACGACCTTAAAACTTCGATAAGGTAAAAGGTCTTCTCTACGGTCTTTTATTCGCAACATATTCATAAACATACGGTCACACTTGGCAAACATTTGGCCACAAAAGCGAAACCAATAAATACTAATGAAAAAGCACAGAAATTGTGAGAATTTTTTAATGAACATTTTCAAGTCACACTCCTCAAAAAGTCGAGGCTTGAGGCCAAAATTTTTCTGCAACAATTTCAGCCCCTTGGACCACGCCTTCCATCGCCGATTTACTGCTTAAATTTTATTCATTACCACCAGCGAAACGCACGCCATACCGCAATTACGAACAACAATATCACACCTACTTTTTGGTCTTTCATTTATTCGCTAATTATCAGGGAAACCGCAAATATGCAATTGCATGTTTTTTCTTGTGTGACGTATTAATGCAGGGTTTAGAACATTTTATGACTTTTGGCATCGATTTATTCCATCCATATTTTACCCTTTAAAGCATGTTTTTGCGTATATCAGAGTTACACGCATATTTTTAATATATTTTCGAATTTTTAGAGCATAATTCATGCTTTTAGGGCATATTTTGATACTTTATAGAATTTTTTTATTTTAATGTGCTTACAAGCTTGTGTTGGTCAAAATTTTAATTTTTATTTTTCGCCATCTAAATTTTAATTGCAATGTTCCATGTAGTGTATAAATTTTTCTTACGCATTACGCAGTTATTACGGACGTTAGTTTCAATAAGAATTGGGTTTTGTTATTTGTGACGGACTTTGCCCCAAGAAGAAGTTGAAGGAACATTGTTAATGTATAAAAGGTTATTTAGATGTGACAGTAACGATTATTATTTGAAAATCTAGGTCAATATTTTGTTATTTATTCAAAATACTGATCCAAAGTTTTAATTCTGACATCGTGCTCTCTTTTTAAATTGAAACTAAGTTTTTACGAGAGTAGGTATACAAAAAAGTTAATTTGTATTATTTGATTTAGTCAAAATTTGTATCGCAATTTTATTTTAACGTACACTTCAAACCCAAATTATTGTTTTTAATACGGCAGTTATTCTTTGTCAATTTTTTTCTGGTTTATTTTATTTTTGTGTTATAAGTTTGTAGTGTCTGTATAGCTGTGTATCTGTGTGTCCGTGTCCACGTACAGACCAAACGGCTGGACGGATTTTGATTTAATTTCTTTTGTTTAAAAGGTGACTTGATTGCGAGGGTTCTTAAATATTTTTTATCACATCTTTTCTAGATATATCGGGGGTTTTTAAAATTTTTAATTTTTGTTGTTTTATATACAATGTTGTTGAATTTTTGAATTAAAAATATATTTTCATTTATAAATAAAGCAACTTATTTTATTTTTAAGAGCATATTTTTTGAGTTTTTAGTGCATATTTTCAAGTTTTTAGTGCATATTGAATGCGCATAAAACACTTTTTTTAGAGCATATTTCTGGTTTCCCCGCTAATGATAAAGCGACGAGTGAAGTTGTGCACTCATGTACGTTTAATTATGGAAGTTGAAAAATGGTTCATAATTAAAAATTATTTTAAAGATACCTATATGTATGTACATTGCCTTTTCGTCGCCCGGGGGTTTATGTGCTCCATACGCTATTTTGACAATTTGGGGTTAAGGATGCCATCTTAGGTTTTCGACCCCAACATTTTTCAAATCAGCAAGCCGTTTTCGGCTATCTCGTCTCGTTCATTTTACTCTATATCTTTCAATTGGTCTCAACCCATTCCCATTCGGAAAGTTCGATTTTGTACCACAATTATAATTGTACCTATAAGTTTACATTTCAATGTAGTAAGTTTCAGAATATTCTGTCATCAAACGTCGTCAAAAAATATGTTCACTGGGTAAAGAGTAAGCACGAATTTTCATTTGTGTATGGCCTGATTAAATGTACGTCATTTTATTGAAAGGATGTACATTCGCATATGTATGTATGTGCGAGTAGTCGTCATAAGGACATAGGAGGAAAGAACGTAGTGTGAAAATCAATGTAGACAGACAATAGGGCCATGGAAGAGATATATGTACCGACATATGTATATACATACGAGTACATGCTTAAGTACAGATATACAGTTATGTATATACATATGTTTGTACATAGGTACTTAAAAAAAAGTTATAAAAGAAAAATCCATCATAAAGAAAAACTCAAGTTTTGCTCAACGCAACCCACCAAAAAGCGACGATGAAACAAAATGCTTCAAATTCATTCAAACTAGCAACGTAATCGAGTATCAGACGATTCAATTTCATACCATCCTCCTTCCTGTGACATCAGAGAAATAATACAAAGTATACATACATAATAATTATAGAAAATCAACAACAAAAAGTTGTTCCAACAAAAATAAAATAAAATCAGCAACAAAAATAACAGCTAAAAGTGCAAAAATAAAAGAAACAATAGTAATTCTGCTCGCGCTACTGCTGCCTGCTACAATCAAATAGGCTGATGATGAAAGTAAAGAAGCAAAGGAAGAGGTGACCAGAAGTGAAAATACGAGAAAAACCAACAAAATCACATATTGCTCAAAATTTGTGATGAAAACGAGGCCAATTGGCATCAAGCCAAATGGTGGATATTAAAAAACCTACAAAATATTCCCATGCCATACTAAACCAACAACAACAGCAGAACAGTGTTACGAGAGTAGCAAGTAACCCAAAACAAATCGAAGGAGGTGGGGAACTGCGTCGAATAAAAAATAATTTGCAAATTGCAATCATCCAAAGTCATTTCAAATAATGGACATAAGATGATTAACTTACCCCATTAACCAATCGACTGTGTCGCGTAGATATTCCGGAATGCGCTCCAGTTTGGCGGCTATTTAGCAAAATATCACACACACCACAAATTAAAATATCTTTACTTTTAGCTTCCTATTTACACAACTTTTATTTTCTTGGCTATGAAATATTTTACAAGAGCAAAACAGTGTTTAACTTCCAATATAAAATGTTAGAAAGGACAACACTTTTTCATACACAAATTTTCATCACGGACACTTTAAATGTTTGAAGTAATAACTTTTCTTAATGTTTTTTTTCAATTTTGTTCATTTTTACAATTTAAAACCATAATTCAAGTTTTATAATCGGACCACGAAAACTTTAACATGAAAAATTTGTGTAAGCGAAGAAGAAACTGAAAACAGTAAATAAGAAGAAAATCAGTTTTATTTTTGTTGTTGGTGTAAAGAGACAAGAAAACTTTTTAGCTTTTACTCTTTCCCAAATACAGTTGGCATGAAAGAGCCAAATATAGACAAATATCAACATAAATATTCATAAAAATCAGTTGTTTTTGTGTTGATGTTTTTGCTTATCCCATAAGTGCCATAACAAAACTTGGCTTCACTGACTGTGCAGAGAAAAAAAGGTTAAAAGGTTCAGTAAAACAGCTGTTAACATACATACACACATCCATATGTACATACATAATACCGTAAAATATGCAATAAGCAATACGTTCCTAGACTTTTCATATTGCTTATACATTTGAATCGGGACCAGAGCTCCAAGCCGTTCTAAAATTTTCGGCGGCGGCAGCTAGGCTAAAAATGACTGGCGGCGGCTCAGTCGGCTGCAGCCGACGCTTTCGTAGAAAAATATTGTATTTTGTCAATTATCATTGCATGTATGCATGTGTATACATTTTTGAAAGTTTTATACCGAAAATAAATAAAATAAACAACAATATTTCATATAATTGAAGAAAAATACTTCTTTTTCGTTTATAAGTTGGTTGCTTTTCATAATACAAGCTTTAATAACGAATAAAATATCAATGTTAAGTCTCTTGCAATAATTATTGCATTTTAACTTAGCAATTTAGAAAAACTCACTACACTTACACCCTCTAGGAAATGTCACTAGTGAAACTGTACTGGTTGACTACTGACTCTGTCACCAGTACTACTGACAAATTATAACCCAAACAATGCTTTTCGCTATATTAGCATGTGCGTGTCATAGAAAATGAACTACTGACTTTGGTACTACATATTGATCGGATATAGATAGTCACTAGTACATTTTGGTAATTACAGTCTAAACTTTTGATAAGCACAAAAAAATAATCCATTCATTCGTTCAGAAAGTAGGTTTATCAATTCTTAATTAAATATAAGTTAAAAATTCAATGTTTCGTTGATTTAGTAAAGCAAACACTTACATACGTGTGGAACTCGACGTTTAATATTGGCGATTTCTTTTCTGAAAAAATATGTTACACTATATGTATGTAACATTTTTAAATGTTACCTAGAATCACTCAAAGTGCTACATATTATATTACTACAATCGAACAAAATTAGCTGCTTTTATTTACAACAGTTACATTTTATTTATAATGTACTTCATTAGCAATTTTTAAGGCTAGTTAAGAGGTTTTTCGAACACTTTTATGATATTTAAACACACATTGACATCACTAATTACATCTAAAAATATCAAAACAGTCACAATATTTAAATAAATATTTATTTATTTTAATATTTATAATAATAATTTTTATATTTTGTATTTAAGAAACCTTCTCTCGAAATTATAAACATGACATGCAAAATAAATCCTTCGTTACCACAGTTAGAAAAAGGGCAGTAAGTGAGGTCAAAATGTGTAACATCCCTACAAGAAATGAATGACTGAAACTAACACAAACGAAATTTTTTCACTAACACATTTGCAATAACTTTCCACCGAATTTAAGAGTGCCAGTCAATTGACTGGTCATTTTACCGGTAGTGATGACCGACACATATATAAATTATATTTGCTCCTCTCTAACATGTATGTTAGAGTGAAACATATAGTGTGCATATACCAAAACTTTTAAGATATCGCATTTTATTGTAAAATATACAATTCGTTCGGTCTGTGCAATTAAAATTTATACAAGTGCTAAGGAAGTTAAGTAGCAACAATAGTGCATAAAATAAATTGAAAAGTTTCATTTAATTAATACATTTATGCATTTCTTTTTAAAATTTTAGATATTTACAAATAGCAAGGTTTGCTGGAGCTGGAAAAAAGCATGAAGAAGACTAGAGTGGTACCACCTATATTATTTTGTGTTTTAGATTGTTTATATAATTGTATATTAATTATTTCTTTATTTTCTTATAATAAAAAACAATTAAAATAACATAAAAATTATGTTTATTTATTTAAAAGTTTCTTTTACCAGTTTCTATGTAAACATTGACTAGTAATCGTTGACCAGTTTCTACGTAACCATTGACTAGTCATAGTTTACCAATGCTTATGTAATCAGTGACTGGCAAAAAAGAAGCAGAGTAAGCAGTTCAGATATATGTGTTTTAATTGAGTGAAATTAATAAGTAAGAGAGAGATAAAAAATCATACGTACACAAATGTTTTGGTCATATTTTTCACCAAGCCCTTAATAAACTAACTGGGGACTGTGACCACAGTTTCGGTGATCGCTACTAGTCAAATGACTAGTCAATTGACTAGTAGTCTTCTTGTAGGGATATTTACGTTTTTCATGCAACATATTCAGAAAAGAAATTGAAAATTTTTCCCACAGTTGTATTTTTTGTACAAACGATCACAGAAATGTAAAACATGTAACATATATGCAACATATTTGTCAGAAAAGAAATCGCTATAAATTTTTAACTAATCCTACAAAATTTATAGGGTCAAGAAAATTTGCACACTTGGCAATTTCACTTAAAATTTAAACAAATGTTTTTTGTTTTTAGTAAACAAGTCTGGTCTTTTATTTTTTTACCTTTCTGTTTTTAGTTTTATGAATTGCGTTAACTAAATTTTGAACGTCGTGTTCCGCAACGGAGATTTAAAATAATTATGCTTTTGCTTACAGAAAAGCCCTAATTGGTGATTAGTCTAGAAACTGAGATACTTAAATCTTGCTTCTTACGGCCCATTTCACAACAGGGACTTTAACGGCAAGTTTTGTATGACGAACTTTCAGTTCGTTTTGGTGTTTACATTCCAATTTTATGAGTTTTACCCATGTGGCGAATAAGTAGTACGTAGTACCTTAACACAAAATACATAAGTACCTTTACACAACTACTTACAAAATCCACTACTGTCGTTATCTTATTATTGGACAATCGCATTTATAAAATGAATAACGATACTCATCAAGAAATATGTGCGTACAAACTAAAATATAAAAAATCCAGGGAATTCTCGCACAAACTTCCCGGAACTTCTCTCCCGGAAAATGTGTGGGATCCCGCGAAAATTTTCGCAGAAAATTCCGTATGAAAATCACTAATCTTAATGTACAAAGTCATAACACAAAGCTTAACATTATCTGAAAAATTTTGATCGGCTGGAATTAAAAACCGATGTGAGCCGTTTAATTCGGCGGCGGCTCGAGCTCGGAAATAAAGGCGGATTCGCGCCGCCGGCTGTGAGCCGCACGACTTGGACCTCTGATCGGGACAAGATCATTTTTGGCATTATGTATATTTTCATAATTTTTAATAATATAATAATAAGCTTTAACAACAATTTATTTATTAAGAGCTAATAAATAAGTATGTATGTATGTATATTCTCAACAGATTTTCATGTTTGAGTTGTTATTGATTAGAAAAAAACATTTTCTAAATTTACTCTTTCTCATAGAAACTAGTGCTGCCAAGTCAAAATCAATTATAAGGGGCATTTCATATATAAGCTAGAATATTAATCCAGTTTTTTGTTTTATATAATTATATTATTAAAAAAAGCATGGTATATAGAATTGTATGAAAATGTTTTAAGTTTAATAAATCTTGAAAATTATGGATGCTTATAATTTTTTATGTACGATATTTTTAAATCCACATATATAATACAACCTACCTGTATCAGGTACATATCGATGGATTCATTCCAGAGTACGCTAAGTCTAGAAAGTGAATTTTACAGGAGACGCGTTCAAAGTTTATTTGGAATTTCTCAAAGGCCGTATAAGATAGAAATTCAGTTTTACAATTGTGAGCATAACTTTTGATAGGGTTGTCCGATTAATTCGAGCTTTTGACAGGACTCAAGTTACATCAATCCAAATTCAAATAAACAAACTCCTTCAAAACATGCTAAGTCGACTTAGCATACTCTGGAATTAAGCTATCGATATATATGTATATGTAATGGAAAGCGATTTAAAAAACGAATCGACCTAAAATCGAACAAATTTAATAGGATCATTATTTTCGTTTTGCTTATACCGTAACATAGAAACTGCGTTATAGTGGAAACAAAAAGAAAACATCTTTAAAGAAATTTACTATAACTGGGTTCATACACGGGAATTTTAGTGGAGCAACTTTTGAGTTTATTGTAGAGAGAGGAGAAGACAAAAAAGAGGGTCGGACGCCATCATATTTTCCTCTTTCGCTCATGAACTAAAAAGTTTCTCAACTAAAATGTCCGTGTGTGAACCCAGTACCTCGTTTCTCTAACTTCTGCAACTGAAAAGTTTCTATTGAAAACAAAAACAATTTGAATGCTTTGTTTTTAATAAACATGCATAAATAGGCAGACGAGAGTTTTTACTTGTCTGCTATAAAGTAAATAATTATATTAGTTGCCCTATTTTACACCGGGTTATTCATATAAAAACTTAAATAAACCAAAAAATTCAACATATAGAGTTTACATGTAGTTTCCATAATGCAAGCAATCGACTTGTTTAGAAAAAATTTTCTAGACAAGTCGCTTGCTTGCATTGTAGAATCGACTAGGGTATTCAATCGGTTAACCGATGGATTGCTGCCCGATTAACTATTCGGTTAATTTAAAAATTGCTATTTTCAATTAACGGTTAAACTGATTAATTTCGAATTAATTTTGAGCCATTATATGTGTTATTATATAATGTTAAAAAAACGAAAACAATTTTGTTATGTATGACAACGATTAGTGCAAGGATTTAATATAAGTATAAAGACAATTTTAGGAGATATCTTTAATCTATTGAACAATCTAAAAAAGTACTTGCACTTGTTTTTTTATTAACACAAATATACATATGTATGAAAATATACCTATATAACTTTTTTCCTGATTTAGCTCGAAATTTTTATTTTTTGTATGTTATCGTTTTTTTTTATTAATAAAATCTCAAAATAATTAATAATTTATGTGTTTCTATTTATTGAAAATAATAAATTTATAAAAATTTTCTTTAATCCGAAATTAAGAGATTGTTAACCGCCTAAACAAAAACCAGATTGATTGAATACCCTGGAAACTGCACAATAGAATTGTTTCATAATTTCGAAAAGTTCTCAATTCGCATGACTTAAACTAACACAAACGACATTTTTTCACTAACCCATTTGCAAAAATTTTATATTGAATTCAACAGTGATAGTCCATGGACTGGTCTTTTGACGGGCAGTGATAAAGGATATATGTATTTATAAATTATAGTTGCTCTACTCGTATACATATGTATGTTATAAATATACATATTATAATGGTTATATATACATAGTATATTAAATTAATAGAATCGTTTGACAGCCTGTTGGTGTCATCGTCGAAAGAGCGTTATATAATCTCTGGAGACTCGGTTTTATCACCATTTCCTTCAAAGAGTTTTAAATCCTTAATTCTTGAATCGAAGCAGTGTTTTCTTTATTAATTGTCGTTTGAAAATTTCCTCAAATGCTAATTTTTCACTTTTGCGCTCATCTCTTTTATCAGTAGTTTTACTGCATTTTCAGAATCTAATGAAAAATCCTGCTATGCAACTCTCCTGCATATGAAATCATCAGATTTTTCGAAGGAAGTGGGAACAAATGTTTTTTGTTTCTATTAAACAAATCTGGGACTTTTATTTCCTTTCACATTTCTGTTTTTACTTTTATAAATTGCGTTAGAATTAAATTTTGAACGGCGTGTTCCGGTTTTGGCAAATAAAGGCTCCTAAGTTTCAGAGATTAAAAATAAATGTGCTTTTGGTAATAGCCCTTACACAAAAGCCATCATTTGTGAGTAGTTTAGAAGCGAAGACACTTACATCTTCTTTCTTATTAGAATATTTTTCCAATGTTGTCTGCTTTTTTTATTTTATGATTTTGAGGCTTCTATTCCAATTTTATGAATTTTTGCCATAAATTACATTTTAATTTCTTTTCAAAAACTAATTCACAGAAGTAGTCACAAAATCTACTATTGTCGTCTATAAAACGATGTAAACCGTGATCTCTTTCTCGGAAAATGTGCGGGATCCCGCGAAATCCTGTATGAAAACACTAATATGTGTACATATGTATGCATACATTTGTACAGTGTTTTTACAAAAACAATTTTCAAATATTCGAATATAACAGTAATTGGTAGTTCTTTATTACTTCTTACTTACATATTTAATTAAATCGTATAATAGTTTTATAAACTGAGTGAGTTAAGAAACATTATTATAATTATTTTCTGTCAAGAAGTAGAAAAATGAGCATTCAAGATGAAAGTTTTCCGCATGATGACGATTTAGAATTTTCCCACGATTCTGGAAGAAATTTTGTGTTTCCTCACCACAAACCACGTCGTACGCAGAATGTTTTATCAAACAAAGAAACAAATGAAAAACAGCCTGATATTTCATCGTGTTCGCCTTTAGAAAACCAAGATGATTCCACGCAATCCTCAAATGATTTTTGTTTATCGTCAGAGACCAGTGGCAAAACAAATGCCAGTGAGCCAAATGATTTGCGAGGTATGAACATAAAATTTAAAACTTTAATTAGGTATACTTATGTACATACATATGTATGTATGTATGTACATATGCAGTATTTTCTTATTTTGATATTTATTAGATGTAATTCGGCAAATACGCTGCCTAGGTTTACATACTTATAGTACATGGGATTATTTTTATTGCTCTTATTTTTGGTAATACATATAATAAACAAAAAGGGGAACAAATCAAGTTTAGGGGCACCTCCCAGAAATTAAAAAAAAGTATGCTATCATATAGAAAATTAAAAAATAAGAATAAAATAATAAATAAAAAAATTGGCGGCAACGCTTAGTTTCCGAGTTATGGGCCTCTGAAGTTCTAGTAAAATATTCTTATCATACGGTGTTTTCAAACGAATATGACCAATATTGGTATCTTAAAAATTAAAAAAGTACCCTATCCTATAGAAAATTGAAAAATAAATAAAAAAATTGGCGGCGAGGCTTAGTTTCCGAGTTATGGGCCTCTAAAACTTTAGTACAGTATTGTGAGTATGTATAAGGTTTTTTTAAAGATTTTCTCCACCATGGTGTTTCCCGAGACGGCGCAGCCTAGTAAAGATTTTCTGCATTGCAAGGTTTTCTGGCCTACTAAAGTATTCCTGCATTGCCGGCCTTCGGCCGGGCTTAAGGATTTTCTCCACCATGGTGTTTCCTGAGACGGCGCAGCCTAGTAAAGATTTTCTGCATTGCAAAGTTTTCCTGCTTACTAACGTTTTCCTGCATAGCTGACCAAGAGTTATTTTTACCATTTCATGAAAGGTATTCTTAAAAGCTTTAAGATGATACCAATATTGGTCATATTCGTTGAAAAACACCGTATACATACTCACAATACTGTACTAAAGTTTTAGAGGCCCATAACTCGGAAACTAAGCCTCGCCGCTAATTTTTTTATTTAATTTTTTTTTCTTATTTTTCAATTTTCTATAGGATAGGGTACTTTTTTAATTTTTAAGATACCAATATTGGTCATATTCGTTTGAAAACACCATATGATAAGAATATTTTACTAGAACTTCAGAGGCCCATAACTCGGAAACTAAGCCTCGCCGCCAACTTTTTTATTTATTATTTTCTTCTTATTTTTCAATTTTCTATATGATAGCATACTTTTTTTAATTTCTGGGAGGTGCCCCTAAACTTGATTTAAGCCCAAAAAGGTTTTGGAGTTTTTTTTTGTGTTAAGATTTTAGGCATTTTTTAACTGATTATAGTGTTCAATAATAGCTGCGTTCGAGAACTCGAAAGTTTTTAAGATTTGTTATTGTGTCGAATTATTCATTCCCTTCCGCAATTGTGGAAAGCATTTTTTTGGATTAAATCGGGTTTAGGTCCTCCTCACGGCCTATCCCACGATGTCACTGGACATCGTCCGATCGAATACTTATATTGAAAGCAACAACAAATTTTCTAATGTTATTGTTTGCAATACAATTTGTCGATCGGACAATTTCTAGTGACATCGTGGGACAGGCCGTAAATAAAAAAGTTGACAGCGGGTTTTAGTTTCAGAGTTATGGGACTTTAAAGTTTTCATATAAAACTGATTTTGCATTGCATTTGTGAACTCAACGGGCCAATATTGGTATCAATTAAGAGCTGTATAAAGAATCTTTAGTAAGTAGCGCCGTGTTGGCAAAAACTATTGTGCAGAAAATCCTCAAGCCCGGCTATACACAGAATCTTCTATGTATCATAAAATCACAATTTTTATTAGAACTTTGGATGTCCATACATTGTATAGTGTTTTGCAATATACATATCGAGCAATATTTTCGATTTAATCGTAAGCGACATGTAGTAAAAAATTTACTCTTGTATTGAAATTAAAATTTTATGGGCATCTGGATAATTCTAAACTATGGGTAGAAATGCGAAAAATTTTTGATAACTTTTTTTTTTTGTAAAATTTACATAAGTATGTATGTAAAACATATTTTAATATTTTTAAAAAACCTTCTACTGAAAATTTGAATTTTTGTCGCTTACGATTAAATCGAAAATACGACTCGATATGTAAAACATATTTGAATATTTAAAAAAAAACTTCTAAAAACTTTAATTTCTGTCGGTTACGATTAAATCAAATGTGTAATTTTGTATATTTCTTTTTACATATCGAGCCCTTTTTTCGATTTTATCGTAAGCGACATGTTATCGAATATGGACTTTTTTTTATTGAAATTAAAATTTTATGGGTCTACCCATAGTTTAGAATTATCAAAATGCCAAAATTGTTGATAACTTTTAAGATAAGGGGCTGTAAAATTTTATCGTAAGCGACAATTTACATACGAAAACTTGTTTGAATATTTTGAAAAAACCTTCTCCAGAAAAATTTAATTTTTCTCGCTTACGATTAAATCGAAAATAAGGCTCGATATATGCATATAAAATTTATATGCAAAGGTTTTTATTGAGAGCAATTTCTTTACATTACCCAGTATTTACTCAGTTACTGGATTTTATTGGAAAAGTACTCGAACAGACCTAATATACATACATGCACATGATGAAGAATTTTACAAATTGCTTGTAAAAGCATTTCTGGACGTTCAAAAATTGCTGAACGGGTTTACTCTACGTCTCCGCCTGACATGAAATTTTGCTGTAACTTGAAGTTATAACTGAGTTGTTAAAACAAATGCACTAACAATAATGTTACAACTTGAATAAAGTATTAATTTGAGCAGTCTACACATAACATTAACTTGAAGTTAATGTTAAAGTTAAAGTCGTTTTATGTCAGGTGGAGACCGCAAATTAAATATAGCAGTCGTCACAAAAACAATATTTTTTTAAGGAAAATCATTTTATAACCTTTTGTAAATTAAAAATATTTTTTTATGAATAAGGCCGTTAAAATAAATATATTTGAATATAAATTTTTAAAAACAATTTCCAATTTGCATCTAATAAACAAGATGTAAAACAAATGTAATTTTTTCTTTATTCCAGAACTTGAGAACAAAAAGCCAGAGTTCATAAGTCAGGCTCAAAACAAATCTGTATCGTATCAGGACATACACTCCGAATATACTAAAAGACGTTATAAGCATGTTGAGAGTAAGGTTGGTCAGTACATTGCCAATATAAAAGCACTAGACGAGAAGCGTCGCAACTCCAACAAATTTCAAAGGCACAGTTCAATGCCTGAGACATTGCAGAGCAGGGAGGCAACGGCACCAGAATTAACGAATGATTCTAAAAAACTTGGCCTACTACGTCGCAGCACAAATGATTTAGTTCGTATGCATAATCATAATGATTTACAAAGCGACCAAGATGCCGATAATTATGATCATCTCACTGCTACAACATCATCGCTGTCTGCCAAAGAATTGACATCAGAAAACGACATGATGGTAGACAAACAAACGTATGAAGAACTGTTGGGTGTCAAGGAACGGAATGATTATTTACAAAGCAAGCTGGAGGAAAAAAATGCCGAAAATTTTCGCTTGAAACAGAATTTGGATATAATGCGTATTGAATATTCCTTGTGTAAGGACAAACTAAAACAACAGAGCTCAACTCAACGTTTTTCTGGCTCATTTGGCAGCATTAATGTGGCTTCTACTCTAGGCACAACATCTCTACAAAGTTTGCTGTACCCACAAGAGACTAGGGAAAAATCTACACAAACAGATAAAATATTAACACCCTCACCAATACCAACGGAAAATAAAGCGGGCAGTGAGATGTATGCAACACCTCTAACACCAGATTCCAATAATAATTTCTTTGATCATGCTGCAGTGGGCATGTTTGCTCCTGCCGGTAATAAGGTGCCAAAAACTATAGCTACCATACAACCGCTCTCACTAAACTTCAGCAATCTTGTTGATCAAGATCTCAATGGCAGCAATATAAATACCACTATGAGTGAGTGAAACTTTTACAATTTATGAAATTAAGACTTAAGTTAATGAAGCGTTTTTAGCACTCGTAGAGATTAAAATCACATTGAAAAATACACAAGATTTACAGAGCAAAACAAAGTTTCATGTGTAATTTTAAAATCGCATGATTTCCAGAACAGGCTTGATATGGTTACGCCCTTTTCAATTTATTTATTATTTTTTTTTTGACGATATGTAATTCAAAATGATATTTTTCATATTAATTTTTGTTTTAGGTTTCCTTCGGCGACGTTCAAATTCTTTAGCGACTCGTAAAAAATCAACCCCTTTAACCGGAAATCTTTCGAAAACCAGTTCAGCGGTCAGCAGTGTGCCCAGTAGCAGCAGTGACTCTGCAATTGATATCGAAGTGGCTGAATCACCAAAAACCCAACGACAAAGTCGTCGTGAAGAATTCATTTATTATGAACAACGTTCACAACGCTGCGCTGTTGTAGAAACTCGTAATGCTCTTAATAATGACATGGATGCTGAATACCATTCAGCTATCAACAACAACAATACAATCGATAGCGAAATAAATAGTGGTAGTAGAAAAAATCGGCGCAAACGTCACAATTTACGCTCACGGCTGATGCGTTTTTTCGGAACATGTACGAAATGTAAAGATCACAATATGTCCATAGAAACTGTTTGTTCTCAACATTCGCAAATTCCACTTTTGGAAAAAAGTACCCAGAATCATTGCCAGAATATACGTTGAGATTTATAAGAGTAAAGTGAAAATGAAATATACATACATACATATCGTCATGTGAGAACTTAAGTGTCCAATACACCACACTTTGCTATTGGATATTGGACACACTTGAGTTCTCACATGACAATATGTTTGTCCATTCGTTTTCTTTTCTTTTTTTTTCAATTACATTTTCAAATGAATTTGTCAATTATATAAAATAAGTGAAAATATGAAATAATTTTACTTTTGAATAAAAGAGTTTAAACTACTTTGGCTCTTATTCATTATTTAATGCAATTTAAAACTTATTTTTCTTATGTTTCAATATTTAATTAATAATTCTGCGACAACATTCATTTGGAAGTGTTGAAAAATTATGTTTCAAAACTTTTTGCTGTCAAAAAGTTTTCGAAGCTGTAATAAACTTTTTTTTTTATAAGTATATTTATGTATGTTTTTCTCTGTTGTTTTGTAACTCTTAAAATACATAAAAAAATTAATACTATAAAAAATTAAGCATTTAAATAGCATAATTATAAAATTAGATGTATTTTTTTTTTGTCTGTAATTCAGTGCATAATAAATTTTTAAAATACATACACATACATACAAATTTAACAGTCTGTCTCAGGATACATCACGATGTAGAAAGAAAACTTTCTTTCTGTACCGTGAGACAGACAAGTGGTAAGTTTTTTGTTCCAATTAATAAAATAAAAAAATAAATTAATTAGTGCGTTAACAAATGTTAAACTTAAATTGTAACAATTCCCATATGTGTTTTATATGGACATTCATGCCTTAAATTCAAATCCGTTTTCAGTTTGCGGTCACGCCAACTTATTTCAATATAACTCGATAATGGTTCGTCCCTGTCCAGACTTGCAATTTTTGTTGTTGAGTTTATAGGTGAGAGAGGTGAGAAGATTGGGGAGGGGTACATCGTTTCATGGGCTCTGCAATTCTCGTTTCTTTTGAAATTCTCACTTGTAAATTTAAATGTATTTGAGTTTTATTTTATTTTTTTTTCAGTTGTATGAAAAACACAAAATATAACAATATAATTGTAAATTTTTCAGGGAAATTTGTGCTGTAATAGAGTTTTTTAATACATAATTGCAAAACTAGGATTTCTTAACGTGGACACTTATGCGATTTCAAAGCAAAATTTTAAAAAATTGCAGCAACAAAAGTTGCAAGTCAGGACGAGGACTTTGTTCGATTTTAATAAATTAAACACTGAAAGATAAAAAATAAAATTACCTTTAAATTATATAAAATTTATATAGTTTTTTTTAGATTTTCAACGGTTTCGGAGTTATTCCGAAATAAGTGGCGAAAAAAAATATTTTTAATGCACAATTTAATTTTTTATTTGTTTTCAAAACTTTATAAAAAAATTAAAACCGCAAATATTTTAAATATTTATTTTATTTTTTCGAAAAGCTGGGTATGCTGGGAATAAAAAAGCTATAAGTAAAGAAAATCTGTATAAAAATGTTAATTTTATTCACATTTAAAACAGTTAACCCACTTTTACATACATTCGGGGTTGTCATAGAATCCAAGTCAGTTTTGGTAATTGTCGCTTTTGAAAACCGATATTGGATTCATTTGGTGTCATGAAAACAAGTCGGTTTTAATATTGGGTCTGTTTCTTTACTTTTTGTGTAAAGTTCGGTAAAATGAGAGCAAACTATAATTTCTCTCAATAAAAATAAAAAAATGCAAAAAAACCAACATGTTTAATCCAAAAGGATATATCGATGCATGCATGCATATACATACGTATTCACATAACTAAACACATACTTACCCTGCAGAAAACATGGGGTTAAGTGTCCCCAAGTCACCACTTTTGTCGACTATATTGGTGACATTGTCAAACGAGCGTCTACATATTAACATTGTTTTTTGATGCGTAGAAAATATTTTGTCAGATACACACAACTATGCTTCTTCTTAATGTTTTAATGGTTTGTTGAAAATACAAGTGGCTTCAAGCAAAATTCAAGTTTTTATGAAAATTAGTTTACGAAATCAATATAAAAGGCAAATAAAAAAATGTATTAAAAAATAATTCAAAAAATCAAATAAAAAGAAATTGCAAAAGACAAATAAAAAGCAATCCATTTTGTAATTATAAAAATAAAAATATTTTTATGAGCCTGTAGAGAGATTTTATGGGATCAGTTAAAAAGTCCAGTCCAGTAAGTCCACATTCATAAATAAGTGTTTGATTTTAATAATTCGACGGAAGCTTGAATTTTTCATTTATGCATATTTAATACAAACAGCAAACTAAATCCTTACTTGCTGAACGAATGTTCCCTTTTTTATGTATTTTTTTT
Source organism: Nowickia ferox (assembly GCA_936439885.1). Classification (NCBI taxonomy): domain Eukaryota; kingdom Metazoa; phylum Arthropoda; class Insecta; order Diptera; family Tachinidae; genus Nowickia; species Nowickia ferox. The sequence goes on from OW387024.1 coordinate 28,707,682, forward strand.
TATTAAAACAAAAATTTTTAATAAAATATTCAGTTTTATTATCATTAGAATTACTAAAATGTACTAGTGACTATCTCTTTCCAATGTCTCGATATGGTCACAAAAAAAATACCTACTCAGTAGTACCAACGTCAGTAGTTGCTTTTCAATGACACGTACATGCTAAATGTCTATAGCAAAAATCATTGTCTAGGGTACAATTCGTCAGTAGTACTGGTGACAAAGTCACTAGTAAATCACTACAATTTCACTATTCGCATTTTCTGCAGGGTATGTATATACACACGTACTTATTTACTTACATGATGCAGCATATATATAAGGTTTTTTTGTCTTAATTTCATATCGTTGCTGTTTTAACTAACCGACATAACTGACATCTTTTTGAAAAATCAGTTAAGTCCTTTACTAGACTTTATAAGTCATAATACACGCTGTCTAAAATTTTCATGACTGTAAGCATTACTGTTGTGCCTATATAAGTAAAAAGATTTCAGACGCAGCCATATGCTAGGAACACAACTGGGACGAACGACGAATTTCGTCCATGTCGACGAATTCGCCGATAAGAGTGCGCTGCGTAAATTCGTCGTGTGAAGCACAACAACGACGAATTTACTCAGCGAATTCCTCTCTGATATTTGATAAGGTTGGTTATTGTGTGTGCAAAGACAGAGAGAGAGAGAAAAAATTGTTTTTTGGACGTTCGCCGGCGTAAGAAATAGAAATAAATCTATTGCTACTTTCGCCGCGTATGACAAATTTCGCCCTACGCCATGATTGTGTGCATTTTCATATACACCATTGTGTTTTATTTTTGAGGACGAATATTCGCGACCAAAAGTTCGTCGTTCGTCGCAGTTGTGTTCCTAGCAATAATAATGAATGTATAAAACAACCATAAAAGCTGCACTCCGTTAAATTTTTAACATTTTTTATTTAGGTCAGTTAGTTAAAACAGCGACGATATAAAAACTTAACTTTGTTCGTCAGTAGTTTTTAAATATATTTTCATAAATTTTTCCATTTTTCTTGTATTTAGAAAAATGTAATTTTTCTTTGTTATTGTTTATTTTTCAAACAGCTGATTGATTTTCTATGTGCCCAAACTAGCACGAAGAAAAGTACGGTCTGTTTCATGCAAGAAGAAGAAGAACATTACTCTCACAAAACCTCTCTCATTTACCCAGTTTTCGAGTACGGGAACGCTTTTCGTGCAAATTGGGATCCCGCGGGATCCCAATGTAGAGTACAGAAACACACCTATTTTCGAATGCAAATAAACCGATATTCGAATCAGCTGTTTTCTGTTTTTGATCTTTTATTTAAAATTTTTAGTGTATTTTTTTTATAGAAAATTCGGCAAATTGTGATGTTTGTGCTAAAATATTGCTAAAAAAAATTGTAGTTTTTCTACAAATTTTTATTTTAAGTAACAAATAAACAAATAAGTGACAGTTCATTTAATAAATAAATAAAATGGCATCCGCCGTTGCAGCATTCATGTTATTGGGAGAAGAACAGTCCGAGGGGGTGACAAGAAAATTTTTTGCGTACACTATTTTTATTCTGCATATTTAAAAATTCAAACGTTGTCTTACCCTCAATAAATTTGTTTAACTACAAATTACTCGATACAGTAGTCACTTGTTGGTTAAAAAACAAAACGAAAACCTACCCGGTATTGACCCGAATCTGTGTTGAAAATTTCAGCTTCATAGGTCTTATAGTTCCACATATCATGCGTTAATAACAAACGCACACTGCGATTTTATATATGTGACGCGCAAAATAGAAAGGGACCTAAGGGTAAAAACAGGTTTTATTCAGGAGAGCCATTTTAAAGATTTAAATACGTGTATCTTTGGTGTACCATCACATCATAAAACACGCATATCTCTGGGAGGGAACACTTTTGGGGCATGGGATCGGTCTCATTCGATGCTCAGATGTTGTCTTAAAATGAAACAAAATTAAACGTACTTATTTTAGTGAAGTATACTCAAACACCACGTACTTGCGCCGTTGTAGTACATGCTATGTATCAGAGATGGCGCTGTATGTGAAAAATAATTTTCCCTGTTTTCCTGCTTTTCTCTTGAGATTTCCCCTGAATTTTCTTTGCTATAAACCTCACGGAGCCCGATACCTTTCCAACGAATGCAAAACCGTGGAAATCGGTTCGTGCGTTATGGAGTTATAGCGTCAGGAAGGAAAACCCGACTTATTTTTATATATTAGATGTGCATATTCTTAAGCTCATGTCAGATACAACTTTTGCTTCGCGTTGCGTTGAAGATTCGCTTTGAAATCTAAGATGAAATGTACATGCTTATATGAAACATATCACATAAAGTACTTTTAACGCAAAGCGAAGCGAAAAGTTAGACAACTCTCAACTTTTTGCGTGCTTTGACAATCAGTTGGTATAATTATCTTATTTTGTTTGGCCAAAATCGCATGAAAATATGAAGTTTTATTAATCGTGTTAGTGGCATCAGAGTAATCGAATTGTGCTGTATTGTATGCATTAAACAAACAGTGAGTGTTGTCAAAGTTTTTATTGTGTCATACACATTTTGCTTTACGCTTTTCTGCCAACGTTAGAAACGTCACGCAAGGCGTTGAAGTTGTTTCTGACACCGCCTTTAGCCTTTTATTGCTTGAACAAAGTGGCTCTTTGGGTGGTACCCAATACCATTGAAAGGCATTTGCAACTTTAAAAAATTTCTCCGTTGTTGGAGCTAGCGGCCTCGTTACGTTTTTAAGCTGAAGGATCCTGTCAAAGGTCTTTCGGGAAGGACTACAGTATAAGTCTTGCTGTGGCCATATTAAAATTTTTTTTTAAATTTTTTAAAGATTAATAAAATAAAATTTAACTTTCATTTTTACAAGTTATACAACTACAACAACAAGTAAAAACAAAAGCCAGCCAATTAAATCCGTCAACTGTCATCTGATTGTTTTATTTCCAATAAAAAAACCTATAACATTGGATTCTATGACACCCAAAACCGATAAAAATTTAAGTTCGAACAAAAAACCGATAGCATTGGATTTCATGACACCAACATTATTTTTTTTGTCAATTTTAAATCCAATTCCGATAAGATTGGTTTCTATAACACCCCCGAGTGTTCGAGTCTCTTGATTAGCCGTCAAAATTTATGTTTGTAGCTTTATTTTATATAGAAAAAGTTATGTATTTTTAAAATTGTATTTACTTTCATTGAATTTTAAATAACAAAAATATAAAAATTAATAAATGAATGCAATAGAAGTTTTAAATTTTTAAATTTGTAATTGTGAAAAAAATATAAATTTGACAGTTGAATGAAATTCTTTCAATTCAGTTTATGGAGTATGTGGCCAAGAATCAATTCAATTGAAAGACTCAATTGACAATTGAATTGAATCGTGTATGGGGTGCTTTACATATTATGTTAGGTGTGGACCCTATGTTAGGCTTATACACACACAAACCAAATTTGACATTTAGCTTACTTAAGAAATAAAAGTCACCTGGCTTAGTGGGGTCACCTTATTGATGCGCCTTGGATGTTATTATGAAATTTCCCTTTTTTCGCACCACTTCTACATACCGTACATTTAAAAAACGTCTAAAATTTATAGAGCTCTTAAAAATATCGAAACCCGATACCGTAAATAAGAATTGATGTATCGATATATCGGTTTTTGAAATATCGGCGATATATAAAAGACAGAGATAGTAGTACAGTCTCTTTCTGCCTTTCTCCCAGCTGAATAGAGACTTTGCAAAGTAAACTTTGCGTGTGGAAAGGGGTGATACATACAAATAATCTCAGAGTCTCTATCTTTCTCTTTGAATTGAATAATTTTAATTTTTTAGTCCCGGTTCACACACTTCAACCTTTGTTGATCAACTCGTAATTCAGCTGTACGAAAGCCAGAAAAGAATATACAAATATCTCTATATCAACAAAATTTGAAATTTGAAGCGTGTGAACCGGGACTTACAATACAGAAGAAAAGGTCGCTCACGCTTGGACGTTTAAAATCGTAGTATATTTAAAAGGGGTTTAACTTTGATTTTTGCCGCAGCGAATATTTGCATAATTTGGTATCCATGGACTATAAAGATATTCATAGCAAGACAGAGATTTTGAGTAGAACTGTAAGGTCGTCAAATTTAATTGTTTCAAAAGACGAACTTACGCAACGAATTCTGGAAAGCAGGTTCGTCGAACTATAAGAAGTTCGCCGCCCGTCCGAATTGTGTTTATAGCATAATATGGTTTTTTTCCAAGTTGCTTCAAATATTTATTTGAAATAAACTGGGAATGTAAAATCGTCGTGGAAAAAATTTTTTATTACTTTTTCAAGAATACAATGATATCGTTTTTGCGGAATTAAAAACGTTTTCAGTTTCATATTGTAGTGGAATGTAGAACCTGGGTCATAATTTTTATTTAAATAAGAAAACATTTTGAAGAAATTGAATGACCTTAAAAGCCTGAATAGATACAATATCTATAAAACCACATTAAGGGCTAGTTTTTAACATAAAGATAAACTCTACTTGTCAGTTAACTGTAGTATAAACTTAAAATATTGTTTTTCAGATAAAGGTTATCTAGTTAATAATCTAGGTTTAACCGAGCAACATTGCTCACTTAAACTCAAGTTAGAACTTTCAAACGATAAATATAAAAATATTACGCAATAAGTGAAACAATTTTAAATGTTTAGTTGAACTATAGTGAATTTTAATCAGAAATAATTTCTTAGTCGGGCTTAAGTTCAGTAATTTCAATTCTTATTGAATGAAATATTTTTTATTAATTAATGTGAGTTTCCAAAGAAGAGAAGAAAAATTAAATTGGACTTTATTAGCTGGGGGAAATACCGATATTTTTTTGTTTTAACATCAGCTATTTAACGCAAATTTTTAATGAAATGGAATATGAGAAATATTGTGTATACAATTATTGATTTACCTTTGGCAAACATATTTGTAAGTATCACTATTCATTTTCTGTTTATCCGTTTTTTTTTCATTTTTATATTCAGGTTAGCACGAAGTCATGTCACTCTACCTAAGTATGTATGAAAAAAAAACAGTTTTGTTGAAAAGTTTAATAAATAAATACATTCATACATAAATAAAATGGATGTTTCTGATGACGCCGAAGATTTTAGTGATTGTTAAGCCAGAATAACTTGGATAGGACAATTGCGAGAAAAATAAGAGAGATAAAAACACGTCCAAATCATTTATGAAGTGCAATTCTTGCAAAGATTTCATTTAACAAAGGAGTCTGTGGATGATGATTTTAGAAATAGTTGCAGAGAAATTATATTTCGTTGGATTTTAAATTTGGTTATCTTTTTTGGTTTTACTTTTGAAGTGTCACTATTTTTTAAGTCCATGTTATTTACTTTTTAATTTTCCAAAAATTCAGTGATTGAAGTTTTTTTTTAAATAAATTTAAAGAATTTGTCACATCGCTTTTTAAGTGTTGCCCTATTTTCATAAAATATTGTCAAGAATGCCACATCTATATTGAAAACAAAGTATGGCATTTCTAGCTAAATAGACAACTGTTAATCCATCACTGAAAAACAGCATGGGCGGTTATACCCCGTTTAAATTTGTTTCTTGGTTAACTCAAACGTATGTTAAACTATGTTTAACTTATTAGTAAAAAAAACTAGCACTAAGAAAACATTATTGTTTTTGAAATTTTTAAAATGAAAGCGCACATTTTTGTTTTAAGGCTGCTTGCTGCTTTATAAAAATAACAATGCTATATAGGGTCCGCCAGATAAATTTTTTTTTTGAAAACAGTGCAAAACATCGAGTGTAGCTTCGGCTGTGTGGCACGTAGCGTCGTCCTGTTGAAACCAAATGTTGCCAATATCCTCCTCTTGAATTTTTGTGAACAAAAATTCGTTTAACATGGCCCGATAACGATCTCCATTGACTGTAACGGCCACTCCTTGCTCATTGGCCCAATTATGCCTCTGGACCAAAATCCGCACCAAACAGTGACTCGTTTTGGGTGCGTCGGCTTTTCAATGTATGCGTGCGGGTTTTCTGTGCCCCAAATGCGACAATTTCATCAAAATGAGCTTCATCTGAAAAGATGATTTTTTTTTGGCAAAATCGGCATCTTCTGTAAGTCGATCGCAGGCAATATTTCCCAGCGTTGTTCAAGCGTATACATAACCATATTCGTTCAGCGGAAGGATAAAACTAATTATCTGTCAAATCAGACATGAGCTAAGTGTTACCATTCACGATATAAGCACTAGTTGAAAAAAAAACGTTAGATGGCGGACCCTTTACATATTAATATTGTAAGAAACATTCTTATTTTAAAAATGATTTTTAAAAATGCCAGCATTTTTAAAATAAAAACGCAAAATTCTTATTTTAAGAATGCTTTTTTGGTTCAAGATTGGGGAGGGTTACACAGTTTCATGTGCTCTGCAATTCTCTTTTGTTTTCAAATTCGCACTTATTAATTTAAATGTATTTTGATGTTTTATTTTATTTTCTTTCTTCAGTTGTGTGAGAAACACAAAATATGTACATATATTAAAAAGCAAATAGAATTGTTAATTTTTCAAGGGAATTTGTAGTGTAATAGAATTTTTTAAAACATGATTGCAAAACTAGAATTTCATAATGTGGACACTTATGTGGACACTATTGCAATTAGGACTTAGTTTTCTGTTCCTCTTTTTATTGAATATAAAAATTGATTGTTCAAATATTTGCAGCAAACATTTTTTAGTTAATTGTATTTAATATAACAAGAGTTTTTAAAAGATTAACAATACATTGTAGATAAGATTATTAAGCATATTTTGTGACGTAAATGATAAAAGTATATAACAAAAAATAATGTTGAAGGGATTATTGGTATATAAACGAAAATATTTTAGAAGTGATATACGTATATAAAGATTTTATTTTAACTTATTACTGTTTAGTTAAAATAGAAGCAAAGCCATTTTCAACAAGGAATGATAGATAATATAGTATAATAATTTTTAAATTTTTTTTTTATACATACATACATAACTTATTTTGGATTGGTATTGTAGTTTGAAGCCAAGTCCTGAAAATATAAAAAAATTTATTTTAAAAATATAAAAAACAATACAAGTAAGTGTAGATAAATATACATCAGAATGGATCGAAAAAAGTTGCGTCAAATAGATATTTGAATGATGATTCCAAAACTGAAAATATTTTATTTTTTTTTACTTTTTGTATATTAAGTTGCCACTTTGAATCATATCGAAAAGTTTTGAATACCATTGCTAATGGTCATGATAACTTAAGAATGAGATAAGCCATTCTAAACGGAACTAAACTTACGGCGTTCTAAAGATTTCGAGAGATAATGAACTTATTCGGTTCAATATATTTTGAGAATTTCAGCAAAAATGTGTTTTTTTTTCAAAAAACAACGTTCGAGATATCCTTGAAGAAAAATTTCGAAAAAGCGCATTACTTTAAGAGTTCTTGTCAAATCGATTTTTAGGATTCATTTTCTTTTTCCGACTCCATAAATCAGTTAAGCATTTCGATAGATATCGTCGAAAATTTTAAGGATTCGGCTAAATTTTTCGGACTTGAAAAACTGCGTTGGTAAAATGCATTACGAGATATCGTTGTTGAAAACAAATTTTATGCTCATCTTTTTTATTAGTAAATCGTCAGCCCATTATTGATTTGGAGCATATGCCAAAAAGTCCGAATGGAGAAAAACGACAAAGGTTTACATGAAGTTTTCTCAAAGTATACCCGATAGATTTTTTTTTGTATTTTCACCATTGCTTCCCAGACATGTTTGGAAGAAATGTGTAAATTTTAGTGAACTTTTACGAATAAAGTTATAAGTTAATATTACTTTCTTTTAAAAGTAAAAATACGTTTTGTGCCCCATACACAACTTTTCTTAATTTATTTTCAAAAAGTAGCTTTTTGTGCTCCATACTTATACTTTACCGCTGTGAATTGAGAATTTTGTTTTGTTTATTTTTCTTGCTGTCTCGAGAAATAAGTCGAACGTTTAATGCTGACGAAGAAGCCGCCGCCGTAATATTTTTAACTATCGATCCGCTTACACACTTGCACAAGAAAAACAATTAATTAAGTGTATTTGTATTTAATATAAAGAATAAAATTAAATGATTTCTGTTATACTTAAACATGCATAATTAAGTTTTCTTTTATTTTATTTTAGTGTTTAATAAGTTTATATTAAAACATTTAATCGGCGGCTGCGTCTGCGTCTGGGTGTTGATGTTTTTGCTTAACAGTCGCCGTTGAATTTTTCTTACGGCATCTTCGTTTTTTATTATTCATTTCTTATAGAAATTAAGCAAAACGAGAGTTAACTTTACTTCGCATGTTTTTGTATGAAGAATTTGACAAACTGTGGCATGTACAGCAAAACAATACTTATTAAAACTTAAAAAATAGTTGAAATGTAGCAAATGAATGCTAAATATCTCAGAAGCAATAATTAGTTTCGCGAAACATGTTTTGGATTCAGAAAGGAGATATTCGAAATATATATTTCCCATACCTAACTCTTTTTTTTTAAATGGTCGGTGGGTCAACCAAATAATGAGCTGACGAAATATCAGATTCTTGAGTTCACCGAGATTTTTATTTATTTATTTTATTATAAAATGAAAAATTTTTGTTCCTTTGAACGAAAGTGAAAAAACTCATTCGAATTATTCGTGTTAAATGACAACTATAGAAACTGTTGGATATTTCCCTTTATATCAACTCTGCATACTAATTGCTTTAATATAATACCTTTGTATTTATCTTCTTAGTTTATCATAATTATCTATTAAAGATGGTTCTCTAGATAAGCGTCTATTGTACTTTTGCTTATATTCTTATTCTTAATAAAACATTTGAATCAACAGGTTATGGGCCCAGAGGCTAAAGTTTGAATTTTAATTAAAGAAAAAAATTTATAAGTACCGAAGTGTTTATTGGACTGTATGATGATGAGTTCGTCAATGTTGCAGATAGACAAACTAGATGTTGGTAATTACGACACATGGTGCGTGCAGATGAAGTGCGTATTGGTGCACTCATATTTGTGGGGAGTAGCGAATGGAACCGTAGTGAAACCGACGGTAGCAGCTGAAGCGCAAAAATGGTCTCAGAATAATGAAAAAGCATATTCTATGATTATGCTTTCGGTAAAAACTACACAGCTAAGCTACATAAAAAATTGTAAAACAGCTCTAGAAGCGTGGGATAAGCTGGAACAAGTTTACAAACCAAGAGGACCACTAAGGAAAGTAAGTTTATATAAAAAATTGCTAAATCTTCGAAAGCTCGAGTCAACGACGATGACGGAATACTTAAATACTTTTGCGGAAACGTCAGAAAAATTGTCCGAGGTGGGTATAGAAATGGCTGAAGAGCTGTTGATCATAATTTCGTTATCAAGCTGCCAAAGGAGTTCGAGAACTTTGTTATCGCAATCGAAACACGCGATGGATGTACTCAAGATAAAGTTGATTGAGGAAGGTGATCGCAGAGTTCAGCATGATGAAAGTGATGAAGCCGTCGTAAGTCAACAGGCATTTGTGGCGCGGTTAAAACCGAACATAAAAAACACCACCAACAACAACAGCGGCAACAGTAGCAGAAAGTTTAAATGTTTTAACTGTGGTAAGCGTGGGCATTTCGCAAGAAATTGTAAGAGCGCAACAAAAAATAAAGATGAAGCGAAAGAGCAACATCGATCTTTTGCCATGCTTGCGGCCAGCAACATTAATACATTTAACAAAGATTCTTGGTGCGTCGACAGCGGCGCTACGTGTCATATGTGCTGCAAACGTCAGTTATTTTCAAATTTCGTGGAAACAAAAGAAAGAATAATGCTTGCTTGTGATAGTTTCATAGAAGCAGAAGGTAAAGGGGATGTGAGATTAAATTCTCAAGATGGCTACATAACCTTACGTGACGTTCTGTATGTTCCTAGAATGGTAGGAAATTTCATATCGGTTGGCAAAGCCACAGAACATGGTTTTAAAGTAGAGTTCGAGCATGCTGCAGTGAAAATACGGAATAAAATGGGTGAAGTTATTTTGAAGGCGGAAAATATTATGAATTTATTTGTATTTTCAGAAAATTATAATTCAAGTTTTTACATGGCTAATGAAGAATACGTACGTTGGCACAACCGATATGGACACCTTAATTTTAAAAGTCTTGCTCAATTAATCAGTACAAAGGCAGTTAATGGTATTAATTTAAAGGCGATCCCAAAAGATGCAAATTGTATTGCCTGTATGAAATCGAAAATTTGTTCGAAGCCGTTTCCGTCTACAGGCCAGCGTAGATCGGATAATTTATTGGATTTAATCCATACAGATGTCTGCGGACCTATGAACAAACCATCGCTTGCCGGATCTCGCTATTTTGTTACTTTTATCGACGATCATTCTAGACAAATATTTGTATATTTTATGAAAAACAAGAACGAGGTATTTGAGAAATTTAAAATTTTTAAATATTTTGTGGAAAATCAACTTGACCGAAAAATTAAGTGCTTAAGAAGTGACAACGGGAGAGAATATGTGAATTCCCAATTTGACAGTTTTTTAGAAAATAATGGCATACAAAGGCAGCTGACTGTCCCCTACACTCCACAACAGAATGGAATTGCGGAACGTGCTAATAGAACTATTGTGGAAATGGCACGCAGTATGATTGTATACTCAGGGACAAGTGAAACACTATGGGCAGAGGCAGTAAACACCGCTGTATATATTAGAAATCGCTCATTAACCAAAGTGCTAGTAGATAAGACTCCTTTCGAGATATGGTGTGGTCAAAAACCAGATGTTTCACATTTTCGTATTTTTGGCTCAAAAGTTGTGGCCTTAGACAAGACCAAATCAAAAAATTTTCAGCGAAGGGAAAAGAATATATTTTTGTTGGGTATTCTTCTACAGCTAAAGCATACCGCTTGTTTGACGAGCGAGAAAGAAAAATTGTAGATAAGCGAGATGTTATATTTTGTGAAAACATTTTGAAGCCTGAGAATCCAACAGACTTTGTAGATTGGACAGATACTGATAATAGTGTGCCGAATGAACATGATGTCGAAATGGTGAATACTTCAAGTAATGGTGAGTCTGATGAAGAATATGAATCTAGTTCAGAAATTGGTTTTTTGGGATTTGATTCCGATGGCAATAATGAAATTGTGCAAGAACAAAAAAGCTCAAGTAAAGGTAAAGCTCCGGGTAGACCTGAAATCGTTCGTTCGGGTAAAGTTGGTCGCCCGAGAAGAATACGTGACAGATTGAATTTGGCTTGTGAAGTACCAGTTCCACAAACGTTTCAAGAGGCTATTGGATGTAGGTATTCAAGCAAATGGAGGGATGCAATGGAGAAAGAATATTCTTCACTACAGGAAAACAATACTTGGAGCACAGTTGACCTCCCTCCCGGTAAGAAAGCCATAGGTAGTAGATGGGTATATAGTGTTAAGAAGGATGAAGATGGTAAGATAGTACGTTTCAAATCCCGATTAGTTGCCAAAGGCTGTAGCCAGGAATTTGGCATCAATTATATAGAAACTTTTTCACCCGTTTTACGATATTCCAGTATTAGAATGCTATTTGCTTTGGCTGCAGAAAAAGAATTACACTTACACCACATTAATATTTCAACAGCATATTTGAATAGTACGCTGGAAGAAGAGGTTTATATGAAGCAGCCAGACGGATTTATAGATGCAAGATATCCAGATCGAGTTTTGTGCTTAAATAAGGCGATTTACGGGCTGAAGCAGTCGGGGCGGTCTTGGAATACAACGCTTGATGGTGCGATTCGCAGTATGGGCTTTGAGCCTTGTAAAAGTGAGCCGTGTATTTACGTAAAAAACGAGAATAAAAAATTTAACTTCATTGCGGTATACGTAGACGACATCCTGATTGCCTGTTCACAAGAAATTGACTTGATGAATATTAAAGACAAGTTTTCCAAAAAATTTAAGCTGGTTGATAATGGCAAAGTAAAGCATTTTTTGGGGATGGAAATTGAACGTGAGGGAGTAATTGGCAGTATTACGGTGGGCCACTCCCAATACATTAAAAAACTTTTGCTCGAATATTGTATGGAGGAATGTAGACCAGCTTCTACACCTTTGGATCCAGGTTTTCAAATTTCATGCAACTTAAAAAATTGCAAACAAATAAATATTAATTAATACCAATCTGTGATCGGAACTCTAATGTACCTGGCGGTTACTACGAGGCCGGACATTTTACATTCTGTTTGTAAGCTTGCGCAGAGGAATCAGGACCCGCATATTGAACACGAAAAGGCCGTCAGACACATATTACGTTATTTGAACTCTACGAAAAATATGAAATTACGTTACTACAAAGCCAACAAGCAGCCTGTGGGTTTCATAGATGCTGATTGGGCCAGTTGCTCAGAAGACAGAAAATCTTATACGGGCTTTACGTTTTTCTTAGCTGGATGTGTTTTCAGCTGGGAAAGTAAAAAGCAGTCGAATATTGCTCTCAGCAGCACAGAGGCAGAATTTGTGGCCTTATCAACTGCCGCTAAAGAGGCAATATATTTAAGAAGACTTTTGGAAGAGATTGGTTGTTACACTGATGACAGCCCGATGGTACTTTACGGTGACAATATTGGCGCACAACACTTGGCAAAAAACCCTATATTTCACGGAAGGTGCAAACACATAGATGTGAAGTATCAACACGTAAGAGAGGTCATCAAGGATAAACAAGTTGAGATGCGTTACATATCAACCGATAATATGACTGCTGACATTTTAACCAAAAACTTAACCAAGATGAAGCACGAAAAATTTGTAAAAAATCTAGGATTGATTTCCGTATGATAAATGTAGGAGAAAAAAAAATTGAAGTTTTTTATGTATGAAAGTGAAATGCAGATTTGAGGGGGCGTGTTGGATATTTCCCTTTATATCAACTCTGCATACTAATTGCTTATTTACCTTTGTATTTATCTTCTTAGTTTATCATAATTATCTATTAAAGATGGTTCTCTAGATAAGTGTCTATTGTACTTTTGCTTATATTCTTATTCTTAATAAAACATTTGAATCAACAGAAACAACACTACATTTTCGTGTGTAAACGATAATGAAGACATTAATTTTAACAAAAAGTATATTTGAATGTTATTCTTGCACATCCGAAGCATTTTTCTTAAGCCTAGTACTATGTTCGAAGTTGTGAAAAATTTTCAACAACATTGATTATTTCGCATGAAAAATTTGAGATGTACTAAATGTAGCCCAACAAGCGGTTTTTTAAATAAATTTTTCGCTTACATCGGGTACCCCAAGGCTCTACTATTGGTCCCATTCTATTTCTCTTATACTTGAATGACTACATTGATTGTGTTACACCCTTTATTTTTGCCGACGACATTCAGTTACTATTTGGCAATTGTAAAGACTTCCCTGATGTCCTTGAAACAGTTATTAATTCTACTCTCCAAGAACTATATAATTGGATGACACTTAATTCTTATTCGATTAACCCCAATAAAACTAAAGCCATTTTTTCCGTACAAAAATAATAATAATATTAAAATAATAATATATTAATATATTAGTTTCTTATGTTCAGTCTATTAAGTGCCTCGATGTAATGTAATTATCGATCAATATCTAAATTTTGACGAGCATATAGAGAAGAATTTTAGAAAACTCTATCATTGCGGTCTATATTTACCTACTAGAGTTAGGTATATGCTCGCTTATAGTCTTTTGATGTCACATTTAAAGTATTTTATCGAAGTCTACCCTGTTACACTCGGATATAACATACGCAAAGTAGAAAAGGTAGTAAAAATAATTGTTAAATTCGTTTACGGTATTAACTATCGTGATCATACCGTCGTTAAAAATTTTCTTGGTTGTCATTTTAGACAATACCTTCTAGCGAGAAATTTGTTGTTCTTTCACAAAGTTATGAAATATGAAACTCCTAATTATCTCTACAATAAGTTCTCATTTACGAGATCTGTAAGAAATCCCCAAATTATTATTTCGTTAATAAGTAATTCGCGCTCGTTTTTTGTAAGGATTGCTAGATCTTGGAACACGTTACCGTCACCGATATGGACTACTTTTTATATAAACACCTCGCTCGCCCTATTTGCAAAGATGTACTTCCTGAATAATTTTATCTTCTTCTATTCTGATATACGAATACATATATTTATATATTTTTTTTTACATACATATATGCAGAGGATATTCAGTTTGTATTATATTATTATTATGTGAAAGAGCTCTAGCAATACGATTTTGGCCTTGCAGGCTTACTGTGTTGCAAAATATAATTAATTAAATAAATGATACAAATAAAAGCTTTCAACAAATTGGAGTATGATGAATGAAAACAATTCACATATTCCATTTGCGTTGAAAAGCATGTGTATAACGCTAAAGTTTACATCTATTGATACTGCATGTCGTAGACCAAACACAAGAACGTTGATGATGAACGTGTGGCGGTCTTCGAAAACAGCATGTTGTCCCCTGTTTGTCATAACAATTTATAAATGTCTTTAGTGCAATTTGTTCCTTAAAAATTGTCACATTTAATTTGGCTTACAGAAAGATACAAGATTTACCCTAATCAAAGCATAGACAGAAAATTTTAGCGTTGTCGTAATGAGAGATAAAAGAGAAATGAAAGGGGATTTCAAGCAAATTACAGAAAGTATTTCGTGAAACATTGTTTTCATTCGGCAACTTTTTGATGAACACAATTTGATGTATTGAAAATAAAAGTATGTATACAAACCTCATAAGATGGTGGCATATCACTAGGACCAGGTATATTTCGGCGTTGATTTTCAGTTGTATTATAAGCACTTGCTAAGGCCTCTGCTTCTTTAGAATCTGTTGTGTAAAGAATAATCATAAGTTATACAATACAAATAATTATTATACACAAAAAGCTTACATTAAGATATACATATGTGAGTGTTTTTTTTAAGAAGTAAGAAGATTGGAAGCTTAAGGTTTCACTACGTTGAGATTTTAAAACGTGATAATTTCAAAATTATATGGGTATAATAACCGGTACAAACATAAATCCCGTTTGATAAGGATAATAATATTGATAATAGACAGTGCTACCTGCAAATTTAATTTAATTTATTAATTTTTATTAAAAAATTTAATAATTTCTCGGCTCGGCTTTTGTATTTATTTTACCAATTTTTTGTATTTATATATACCTTGTTTAAGAATTGTAATTATGTATAATCGCATAAGTTTAAGTTATTAAAAAGTTTTCTTCTTTAATAATCTGCGAATAGAAATATTAAGAGTAACAAAAATTAAAAATATGTATTAGAATTGCAAAAAAAAAAAAAAAAGATCTGAATATGATGCCAATTAAAAATGAGAGTTTGTTTAAAAAATCTATGCTAGTTTTGGTTAGAAATGTGTAAATTTTGTTTTCAAAATGTTTTAAGGTAAATTTTAGACGCAATATGAATTTACAAACATATTAATGTACGGATATAATTTTAGAATTAAATTTTGTTTTAATGTTAGAAGCTTGAACATTTTTAATTAACTGTTAAAAAATTTATGAAAACTTGAATAGCATCTGATAAATTTTTATCATGATAAATGTCAAATTACATATAGGAAAAAAACAACAAACATAAAACAGGTTATTTATCAATATAAACTTCGACATTTGTCATGATAAAAATTTATCAGATATATACATAAGTAGTGTTACCCCCATTTGTTAGGAAATTTCAATGTTAGCAATTGCCAAATTTATTTCCTATCACCGAATGTCTTTTAACAAATATTAGGAGATCAAAATTCCGAAAATAGCGTTACGTAATATGTGAACGGCGCCTTGGTAGAATTTTTGCATCACTTTTAAAAGTCAGCATAAATGATTTTTGTTTTATTTTCTTTTGTGCTTATTTTTCTTTTTAGTTTTGTTTATTTTGTTGTATTCTGTGTTCCAAATGGAACAAAAAATGACAGAGGCACGTGTCCAAAGAGCCAGAGTATTCCACGTGTAAAAGCTTCCTTCGGTTGCTGCGAACGACCTATACCTTCGTATAGGAAGTAGGAGTTTCCAAGATCTACTCCTAGAGTTTTTTATGGTCTCCACCAATTAAATCTTATTAAAAATGTTTGCACTTGATAATGGAAAATACCACAAAATAACTAACTGTAAACGATACAATTAGTTGCGGCGCAAAACTCTTGAAGGCCAAACAACACGCACAAGCCTGACCGCACTTAAGAAATAATTACGATGACGCGAGAGCTGTTCCCCAACCCAGAGCTGCTTACGACTGTAGTTTTGTTTACAAAATGTATGAAATTCATTAAAATTATGGTAGCATTGTTGAGAGAACATTTATTTATATGTGAGAGGTACATATATGAAAAAAACGCTGTCAAAATAAATGATGATTTCCCACACGAGACTAATTTTTATGACGCACAATTTTTGTTCTTTTTAGAACACACGAGACCAAAGTAAATTTATATAAAGTATATGCAAGTACTCAGGTGATTCATTTTTTTCTCGTGTAGTGTGAATGCCTGTGTACAGTACATACTAATGGTATGTATGTATATAAATACTATGTGGGTTCTTGTTATTTCAGAAGTTTCCTTTCAATATGTTCGACACCTCGGGCCTGTTTCTCAAAACTTACAACTGCTAAAATACAAGTAAAACAGTTGGGAAAATATTTTATATTCATATAAAAAATATATTTTCACAATTATTTTACTTGATACAGGCCCCAGCAGTTGAAAACCTTTATTAAACCCCTTTCAATATGACCTTTATTTGAAGGCCTTTTAACGGCCATTCTCTAGAAGGCCTTTTAACAGCCATTCTCTGGAAGGCCTTTAAGAGCCATTAATTTGGAGGCCTTTTAGAATATCTGCAAAAGAAGCGAGAACGGAAGGCCTACCTCGTGATGACAACGTGTGTAAAAAACATATGAAGATGGGATGGAGCGAGCAGGCCTTGTACATCCATAAGGAGTACAGAGGCCTTTTAGAAGGCATCCTTACTCCTTCTTTTTCCCGCTGGGATACTTTATATAAATATGCTTTGCACGAGACTAAAGGCTCAGTTAGCCGACTGTAATGTAAAATAACTGCAACAGTAGGAAACAGCTGATCGATATTGTTATGTGAAAAATAATGAAAATGATTATAGAGATAAAAATATCGATCAGCTGTTTCCTACGTTGCAGTTACATTACATTACAGTCGGCTAACTGAGCCTTAATTCATCTGGTATACGTGCACACAGCTTTGTGTGTATTAGTGTTTTTTGTATTCATTTTACATTTGCTGTTTTTTAAGTTGTGTGTGTATTGGTTTTGTGCTGCTGATGCGGGGTTGTAGCTGGTTGAAAAATTATGCCAAACACAAAACCACTCTCTTTGCCCCTCTCACCAACAAACTAGCATTTTATGCCAGCACAATTGTTCGCGTGTGTGACTGGCCAAACAGAATAAAGTCTGCAATTTCAGGAAAATCGCCTAAAATAACATCGTCGGCAGTAACTTGAAATGTTCTCTAATTTTTGTTTTATTTTCATTTGTACTTATTTTGTGTACAAAATGTATGAAATTCTAAAAATGAACTTTTTTCTTTTTTATGTTTTCTGAAACTTTTGATTTTTTATACATACATACAAATATTTCCGAAAGTTGTGAGTGGATTTTCCAATTTATTTTTTGTCCACGATAATTGAAATGTATAGTTTACGTGTGGTGTACGCATATACATACAATTTATGAGGACAAAAATTTCAGCTTTCCTTCAATGTACTTTTCTTATTCTGAAATAAACTCTAGCAAAGTCAAAACCAGCCCACTTGGGCCCTAGTTGGTCTCGTTGTGTTACCTCCAACGGAGACGTGAAGAGAGAGCCTTTAAGGCTCAGTTAGCCGACTGTAATGCAATATAAATTTAATGTAGGAAACAGCTGATCGATATTTTTGTATGAAAAGTAGGTTACGTTACATTACATCTCTATAACCATTTTCATTACTTTTCACATAACAATATCGATCAGCTGTTTCATACTGTTGCAGTTACATTACATTACAGTCGGCTAACTGAGCCTTAACTTCTTCTACGTTTCTCTGCTCGGTTTAGTGCCAAACCAACCCGACGACCGGATAATGTCAAAGTTTGACAAGGCTGTCAAATCCTGCAACAGCGGCCTGCACAGTGAAGCCACCATTTTCTCAGAGAGAGAGAGAGAGAGTAGGGCAAAGCCATTCTCTTCTTCCTTCTTATTATGACAACTTCTACAGAAATCGTTATGCGGTAGATTTAATCTCCTGGCATGCGCCCCTATAAAACAGTGTCCTCAATGTCCTCGTGAGACCATCTGGTTTGTGCGATCGCAAATAGATTTTGTTGAGTTGTAATTTTGCAGCATTTTAACGAGATGCCAACTATTTGTTTCGTGTCATGAATGTGAATTCATGGAACGATATTTTTGGGCACATTGGTGTGCCCTGGATCGCAGAGGAGCTCCAGGTTTGAATATCTCGTTATCTCGTTCAGAAACATTTGACATTCATACACCAAATTGGGTGTTGTCAGTAAAAATTTGGATATAATCATTGTATACGCTATTGTACCTCATTCAGTTAGCTGCTGTTTTTATAGATGATATTTCAAACATATATTCAAACATAGAAATATACGTAATTTTTATATCTACGCCTTATTGTTAATTTTATGTTAGAAACATTTTCAAAACTTAAAATATAATACATATGTACATATCTCAACCCAGCCAATATTATTCGATTATGAAGCAAATTAATGATAAATTAATATGTATGATGTGTTTTGTTTATGTGATGAAAACAAAAAATAATTAAAATATTCAAACAATAAAAACTATACGGCAAAAACAAATATAATTAAAACTTACTGGCTGGTCGTGCAGTGAAACCCATGCCTCCGCCTGGTGGTGGAGGACCTCCAGCAGCTGGAGGATAAGGAGGGAAACCACCGCCAAATTGCTGTGGTTGTGGCGGGTATGGAGGATACCCAGATTGAGGTGGATACATGGGATAAGGGGGATAGTTTAGCGAAGGTGCTCCATATGGAGGCGGCTGTTGATACCCACCTCCATAGGCGACGCCAGCATGAGCTGGTGGTGCAGACGATTGTTGGTTTTGTTGTTGACGTTGTTGCTGACGTTCCTCTTCATCGGGTGGTGGCAAAGAGAAACCATTCCATGAAGGCATTTCTTCTTGTTGTTGAGCCTGTTGATGATTTGCGACACTGGGTTGTTGATTATTTTGGTTTTGATGCTGTTGTTGTTGTTGTGGCATTCCAAAGCCATTCCAATCTTGAGCTGGAGGATTATATGGTTGTGGATTGTAGGATGGCTGCTGTTGTGGATTGTAGGATGGCTGCTGCTGTGGATTATAGGGATTTGTAGGTACCGATGGATACAATCCCTGGGACTGTGGATTGTATGCTGGTGGTGCTGTATTAAGTTAAATTAAGTTTTTCAATTCTTTTTTTATAAAGTTGCAAGAAATAAATTTAATCATGTGAAAAGTTTATATATTAAAATTAAACAATTGAATTTTTTTTCACCAAATTTGTTTTAATCAAAAGCCGAGATTTTTTCGTATTGATATGCATTATACTCACGTCCTCCAATGCCTGGGTATGGTGGTGGATTATCACTCATAAACACGGTATTCGGTGCTGGACCACTAAAGGCATCGTGCTGTGGCAACCAGCCGTAGTAGCCTGGTGGTGGCTGGTATGCTGGGGGTGGTGCCTCATGCCAACTTCCAGATGGTGTATAAGGTGGTGGGTCATCGTAGCCTCCACCATTATGATAATTACTTTGAGCAGTTTTAGCTGCACGCAACAAAGCCATGCCATACTCTATAGCACCTCCCGATTTGAAGTACAGCTTGAATTTAACCTCCCCTATGAAATTTCCATTAGGTTGGGCACGTACTTTTCCTTTGATGTAGTTTGATCCAAATACAGGTTGCTCCAGCTCGACCTAATACAAAAATTTTAAACGAAATATATTTGATTGCTCTTATATAATTTTCATACGTATAATATAAAGAAAAATATTTGTACATTTATAAATAATCGAATCTTAATCGCTTAAACTAAACAAATATAAAGTCGTAAAATTTTTTAGAGACCGGTAATGAGTTGTTTGTAAGGGGAAATTTTTTTCTTGCTTCCTTGCGATCTGCAAATTTATTAAACTGCCATGTTTTTTGTTTGTTAGATACAAAACAATTTTTTGTAATTAACTTTATTTCTGTTAGTAAGATCAAAACTAAAATATTTTTTCTCAAAAAAACTATTAGCGGACAATACTGCTCACATGTATTTTTTTTAGCTGTTATAAAAGAACCTTCCAAAAGTTTCGTTAGTTCAAAATCGAATTACTAAATAAGTAATAAGTAACTTTTTTAAAAATTATCGAAAAAGGGGGTTGTAACATAATCGTCATGTATATCAAATCCGACACAAATTAAAACTACATCTATTCGTGAGCAGTTTTTTCCACTATTGTATTATTTATGGCAATAAATGCATATTTTTGAACATTTACTTTATTTTTATTTATTTTGTATTTCGACGCGCCTTTTTTATTTTCACCTGAAGCAGACACACAAAGTCGTATCGAAATATTGTTGATAAATATATATTGTTAATTTTATTTAAAAGGACCACAAGATTAGGGCCCGTTTTTCAATGTCGATAACATTCGACTGACTTGTCGCACACTTAATGATCAAACAGAACTGCGGCATGAATTTTCCATACAAATGGACACAAAAAAAGCAGCCGCAGAAAGCAATCGTGAGATAGAATCTATCAGTGTTGTCAGATTAGGGGATTTATCCCCAAATCGAAGATTTATTTTTCGAAATGGAGATAAGAATTTTGGTTTGGGGATTGAGGAATTAATTGGGGATAACTTTTCTCTTTTGGGGATTTTATGAGATTTTTTGGGGATTTGTATTACTTAATATTTTTTTTATTTATTTCTCGGAATATTTTAATATCAATAGAGGGTGGCGTTGGCTGAAGTAGTTAGCACGTTGACTACAAAACCTAAGATCCCGGGTTCGAGCCCGGTCTCCGACAGTCATTAAAAAAAATAATAACACCACGCATTTTTCTGATGTGCATTAGTGTCCTTTGAATCAGTTGTTGTGGGAAAAGTTGTAGTGATGCAGGCATAAGGACTGGTCACTAAAAACACCTACACCTGCATCATCAGATACTAATCCTAATGTAACATCAGAGCGCCCTCCTTCGTTGTGTAGCAGAATCATTGGCGAAGTAAAATAACTAATAAAATAGCTACTAAACACAGCTTCAAAATTTCATACGCCTCATTTAACACCAGAAGGCATTATCAAAAAAGCGTGCAAAAAAGCAGAGTTGTAAAAGAATGAAGCTTTCCTCCATCTTCCTTCACCACTTGTCTTCTCTATCACTATCCCTTCCCTATCACCCTCTCTGACTATCTTCTCTTCAACTAACAGGTAACACAAAGGGATCATTGTATTGGACCCAAGTGAGCTGGACTCTAAATTTTCACCTTTCCTTACCAGCAGCCTGCTAACCTAACCTAACCTAACCTTAATATCAATACATATTCCAATTGCTCTTTTTTAATTCATAAATAATATAAAATGATAAATAGCAACAATGAACTCGTCTTTAACATTTCTTGTTAGCAAGATTTAAATAAGGTTTATTAGAAGACAAACAGAGATTGCTCATCAGCTAATTTTATTGTTTACACGTGTGCACTACATAACTTACAAATTATTTGACAATTAGTTCTATACCTTATTTGATGCTTACAGTTTTATATACAAATAACAAACAACTTAAACATGTTTTGGGCAGTAGCTTGTTCATATCAAGATGCCGCTGGATCACGGGCGTTTCAAGAACTGGTAGAATATTGTAATATATATATATATAATATATATATATATATATATATATATAATATATATATATATATATATATATATATATATATATATATATTATTATTATTATTATATATTAAATTTACTTTGTGTATCAAAGAGCAACGCTTGCATTGAACGAGTTTTTTCGGCAATGGAGTCAATAAATAATTAAATTAGAAACAAAATTCAGTGCTTGAATCTCTGTTACGAATTAATATACATTTTAAAAATAATTGAATTTGTTGTGACACTTCTGATTCATCTCCAGAAGTGGTAAAATTAGTACAAATTGCATTTTGGGGAATTTTAAGAATAAAAATTTTGAAATTGGGGATGTCAGTCGAAAGAAATCTGCGAACCCTCCCACGCAGAAAAATACAATGGGGTTAACATTGACAAAGCGTTTCCTAAGGTGGTTCAAACGTTGGCAAACCATCACAAATTCTACTTTTGGAGTGTTGTGCCAACACACAAATGATAACCTCATGATGGGGTTGCCCAACTATTTTTGCGTCGTTGGCTAAACACTATGAAAACCACAATTTAAGTGCTTTGCCAACATAATTTTTTTGTTAAGTGTAATATATTCCCAATACTTCAAACTCAAAAATGAATATGTTATCCAAAAATGTTAAGGTTTTTTCAGCTAGGCAGTTTTAAGCAGAA
This sequence comes from Nowickia ferox, assembly GCA_936439885.1. NCBI lineage: Eukaryota > Metazoa > Arthropoda > Insecta > Diptera > Tachinidae > Nowickia > Nowickia ferox. Next base: position 28,730,419 of record OW387024.1, read on the forward strand.
TTCGTTTTAGAAGCCAATAATTTCATTAGCACAGGTATAAAGAAAAACTTTCAAATGTTAAACCTGATATGTATATATTTTGTTTTTATTATTCTTACATAGGTATACAACTGAACGAAAAACTTTAAAATTTGAAATTTTGCTTTTTGTTGCGATAAGCTAGCCCCAGGTTTTGTTAAATGCTACAGAGGTCACACTGGATTTTTTCCTGCGAAAGGTGTGTCGTTAAGGAGAGACAGTCAATAAGAATTTAAGGAAACAAATTGCGAGGAACGCTCATATTCATTTAAAAATAAATCAAACCCGCAACATCACTTATCAAAAAAAGATAGCCCACTACTGGACATTATTAATTTCGATCCCATAAAACACGTCGTTATTGATGAAATGCACATGCTTTAATTTAATTTAGGAATTAGTAAACAATTACTTCCAAAACTAACTGTAAAATAAATTCATTCTCTTATATTTCACAAGAAAATGTATCAGCACTTCAACAGAACTTACTAATGGTATCTACAGAATTCCGTTTCTTCTTGTTATATGCTGTTGCAATTACTTTAAAAAGGTATTAGATGTTGAAATGTATAAAAATTTTTTTATTTTATTTACTTCGTATTTTGTCGTAAACCAAGTTAGGCATATTAAATTCAAAATACGTTGAAGAATTGTTAAAATCATTTGATGAACTTATGCCACGATATTACAGCCCTAATTCGCAAACTATGAATATACATAATGTAATCCATATACCAGATGATGTAATTAACTTAGGAGCTCCTTTATCACATTTTTCAGCTTTGACTTTGAAAATAGTGTGGGGCATTTGAAGTCAATTGTTAAATCAACTACATACACATTTTCCATACTAACAGTTTCTCCAATAATATACTATTAGTAGGTATTTCCTTTTGTTAAAAATAGAAAACAATCACTACGAAAAATTATAGACACAGTTAACTCGAAAACACTATTTTCTTTTGTCAACATTTATGGCTATAAAATTACAACCGTTCCTCCCGATAATATCTGTTGACTAAGTAATGGAAATATCATGGTTATATCAAAAATTTTTATTAGCAAACTTTCTGTAAACAAATGTGATATTTACTCAAAAGGCGATACTCTTAATTTTTTACGTATCCAATGTCATCCAGGGACCTACGATTATGTATCGTTGAAGATTTAGACCAGAAAAAAGTTGAAATAGAGCTAAACATGGAAGATGTGACGTGTATTTTACCAAAATGAGACAGTTGCTATCACCCTTTTACATAAAGAACTTAATGTACATTAATATAAAAATAAAAAAAATAAAAATAAAATTTTTTTTAAAAGCACTGGCAAATAATTTTTCAGATTGCAAACCGTAACGTTGGCAAACCGTTCTGGTTTCTTGAGTAAAAGTACTTTCCCAGTGCTAAAATTTTTGTACGGTTGGCAATTTATGCCTGGGCTGGAATCTATTTTATTTTGGGAGCGTTTTTTCTTGTGATCTCACATATAAGTACTCATTCTGCCTAAAATGTTACCATACTTTCAAGAAATTTCATACATTTTGTAAACAAAACTACAAAGAAAAATAAGCACAAAAGAAAATAAAACAAAAATTAGAGAGCATTTGGAGTTATTGCCGACGATGTTATTACGGGCTTTATTAATTTGGGAGCGATTTTCCTGGAGTTGCAGACTTCATTCTGTTTCATCATTCAGAATCTATTTTATTTTCACACAGGGATGGCAAAGTTGGTACAATTGTACTTTTTTTACTATTCAAACTCAGAAAGTACATAGTACACCAATGACTAATTTAGTACAATTAAGTAATCTCACCAGTTTCACTCCGCATTTCTTTTCAAACGATTGCATATGTCAATTTTCACTTTTGAACCATGAAACTCATATTTTTCTCACTTGAAAACAGTCTTGTGAAAGCAAAACGCAGCGAGAAAATCAAAACAATGTGAACTCGTCCATTTTCAAATAATTTTTCTTCTAAATTCAAGCGAATTTGTGAAAACAATTCGGAGCAAAGTCGATTATTTTAATAAAAACTAATAAAAATATGTAGTTTGAATTAGAAAATCTTTTAGTAGGGTAAGTGCTCCTAAGTTCGGCATGTACCAGTAGTCGGCAGTTTTTTTATTTAATATCAAATAAATAAGGATAACGGCAACTATGTATTAAAATAAGACCAAATAAGCATTATACATATATACTCTCAACTCTCTATACGTACAATTAAGGTAAAAAAAGTTCAATTTTTGAAAGTTGTTGGTACAATTTTAAAATTATCAATATAAATGTGCGACAAATCGAACGTTGTCGACATTGACAAATCGTCAATTTTCAAAGTTTATTGAATTAATGAAATTTTGTAAATTTTTTTAACTAGTGTATAATAGGTATATTGTATATATGTATATATCGATGGTCTAATTAGAAATGCCCAACCCGTGTTTTTTTGCGAAACTTAGTTTTTCAGTGATTCCAATACATTTCACACACAATACATTTCGTCACAAAAATTTATTGCAATAGTGTAAAAAATAACGCTTTTACAAGCAGTTTCACTGAAAAAAATTACATTGTGAACTCGTATTCGTATACAGTTTCTATTATGTTTCTGCCTGCTCCTGTAAAGTTACAATTATTTGAGTTAGGACCTTTCTACGTGAGACCAACATTAAGCATATTTGGATCGAAAATTAAGCTAAATGGTGTATGTATATTTGCGTATTGCATATTTTCTTTTAAATATTCCTACTGATGTTAATGTGCATTATTTGTATTAAGAAGTTACACATCATCAAAAATTAACTTACATCATTCATTGCAATGAATGGTGCACTAAATGATTGCATCTCATCGCCTGATTTTTTGTTATTAAAAATCATGCGATGGGAAGTCAGATAGATGCGACCCTGCTTGGATCCACGAAAAATGGTATTGTCCTGACCCGAAAACTCCATTGAAACATTGTCGCTATGAAGTAAAATGCTAAAAAAATAAAAAGGATCAAATTATAAATAGAATTTCTGGAATAAATTAAAATTAATGTCCATACGTCAGTACATATATAAATATGTACATATGTATGTATATATGAATATTCCATATGTACTTTTATTTTTCCAATACGTCATTGGATAAATCAGTTAATATATACTCCATTTTGGTTTTCCGAAAAAAACCCCTTCGGTTAGTTTCATCACAAATAAGTAACATTTTATTTTACTTACTATTCCCCAGCATGTATTAATACGCCATTATTAGCGTGAGCTGTATTAACAGACATTTTCTAAAATTTAATTATTCAATTTCTTAAAATAACACTTTTAATAATGAAAAATAAGATTCTTGTGACCGTACGTTAATAAAGTATTTTTCTATTTATTCTCGAAATGTCAAAACAGGTGATTCATTTTGTTTCACTGCCATTTTGTATCACAGAAAATTATAAGCTGGCAATGCATAACGGTGTACGTTCCTATTTCGTGGTGAATTGCTATAAAAAGAATTTAACATTTGGAGCACGTACGGGCGTTTCTTGTAAAATCTTATAAAATATATAAATTTATAAAGAAGAAAGAGTGCAAAATTATGTTAAAATAAAAGCTCAAGCATATAAGTGTTTAAAATGGCTTTTAATTTCAATAACCTAGGTCACCGATCAGTTGAAAATATGAGTAAGTCTTGTGATGTTAAGAATGTGGGATTTTGTTGTCATATTTGTTAAAAGTTGATCTTAAAAAATACGTACGATATGTTTTAAAAAATGAGACAAAAATGTCCTTTATTCAGGCTGATAAGTAGAAAATTTCATTATTTAATTGCATATTCGTGTATTTGTACAAGAATTCTTTCCGACGCCATTTTTCTTTAATCTTGCAACATTTTGCTTTGTGCTGAAAATTTATCATGTTGCACATTATGTTGAATATTTTATGTGAGTTTTTGTTTTTGCTGTTTGTTTCTATACAATGTTTTTTTCTTAATATTTTTTCGTGTTTGTTGTGATATCCTTTGTTGGTGTCTTACATAGTGTCTACACCAGAGATACAAGCCAGTAGATTTTGAGCCGATGGCGCGCCGCCGCCGGTTGATTTTTGAACCATCCGGTTTTGCCCAAACGAAATAGTATGGCAGAGTTGAAAATTTTAACACTTCTATATGACTGGAAAAATAATAATACTTTTTCAATCATATCAGAATGCCGTTAGTTTTTAGCTTGGCCATTTTTCCATTAATTTTACTTTTTTCTTGTAAAGTAAAGAAAGCTATGCCGAGTGCAAAATAGGTACCGAAATTCAGTTTTTACCCCCCTTCTTAACCACCATATCGAAATACATTTCCATCGAAAGATAGATGTCTCATTCCATTAAGGAGTATTTCTTGAAATCCACTGGGGATGATGTGCTAGAATCCTCAGACTCAGAATATGAAGTCATTGGCGTTGAAAAAAGCTTGCAATGCTATCAAACAGTGCTAAAAAAACAATTTGAAAAGGGTCAAAAATACTAACAAAAACAAATAGCCTTGCAGAATGTTGGAGATTTGTACATACATATCTAATAAAAAAAACGACTTGTCTTCTGGCAGCCACCATGCGCGAATACACCTCTTTGGGCGTCCAAATCTTGTGTAGCCCAACCGTCATTGACCGCAATGAACACACTGTTGCGTGGTATGGTAAATTTCTTCGTATCATCGACAGCCTTATTGGCGCGCGATAAAGTTGCTATGGTAAAATTACACTTTGGTTCACGATTTTGGTTGTGCTTGCGACAAATTGTGTCTGACTGTTGCTGCAACGGTGGCAGTTGTATAAATGCACTACCTAAAGTATCAATACAAGTAGCAACTATTAAGCGAATTGATTTTCCAAATAATGGTGTCTACTCTGGAATACGCGTCGACTTGGTGTAAGTTACAGTAAACACGTAATATAATTCTCTGCTATAAAATTTGACGTTTCTTGATAGAAATATATTTGATATTATATGAAGCATATATGTAAGAATCACTACTAAAAAGTTGAGCCGCCGAAAATTTCTTTGCCACAAAAACTGCCCAGCCGCCGCCGCCGCCGATTATTTTGCCTCGGCTTGTTTCTCTGGTTCACACCTGATGATGAAAATTCATCACGTATAGACTCAATTTATTAATATTGTAGCAGCGTTATGATATAGTCATCAGAGCTCACGGCCTGATAAATTCATCTTGATATCAAATATCACTATGTGTTACTGTGCATTTGACGTTTATTTATTAAACAATTTTCGTTTAAAAAAAACGGCACAACAATTATTTGTGACTAAAAAATTAAACAACACGCAAATTAGATATTTTTGGCAAGTATTTATCAAATATTAGTTTGATTCATCATGACATAAAATCTTCAACGTCTAACCTTTGTGTTGATATTAATGAAAAAATGACAGTTGATCTGCCGGCGTCATATTACGAGTTATGATATAAAATCATCAGGTGTGGACACTATGTTAAGAAGAAAAAAATTGGTATAAATTTATACCAAATTTATGAAGTTGCCAGACTTACATACATAATATTAAGGGATCTGTAAATATTTTAATAAATTCCTTTATATATGGGAATAAATCTAGCTTAAGGCCATGATTCACTATCCTACACAATCGCACGATCTACGAAAAAATACAACCCTGATCTGTTGAATTGTTTTTGTCTTTTGAAAATTTTCATAGACTCCATCATACCAGGGCTGTATTTTCTCAAAAATCGCACGATCGTGTAGACTAGTGAAGCAGCTAAAAATAAAATAAAACTTATTTTAAATAATAGAAAATTAAATTTAAAGAAAAAAAATATAATTAAAAAATCCTTGGAAAGGTATATTTACGGAGTTTTTCTTAAAATTCAATTTTGTATCAAAAATTAAGATATTTTTTTTTTAATTTGAAAGTGCTTCACTAAAGGAGATTTAAGCCGAACTGTATTTTATTTCAAATTTATCATACGAAATTTGCTTAAAATAGATTTCTTTTGAGTACGAAACCCTAAAATTATTGGACAATAAATACCCTCTGTCCGTTGGGTTGTTCCGTTCTATATATTGCTGAAATAAGTTTAGAAATCTGACAGGAGCTGCGGTGGTTCCGGAGAACAATTTTTAAAGATACTTGGTCCCAGTCTGATGGAAGGGATATGACACATGTGCTAAAAAAGTATGGCAGTGTGGACTAAAAATGTAACAGTGTTACAAATTTTTTTTCGGCAAGTCGTGCGATTTTGGAATAATTTATGAAAAATGGCATTTGCAGACGACATTCAATTACTGTGGTCTGGTGATTTACTATCACGAATTGATTGGTCGGATACCATTAATCAAGATCTTAATAGCTTGAGCAATTGGATGAATAGTAATTTTCTTCAGGTGAACCCCAATAAGACCAAAGCGATAATTTTTAGACTTAATAGACAGATGTCTACATGTAATTTGAACTTGCAGATATGTGGTGCTAGTGTTGATATTGTAAGACATATGAGATGTCTTGGTGTGATAGTTGATGAGAAAATTTCATTTGATCAACACCACAGAGGATACCAGAGTTGAAGAAAGTGACTTAAGAAAAAAGCTCAAATCATCTGATTTGATCACTGTTAAAAAGGGACAAATATAGTGTGTTTGTTATTGAATATTTTTAGTACAATAATCAAAACAAACAGCAGAAATGTATACTTAGTGAAATGAACAATTGAAAATTTTTACAAAATTAAATGAAAGATTTTGCAGTGTTTAACTAAATAAAACAATGTGTAAAACACTATTAGTATTATAAAAGTGATTAAAATTAGTTTCCAAATGCTTACAAACTCAATTTTAAACATTTTCCTTCAAAAATATTAATTTTTAACTTGAACTTGCAAAAAGCAAACAACGAATGAGACCACAAAGCATAAAACGAAAATACACTTGAGCACATGAACATTTGTACAAAATTAAATGGAGGAATTTGTAGTATTGAATTAAAAAACACAATGCGAAATGGATTATTAGTATTAATAAAGTGACTAAAATTTGATTTCAAATGATTAGAGACTTTGTTTTAAGCATTTTCGTTCGCAAATATTAATTTTTACCATTTATTTACAAAAACTTGGCTGCGAATGAGACCACAAGGAATAAAACGTAATTACTTTAAAATAATACCACGCGAAAGAAAAATTAAAGAGGATTTGATGACTGTGTGAGCGAGACCTCTAAAAACACCACAAAATCACAATTATCTTCCGTCTTACTTTGTGCTCGTGACACCTCTGGTCTCCTCTGTGATCAACACATTGATAATATATCCTCTAGAATATGTCTCACACTGAGGAAATTATACCACTTAAATCTATCCCCACCATTACATGTTAGGCGTACCATTGCTCATGCGCTTTTAATGTCTCAGATAAACTATTGCATTGAGGTGTATTCGGGATGCAATGCTGGTAGTAAGGTTAGAATTAAGAGATTGGTGCACAGGACTGTGAGATTTGTTTATAGGCTTAGACCGAGGGCACATGTCACATAACGTTTACAAATTTTTTTAAAATTTTCTTTTAAGGATTATCTGAAATTTCGCCTATTGATTTATACCTACAGAATTATTAAATATCAGAATCCTATTAATATTGTACATTTTATAACTTTTACAAGGACATTAAGAAATCCTCAAATGGTAATTTCACGTATTAATAACTCTACATATGAAAGATCTTTAGTAGTGCAGGCTACTGGGTATGGAATGTTTTGCCTAGAGAATTGCGTGTACTTTCCTTATCAATTTCAAGTTTTAAGACGAAACTAAAACAATTTTATAACATGGTTACCCTTTAAATGCTAGCAATTTGGGTTTAAATTTAATCTTTTAAATTTACTTTATCATATTTTTTGCTATTTGCTTTACGAATAAGTGATGGAGGAGTTGCTTTGATGTAAATGGTGTGTTGCAGTTTGTATCTATTATTCATATATACTCATAGAATACTACATATAATACGAATAAAATTGGCCCGATGGCTGTATGTATTATTGTTAAGAAATAAATAAACAAAATAATAAACAAAAATTTAATAAAATGATAGTTTCGATGCGATCAGGAGTGGTATTTGTTGTCAACCGGCTGAGTTATTTGATGGCACCTAAGGAATATGATAATAATAATAAGTTTTCCTTATTCATTAATATTTTAAACACACTTTTGCCCCCATATTTATAAAAAAAAATAAAATGAATTTGAAATCCATTTTAGGAAAATTTTGTATGAAAAATTTGCAATAAAATACATTTCAAATTAATTTAAAATTTTATGAATATGGGGGTTAATGTTTAAACAACGAATGCAAAGATTTTTTTTTAAATAAATGATTGCAAGTGTATACACAAAACACACATACATATGTACATACATATCGTTACCTTAATATAGAAAGACCATCATTCTCATTATTTTTTGAAATCGAGTTTTTTGTATATTTCGATAGAAGAACATCTAATGTACCTAAAACACCATTTTGAAGCGAATTTTTAAAGTCGTTCAGACTTCTGTAAGATTTTCCTGTGAATGAAACGTGTGATCATGTAGGATAGTGAATCAGGACCTTTAATTTTTTTTTAATTTTTGATTCATATGTTTTTATCTTACTAAAAGTTAACAAAACATAAGAAGAAAAATTTTATTTGGCGAAATATGACTTTATTTTCTGAAATAAGCTAAAATAAATCTTTTTTTTTAATAAAAAATTAATTCATCCGAAGTTTTTAAAGGTTTGGCCGTTATAAAACTACCAAAAAAACATGAATAGTAAAGCATTTTGAGTTTATTTCGTAATTTTCGTACTGCGTTGTATATGTAAGTCTTTTGTAGGCAAGCTCCGCTTGAACTCTAGTAATTCGGCAAATGTTTGGGGTTGAGAAAAATATACAACTGAAAACCATGAAAAGTAATTGTGCTTTTGATGAAGATTCGATTGGGTCAGAAATTTCTCAAAAAATATGCCAGTGAGATGTCATAAATCAGGGAGGAAAATTGTCAGGCGTGACAGCGATTGATGCAGAATTTTGAGGACCCAAGAGCAGTCGCCCAAATCAGCCAAATCATCGGCATACACGTTTGCCTGTAATTAATTTTTGCCTAGAAAGCGAAAAAATGAAAAATATAAGTATACAAATCGGTCTAGCCGATTTTTAAGTTTTAGCCAGACTAACGAACCCCGATTTATTTTTATATAGATGTATCGTTATATTGTTCATTGAAAGTTTTAATAAACAATATATTTTTTATTCGTAGTGCCCTTTTTTAACACTTTGGCTAATGGAGGCGCCCTACCTCAACAATCCAACTTTATAAGCCATTTAGCCAACACCCTTAATAGTACTACGCAAACTACACCAACAACAAGTAGTTATAATGCTACAAAAACTGTTGCAAAATCTTCAAGACGAAATCCAGAACCTCCGCCGCCACCGCGTTTAAGTTCTCCTGGCCCAACACGTGTTAAACCCAATCAAGGTACTGCGCCAATGGATTTGGAAAATGATCTGGATAATGACTCGTCAATGATTTCTACAGCCACGACAACAGCACAAAATGATAATACCGCCAAATTATCCTCAGATAAAATGCCTTTAAATATTCCAGATTCAAGTTTGTATTTAAATGGTTTGTTGGCTGGACAAATGTGTGCGAATCCGGGATTTATGTTTTTTCCTACAAATCCTGCTGCAGGAGCAGCTGCTGCAAATGCTTTAATGGATCCAGCCGCAATGATGGCTGCAATGCAACAAATGCAGCAATATACCGCTTATGCGAATGGTGCACTTAGTGATGCCGCATCCAGCATGGATCCCACAAAATTCTGCCAAACTGGCGTAGGAGGTTTGTACAAAAACTTATGAAAAAGATTTCATAATTATAAACTACTACTTCTAGAAAACTTTAACGGAAATCCATTGGTAACAAAAGAAGTTATAAAAACTAAAAATTGCATGCTATTACCGCCGAACCCGAGTGCTCCTCCACCCACTATACGCGACAGACCACCGGGCTGTCGAACGGTATTTGTCGGAGGTCTTCCAGATGTTATAACCGAAGAAATTGTACGCGAAATATTTGAAAGCTGCGGCGAAATCTCCACATTGCGCATGTCCAAGAAAAACTTTTGCCATATACGTTTCCGTCATGAGGAATCTATTGATCGCGCCATTTATTTGAGTGGCTATCGAGTTCGTATCAACAATACAAATGATCAAGCCAGTTTCGGACGTCTTCATGTTGACTATGCCCAGGCTAGGGATGATCAATACGATTTTGAATGCAAACAGCGTCAGTTACAACGAGAGCAAAGACATCGCGAACGTATGTCCTTTGATCGCTTACGTTCCCAATCTCCTCCTCCCATACCACATTACACAGATCACGAGGCGTCTATGGTCGCTGAAAGCTTACGCAATAACGAGACCTTCGTAAAAGCTGCACAGACGATCACAGTTTGGCTGGAACGTGGTGATTGCACTAAACGCAATGCCAACGTTTTCTACTCAATGATGCAGAGCACTCATGCTCATGTCAGACGTTTGACAGGAGATAAGCAGCAATTGGAAGAGGATTTGCGTAAAGCTCGTGAGAGTTTTCGCAAGCAAATGTTAACTATGTCGACTCAGTGTAAGTTTAAATGTCATAGTTACTACTTTCATTCAGAAATTAAAATGTTTTTTGTTATTGATGTTTGTTACACGGTATGTCGGTGTCATTGAAAAATGGCAATGAGTGATTAAACGTGGAATGTGCTTGGTGCGTGCGTGCGTGTGTATGTGTGCGTTTGGTTAGGGCGTACAATTAGAGCGGTAGATAACAAAGGTACTGAATGAAAATTGAATTTCAAAATAATAACATGACACAATTTTGTGGTGTTTTATATAAATTTATAGAGCAGTTGAAAATATAGAAAAAGATCTTAACCTGTGATATTGTATAAAACAGTAAAAGGTTCATTTAAATATTTGTATATATGTACCAGTATATTCTTTTAAATACAATACATTTGTAGTTGTTAGCATATTTATCAGGATATGTTTGAAGCATACATAAATACATACACATCTACTCACATATGTACATATCGCTCATTTACTCAAACAACGTCATAACTTAAAAAAACCAGGGGGCAAATTACGGCACTCGTTATCGAACGAAATTACAAAATATTTCAATAGAGTTTATATGGGAATTTTTCTAAATTTCGAATCGTATCGAATGCCGTAATTTGCCCCCAGTTTGCCAGAAAACGAGTTTGAAGTTTTCAATTTACACACAACTTAAAGGAAAAAGAAAACAATAGTGATACATACAAATGTATTTACCAAAGGTAAGTCAATAATTGTATACACAATAATCATTTCTCATATTCCATTTCATTAAAAATGCACGTTAAATAGCTGATGTTAATAACAATCTCTGTCCAGGTAGATAGACATGGGTGCTGATGAAGGCTGCACAGAAAAATGCGCATTTGCGCAAGCTAAAAAGTCTATATTAATTTTTATTCTCTTTAGAAAATCACATTAATTAATAAATGAAATGAAAGTACTGAATTTAAGCCAGATTAAAATTATTATTCCTGATTAAAATTCACTTTAGTGAAAAAGAAAACTTTATTTTGCTTGCAAGTGTGGAGTTAGAATAGAATAGAATATGGGAAAGATCTGGTGCAAAGACCGACACTGCGACACCTAATGGATCTTTTGTGCCATAGATATGTAAATTAAATCAATCTCTGTATGACTCTCCTTATGCAAGTCAGCACAGCTATTGGAGAAGCCCGCCTAATATCATCGGAACACAGAAACTCTGAATGAAAGAATGTGTGCCGTTGTCTCGCCATCTTCCAAGCATAAGCGACACAAGGGTGAACGAACCTCGTTACTTTTCCACAGTCCAAAGTGACCAGAAAGAAAACCAGTAACAAGCCGTAAATTATTCCTGCTGAGGCTCAGGATGCCATTATATGTAAATGGCTGCATCAATGCTTTGGCCTGCCTTAAATCAGAAGAAGTCAGCCACATTTCCTTAGCGGTCCAAGTGTGATCTCCTTTTACCAGAGATGTTACATTCGATCGACTTACGCCACAAAACGGCTCTGGGCCCATAAACGGTGCAGCAGAGGCCCTCTTGGCCAGTTCATCCGCTTCCTCATTCCCCGGATGACCGTTGTTGACAGGTATCCAGTAAATGAAAACTTTGTTCCTTTATGAAACATTAACCTACCTGGCTCTTGTTGAAGGCCTAAAATTGTACCTTCGATAGCCCATGGTTATTGCACAAGAACGATGTCTATCCGTTTTTCGGCGAAAACCTTGCCGACTCTCCTTCAGTGTCCTTAGAAGATGCAGCAACTACCCTTTGTAGCTGTGCTCTTCTTTGGTCTTTATTCGCTCTGATCGGGGTATTTTTATGGGTAGGTCCATTTGACCTACTGTCGGTTTTACCGGCTATTACAGCTGCAGCATTACCACCGGATGGACCAACATCTCCAAAAACACCCAAGTTTCTTTCCGTCGGTTTGGTCCGCTCGCTTCGATGCCTGGCTAATGGACTGCTGGATCACACCTGGCTTTGGCGTATTCTTACCAGCATTCACTGTGGCAGCCTTACTAGCGAATGGACCTACATCCTCAGAAACACCAAGTTCCTTACTACTATTATGGGGCTGATGACTTTTACCTTGTCATTTTTAGCACCTTCCTTTTGTGTGTCCTTAATTAACAGGCAATCCGGCCATTTGACTTTACGAGTTTTGCCCAGGAGTTGTCCTCTACAGCCATTATAAGATAAAGGAGTGGACCATCGTTCTTCCTCATCGTTACCTTCCAAAGGTTCACAGTCAGGTTGTTCTGAGCAGCGATGATTGCCAGAATCTTCTCGTCGCTGATATCCTGGCTCTGCGGGAAATAACTTCGCACATAGTGAGACCTGGGATAATCAGGCTTTTCCACTAGTCTTACCCCGAGGTTAAATTTTTTGGCAATTGAGCTGATATTGACATTGAGCCAATCTGCAGTTTTCCAGTTTGTACAGGTGACCATAAGCAAGCCTGTTCTTGGGGCACAGCCATCGAATTCAGGGCAAACATCTCTTATTTCAATCGCTGTGTCATAGCCCCTTTGTCTTGCCATTTGCTCGGATGTCAGAGGATTTGCCGTAATGTCATTGGTCACGACACCAACCCTAACCAATCCAGCGATATGGTAAGCAGATTTCGGACGAGCTTGGGACTGCTGCATTGGGCGGTTAGGGACGTGGCTACTTGAAGGCTTGACTATCTTTGCAATTTGGATATCCTGTTCAAGACCAGAGCCAGCTTCCAAAGTTTTTTTGAAGCGCAGTTTCTCCGAAGCTGAAAACTTGATAAATGGAGCTCCCGCATGGATCTTCACATTGTCCAGACCTTTGCCTATTGTTGTAGCACCTCATATGGGTCTTCAGTTTTGGACTCTTGAAGTCCTTAGGGTTTTGCAATATCGACATGAAGCGTATCAGGTTGCCCAACAGTATTCCCAGTAAGCTTTTCCTTTGGTTGGTACTAATGTATCGGGGGTATTGTTTTTATTAATGCATATATTTTTCTATGAAATATTGTTTTATATTTTGGGGAATGAACAGAACATTTCTAGCAGAGCCCTTGCTAGAGTGGGCATTAAGTAAAACTGGAGTTCCCAGGTCCAGAGTTCGCATACTCACGACTAATCTCCTTATTAGCCACACATTGGCATATGCTGTTCCATCATTAATTAGAGGTACCAGATTTAAGAGTGGATACTAGATCTCCGCCTACTTACAATTAAGCAGGGAACTAAGCAGAGAGCTCCTGTGATCGACCTTTCTTCAACCACCAACATGGAGCGAAGATGTAAGTACACTACCATCAGTGCTTGAAGATACGGCACTCCTAAGAGCGTAGATCCCCCAACATGACTTCTGGCTGATCGGGACATACCTTCCTCCCATGATTCAGACGCCCTCCACCTATTGCAAAACTAGTACAGCACAGACAGCCAGATGAGTATCCAGAACCTTAGCCAAGTACTGTCCTGGGTATGCAAGGCAAAAATAGGACTAAATTGTGGTGTTTGTTACCAGCCGGAACCCACGTGAAGGGTTAAGAGAAGGAATTTGCGCCAGCCAAGTGTTGAGTTAACAAGATATTTGTATGAAATGTTTACACAATATGAAGAACGATATGAGAATTAATTTCATTTTTTGAGTTATGACGTTGTTTGAGTAAATGAGCGATATATATTAATTTTTTTTTTTTAGTTTAATACTTTTATAGCAAATTTCACTGCGAATTTTACGAAAGAAAATGCTTTCGAATTTTTATGTTTATAACTGGAAAATTTGAAAGCATTCTCTTTCGTTTCGAATTACATGCTATTCACCATATTCATAACCTCAAAATTGTGTCAGTGTTATTGGTGAATTGCGTACGTGTTTGTTTTAAAGACAAACCTTTAAGATTGCAATATCTAAAAACAAAATTTCAAAATAATTTTCAACGAGACTTATTAAATACACCAACTAAATTGCAAAATAAGAAAAAGGTAAAGAAAACAAAAATACATAAAATAAGTAATTTTTTAAATGTCCAAAGCCCAGTTCCAAAGTAAAGTGGCAATTTCTGAGGCTACTACTGAAAAAAGGTTTGTACGATGATATAATAATTCTGCGCCTGATTATTTGCGAGCATTTAAATGTAAGGAAGTTCTAAAGAAGAAAAAAAATACAATGGTCAGACTCTTACGAGCGTGTGGAAAATCATTTGAAAAATACTTATAAGCCATAAATATATATTGCATACAAATATGTATTAAACTGAATACTACATTACACTAACACCGATTTAAATATTCACATACATACAACTTTAAAAGAAGAAAAAAAAATGATTCTAGCGTGCTACACATTTAGTATAATTGTACTGAATAAGTCGGACTGACGACTGACTAGCTCTTAACGAGATGAAAAATAAAGTTTTATAAATATTTAGTTTCTAGTTCCTTCTACTTACATATACATACACTCCTCTTAAGTTTGTTGTGTTTGTTTTCTTTATTTTTTTTTTAATAAATTTTCTGTTATTTTTATTATTATGTATTATTATTATTATTATTATTATGTATTATTATTATTATTATTGTTATTCTTATTATTTGAAATTATATACTATTATTGCCTATTATATTATATACTATATATATATTCAGTCACTCAGATTGAAAAAGTGTTTAATGCTGCTAGTCACAAGAAGGTTTGGGACCATTTCACCAAAGCCCAAAGAAAAAACATCGATCAATGGAAAAAGTTGGCCACGGTATGTATTGTTTAACCAAAAATTAAAAATGTAAGCTTCTAATACCTTAAACAAACATCTATTATTATTAACTTTTCATATTGTTTATACTTTCTTTGTTGTTGTTGTTAATATGTACTAACACACATTTTTTAAATATTGTAATTATTTTATTTATTTTTATATTTTTTATATACGAGTACTACCTGTATTAATTACATTTTGCTTGTTCATTACTAAATTCACATTTGTTTATATTTAAATTTGAAAATATTTTCGATTAATAACGTTAGTTGAAGTGCAAAATCATTTAGCTACACTCTTTGAAATGTTATAGGAGATATAAGAAACTAGAAAAAAAAATTATTCAAGTGACTGAAGTTAAGTTTCTTTATTTTCATTTCTTTTTTCTTGTTTTTTTTTCACTGTTCGCAATCGAGCCTATTCATAGGCCTTATACTCGTACAAGGTGGGCCAAAAGAAGTCATCCGATGTTGTTTGGCTTTAATTTTTTTTTCTATGTAAATGGAAAACTTCGATTCTGTTTTTTGATTATGTTTACTTGAGCCTTTAGAATTTTATTGGTCAAGTCGAGAAGATGATATCGGCCAAATGGGTGCCGTCACGATTGATTGCTCGTTTTATGGCATTTTTTATCACTTCGGCGAGAACTTCGGGCGACAGATTCTCGCACTCGTGTCGAATGTTGTTCTTGAAGGCTTGCAGGGTCTCGGGCTTGTTCACGTAAACACGGGACTTCAAAAAACCCCACAAAAAAAAGCCTGGAACGGTTAAATCGGGCGATCTTGCGGGCCAGTGTAAATTGCCAAAACGATAGATGCGGTGTCCATGGCTTGTTCACTTGTATTCTACATCTGTCTAGTTCACAAATGTTAAAACAGATTTGACATTGGCCGCCATTTGCAAAAATAAGAGCATCTTCCAATAGGGTGATTTCTTTTGGCTCACCTTGTACAATTGCTTAGTATATTCACTACGGATATTTATTTACATTGATAATTTACGCTAAAAGATTGAATAGTATGTGCGAACTTCAAGGGACTGATCAAATTTGTTCGTTTTAAGCGAAGTTCGTTTTAAGTGAAGACATAAAGAAACCATTATTGTGTGTGCACATGTCTTTTTTTTAACACTTTGGCTATTTATTTATTTATTAAAACAATTTTAGAACATTGTAGTCTTTAAAAAATAAGTTTATTTAGTTTTAAAAAAAATCAGTTATTTTAGTTTGCTTAGTATTAATATTGCCTTCATTTATATACACTTCCACTTGGGCCAAGTGGTCAAGACTTTGTTGTGGAGTGTCGCGAGACTGAAGAAAATTTCTTACACAGCTTACGCTACACATTGCATCCATTGTAGTAGTAGCTCGGATTGGCTCTTCGTTGTCCATTTCCATATCGTCATCAAGGTCGTCATCACCAGTGCAAACAGTCTGCAAAATAGCTGCATGGGCCAGTACTTCCGTTGTTAGAAGATAATTTTTTATTACCATCTGTAAATGTTCCCATTAATTTTATTAATGTCAGATCATCCTCGGAGTTAAATCCATCTTCATTGTTGGTAAATCCGCCGTGCCGAAAGCAATTTGCAACTGTAGTTTTGCTGACTTTTGTCCATGCCATATGCAAGAAATTGATTGCGTCCAGTATGCTTACTTTAAAGTTATCTTCACTCATGTCAACCGAATTGACAATTTTTGAAAGAAGCAAGTGGCGATATTTACTTTTCAATGCGTGAATAACACCTTGGTCCATAGTTTGCAAAACTGAGCTTGTATTTGGAGGCATAAACACTAGTTTAATGCACTCTAAGACTTTTACATCTGGATGAGCAGGGCAGTTGTCTACAAGCAATATAATTTTTCGATTAGCACGGCGTAAATCGTAGTCCCATTCTTTTAGCTCATTGGCGAAAATTTCGGATGTCATCAAAGCCTTTTTATTTGCTTGATAATTAACTGGTAATTGTTTTTAAATGTTAATGTAATGTTTTTAAAGCACCTGGGATTTTTTGATTTTCCGATTACTAAAAGTTTTCGTTTCTCTGTTCCCGTTTTTTGTTCATGGCAACACACTTCTTGGTTCGTTTTAAGCGAAAAAAAGAACAATTTACATGCAAAAAAAGTTTGTTATAACCGAAAGTTCGCTTTAAGCGGGTTCGTTATAAGTGAAAAAGTTTTCATGGTTTTATAGAAATAAAAGTTCGTACTTTCAAAAATGGTTCGTTTTAGGCGAAATTTCGTTTTAAGCGGGTTCGCTATAAACGAAAAATACTGTATTTATATAAAGGAATGTATAGGTCTCTTCACTTACTTTCCTAGCAGAGACTTGTAACGAGAGAGCAAGGCAGAAATTTACAAAATTACTCTCCCAGATACGAAAAAGTAAATGAGCGCTTTAAGGCTCAGTTAGCCGACTGTAATGTAATGTAACTGTTTCCTACTGTTGCAGTTACGTTACATTACCGTCGGCTAAGTGAGCCTTTACTTGTAGAAACTTGCAATAAAATTTTATTAATGTCAGAACCATGGATGAAAATCATGATACAATTGTACTTTTTCTAATGTATTTTGGATAATCTTGTTTGCTAATATTTTAAATTAAAAAATTTTTACAAATCGACATGAAATACTTTACACAGCTTCATGTATTATTTACTATTTTTTATGCATTTTTCATTATTTTTTAATTCTATTCCATTAACAAATACAAAAAACCCATTTTCCATCTCTGATCAAATATGATAAACAAACAAAATTCATTGACAATAAAATTGAATTTATATGGCTTAATGAAAGAAAAACAATAAATTAAGAAAATACGCTTTCTTTTTACATACGTATACATATTTTTTCAATAAAGAAATTCACATTTTTGAGTTTTCCTTTTTCAGATATTTTTGAAATAATTAATTTGAAAACAATACGCAAAACAGCTGTTTGAATAATTATTGCAAGTAAAAATTTTACTTGTAAAAACTTGCAAGAATTTTTCTGCCTCTCAATTTTTTACGCTCTTTCGACGCTCTCTCGTTGCAAATTTTTTGGGTTAATGAACTTTTTCTAGTAACAATTGTTAAAAATTTTTAAAAATTTTTAGTAAATGAACACAACTTATGTAAATAATGGAGAAAAGTTATAGAGAAAGGAAAAAAGAAGTGTTCAGCTTTGACATTGATCAGCTAATTTTTTAAATTTTTGTGGTAAAGTTTATATTATTAGTTGATTTCATTGACAATACGATTTATTACCAGCTTTTTGAATGTATACAGAGAATGTGTAAAGTTTTTAAGTCGTATCGGAAAACTGTTCCATACTCTTCCTACTCAAACCAAAAATGATCTTTCATATGTATATAGCGCAAGTTATTCTTGGGATTATTATCTGTGGGTTTCTGGAGCTATGGGAAAAAACGAATATATTACATAAGTATGGCGGTATGCCAAATTTTATAGTCTTGTAAAACAGCAGTAGCGATCTCATCTTAAATGCCTCATTAGTTTTTACTTTTCGTTGTCGTTCTGTGCCGTTCTTTTCTGTATAAAATATTTTGCAATTACTTTTTCTGTGCAAGGAATGAGCTGGCAACCTATAGAACTGGTTTTAGTTGTATACAAAATTTCACAACAAACTAATACATACACACTTTTGGCTGTCACTTGACGTTGAATTCTACTTTCTACAGATTTGTCCGCAACAGAACAGAACGAAAAAGGAAAAACAAACCACACATACAGACTTTCAAGTGAACAGAAACAAAACAGCTGCTTCTTAACGGAACAGCACGTACAAACTAATTCTGCCTTTAGATATTCCTGAAAACTACAGCTAAAAAAATTATTTTTGTGGTCATGAACATGTAATTAACTGATATACGTACTCGTATGTATCTAATAACACGATGTGTGATCCTTTTCAGTTTTAATAGCTCACTCAAAGAACATCCAATAATTACCTCCAAACCATATAAAACGTGGGGAATCAAAGTCGTTCTGGCCACAGTTTCTCTAACCTTAGTTGGAAGATGTCTGCCGGTGTTATACAACCTTTTAAGCGTTTAAAATATTAGATTCCAGGATAGATAAGGTTTTAGTAATGTCGTTAAAAAATAATGTAAACAATGTGGGGCTTAAGATCGAGCCCCGAGCAACTCCATTTAAAATATTTCTAATATTATTAAAGGTGCCATCACAATCTACATATTGACTTCTTCGCGATAGGTAAGATGAGATTAGTTTACATGAGGTGGATGAGAACTTAAATGAATCGTGTAATTTTTGAATAAGAATGTTGTGATCAGTAGTATCAAAAGTTTTAGAGAAGTCCAATTATACTAATACGGAAAACTCGCGATTATTAAAACCGGATTAAAAATAATGTGCAAAAACAAAACTGGAAACCGGATAACCAGTTTTTCGCTTTCGAATAAGTTTTATTTTCGAATACTTCGGCATGCCGGTTTTTTGTTAAGTTTTTCATGAAAAACAATTTACATATAGTATTATTTCTCTTTGAAATTCACTGCTTCCCAATTTTTACAGAAGTACAAAGCAAAATAAATGCTCAAGTTTGACAGATGGAACTTAGTTGACGAACGCATTGTCGGTCTTTTTAATAAATTATAAGGAATCTTCGAAAAGTCACGGATTCATTGATCTTCTCTATTATAAGTTATTTTTTTATTTAATATATTTGTATATCGTAAGCTCAATTAAAAAACCATGTTACGGGCAAAAAAAAAATAAATAAAAATCGATGGACTCTACCCTGCATTTCGAAACGAAAGAAAATGCTTTAAAATTTCTATATTAATACTAGTCCCCGTACAGATTTGCAATTTTTATTGCAGCAATTCTTGATTTTATTGGCAAGAGAGGAGAGAAGATTAGGGAGGGTCAGTTTTGCAATTTGCACTTGTTGATTTGTAGGTGTATTTGACGTTTTGTTTTATTTTATTTCTTCAGTTGTTTGAGAAACACAAAATATAACAAAAATTAAATAGAATTGTTAATTTTTCAGGGAAATTTGTGGTGTAATAAAATTTAATGAAGTAATTCAGTAAGAAGATTTAGGACGTTTTTGTATGAAAATACTTTTGAGTTCTTTTTTTTTGAATTCTTTAAATTATTTTCTTTAGAAATGGTTGTTGTCTTAGGTTAAGTTAGGTTAGGTTAGCAGGCTGCTGGTAAGGAAGGGTGAAATTTAGAGTCCAGCAGACTTGGGTCCAATACAATGATCCCTTTGTGCTGCCTGTTAGTTGAAGAGAAGATAGTCAGAGAGGGTGATAGGGAAGAATAGTGATAGAGTAGACAGGTGATGAAGGAAGAGATGGAGAAGGAAAGCTTCATTCTTTTACAACTCTGCTTTTTGCACGCTTTTTGATGAGGCGTATTAAATTTTTAAGCTCTGCTTAGTAGCCATTTTTATTTTATTGGTTATTTTACTTCGTCAATGATTCTGCTACACAACGAAGGAGGGCGCTCTGATGTTACATTAGGATTAGTATCTGATGAAGTCGGTGTAGTTTTTAGTGACCAGTGCCTTATGCCTGCATCACTAGAACTTTTCCCACAACAACTGATACAAAGGACACTAATGCACATCAGGAAAATGCGTGGTATTGTTATTTTCAATGACTTTCAGAGACCGCGCTCGAACCCAGGACCTTTTGGTTTTGTAGTCAACGTGCTAACTACTTCAGCCAAATGCCACCCTCTGGTTGTTGTCTTTGATAATGGAAAATAAAAATATTATTACAATGTTTTTAAAACATAAAAATTAAATTAAAGTATTATACAATAGTTTGAAAAATATTTGAAAAAATATGTGTTTAGAGTAAAATCATAAAGCAAATACACGAACCTTCTAGCATGGACAATAAATAATAATTGTTTTAAAGAATCACAACTGCGGTTTGTTTTCGTCCATAAACAAGACAATACAATCGTCGAACAGAATTAGGGCATAATTTATAATTGCAATACTCCAATTTATAATGGGACACTTATGCAATTTCAATGCAGAATTTTAAAAAATTGCAACAACAAAAATTGCAAAAATTTCAATTCGAAAGCATTTCGTTTCGAATTACTGGGTAGACCCCCGGATTTTGCTATTCTTGCGTGTGATATGAAAAATTATTGCCACTAAAAAAATATAAAGATATTGGTATTGTAAACGAAATTTAAAAAAAGGAGAATTACATGAGTTTTCGTTTAAGGTGACGATATGTACATATGTATGTATGTATGTATTTTATGTAAATATTTTTTAATTAAAAATTAAATTAATTTAATTTTAAAATTGTAATCTTAAGATTACAAATAATTCTTAATATTTTAATTAGATTCTTGGAACTACTAAAAACTAAAATAACTTTAAAATGATAATAACACACAGTGTGACAGTGGAAGAGTACTCAGGGACAGTAAATAATAATTATTCTAGCCGATGGCCTTGGCAGCCAGTGCTATCAATGTATATATTATTGTTATATTTTATATAATTTTAATATCAAGTAAATAAATAAATAAATAAAATGTTTGATTTTTATTTTTTAAGCAGAAATAATTTTTATTTTTGACTTGACATTTCTGATTTTTATTTATGGGCAGAAATAACTCCTATTTTTTGATTTTTATTTTTTTCGAGCAGAAAAAAAACAGTTATTTCTGCTCAAAATGATAAAAATCAAAATATAACTGTTATCTTTTGACTTTTATTATACAATTCATAACAGTTGCGGTCCCTGAAAATACTTTTAAAAAGATATAGCGTAAATAAATTATTTGATCATATTTAGAGCTTCGATTGCATGCTGAAAATCGGGAGTTATTGACAAAATACAATTTTTGTGAACCAAAGTACTTTTCTCACAGATTCGAAAATTCTAAGCCGTGCTGAATAAAAGAAAAGTTATCTTTCATGAGAACATCTGAACAATTTCAAATATATATATATGAATATTTCCACAGAAAATTCCACCGACACCAATAAATTAAAATTGTTCAAAATACTCTGTTTTATCATATTTTCATAGAAAAAAATTCAAGATTTAAAAAAACGCTCAAGAAACTATGCCTACAAACAGAGATATTTAATGCAATTAAAATAAAATAAAACTTGCTGAAAAATATGAAAATTTGTGCTCGTGTTCATGTGCGACATCGTAAGTCTAGGTTAGCTTAGGTTAGCAGACTGCTGGTGAAAAATTAAATCTAGGAGTCCAGCTCACTTGGGTCCAATACGATGATCCCTTTGTGCTACCTGTAAGTTGAGAGTAGTGGAGAAAAGGGGGATAGGGAAGAAATTCCAAGATGTAGATGAAGTTTCTTGAGGATAAAAGAGAATAAAAGAGAAGAGAAGTGGGTCAGGAAAGGGTGAAGTGTGTACACATGCCATAGAGGACGGTTAACGGCCATACCAGCCGCTGCTCCTAATATATAGACTTAAGTTCTTGAGTCCTATTTCCGATAACTCGGACAGGCTATTGAAGGATATTCTGCCTAGGAAGCGCAGACGGAGGTCCTCCAAAGCGGGACAGAAGCAGAGGAGATGCGAAATGCTTTCCTCCTCTTATTCATCATTGCAACTGTAGCAGTAATCATTGTACGGGAGATCCATACGTTTAGCATGTGTTCAGAAAGTGCAGTGGCCGGTCAGTGTTGCCAGAAGATTCCTCAAGTGCTTCCTGGTGAAGCTAATGAGGTTTTTAGTTCTGTGGAGGTTTAGGCGAGGACAAAGGGTTCTCGATATAATACAGGTGGGCTCCTTGCGATATCTGTCTTGAGCTGAGTTGAGAAATGCATCATCGAAGCATCTCCAGAATGCGAGCGGTAGCCCACAGAGATTGTCAATATCGACTACTCTGAGTAGGATTCCCCTCTTTGCCGGGTCATCCGCAACTATGTTGCCTGAATTAGTCCCGTGTTCATGTACCCAATATAGTGTGATCGATGAAGCTTATCTAGGGCTGTGCAACATTCTTAGAAAAGGAATGATGTGGAGTACACAGCTGCGAATGGACTTGATTGCAGATTGGCTGTCCCTTATTATATGGATATTTCTATTATGTATCCGATAACAACTTAGCCAGTGTGTTGGTCTTTTAATGGCGGATATCTCTGCCTGTAATATACTACATTCGTCCGGAAGCCTGAAGGACTTTTCAATATTCAAGACGGGTGGTCCGTGAAATCCTGCACGGCTCTGTCCATTGGGAAAAACCCTTCTGTCAATCAAATACCAAACTTCCTATTGAAGTAGGGTTTGGGAGTACAGTAGTCAATGAGTTCAGGTATGTTGTTTGCTGTATTTAGAATGCTAGCATAACCCCATGGTCTATAGTTCCATGCACCTATTGCGTTTAGTCTAACGACAGTATGTAGAGCTAGTTTCCCAGCTGTTAAGTCCACCGGAAGATCCAATAGCACCTATTATCATAAGTGCCATTTTGCTAATTCTAGTGCTTTCCACCAGACTGAGATTCCGTAAAATAGAATAGGTTTTATGACCATCTCCAGTATCCAACCGACTCCTTTGTGGCTTATTCCCCAAGTATAGACACCTTCGCTACTCTCGCCTGAAGACTTTATCTCCAGGAAAGTTTACTGTCAAGGATAACACCCAGATATTTGGCACTATCCGACAATGTTAGGGTAATGCCATTCAGTCTTGGGTGATTGAAGTGGGGGACTTTGTATCTCCTGGTAAAGAGCACTAGTTCTGTTTTGGTCGGGTTGACACTGAGGCCGCTCCTAGAGCACCAAGCACTTACCTCATTTAGTGCAGTTTCTAGTATTTGTGGTAACGTATCTAGGTTAAATCCTGATATTGCTATCGCTGCATCATCAAGGATTCCATTTTTTTGAGCACATTGTTGACTGTCACATTCCACAACAGTGTTGATAGCACACCACCCTGAGGCGTGCATCTGTGGGCCTGCCTAGTGATGGTAGCCGTTCCTATGGTGGAAGTGATAGTTCTGCGTAGTAGGCAATTTTCTATGAGCTAATAAATCTCGCGGTCAACCCCCAGCTCTCTAAGAGACTGAATGATTGCCGTCGGATCAATATTATTAAAGGCACCTTCAATGTCCATGAAGGCTACCATGGTATAGTTTTTATGCTCCAGTGACTTCTCTACGTATCCTAAGTGAATTTAAGGCAGTCGCAACCGATTTACCGTTGGTATAAGCGTGAAAGTAGAGAGCTATCTACGATTGTTCTAATATAAACATCCATCACTCTCTCAAGGGTTTTTAGAAGGAAGTTAAACTTATGGATCTAAAATCCTTCGCCTTGGTGTGTGATGCCTTCCTTCCTTTGAGGATAAAAATCACATTACTTTTAGTTCATGCAATTGGAATATATGACCATACGATGCAGGCCTTATACATATGTAGCAAGTAACCATGGAATTACTAGATTTACGTTATGTTGTAGATCCGCGGAAATAATACCATCCGCCCCTGAAGATTTGAACGGGTGGAAGCTTTTAAGGGCGCATTTCACTTTCTCCACAGTAATGTCGATGGATGCATGTGCCGAAAAATGGGTATCGATTAGGACCTTTAGAGAATCGTTACTGTGGTCCAGTTTCCATCATTATTTTGGATGTAGCTGAGTATCGACGGCTTTTTCGCTAGGATTTTATACAGTCTGCTAGTCTCGGAGTAAGGTTCTAGATTACTGCGAAATTCTCTCCAAGTTTTGCGTTTCTGACTTCGTTCTTGAAGCTTTGTAAAGTGAACAGTTTCCTGTGCTCTTTGTTTCATTGAAAAGTTGTCTGCAGTTTTACCGAGTTTTTGCTATTCTTCCTGACCGCCAAGGTAGTCTGCGAGTTGAGCGTTACCCTCAGTATATTCGGTGGGCATGCAATCAAGTTGGTTAGGATTTGGTCCTGTATCCCCCAATCTGTTTTCCGTCTATTGACATATAATGTTGAATGTCTTTTCGATATGCGAACTGTGAATGTCAGATAGCGATGGTCAGAGAATGAGCACGAATTAAATGAACGTGTATCGCACTAACACCTCATGTCTATTGGAGATTACGAAAGTGGGTTCTGAACCCTGATTTGATACTGCTAAGTTGTTATCAATAATAAAATCAAAAATACACTCTCCTCTTTCATTAGTATCCGAGCTTCCTCAGATTCGGTGATGTGCATTAGCGTCAGCACCTATTATTATAAGAGTAACGCATGTGTTGGCTTCCTTGACCAATTTTTGGACCATTACATTGGGTGGAGGATCGATATGATCGTAGGCCATGTAGCAGGATAGAAGCCACATTGTGGATTCCCCTGTCTCCCATGCCACAGCTACTGTATCTACATCACTAAAATTAGATAGAATGAAGATATTGAAGTTGGTTTTAACCATAAAAATAAATTACATAAAAAAATTTTATGAGCAAAAACAGCGAGAAAATAATGAGAGTTGCATACGGTGAAGAGAGAAATTGAAGGAAGCTGAATTATTACTGCAAAACCATAAATTAAATTTTAAAAAAATTTGATACCGAAAAAGTGCTCAAAACCAAACTTAGCACCAATTATAGATATAATTTAGAGCTATAGGTAAAACTTTTGATCGATATAAAAATCTGTTTATCCAAAAAGTTTCAATCAAAATCATGTTTTAGCAATAACTTTCAATTTTGAGGGTGCAATCGAATTTTAAAAAAGACTAAAAGATCCACCCAACCAGGCGTATAGTCTCCATGTAGTCGTTTTTCAAGCATAAAATGTATGTTTAATTTTTTGTAATATTTATAATAAAAATTATGTATAATATTAAATATTACTAACCAAAAAAGTTTTTCAAACACAAACAATTTCAATAATATCTTTTTACCTCATTAAATATATATTATAATTTTACATTTTTAAGTTTAAAAATATCATTCAATTCATTATTCCATTGCTTAGAACATTATTTCTTAAATAATTCTATAACTTAATTTTTTTGAGTGTAAACGTTTTAAAATAAGTTAAACGAGCTTTAATTTCTGAAATGTCAGAAATAAAAGTATCTAGCGAATGAACTGGACTTTTAAAAACGTTTAACAGCATTTAAAAAGTTGTGTTTTTTTAAAGGTCAAAGGTAAGTACACAAACATCAAAAAAAAAAAAAAAAAAAAAAGGCAATGAAGGTATATTAATGAAACTTTTTATTTAAAAGAAGAAGGTCTTATAAGCAATATTTACAAATAAATATAGTAGTATAATTAAAATAAATTAAATAAATAATTTTATTGCTAAAGCAGTAATTACATGTGTGACCTGTCTATTTGTTATCAAAAATTTAGGAATTGCGCTCCATACAAATTGAAGATGATGAAATGGAAATGTCAGATGATGATCGTGATTATCCAACAGCATCGCACACAAAACGCAAACGCTGTGACAGTGATAATTTGAAGGTAATCCACTATCGTTTATGCTAAGCAAAATGAAAGTAAAAAAAATTTGTTTTGAAGGAGGAAAACGACTCTTTGCGTCATCAGTTGGACGCCATACGCCATGAAATGAGTCTCGAAAGTACTGATCTCAAATATAATAGTGAATTTCGTGAAAAGCAAATGAAAGTACTGCAAGAAACCATACGCAACATGCAGACACAATTGTTGCAAACGAAAATGCGCGAACAAAAAGATGCCAAAACTATAGAGCAATTAGAGAAACGTCTGAAAGAGGCCGGAGTTAAACAGCTGTTGCTCAAGACTAAAATACGCGAAACTAATGAGAAACTAAAGGAACGTGGGGCCTGTGCCTCAATACATTCAGAATTGAGTGAAGTACAAGAAGTGGAGGAGGAAGCTAAGAAACTAGATAATTCGCAAATTATCGATATTGATGTGGATAAAAGTGACGATGAGGTGAAGATTATTGAAGAACATAGAGAATTTAAAGAAATTCGCGAAAACTCCAAAGAAATCGAAAAGCTCAAGGATTTGAAGGACCCAGAGGAGAAACAGGACGAAGAGCACAAAGATGAGCAAGTGAAGACCTTGACTCCAGAAATAGCTGTTGATGATAAAAAGCCAAATAACAAATCATCCACAAGTGACATCGAGGTAAATCTATTTTCTTTTTCTAAAATTAATTTTTTCTTTACTATTTATTCTTTTTTGTTAAGCCTTTAAATTTGGGAGAGGCTAAACTTATAGCATTGACCACAGCCTATTTGTTAATACAACCCTGCGGTTCGTCAACGCAGTCAATTTGTGCATATATCAAAAACATAACTAAAGATACTCAACTTCAGGAGCCACATTTAAATGGAGTTCTGCAAAAATATTCAAACATATTCCAAACAAATAAACTCGTTGAAGAGTCCATGGATGCCAAAGATCATCAGGACGTGTTATGGAAATGCTGTGCTTTAGTTATGCAAACAAATTCATAATTTTGTGGAGACTATTGATATTAAATGCAAAATTCGAAACAGTCAATTTATAAAAGAGACCAGTTTTAAAATTGATAAACATTGAAGCAAGCTTTTTTGACACTGTTTAGATATACGAGTATGTATATCAAATAAATATAAGACATTAGACAAGGCACATTCATTTCCAGGTACTATCAAGATTACAAAAATACAACAATGAAAAAAAAAACAACATGGCTTTTTAGTTGAGCCAAAGTGTCAAAAATAGAATTTGTTTAACAAAATAAAAGTAACAATTATTCACATAAAGTTGACAAAACATTTTTTCACTGCAGCTACCACTAACAAAATTTGCAATGTTTAGCACTTAAAAAAAATTTTATTCGTTTTTTCATATTTTTAAATTTGTTGACAAAGAATTTTTTTAATAAAATATTTTTCATGTTGAAATTTTTTTTTAAATTTATTTTTCGTAAACAATTTGTTAAGCTTCCTTTCAAATTTTAATTTAAAAAAAAAATAGCTCAGCTGCATCTTGGCTACTAGCTGGTGAATGTGCCTTGATATTATAAGAAAAAACAAATCAACTACTAATTCAATTAACAATTTAATTGGAATTGATAATATCAGAAATACGAAATTATAATTTTTTAAAAACTGTTTCTTATTATGTACGAGTACATACATGTAAGAGAGAAATTAATAAAGAAATTAACTAATATGAAATACATATTTTCAAATTACAAAAAAAAAAAATTGTGTCATCATTAAGTTTTTTTCAACAATAGTTGCGTTTGAGTACTTTTCCAGTAAAATCCAGTAACTGAGTAATTAATTACTGAGTAATTTAAAGAAATTACTCTCAATAAAAAAGTTTGCATATGAAAGTACGCGAACGGAAAAAAATGTATATAACAGAGAAAACAGTGCCTAATAAATACCTCATAAAATAGAACAAAATTAATAAGATATCTCTATGTTTTTTTTTCAATAAGGAAATCTTATTAATTTAATAAGGAAAACCTTTTTGAAAAAATCAAGAAATCTTTTAATTATCTTATTGATTTTTTCAAAAAGGTTTTCTTGTTTTAATTAGGCGACCTAATAAAAAATAAAAAAATTTTTCTTATGTCTTTATTCTTTGTATATACTTATGTATGTATTTTCATTTAAATTCTATACCATATACATATGTATGTATGTAGTATATGTATGTAGATGTTATTTATTTATACATACATGCATACATTATATTATCCCTGCAGAAAACATGGGGTTAAGTGTCCCCAAGTCACCACTTTTGTCGACTATATTGGTGACATTGTCAAACGAGCGTCTACATATTAACATTGTTTTTGATGCGTAGAAAATATTTTGTCAGATACACACAACTATGCTTCTTCTTAATGTTTTATTGGTTTGTTGAAAATACAAGTGGCTTCAAGCAAAATTCAAGTTTTTATGAAAATTAGTTTACGAAATCAATATAAAAGGCAAATAAAAAAATGTATTAAAAAATAATTCAAAAAATCAAATAAAAAGAAATTGCAAAAGACAAATAAAAAGCAATCCATTTTGTAATTATAAAAATAAAAATATTTTAAAATGAAATAATTGTGGACATTTTTATGAGCCTGTAGAAGATTTTGTGGGATCAGTTAAAAAGTCCAGTCCAGTAAGTCCAGATTCATACGTAAGTGTTTGATTTTAATAATTCGACGGAACCTTGAATTTTTCATTTATATTTAATACAAACTAAATCCTTACTTGCTGAACGAATGTTCCCTTTTTTTATTTATTTTTTTTATTAAATCAAAAATTTTTAATAAAATATTCAGTTTTATTATCATTACAATTACTAAAATGTACTAGTGACTATCTCTTTCCAATGTCTCGATATGGTCCCAAAAGAAAAATACCTACTCAGTAGTACCAACTTTAGTTTAGTTGCTTTTCAATGACACGTACATGCTAAATGTCTATAGCAAAAAGCATTGTCTGGGGTACAATTCGTCAGTAGTACTGGTGACAAAGTCACTAGTAAATCACTACAATTTCACTATTCGCATTTTCTGCAGGGATATTCTTAATTAACTCACCATACATACATATTATTACTTGAGAGGAGTCAAGCATTGAACCAGCAACCTTCTGACTGATAGACAAGCACTCTAACCAATATGCTAACAGGCAGCCTGAATCCGCATTGAAATTATTGTACAAAAATGCTTATATATACAAAAACGATAAAGATCATGAAAAAAATTGTCTCTATGTTTATTTATAGATATGAAATAAGAAGAAACCTAATAAAATCAAGATTTCCTTATTAAAAAAATTAATAAGATGCTATACACATAATCATATAGGAACCTATTAAAAACAATAAGGAATACCTTTTTGAAAAAATCAATAAGGCAACCTGATCAAATCAATAAGAAATCCCTATAGTTTACAATTTATAAGAAAACCTAATAGAATCAAGAAGTTTTTCACTATGGATTATTTTGGTAACAAAAATAACGGAAATTGAGTAAAAAAAATTGTGAATAACAAGATTTCTTCTCGATTTTATGTGGTTTTCTTCTTGATAAAATTAATAAGATTTATCACATAAAAATAATAAGGAATCTCTATGAAAAAATCTTCGCTTCTTTCTGCTGGGATACCCCTTAGCCTAAAAACGTTTCATAGAGAAAGTCTTCTTGATTCTATTAGGCAGTTTTTTCTCTGTGTACAACAGCTGATTGGCAATTTTGGCGCTAAAAAATTATACATACGAGGTTTGCTTAAAAAGTATCGTGAATTTTGAATTTTCGCGGGTTAAGTATATTCGAATTTTAATTTTTTTGTGGCATTATGTTGGTACTCATGTCTCTCACTGATGCCGACAATTTCGGCCATTTGGAATGTTCAGTTAATTGTTGACAGCTGCTTTGCTTGCACGTGTTTTATGCGTAACCCGCGAATATTCAAAATTTGGCGATACTTTTTGAACACACCTCGTACATATGCACATACGAGTATATGCAAAAAAATATACAAAACAAAAACATCTCTAAACCGTAAAAAGTCAATAAAAACATACATATGCAATTTACTCAACTTTCCTAATTTTAACAGACAACAAATCTGTAGCAAAACCCTTGAAATTCACTATACGATGTGGAATATAATATCCGGCTAAATTGGCAAAATACCCTGTGTATCGTCTAGTGCCTGTTGCTACAATATTGGACATGGTGCATTTTGTTTTAATTATTTTTGGAAAGTACGAACCTTTTACGTGACATGTATACTTTTCACCGATCAGGATTCGTAACTTTTGTACCACTCCGCTCTTCTCAAGCCACTGGATGAATGCGTTTGGAACAATCGATACAAATTTTCCCGCAGGGTATTTATAACAAAATTATAAAAATTACTAATATCAGCAAAGAGAAGAGTAACCTCAAGGGAAAATTAAATGGGAACTTGGAATTGACATCACTAGCGCGGCACAAAAAGTGCGCCTATCTAGTTCTGGTCCATAAAAATTATCTACTATTAAATACTTGTGTACTTATTAAAAATCAATTAAAAATTTTTAACAACTAAACAATTACTCTATGCAACAAAGTGAGACTTTTTGAAAAACACACGGACTGGTCAGTATAGGTTCGATAGTACTACCAAAGGGTAGTAAAACCCAATACTCAGTTGGGCGATTTTGGTGACCAATTTTTTTTATGGGCCTCCAAAAAATGGTGTCATCAGTTTTTGGCCAACAGCTATTTCAGGCTTAGTGATAGCGCTTAGCTATATATAGCAATAATGTAGCTTATAGTCTACCAAACAAATCTTGTTAACATCTTATGCCAAAAAAAATATTTCTTCGTGCACTTTTTGTGTAAAAATTAAGAAAAACAATTTTTGTTCACTTTTTTCAGAATAATTTAAAGGGACTTTTAAATTTTTTTGGCGTCGAAAAATTATGAAAAACGAGACTTTTTGAGGTAAAAAGTGGTATTTATGAGCTATTAAGGTGCCTAGATATGTTCAGATTGTATTGATATGTTTACAAAAGTTGTTCAGCTTTATCGCAGCTACAACTTTTGCAAATATTGTTAGCAAAAATTTAGGAGTCCCTTTAAGTTACTCGTATTCTGAAAAAAGTGAACAAAAATTGTTTTCCTTAATTTTTGCACAAAAAAGTGCACGAAGAAATATATTTTTTGGCGTAAGATGTTAACAAGATTTGTTTGGTAGACTCTTAAGGTACGGTCACACTTGTCAAACATTTGCCCAATAAAGCGTAACCAACAAACACTAATGAAAAAAGTTTTGATCCAGACACTTGTTTATCATATTAAACAGTTTCGAACACAACTAATGCACCATGTCATAGAATCCAACAATATTGGCTACTCTTTAACTTGACAAACTTTTGTCTGAATTGAAAGATTTTTCATTAGCATT
Source organism: Nowickia ferox (assembly GCA_936439885.1). Lineage (NCBI taxonomy): Eukaryota > Metazoa > Arthropoda > Insecta > Diptera > Tachinidae > Nowickia > Nowickia ferox. Next base: position 28,762,668 of record OW387024.1, read on the forward strand.
TAGTGGTTACGCTTTTTTGGGCAAATGTTTGACAAGTGTGACCGTAGCTTTAGCTACATTATTGCTATATGTATGTATATATATATAAATAAATATAAATATATATATATATATATATATATATATATATTTATTTATTTATTTATTTGCCTGAGATTTTAAATATAATTAATCCATATAAATGTAAATCAGTAAGTGTATAAATTTATTACTAAAATTCAAAAATAAAATAAGTTTTAAAATGTTAAATCATAAGCATGCGCTCACAGAGATTATCGGCTCCCCAGCAAAAAAATTAGATAAGAAAAAGTATGTTAAGGCGTCGGTTGGTTACTGGTTTGATGTATGAAACAAAAATGTGTTTTCGAGAAAATCGATGAAGAATGTTTAGTTCATTAGTTTTATAAAAATACACGATAGAATTTTTTGTTTAATAATAAAAGTAATAGATACATACATATGTTTTTTATTCAAACTTAAACTTTATAAACTTTTTACATCCAACATGAAAAGTTATTAGGATTTAAAGAAAAAATGACAAAAATCTTTGTCAACGCATGCCACAATCATAACAACAATATTTTTCACTACTTGTTCAAGTAGGTTAAATTACTGTATATATGTATTTAAGTAGAAAATATCAATTTTATTCATAGCCCGTTCAGCGTGTCACGAAATCAAGTAATTCCAAGTTGAAATTACGCATGAAATATAATAGGTCCGTTTGTTTACTTTTCCAGTAAAATCCAGTAGTTGAGTAAATTTTGGGAAATTTTAAAATTTTACTCTCAAGAATGTCTCTTGCACAAAAAAGTACGCGAACGGAAAAATCGCACAAATTTGCAGGTTAATCAAAACAGCTGATCATAGTGTTGTATAATATGTGTGGTTTTGACTACCCATCAAATACATATTTTTGGTAATTGATGCATGCGTTTTTATAATTATAAATTTGAAGCGATATATATTTCTAAAATAGAAGTTTTGTGAAAGCTTTAGCTTGTATTTGGTTTTTAGTTGTTATTCTGGATAAATGGCATACGAAAATACATAAATATTTTATTTCTGATAGTCGTTACCTTGAATAGTATGCAGAAATAAGTATTCGCATATACATACACCTTACATCTCTAAGAAATTAAGCAAATAGCACAATTAATTTTAATTTAAAAACTAATAAATTTAAGGATTATTATTCTTTAATTTGTTTCATCTTGAACATAAATACTCTTCAGGTTTTTTTTTGTTAAACTTTTACTTCAACTTTTCTTCTTTTAAATGTTTTTATTAAAAAATTTTGACTTTGTATTTGCTTACTTTTGTTTATTTTATTGAATCATATGTTTTTCTCATCTACTGGATTTTACTGGCAAAAATTTGTCCAGTAAAAATTTGCAGACTCTCAAGTCAACAACTGTCAATTTACTCTCTCAATTGGCACTCTCTTTTGCAATTTTATGTGTAAACGAACGCATTTCAGTAAAATCCAGTACAAATTTGCACAAAATTGCACAAATTTTGGGGTAAACAAACGGACCTAATGTGTTCAGCCTGGTACAAATGACACTTAGATTAATTTCATACACAGCTGATAATATTTTTAACACAATGGTTTTTTTATATTAAACGTAACAATATTTTGAAAATGGAAAAAAAGAAAAAACAATTACTTTTAATTAAGCTGGATGCCATTAATAATAAAATAGCAAATAATATGTTAATGATGCGACACTTGAAAATTAATTCAGACATAAGAGTAAATAGAATACGTTCTGCAATGATGAATCACTTATACATATTTATCAAATACTTCTTAAAAGTAATAGAACATTTTATAGGTTCGTAAGTTAATATTTGCATTGTTAATATTATTTTTAAAACTAATTGCCAATTCCAACTACAGCAAAGAGAGAGCTGCTTTTGGGAAAGAGATGTTCCTAATCTAACCGAAGAAAAATTTAAATACACTTTTAGAATGTCCCGAAGATCGTTTGGATGTCTTTGTGACATATTATCTTGCCTGGAAATAGATGACAATAACTTCCAAAAATGTATACCTTTACCGAAGCGTATCGCGATAGCGTTATTTGCGCTAAAGTCTTCGGCTGAGTATTTAACAATTAGCCAACTTTTAGTGTTGGCAAGTCAACCGTGCGTGTTATTTTGATTGACTTCTGCAATGCAACTTGGCAGGGAATGCTTATCAAGTATATGTCTCCAAACCTGTTCGTAAACGGAAATATTGCCAGCTCTGTGTGTGGTTTTGAAGATTTGGGCTTTCCACAGTGCTATGGTGCTATTGATAAATAAATATATGCATACACTTACAGTACATACTGCTTTAATTTTTCATTATGTACTTACTTATCTGTATATATGTACATATACATTTATTCGCAGATGGTTGTCATATAGAAGTACATCCTCAAGCAGAGGATGGTACTCTAATGTTTATTGGCAGTGGTTGATTCGAGGTAAAAACTGTTACAAACTCCTTCCATTATATGCACTAAAAGCATTATAATCTGTTTATTTTAGATACAGATTTATTTATATTAATGTTGGTAGTCCACGTCATGATACAATTATACAAGGTACTTGCACAAGCCCAGCCTGTTAATGTATACAATGCAGAAACTTGTCAAACTTTGTTTACAAGCCGCAAAAATTTTAGTGTATGTGTGTGAATAAAATGATTACAGTGTTGCCAATGAATTTGCATGTGGCTGTGTCTCCAATTACACATTGAAGAAAATTACACTACACATCCTTTGTGTAGGTTAAAATTAAAACAAAATTAAACAAAAATAGAAGTCAAAGTAGAATTACACACAGGTTATACATGAATCTAATTATAGGCCTACACATGTGAGTAGAAATTACACACTCTGTATATTACACACATATTGGCAACACTGAATGACTATAATCATTCATGAATGCCGCGTCTGCAATTGTACTTTAGTTACCCTGTAATTGTTATTTTTAACAACAAAAGACATCTGTTTTTGACTAAATTCTGTTTGTTTCTACCAACAAAATGCGTGTGTTTCTTGGTGTTGCAATTTTGTTGTAGTCGTGCAAGTACCCTGTATAATTGTATCAATTTCAATTTTTGAAAAGTCAAGTTTTAAGCAAAAACTGTCCGAAGGTGTTTTAAGGCAACAATTCAAAAATATAAATGGAAGAAATATTTCCCCATTTTTAATTGGTGACTTAGCGTTTAGACTATCTGTAACATGTAATGAAGCCTTATCCATTTAGCACAGCCGCATCCGAATCAGAGAAAATTTTTAATTATTGTCTTTCAAGATGCCGCAGAGTAGTAGAGAACGCTTTTGGACACTTAAAATCAAGATTTAGGAGAATTGGCAAAGGCATAGACAATAGCATTGATAATGCTAACAAAATTGTAAAGGCCTGTTGCATCCTACACAATTTCTTGATAGAAGAAAGTGACATAGTAAATGATCAGTGGCTAGAAAAGCAAAAAAGATATGAAAATACTATTAGACCGCAGCCACTGGATTCTGCAAGTTATGATTACGATTGCAATGGGAAAGCTATAAGAGATTGTTTAGCAGAACACTTTTTAAATGAAAACCGTTAAATGAAATATTAATTTTTTTATTAATAACATAAAAAATAAAATATAAAAATTACTGTAATATTTTTTTTAATATTTAAATTTTCTCCCTCTCCAATTCTAAAAGCTCCTCTTGTAGCTTAAGCATTTTCGAATCTATTTCTTTGCTCTCTTCAAGATCCTGTTTCATTATTTCTTTGCTTTCTTTAATCTCTTTCAAAATTTCTATTTGAAAGGATATTTTTTAGATTTTCGCTCTATTTTCAGTTCATTTTCTTTAACTGACTCTTGAAATAATGAGGATGTTGGCTTCTCAGGAATCTCTTCAGTTTCGCATAAAAAGGACACTTCAGTCTCGTAACCATCAAGTACTTCTATGCTGCAATTCGAGTCAATACCTAAAAGAAATTGTATTATATTAAAAACATTACCTAACCAATGATTACTTATTATCATGGCAACTGTTACGAGAGCAACACTTTCAATACTTACTGAAACTATCCTCCATAAGCTCCTCTACTTTATTGCATTTGTGCTTGCCAACTATAGAATAGACTTTATTATAGAGTGTCCATGTAGATGGACTGCCTCCAGATGGACCAATTTTTTCCTTTCCATTCTAAAAAAAGTATATGTATGTATGTAATTGTGTTTGCATGAATGGTTTAAGTTAACAAAATCTTGCCTGTATTTGCTGGTCAAATTGTGAACTTTAATAATTATCTCATTTGGAGTAAAATTGTGTCCGAAATCTGCCATTTTATCACTAATTCCTTTATAGATATGTGAATTTTTTCAGTTACCCCTTAGATGGTCTATGTTTTCCTCCCATAACTGAATTAAGAGGCTTTCATCAGATTCAGTCCAGGTTGACCGCTTTTTATACATTCTTCTGAAATATAACGACCACGGATTCTTAAAATGTGGTGGCTATATTATCAATTTTTCTTAAAATTTTTAAATATTTGGCCACCAAACGTACGTTTTTAATTTATTTATGAATACATATAATGGTTGTAAGTCACTCATGGTTGAAAAAAAGTGTAGGATTTTATTAAAAAACAGCGTTGTATATTGAAATTTAAGGCTCATTTCGTTGAAATTAACCGTGAGTTTACACATGAGAGTAATAGTTCGAAAAACTCAATACACTCACACTTTTTGACTAACACATTCACATTTTTCGCACTCGCAGCTCTACTCGCAGCAAATTTTGCATACGAGTGAAATTTTGACACTCGCATGCAATAAAATGTCAAATAAACTAATGGAGTTACCCTGTCAACAATATTAAGCAAATTAACTGGATCATGTTATAATTAAAACTAAAAATTTCAATTGTTTTCGATTAAATTGTGTGTGAGTTTCTTAAAATTAATACAATAAAAGGAAATATTTGTGTTATAGATTGCTAATATCATTAAAATATTGATAATAATAATTAATGCCAATTATTTCCTTAAAAATGATTCTATGTTGAGAATTTGGCAACTCTATTTTGTAAACAAAACAAAACGAAATGAAATGAAAAGAAATTTATAGTTGGGATTAAAAACTTTAAAGAAATAAATATGGATGTAAAATTGTACCAAAAAAAAACATTATAAAACTAATAAATTTATACCGCACCCACCGACTTTTATAGGATATGAACAGTAAGTCGTACCGTCGTAATGATTTAAAAATCAAAGCATTTGAAACAATTGCAAAGGAAATGAGTATGCCGGTGGAAGTGGTTAAGAAAAAAATCAGGAATTTGCGTTGCACGTACACCGCTGAAAAAAGAAAACGTAAAATGAAATGAAGCGTTAAAATCCAAAAAAAATTTTGAAGTTTACTCCTTGGCGACATTTTTAAAATGAACTTTCACTCTCATGTGTAAACAGAAATGCAAATTGCAAGAGATTCGAGTATTTCGAACAATTTTTCGTTGATAATACGTATACAGCACTTGCATGAGAGTACTCGTATGTGTAAAGGCAGGGTAAGTAAAACGAATTAATTTCAGATATGTCAAAATGTATGGGAAATTATTTAATTTCATATTGATTTCGGCCGAAATCAAGAAATTACTTGATTTCGTGGCACGCTGAACGGGCTATCATGCAACATGACATTTAAAGAAAAAACAACGGAAGATATAAAAGCAAGTTTGAATATATTTAATAAAAGAAATTTTATTAATAAAAAATTAATATCAATTTCATTTGATTAAAACATAACACAATAATAAAATTTTTGAATTTTGCTCTGAATAACGTTCGTTGAATAGAGTATGCATTGATATATGTACATATGTACATCATAACAGTTGCGAATAACAATATTAATACTTTTACGTTGGAAATTTGCCACATATGCAAAAAATTGCTGATTGCTGTAAACAATTTCTAAAATATATAACATTTGCGGAAATGGCGCAATATTGCAGCTCTATATCTCCTAATATATTCTAGATATCGGAAAACTGATAATGAATTTGGAAAGAGGACACATTATTCATATACATATACATATATAATCAATCAATAACTAGATTTTTTTTAAATGTTCCATACATCAAACCAGTAACGAACCGACGAAGTATATATGTAGCTAAGCGATATAACTAGCTGTTGGATACAAACTTATGACACCGTTTATGAGAGTGCAGTGATTGTCGAAATCTTTGGAGGTCCATAGAAAAAAAATTTTTCACCAAAATTGCCAAACTGAGTATAGAGTTTTACTACCCTTTGGTAGTACTATCGAACCTATACTGTCAGAACCGTGTGGATTTTTCACTGTTGCACAGTGTTATTAGTTGCTAGTTTTTGCTGGATAAATTTTATCTAGTTCAATTCAGCAAGTTCTCTGTCATCAACGAACTGTTGATTTTTGTCCCTATTGTTCTCGTGTTAAAGTTAAAAAATAAATATGTAGAAATAAACAAACGCCATCCAAAACCAATTTGTACTAAAAATGCGTTGCGCTTTTCATATTTTTTTTACGATTTGCGTCATATTAACTACATACATACATATCGATGGCTTAATATAAGAAAGGCGTAACTCGAATTTTAGATATTTTACAGGAGAAGGAAAAAACTTAATGAAAACTAAAGCATTTACACGCAAAAATAATGTTTTAAATGGCCATAAGTACTTTATTTTAAACTGTAATGTATTTATTTCTGCTTTCTGCAGACATCGACTGGCTAAAATATTTATGTATGTATGTGTTTTAATTTGAAACTCTACATGTCGAAAAATGTAATATAATTTGGCTAATTTCGTAAGCTGTCTATAGAAAATGTTAGCAGTATTTTGTCTCTCCAGCAAAATTTGGATGAAGTGACTTATAGCAGTTTTACACTCTTAAGCCGACGATACATTGTTCTTTTTTTGTTCCAGCAGAGTACAGAGTATAATTGTATACCATAGGCATAAGATTCAATTTAAGTGATGAAATTGTTGTGATTGGAAGCGTAATGACCAAGTTCATGACCCTCAATTGTTTTCTTTTCTTTTTTGTGTACATAGTAAAAGAAAAAAATAATATCATATTTTACGACACGACACACCTTTTTTCGTATGTTTTATAATTCAATTAAACGACCAATCACAATATTGGGGCACGAAGAGTGTTTGTCAGCATCCCATCGCGATATACGCACTAAATTTAACTAAACTGAATGAAGCAGATTTAATCAACGGAATTGAAAACAAAAATTGGCTTAAATTTACTTATAGTGAAGCTACTCCAAATAAAATGAAACTTATCTTATATGATAGAAAATTTACTTCTAAGAAAAAACTGTTATGTTCAAAAATCCTCGGAATGGCATATTTACGGAGTTACGGACCTCCAAAGTTTTGAATGTCTTTTGGCATTTTCGTGGTAAGTTTCTGATTTACTATAAAGATTTTCAAAATTATTAGATGATAAACATATTTTCAAGGAAAATTAAGTTGTATTTTTGCCTATTTTTTGTTTGTTAAATTAAATTTACTTATTTATAATTTATGCAGTTTAAAAATTACAATTTTTTTAATAAAGAAATAATCTGTAAAGTTTAATAAAAATTAAACAAATAAAAATCAACGCATCTATAGGTAATCCATGTAACATGGATTCTCTTGGTATATGTGTACCTTGTGCACGTAGCACTTCCCTATTAGTGTGATTTCTTCGGTTTAAATTTGAAAAATAATCGTTATTTGCGATCCCTGATATGCTATGCAGAAAATCTTTAGTATTCGCGCCGTGTCGGGAAATATCGTAGAGGATAAAATCCTTGAGCATGGCTGAAGGCCGGCTATGCAGTAAATCTTTAATATCATGTCATTAATATAAAAACATTGTTAATTTAACTTTTTTCTTGTTTATTAGTTATAAAAAAAGAACTAGTCGGAGTCATTTTCCTATCTGCTGCTGTAGAAATTATATCTTCCAAGTTAGTACATGGCTGCAAGGGATTGCACATCAACCCCACTAGTCTTAAAAATTATAAAAATTAATTTTTTTATGTACTTTGCACCATCTCAGAAAAATAAATTTCTGCACGTATCCATTAAAAAACCACTTCCTCCTATTATATTCAGGCACATATCTCTTCAGGTGCCGCCACAAGCCTTCTATCGTGTTGGTGTATTGTCCACTCTCCTCATCCTCAAAAGAAATTGAGTGGTTTACACTTTTTTGTGCTTATAATTAAGCTCTTTTAAGTTATCATGCGACTGAAAATATATAAAATTCGTTATTAAAAAAATATAATTATGTTTGGCTTACTTACCTTCCAAGAATCGGAAATAATAATTGATCCCGGAGAAATGTAGTTTTGAAGCGGTAATAATAAAGTAAGAAAATAAAAAACATGTTGATTATTGAGTTCTTGTTTCAACTTTGTTATTTGTTGAGCTTCTCATTTGCTTAAATGAAAGTTTAACATATTAACTCAAGTTGTTCTAAGAAATTTTTGGGTAAAGGTTCCCTGATGATCTGCATTAGCAACAGTGAAATGCGCATAGGATCCAGCTAAACGCCTCAATAATCAATTTCAATGTATTTTTATTACAAAAATATTTTACTTAATAAGTAAAATAATAATTTGGGATTACTAGTGCGTTAACAAATTTTAAACTTAAATTGTAACAATTCCCACAAAAAACACTAAAAACACTAAGCGGTAATAATGTTTCACGGCTCCTGTTTTCCACAGGACCAATGAAACATTTACCGCTTACTCTTTCGACTCCCCCGAAGACCCATTGACCACCCTTTACATAATGACCCTTGTGGTGTTTTCGCTTGCCAATTTTACTCTCGTCTATCTCGACGACGATATCTGTTCCTCAGATTTTTAAATTTGATTGAGGTAGTTTACACGAGAACAATTTTTAAGCCGCACAATTTTTGTTCTTTTCCAAATTACACGGGACTAATTCATCTGACATAAAATGTATAGGTATACACAGCTTTGTGTGTGTTAGTGTTTTTTTATTCATTTGACGTTTGACTTTCGTTATACACATTTCGAAACATACGCGGAGGAAATATGGCGATAATAAATGATGAAGAATTGGCAATTATTTTAGGAGGAATTGCAATAGCCTGTAATTTGGAAGCTGGCTCATTAATTCTGGAAGCAGATAAAAAATAAAGAAAAGCAGATCTTTTTGGGTCAAGCTACAACTTTGTCAATATTGATAGCAAAAAATCAGGAGTCCCTATAAGTTATTCTTAAAAGTGAAAACAAATTTTTTACTTGCAACAAAAAAGTGTACGAAATAACTATTTTTTGGGTGTAAGATGTTAACAAGATTTGTTCGGTAGACTCTGAGCTACATTAGAGCTAGCTGAATAATGTGTTGGCCAAAAACTGAGGACACAATTTTCTTAGGGCGCACATATTTTCTAAATCTTTGGAGGTCCATAAAAAAAATTTATCACCAAACTGAGTATAGGGTTTTACTACCCTTTGGTAATATAGGGTGTTTTTTAGAGGTATAGAACTTCGAATTGAAATAAAACACAAGAAAATCGTTTTAATGTCCATCAATTTGGCTTTATTGGAAGGATAATTTTATGCCATTAACGTTTAAATATGATTTCGGGCATGTGGCCGCCGCGGCTGGCTCGAATAAAGCCAATTCTACAGGTCCTTCATCATCAGCGTTCTTCTGTGTTTGGTCCACTGTGTGTGGTGTCAGTTGATATAAGGCAGAAATCTACATCAACTGACACCACACACAGTGGACCAAACACAGAAGAACGCTGATGATGAAGGTTTAGTGGCCTTCGAAAACGGCTGGCTGTTCCGTTCAACTATGTGTTGTCAGAATATTTACAACTAACTTTGATGTTATTTGTTCATTAATAATTATCACATGTAATTTGGCTTACAAAGCGATACGAACTTTAGCCTGATTAAATCATAAATATATAAATAAAATGAAAGTTCGAACAATAATAATTAAAATTAACTACATAAAAACTATTATTAAACTTAAAAAAAAAATTGTTAAATTAAACAATTTTTTTGAACCTTGGGTCTGTTTAAAGTTTGTTGGCGTGACCAACCCCCTTCTTCTTTCAAATTCATGTTTCCACGACGATGGTCAACTAAAAACTAAATACGCTCTGTTAAAAAAAAACGCCGAACCTGTGATTTCGCATGTGCATATGTATTGGTTTTGTGCTGCTAATGCGGGGCTGAAGCTAGTTGAAAAATGATGCCAAATACAAAAAAACTCTCTTCACCGAATTTGCAACAAACTGGTATGTTGTGCCAGCATAATTATGCCTGTGTAAACTACCTCATTGGAACGATCCAAACACCACCACTTCTCTGCAGGAACTTTTCCAATTTACTGCTGTCTTCAAACTGTCGATATCAGCTTCCCTCATTATGAAATCTAACGGTAAATTCTCAACCCAAAGGTATGGAAATATTAATATTTGGAAAACACTAAGATGCGATTTGAAGAAGAAAGTGTCTTTTCTCAGCGTTACCTTTGAGTTACACTAGAATTAATTTCTATCATATAAGATAAGTTTTATTTGTTCCATCAAATTAATTATTTCAAAAATATCTGAAAAATTAAAAGTAAAAAATGTGAATTTTTTTATTAAAAAAACACGTATACGTACATATGTATGTATGTAAAAAAAGAAAGCATATTTTCTTAATTTATTTTTTCTTCTTCCATAAGCCACATAAATTCAATTTTATTGTCAAGGAATTTTGTTTGTTTATCATATCTGATCAGAGATGGAAAATGTTTTTTTTTTGTATTTGTTAATAGAATAGAATTAAGAAATAATGAAAAATGCATAAAAATAGTAAATAATACATGAAGCTGTGTAAAGTATTTCATATTTAATCTCGATTTTAAAAAATTTTATAATTAAAAATATTATCAAACAAGATTATCCAAAATACATTAGAAAAAGTACAACTGTATAATGATTTCCATGGTTCTGATATGAATAAAATTTTCTTCCAAGTTTTTACAAGTAAAGCGTTCATTTACTTTTTCGTACAATTTTGTAAATTTCTGCCTTGCTCTCTCGTTGCAAGTTTCTGCAACACCTATACTCTAAATCATTAAGAGATATTAATGGCAATTTAATTAACTTTATAATAGTCACACTGTTACTAAAAGCAAGCAAAAGGCTAATGAAAACGAGAACATGACAAAAAATCTCACATGAACAAAAAAAAAGCCAAACAAAACAAACTAAACCAAGTGCTTTCGGTCGTTCAATTGTACTTTTTATCAGTACTGCTGAACCAAAACAGCTTACTTCGTTTATATGACTGATTCGTTCATTTGTACTAGTTCGTTCATGAACGACACAGCTCTAATACAATACATACTTACATATCGTTACCTTAATATAGAAAGGCCCTAACTCATTATTATTTGATATATAGTGTTTTTTTGTATATTTCGATAGAAAAACATCTAATGTATAGAAAAATGAATAAATCTCAATTTCAAACGATATGTATGTACATTAGGGCGGGTCGATTTGTATGAAGGCAAAAAAAATCGCTCAAATTACAAGGAAAATCGTATTCTAGGGATCAAAATAAGAAACTTTGCCGAAGGAACCATACCTCTAAAATGTATTTTGATGTCCCGACTTTTGATCCGAAGGGTCAAATTTTGAAAAATCTCACTTTGACCCATTTAGAGTTCCTCAATCGAGTTAAAATGTATGACCGACCCCCACTAATTTTGGAGGGCCGACCCACCTATGCCAGTGGCACACCCCCTGGAACCACCCCTGGGGTTTCCCTATAGAGAGCGTGCGAAATTGCCCAGACTTGAAGCAAAAAAGACTTCAAACAATAATTTTTTTTTATTTTCTTTTCTACTACTAAGTCAAATGCATTTTTTCATTTCATTCTGACTAAATAAATTTGTAAAGAGAAAAATAAACTTAAAAATAAAAAATAGCCATTTCGCTGATTTTTTCTTGTAAAAATTTGACCCTTCGGATCAAAAGTCGGGACATCAAAATACATTTTAGAGGTATGGTTCCTTCGGCAAAGTTTCTTATTTTGATCCCTAGAATACGATTTTCCTTGTAATTTGAGCGATTTTTAAATCGACCCGCCCTAATGTACATACATATGTATATTGCAGAATATTTGGACATGTACGCGGGCGACTCAATTACTTTGTGACTTTTTAAAGACCTCTAGTAGAATGATTCTTTCTTGCTACCAAACTAAATGTTTCCCTTCCGAAAGTTTTCGTGTCTAAACGCTGACTAAGTTCATACGGGTACGAAAATCCGGTTTCTTACCCGTAACTCAAGATTTTGGGGGTGTTTGGAAAATTTCAAATACAGATTTTTGTTATGCTCGAAAATTCCTACCAGAACAACTAGTAATTTAAAAAAATCAAAAAACCCGACTGCGACCAACTTTGAACTGTTAAATATTCTAATGGTCATTCGAAATAAAAAAATCATAAGATAAACCTTAATATTATTTTTCAAATACCTGTCGAATGATACCCATTTTGATATAGTTCACTGACTTTTTATTTATTTCGTATTACAAAACGGCGACGGTTGGCCGCCATACTGAATTTTTACTTCTGGCATACCCTTAGTAACACTCCCGGGATTAAGACAAATCGATTGATGTAAGAATTATCAAAGTGCCGCAAAGGAACACACATAAATACATACATAGGCTGATAAGCACAATACCCTTCTTCGCGTCGCGCAGTCGGTTAAAAATAGTAACACGTCACAGGTATTTCGATTTCATTAATTTTTGTCACACAGCGTTATGCATCAAAAAAATTAATTTTTTTGAGTTATGACACTGTTTGAGTAAGTGAGCGATATGCACATTAAAGCAATTTTTTTTAATTGGAATATTGTGAAACCAGGTCTAAAAGTTAAGTGTTGAAAGTTTGAGCCAAATCGGACGACGTATTCGGGACACGCGCCAAGGTCAAAAGTACAATATATGGGCATTTCTACGAGAAAATTCAATTAAGATTATGTTTCAGAACAATGTTACTCGATTTTGCTTAAAATTTTACCTAATGCAGACCTGCTGACGCCCTATACAAATAAAGAAGTAAAAAATTTTCTTTTTCTTTGAACAAACAAACATATTTGTTTGGTGTCACACGCTACAAAAAGTTGACTTTACTGTGGAAATGCCAATATGCTAATTTTATTATTTATATGAAATAATTTTGTGAAACTCCTTAACTTTCTGCGTCTTTTACAGAAATGTTTAGATTTATTTATTTTAATGAAAAGTGGAGGAAGATATTTTTTTGGAGTTTAATCTTGGAGCTCCTGTGGGTCAAAGTGAACCACAAACTGTATTATTGCTAAAACTTGTAATATTTTTCATTATTATTAATAGATATTTAATTCTATTAAATATAAATATTTGCTACATCAGTAGCAAAATGTTAAAAAGTACATTTTAAACCAAAATGTTTTTGTAGAGATTGTAGATTAGCATTTATCTAAGACTGCTACTTATAGTTGCATCCCGCCTTTAAAAAGGAACCAAACTCATAAGTTCATTATCTTCTGTTATTTTGCCACGGTATTCTTCTATCAATTAATTGACCCTTTCAGCACAACATTTATGTTTTGGACAATATTTTTGCCTCTTCCGTACTCCTCCCACACCTTCCAAGAATTCGGGACTTTGTTAAAAAGACCATAGGAATTTGGAACTGGCAATTCGTAAATCAAAAGCAGAAAAAGCTGCTGGCATAGATGGTTGAGATGTTCAAGACAGATACATAAACATATGCATGGGAGAATGAAAAGGTTCCAAACGAGTGGATGCGTCGAACTCTAATGAATGTAATGAAAAAGGGAGAAAAGTCCACTATTTCAATAACTGGATAGGAATCAGCGATGACAACTATTTATAACCCAAACGCGCTAGAACGCGCTAAGTTACAGTTACTATTTATAGCCAAAACGCACTATTTTCCTACGCGCTAAATTGAATTTTAATAAAAGTCGATGTATGTACATGTGTATTAGTAAATATATACAACTGATTTCTTTAAGTAAAGCGCGTTTACTAAAAAAAAAGCGCTAAATTAGCGCGTTTTGAACAAAGTCATCATCATTTCAGTTCAATATATTTTTTTTTACTTTTTTGCATAAATTTAACAATTTTCTAGTATTCCAAACTCATAAAATTTTTAAAATTGGTTAATGATTCAGCTGTCGCAAATAAAATTCTCTGACTATGGTTAAAATTACAAACGCATTTTAATACTATAAATGGCAAATATTTTGAAATTCACAACTAAAAATATGTACTCATACTTGTGACCAAAAAAATGTATATAACTTATTAAGATCTATTCTAGCTCAAGTACAAAAAGAATAGCTAATAGGTCTTGATCAACTCACCTTTCAAACAGAAAAAAACTTAATCAAAATCCGTTCAGCCGTTTAGTTTGTGCGTAGACACGGACAGACACACAAATGCACAGATACACAGACACACACTACAAACTTCACCCCTCTAAACTAAGGATTTCGATTATTTGGAAGGCAATTCTGATTCTGTATTAAATGATTTTAGTTATTTAGGATATAATTTTGAAGAAACAATATTATAAAATCTGAAAAGACCTACTAAAAAAAAATCAATTGTATTTACTAATACACATGTACATATATACATCTACTTTTATTAAAATTTAATTTAGCGCGTAGGAAAATAGCGCGTTTTGGCTATAAATAGTTGACAATGCTGTAACTTAGCGCGTTCTAGCGCGTTTTGCGAAGGGGAATAGCGCGTTTGGGTTATAAATAGTTGGCATCACTGTTGCTAATAGGCATTATGTTATTGAGCGCGCCTCTGAATTTCAAGCCGAACTAATGCAACGCTTCGTAACCAAACAATATTCCACATTGTATCTATTCGTATAGTCAGCGAACAAATTAAGGAACTGAATCAGCCATTAAATTTAGTTTTTGTTGATTTTGAAAAAGTTTTCGAACGCTTAAATCATCAAAGAATATAGGAAGTGCTTACAAGAAAGGGAATACATACCTGACAAAATAGTCAGTTATTTCAGTTGTTTGCGAGGGTTTTATAATCTCCCCCAGCTTGCAAAATTTTGCAAACAAAAAGTACCAACTGCGCATCAATATGGGAAAAACTAAATCATCAAAATACGTACACGCGCCCGGCTTATACATACATATATGGCCCTTTTCACAATGTACAATTAAAAGCTAACAGGGACTTTAACGGCAAATTTTGTATGAAGAACTGTCAGTTAAAATTCACCTTAACTCTATTCACCAACTTATTTAAATATCAATTCACATTTAAAAGTAATTTTTCTATGCAAAAAATAATGAAAATCGCGATTTAAATATGAATTGATGTTTAAATAGAGTTGGTGAAATTGGTTCTTAATCATACATTGTGAAAAGGAACACACATACATACATACATATATACATATGTACATATATAGGCTGATAAACACAATATTTTTGGATTTTGTGCGGATAAAATATCTAAAATTGGGAATAAAAAATAAATTTAAGCCCATACAATTTTAACTGAGTTTGTATGGACATTTTGATCAATATCGAATGCCGTCATTTGCCCCCTGATCAATCCCCAAATCTGAGAACACTGAATGAGAGCACAAAGTAATAAGAGACGAAAGAAGAAGAGACGGGTATTTGCCAGCGATGTCAACTTGGTGCTTTTGCTACTATTTTTAGTGCTTTTTGAAGACTCAAAACGCCAAAATAAGAAAAAGCACTTAGTAGTGCTGTTAAGAAATTTGCGTATTTCTTAAAATTACTTTAATAAAAACTTGGCAAATCTTTTTCGTCTGATATATTTCATTAAAAGACTGGTACTCTGCTTGAAATTTCATTCGAAATGTTGACATAATCCATATAAAAAAATTTCACATAAATATTCATGAAAAAATATTGCAAAACTTGTACTCTGTATCTGGCAACATTTTCTTGCAATCTGCAAAATAATGTGACTAGCATTTATTTCGCGTGAAATATTGACAGCTGATGTTTATCTTTAGGAAAGTCGATCAAATTTGCATACTTCTAATCAATAAAAACGATTATTTTTTTGGAAAAAGTAATATGGCCATCACTTGTTACGTGTCAAATTTTTCAAGCGAAATAATCAATGTTGCTGAAAAATTTTCACAACTTCGAAGAGAGTTGATTGATACTATTGCCGAAATAGACAATAGCTTAAAAAATATTTAAACATTATTAAACTTCACTCGTTTTTCACGTTAGTGCTTTTTAGACTTCTTAAATCTCAAAGTTACGCTTTTTAGTGCTTTTTTTAAATTTTGATGTGCTTTTAGAGCCAAAAAAGTTGGCATCACTGGTATTTGCAAGTTTTTGCTAAAAAATTTTAGAGCGCGAAATCTATTAAAAATAATCATATACTAATTAAAAACACGCAACAATATAAAACATGTTTATTTACGCGCTTGAACTTTTTTACTTAAAGCTCCGGAATAGTAAAACTAAAACAAATAGAGCAAATGAAAACACTCGTAGTATTTTTATTCTGAAGCTTGTGCGTTTTTTAATTTCTGCGTTTTAAAAAAATGAACTACTCGTACATGCTACATACTTATGTAAATATGAATTTAGTTTTACTTTTGTTTATGTACAAATTTAGGAAAAAGGTAAATCCCCAATTGGTAAAAACCCACCTAGACGGTGAATTTTGTAAAAAACATACTGCAGATACAAATATTTGGTGAACAAACATACACAGTTGTACAGTAAAAGTTAATGATTTCTATTTATAAATAAAATTACAGAGTAATTGAAAGAAAACCAGTTGTTGCTTATTGGAATAAAATACGAGTACATACATGCGTGAATACAAGTAAAGTCATCAGTAGCAAGCAGAACTATTTAAGAACCTTAAAGCAGTGTTTTGTTATCGTAATATTTGAGCACTAAGTTAAGTTAGGCCCAAGGTTCGTAGTTTGCAAACTTTTTATTTTTGGCAATAATTCGTTAAACTCGTATATTATTAAGGGCGACTTTCTGGGTTCGAGATTAAGATTAAGTTTATTTCTGTTATTAAGTCCATATTTACACTATTCAAGTCTTATTGCTAAGCTGATTAGTTTCTTAGGAAAGAGAGACGAAGGGAAAAGAAACGTTAATGTGCTCCTCGTCTCTCTCCCTCAAACTAATCAGCTTAAGCAATAAGACTTGCATAGTGTAAATATGGATTATCTAATCCGAAAATGAACTTAATCTCTCTTAACTGAGTTTGATGTTTTTGAGTGGTAGTTTAATCTTTTTATTATCGGCCAGGCCCACGATGTCACGAACGTTCGACTCGTCGCACACTTACATTCAAAACAAAAACAAATTTTAAAATTTTGTTGTTGTTTGCAATGTAACTGTGCGACGAGTCGAACGTTGGTGACATCGTGGGCCTGGCCCTATGTGTAGTAATACCATACTGAGGAACAAAATAGTGGCAACATTTTCTGTGCAAAAGTCACTTTAATTTTTTGTGGGAAGAAGAAGAAACTGCCATATTTTGTTCTTTACAAGTAAAATATTGCGCGTGTTAAAGGAAATAGATAAATAATATAAAATATATTTATTTATTGACGTGTTTTTTAATTATTTTATCATATAAGTTTTACAAAAAGTTATATGTTTCACAAGTGTATGTTGTTAATATTTATGTAAGATTAAACCACCAGGATTGGCCGCTTAAACTAGCAAGAAAAACGATATAATCGATTACCCAAAAATCACAAATGAAGATTAAGGTTAATTTAATCTCTAATCTTGAACTCCAAAAGTCGCAATAAATGTATTTATGTACAAGGTGGACCAAAAGAAGTCATCCGATGTTGTTTGGCTCTCATTTTTTTTCTAACTGAAAAACTTCGATTCTGTTTTTGATTATGTTTATTTAAACCTTTAGAATTTTATTGGTCAAGTCGAGAAGATGATATCGGCCAAATGGGCGCCGTCACAATTTATTGCTATACGGGCTCGTTTTATGAAATTTTTCATCACTTCGGCGAGAACTTCGGGCGACAGATTCTTGCACTCGTGTCGAATATTGTCCTTGAGGTCTCACGCTTGTTCACGTAAACACGGGACTTCAAAAAACCACAAAAAAAAAAAAATCTGGAATGGTTAAATCCGGCGATCTTGCGGGCCAGTGTAAACCGCCAAAACGAGAGAGAAGGCGACCCGGGAACGCCGCCTTCAGAATATTGGTTGTTGCTCGCGCAGTGTGTGCCGTTGCTCCGTCCTGTTGGAACCACATGTCCTTTAGTCCTAATTAGTTCAATTCCGGCAGAAAAAAATGTCCCGATGACTCCTCCAGCGTGAACAGCGCACCATGCAGTCACTTTGAGCGGGTGTAATGGCTCCTCGTGAATGGAAATGAGCATCATCTCTCATTATGATTTTGGTCGATAAATCGTCCACTTCGTCCTCGAGATTGAGGATGGTTTGGGCGGTCGACAGGCAGCAGTTGATGCACGGACTGGACTTTGTACGGGAACATGCGCAGGTCTTTGACCAAAATTCGTCTTAGGGACGACCGGCTGATGGCTAATTGTGAGGCTCGGCGTCTGGTCGATGTTTCTGGCGACAGATCGACATCCTCGGCAACAGCGCTTCGGGGCCGGCCACTCTTGGCAGCGTCTCGTGTGGTCCCATACTTTTCAAGTTTGGTGGCCAAACGGCGCAGTGTTTGCGCAGTCGGTGCCGGACGACCGGGGAATCGGCGACGGAATTCGTGCTGCGCCAACACCACAGACGAATTGTTACGCAAAAAAATAGACATGATTATTCCGCGTTCTTGGGGAGTGTATCGCTCCATGGCTTGTTGACTTGTATTCTACATCTGTCTAGTTCACAAATGTCAAAACAGATTTGACATTGGCCGCAATTTGCAAAAATAAGAGCATCTTCCAAATAGGGTAATTTCTTTTGGCCCACCTTGTATGTATTTTGATAAAAATTTTAAAAAGAAAAAGTTTTGCATTATGCAAGTTTAAACTCACTGCTCCTAATATCAATCAAATGGATTAGTGGATGGACCTGGGAAGTTGGATCTACATCAGCGAGATTAATCTATATTTGAAAAAATTTCCAAAATTAATTTACAGTGTGTTGAAAGTTTCTAAATTTTGATAGTTTGCGAAAATGTTTACAGTAAACATACACACAAACATGTGTGGAATATTGCTTTTAGTATCAGACACCCATGATCGCACCAGAACTGGACTTGTATTGGGTAAAACCTGGGAAGATATATCGACAGAGATAAAAAATACCAGGGAACACCTCTGGATCTTCGAATACTTCTCGATTTGTACATTTTGCAATAAAATTAGTTTTCACTATATTAAAACTTAGACGAACGTTTTCTGTTGATTTTCCTAAGTATTTTTTTTTTCAGTGTAAATGTTTTAGGAATTTTTCTTTTGGGTATGGTAACCCTTACTGCAAAATGAAATTATATGATTAAACAGAATTCCGGCATAAACACATTTTCCATACAAATTGGCACAAAAAAGCAGCCGTAGAAAGCAGTCGTGAGATAGTATCTATTTTATTTTGAGAGCGTTTTTTCTTATGCTCTCACATATTAATAAATATTCTCTCAAAAATGTTACCATACTTTCAATAAATTTCATACATTTTGTAAACAAAACTACAAAGAAAAATAAGCACGAAAGAAAATAAAAAAAACGATGTTATTATGGGCTTTATTATTTTGGGAGCGATTTTCCTGTAGTTGCAGACTTTATTCCATTTCATCATTATAGCGATTTTATGAGGTGGCAGCAGAGGTGAAATAAGTGTTCAGATTAGGGAGCAACCGATACCGATATATCGGCGATACTGCTGGTTTTCCGATATATCGATAACGGCGATATTTTACTGTCGATACGCCGATACTTCTTATAGTTTATACTTTGATGATTTTAGAAAATAAACAGTATGACATTCAGTTTGAATTGACTCATTGACTCATTCAGTTTGAATTGACTCATTCAATCTTACACTGTTATTTTGTGAAAAACAATAATTAATTTTTTGTTAACATGAATTGAAATTCAATTCTTTTTTTTTAAGTCTTATTTATATCAATTTTAAATCTTGAGCTAATCTAAACTGAATGCCAACGTTTATTTTGTAAAATCATAAATATTGCAGACGTTTTGTAGTATGAAAATTTGAATTTTAGAAACTGAAATGTACTGAAAATTTTGATGATTTGAATGGCTCATTAATAAACACTGTTATTTTGTATAATAGAATAATTATTCTACTTGAGTTTTGTTAATTTTTACTTGATCTCAGTTTAAATATGCGTATCGGTATCGGAATCGGTATCGGCGATATTTATTTTTGAGTATCGGTATCGGTATCGGATCGGCGAAATGGCGTATCGTTACATCCCTAGTTCAGATGTTCAGAAGTGGCAAAAAACTGTGTGACATAAAAAAAAGCATAACGATATCTTATATTGTTCAAGAAGACTGTGTTACAATATAAATTTTTGCGCTCATTAGACATTTGTTAAGTAAATTGGTTTATGGAAAAACAAAACCATTTTGACAATTTTGAATTGTGACTGTTTATGATTTAGTGTGCGATATGTATTTTACATTTTTTATGTTTTATCTTTAATTGTTATCTTATTTTATAGTATTTACATGAAAAGCAATTTTAAATCAAAACTTTTCTATAATAATTTTTCCACTATAAAATCGGTTGACCGGTTTTTCCTGAATTTTAAAATGAAAAATGTCGAATAATCGATCACCACCAATTACTAATGAAAAACTGTTTGATTCAGACACGTATTTATTAAGTTAAACAGTTTCATACATAAAGGCTCAATCAGAGGTGCCATAACCATAACCATAAGAAACAGCCGTTCGAACCAAACTAATGGGCAACACTGTATTTGATTATAGGTGACTCGCCATAACGCCATAACTCTCACCATAGAAACCAATTGAATTTTGGTTTGGTTATGGCTATGGCATTATGGCTATGTCACGTCTAATTTAAGCTTAACTAATAGACAATTTTATATAATACAACATGATTGGAAACTGTTTAACCCTTCATCACTCCGTGTCACAAACCATTAAATCTCTATTAAAACTATTAATATATACATATTAATTATTAATTCTTTTTCAACTCAATAGCTTTGGTACAATATCTTCTTTCAAACTGTAAAGTTCATTCTTAATAAAATACTTTATCTGCTACGGCAGAAGAGATTTAAAGTAACCCTACGCTTTTATTAAACCAATGTTGCAGTTGTGCAGTTTTTAAAAAAGTTATATTTTCGGCGTTTTATTTCATTACATTTTTTGAATGGAAAAGTCAATTATTTTTTTCATTTCTAAAATATTGTGAGTGAAATTATATTTAATTTGAAGCTCTCGTCGCCAACATATTTGAAGTTCTTCATATTTCCTTCTTTACCCATTTTCGGCACAAAAAATTAAATTTCAAAAAAATCCTAGAATAAATGTTTTTACTTATGCTACGAGCTCTTAAAATCTTTTGAATAAAAAGAGTTCCACGATGTTGAGTCATAAAGAGTTAAATCAATAAATACATGTCTGAATGTACGTACATACATATGAATGCATGTATGTACATATACATATGTTTTGGTACCTGTTAAAAACTGTTTTTGTTAACTGCCCAATACGCCCACGTATTAAAGTGTACTGCATAAGAATTTTAAAGAGGCACATACATATGTATGTACATAAATATGTATGTATGTACATATGTATGTACGTGCAAAAACTCACATCCAGAAAATATCTTTGTTCAATGTGTCCTTGGAGAAGGACAAACAAAATAAGGGTATAAAAGAGAAATATTTTAAAAGTTAACATTGAATGTAACATTTGTTTTTTTATGTAAGCAACTCAACTACTTGTAAAGGATGCTGTATGAGTGTGCAGAAGCAGAGAAAGATGTAGAGAGATTGAAAATAATTATGTATATGATTAAAGTATTTTGTTTTTTTTTTCTTTTCGAACAGTAATTTAACTTTAAATTCTGTTTAATTACAGCAATTTCAAGAAACGCGGTTTTTGTTTTATTTATAAGACATCAATCTTGTCCGTTCAGACATAAGTGCATGCATACTTACGTATGTATGTATGTACATACATGTGTACATTAGAGTGGCCGTTAATATTTTTTTTTGATTTATGATATTCTATCCCCCAAAAATCGCTTCAGTTTTATGTAAAAAAATTCAAAAAAATTTAATAGCGATAAGTTGTGTTTTAGGTGTTGTGTCCGGCCCTCAAACTTGGCCTTCAAGCCCATTTTAAAAAAACATTTTACAAGAATATGATACATGTATGGCAATATTGTAACTCTTGTAGTCAACAGCATTAGTCTCAAAGAAAGCTTTTTGCTAAAACTGATAGGTATTTTTAGAAAATAATGAAGAAAATCACCAACAAAATACGAAAAATTATAATTACCAAGATTATATTTACCTACATACCTATATGGAAATTATTTATATTAAGCATGTACAATAAGAGCTTATATCTATTAAATTATTACATACATATGTATACTCAAAAGAAAACTAAAAAAAAACAAACAAAAAATTACATTGAATAAATGAGCTTGAGGGCCAACTTTGAGGGGAGGACGCACCCCTTAAAACACAACTTATCGCTATGGAATTTTTTTGTATTTTTGTTTACATAAAACTGAACCGATTTGGGGAGAGAATATAAGAAATCAAAAAAAGATTATCCATACAACTAACGGCCACTCTAATGTACACATTTATGTACAAATTAATGTAAAATTTACATTGTAAATAATAAATCGTTAACAGACAGTCGACGGTAGAAATTGCGCCTTCTCCGCGTATCAACAGTAACAGGGCTGGAGAAAAATTTTAAAACTTTTGTAAAATAACTGAAAGTATGTACCTACCTACATATGTATATAAAACAATGAAGACGTACTAAATAATATTTTTCATTTAATATGAAAGTAAGAAGAACATTTTCTGCGCCGCAAAAATCAACTGAAATTACAAAATCGGTTGATTTTATTGCTGCTCTTTAGTCGCTTCAATCATTACTGATTACAAATTATTGTTGTAGGTATTGTTGCTGATACTCTTGTTGTTGCTGTAGTTTGCTTGATGTTTTTGCTGATTGTACACTTGTATTGCCGTCAGTGCATATGTATGTATGTATGTATGTATGTCTGTATGTATGTATAAATGTCTGGCCGACGTTCTAAGTTAGTGAGTACGGATTGTTTGTTAATGTATTATTTGTTTCATATCATCGTTGCCTTCGTCATCGTAGCCGTTGTGTTCGTGCTTGGCTATTGCTCTAAACTACAACGCCCGCTATATCAGAATATCATGAACAGTCTTTAATACGTATTCGCGACGCGCGGTCCACTTATATTTTAAAAGAAAACAAAAAATCTTTGCGAAAACATTCAATAATATTATATACATATGTGCATATATTATTTTGTAGCTCCCTCGAGTAAATAAAGGACCCTTTGATATTTTACTATATCCTTTAATAAGTTTTGATAAAAAGATTTGTTGAAACATTTTGCGAATACATACCTACCTATTTTTATTTGTTGTTTTGTATTGTAAATATTTTTTACTCCTTGTACGTGTGCTTCCATTGTGTCCAAGTGGTTTTTAATAAGTTTACAAATATAAGAAACTTTTTAAAATTATAAAAGAAAATTGTGCTCTGTGTTCCATCTTCAAAAAGAAACAAAAAAGGTGAGTTCACATTTAGGAATTTTTTATTTTATTTTATTTACACTTTTTCTTGTTGCTGTTTTTACTGTGTTATTTGTAACGGTTTGTTGAAGGCTAATAATCGCAATATTTCAAACAACAACAACAATTACTTAAATTATTGTTATTTCGTTATTTAATGTACATACCTACATACATACATATTTTTCTGTGGTGAATGCCTGAGATTTTTTCTGCATCAATTAATAGCTAATTTTTAAATAAAAATTAAAAAAGCAGTTAAAATCAATTTTATTTTAATTGTAAAATAAAATTTAAAACTAGATTGCATTTAGACTTCCGTAAATTGGAATTGCTTGTTTCATTTAATAAAAAGTTTTCTGTTCATTATGCTTATGTATGAACATACATATGTACATACATACATATGTATGTATGTATACATAATATGCATGTATGTATGTATGTAGTTTTGAATTAAGGCCGCAGCACAATGAATCCGCCTTTTTCAACTCAGCCTTTTCCAACTCACAGCTAAGTTGAAATATGTACATACATACATACATATGTACATATGTATGTATGTACATTAGGCATATAACTTTTTTCTGACTAAAAATTTGACAGGCACTACGCTATGATTCCCCATTACATTCTACTGATTACAAAAACAAATATCTTAGGCCACTTTGAAACCCACCGCACCGAATGAATTTCTAAAACCTTCCACATTTTTTTTAATAACAATAAAAATTCAATAAACCACGAGCGCAAAATTTTAAATGTTATTAAAATGACATACATTTGGTGTTGAAACAATGAGTAAATAAAATATGAAAAATTATTTTAAATACTCCCATCGAAAAAAATCTAATAGTACGTTTCCACCGACTTTAAATCAAGTAGGTTTAAGTAAATCACTTCAAAGCGTTTCCACCGAGCTTGTGAGTAATTTGTTGTTCGAATTTTCGTGTTTAATTTATGCACGTGCTTTATAAGGTGGGCACAGCAGCTGTAATGTGAATTTTATTCACATGCAGTTGACATTTAAAGTTGATTAAATATTCATTAGTAATTTTATTCGAAATTGTCAATCACTATTGATGGATGACCCAGGGATGGTGTTTGTAATTTTAAAAGCAACGCAAGGTTGCATATATAAATTGAGTTCGAAAAATAGTATTTTCGACAATATTTTATAAATAAATAAACTACTTTGAGGTGATTTATCCATAAATAAATTAACATGATTTGCACAAATTATCATGATTTGTCTAAATCATGCCGGTGGAAACATACTATAACACCAAACTTCATCGCATTTGGTGCGGAACCTTTTTTTAACCATTGCGTAAAGGCTCAGTTAGCCAACTGTAATGTAATGTAACCGCAACAGTAGGAAACAGCTGATCGATATTGTTATGTGAAAAGTAATGGAAATGGTTATAGAGATGTAATGTAACGTAAGCTACTTTTCATATAAAAATATCGATCAGCTGTTTCCTACATTACATTACAGTCGTCTAACTAGGCCTTAAGAGTAAAAACGCAATTATTCTTATTTTTCCATGGACTATCCAGCCCTATCTGTCAAATTTTGATATTTGCCACAACTGTAGTTTGACAGATATTGGTTGTTTTTTTTTTTGTTTTTGCTATGTTCTGATTTAGGTTTTTGTGTTTTGCGGCAGCAAAAATAAAATAAAACAAAAGAAATAAACGAAATAAATAAAATAAAATGGAGAACCAACCAACCAACCTATTGAAGCTGTTCAAATGCTTCCGTATATAAAGTACTCATTGTGCCAACCTTCTCCGTCGTTGCGTTAATGTCAGTTGAAAAAGACGAAGTTTAACGTATGACGACGGATTCATTGTGGCCCGGCCTTAACACTTTTTTAAGAACTGGATAATGCACGCAAACTGACTGTCCTTGGAAATGCTCAGCTTTGTTGATATTTGAGTTGAAAAATCTGTAATTTTAATACTTACTTTCGCTAGTAGTGATTTCATTTTAATCCTTTAAGGCATTCATTAAATTTCTTCATATTAGAGCTGTCATATGAAAGCCTACAATATACTAATTTATGTATGTATGTACATACATATCGTCACCTTAAATGCAAACGGACGTAACTACACTCTTATATTTTACAGGAGCAACAAAAAACGTTACAAATCAATAAAAATAAACTATATCAAAATTTACTTGTTGTATGGATACTTATGTAAATATTTTTTAACCATTTATTTCCTTTTTATGTACTTATTTAGATACATACTTATGTATTTAAGCTTTAATGTTAGTTACGTGCGTTTCACTTGCTTATTTCTTACGTCTTCGTAACTACACTTAAGTAATTTTTGGATGTGCAACCAATAATGGCACTAAAATTAAAACATCATTGTTATGTTAGTAAACTTTTCAAGAGTTTTTAGTATACATGAATACTTATTTATGATCTAGCTTATTTCTTTCGATCGTCTAGAATTTTCTACACAAACACGTTTCTTATTTCTACACTCAATGAGGTTAATTACTAGAACTTGTTCTGTTCACATGTCATCTTCCAAAAAAAAAGAGTAATCGTGTCTGTCATGAGTTTCGAACGTTTTCTGGAGGCAAAATACGCCACTCGCTATCGAACGAAATTACAAAATATTCCAATAGAGTTTATATGGAAATACTTTAAAAATTCGATAAGAATCGAAAGCCGTAATTCGCCCCCTGATGTCCGCAATCCACATAATTTTTAACTGTTTCGAAAGAAAATTTTAAAACGGTTATGCAAGAATGCAGTGGGCACATCACAAGCTAAGTGTCATACTCAATGTATAAAGTTAATTTGTTTCTTTTTTCCGAATATTTTTGCAAAATTGGTTGCTAATGTCATATCTCCTTTTTTTTGTATTAAAACCATGTACTCGTACATATATCTTGGTTTTAATTTCCGAATTAGATAGATAGGATATCAAACCTAATTCTAAGAAAGATTTTTTTTTTAAATTAAATTAATTTTATTGTGTTATTAACAAAAATTAAAAATTTTAAAAACTCCCGATATATCTAGAAAAGATGTGATTGATATCTTCTAAACGGCTGGACCGATTTTCTTAAAACATAGTTAGTACCCTCTCGATCACGCCACCTTTCAAACAGGAAAAAACTAAATCAAAATCCGTCCCGCCGTTTGGTCTGTACGTGTACACGGACAGACACACAGATACACACTACAAACTTAAAACATCCCTTTTTTTGGTCATGGGTTAAAAAAGAGATTCTATTTGATTTCACACTGCTTGGTGCAGTCGAAAGTAAAGCGAAAAAATTATTCGGAAGTGAATGTCAGGACACCAAACTATGCGGAAAAGATTCACCCATATGTCACGGTATCCTATCACAAAGAATATTTTCTTTGGACACACTTTCACATTTCATTCCATTGTTTCTTTTTTGTTTGTTTTCAAGCCTCTTATTTTGTGTAATTTTCTTGAAATCAACAATTTTTAAAATAATTGTTTTCAGAAATATTTTCGCAATTGGAATTCATTATATTTCACTTAAATTACGATCACTTATACAAATTATTTCAAGTGTTATATTTTTACAAAGTACATATTAAAATTTTTAACTTATTACATTTTTATAATTGAAATGAAAAAAAAACACGAAGAACAAGTTCAAAGAATCCTTAAAATTGTTGTTTACTAAATTTGTGCAAAATATGTATTCTTTCATAAATGAGTAGTTACGTCTCTTTGCAGTAAGAAATATATGCATTCGTAGCGCTACGTCCGTTTGAATTTCTGTAATAAAGTCGTCATTTTTGATCGCAGAGGTCTAAATATTTGCGTGAACATGTAGTTTAATAAAATTAATTATAATCAATCAAAAACTCGATTTCGAATTTTTGTGTAGTTACTTCGTCCGTTTGCATTTAAGGTGACGATATGTACATATGTATGAATGTACGTATAAATAACATGAAACTGATTTGTTACGTGCGAGTTAATCCAGAAAAAATTTGCATAACCATGTCGAGTAATGTTTTATCTGGTTATATTGTGTGAAGAAATAATCACCCGTATTGCGTATGTCGATTCGTCATACAATTTTGTGCTAGATTAAAGGAAAAGTGTCAAGTTTTCTTTAATTTAGACGAATATTGTACTCGACATACAAACGCTGGTTATTATTAAGAGTATTACAAGGTAAAAATATCAATATACCATTTGCTTACTTTCATGAAAGTTTAATGCAAACAAATATTTTTGGAAATCGGTCTAAGAATTACGGAATTATGAAGTAATACACTTACAATGAAGTCGGTTAAAAAATACAGAGAAGTACAACTCTTTGTCTATGAATTATTTAGTACATAAAAATGTTGCTTAGTACTGGTTCATACACCACAACTTTTGTTGAGCAATTTCTATGAGAGTCAGAAGAAAATGTGATATGGACCTTTCATTATATTCTCGTTTCTCTCCCACCCATAAACTCAAAACTTGTTTAACGAAATTGATTGTTTACTCTCTAAATTCTCTAAATTTATTTTAACAAAATTATGAAATTGAAGGAAAAATTTATGATCAATCTTATCAATTTAACAACGAAATAGTTAACAACTTTAATGTGAATATCATTAATATTTATAGAAAACCAAAATTCTTGAACTTTTACTACTTTAAACTTATTGAATCTTTTAAAAAGTATTTTAAGATAAAAGAGAACCCTAAATTGTAATTTTAATACCAATACTTTTATGTATTAAAAAAAAAACACAAAAGCTCATTAAAAATTCAAAGATTTTCAATTATTTATACATAACTATCTTATTCTCTCGTGATTATTCATTAATATTAATTTCTGATTGAAATTTCAAGCAGGTATGTCTATATTAGAGATGGGCGCGTGTCGTTTTTTTTTTCGTGCGTGTTCGGGTCATTTCTTGTTGAGCAAAATTGACACGAAAAACACGAAACGATTTTAGATGTAAAATATGTATGATTGAATTTCCAGTAGAGAAAATATTTAATATTTTGTATCGTCAAACACACAACACCAGCATATTTGTTGATGTTGTATGGGCCTCCGAAGCTTAAAGTTCTGTATGTAAACAGCAGCGATGCAAATTTAGCCGGTTTCGCGCTAGATTTAGCTCGTTTTAACTATACCAAACGCGCTTTTTTTCGTCTTAGCGCGCTTACTAAAAAAAGCGCTAAATTAGCGCGTTTTGAATAAAGTCCTCATCATTTCAGTTCAATATTTTCTTTTTACTTTTGTTTCATAAATTAAAAACTTTCTAGTAGTCAAAACTCATAAAATTTTTTAAATTAGTTAATGATTCAGCTGTCGCAAATAAAATTCTCTTGACTGTGGTCAGAAGTAAAAAACGTATTTTAATACTGTAAATAGCAAATATTTTTAAATTTCATAACTAAAAATATGTACTCGTGTACTCGTGACCAAAAAAAAAATTTATATAACTTATTAAGCATCTATTCTAGCTGAAATACAAAAAGCATTTGAATCGCAAAACTATTAGACAATTTATATATGGAAGTTGTTACAAAGTTTGACAAATAAAATAAAAACTAAGTATTTCGATTATTTGGAAGGCAATTCTGATTCTGTATTAAATGATTTTAGTGAATTAGGATATAATTTCCAAGAAACAATATAATAAAGTCTGAAAAGAGCTACTAAAAAAATCAATTTTATTTACTAATAAACATGTACATATGTACATCGACTTTTAATCAAATTTAATTTAGCGCGTAGGAAAATAGCGCGTTTTTGGTATAAATAGTCGACAATGCTGTAACTTAGCGCGTTCTAGCGCGTTTTGCGATGGGTAATAGCGCGTTTGGGTTATAAATAGTTGGCATCGCTGGTAAACAGATAGTATCAGCTGTCGTGGCAGAGTGTATCAGCTGGCAGCGCCAAGTCGGTGTCATATTTTTAAAATCGACTCTTGAAAAAAAAAATTAATTAAATTTTCTTATCTTACTACTATACCAATAATATTTCGTGCGTGTTGTGCAGTATCGTGTTCACAAAATTTTTCGCGTGCGTGTTGAGCGTCTTGGTATTCGTGTTCGTGTCGTGTTGGAAAAATTCGACATGCGCCCATCTCTAGTCTGTATTCAATTTGAAAACCAATTGCGACTGGTTTTATGAATTCCATGAGTTCTGTATGTCTAATACCGCTCTTCGATATTTTCCCCAGTATTATTTGGCATACTGGGATTTTCCAGAATTTTTGTGAAAAGAAAGCAATGACATTGCGTTATCAAACTTTTTTAATTAACTAAAAGCTATAAGTAAAACTAAATTATTTAATTAATTTAAAATGTTTTTGTTTCGTTTGGTTTTTTTTCCCACCAGCCAGTGTTGCCAGAAAATGATGATTCTGAGAATGCCAATTCGGTCCAAAATATTTGCTAAAATGTTCTACGGAAGCAAAAATTTAATGATAGATTTTAAATTTACATATGTACGTAGGTTTTTTAGCACTTTTTTGAAAAACTTTAATGCTTTTTTAGGAAAGAATATGCTTAAACTAAGAAGCAACTGACACATCTTTCTACACCCTACGCAGTCTCCAGACCTCAGACCCATTGATTAATAACATTACGTATGCAATTTGACATAATTTGTTGGCATGCTTTTGATAAAAATATATAGATTATTATTTTATTGTTAGATATTTGCTTTATAAATATATACATGTGGTTTTTCCATTTATAAAGCATACATAATAGGTCTGTTCACTTACTTTCCTAGCAGAAACTTGCAACGAGAGAGCAAAGCAGAAATTTACAAAATTACTCTACCAGGTACGAAAAAGTAAATGAACGCTTTACTTGTAAAAACTTGCAAGAAAATTTTATTCGTGTCAGAACCATGAATGGAAATAATGATACAATTGTACTTTTTCTGATGTATTTTGAATAATCTTGTTTGATAATATTTTAAATTATAAAATTTGTAAAAATCGAGATTTATTATGAAATACTTTACACAGCTTCATGTATTATTTACTATTTTTATGAATTTTTCATTATTTCTTAATTCTATTCTATTAACAAATACAAAAAA
The DNA here is from genome assembly GCA_936439885.1 of Nowickia ferox. NCBI lineage: Eukaryota > Metazoa > Arthropoda > Insecta > Diptera > Tachinidae > Nowickia > Nowickia ferox. The sequence goes on from OW387024.1 coordinate 28,793,673, forward strand.
AAAACATTTTCCATCTCTGATCAGATATGATAAACAAAGACAATCTTTGAAGGAAAACAATAAATTAAGAAAATACACTTTCTTTTTACATAAATCATGTATAGATTTTTTAATAAAGAAATTCACATTTTTGAGTTTTCCTTTTTCAGATATTTTTTAAATAATTATTTTGAAAACAAAACACACAACAGGTGGTTGGATAATTCTTACAATTAAAAATTTTACTAGCAATGTAAGAATTTTTTTGTCTCAATTTTTTTCTCTCTTTTGACGCTCTCTCCTTGCAAACTTTTTGACTTAATGAACACTTTCCAGTAACTAACAATTTTTAGTAAATGAACAAACCTAATGTAATATAAATATTTACTCTTGTAAGTAAAAAAAAGTTTACACTTTTGAAATCAAAATCAAATTTTTAGTGGACTGTTTTCGATTTCCTTCTATATTTTTATTAAAAGCCACTAAATATTGCTCTGATTAAAAATGTCCAGCTTCAGCATTAAAACGATTGAAAAATACTTGTAAAAAACATTTCATAACTTCATAAATCGGTACATTCTAGACCTATTATAATATTTTTTTGTCTTCTATTTGGTCCCATTGTCAAAAAAGTGTGCGGGAACACCCCACTAATTTTTACTTTAATTTTATGAGCTTTTACTGATTCGATTAATGCGAAAGCTGGCGAACACCTTAGGTTTTTGTAATGACACAATTTCAAAGTTTAAAAAATGGGCGGATCTACGCCCATTAAATTGTTACATATTTATTATATTTCACGTGCTTCTATTTGGCCGATGTTTACAAAACTACAAACACACGGACCACGCCCTTTAAACTTTAATATTATATTTTACGTGCTTGTACTTAACCGAATTTTACGAAACTTGACAGACACCTTGAGCTCTTAAACGGACACAATCCTGCGTGCAAACAAGTGGGCGGGCCATGCCCTTACAGATTTAATATTATATTTCACCTTCTTCTACCTTACCGATTTTTACGAAACTTGGCACACACCTTAAGCTCTGAAAAATACTTAATTCTGTGCTAAAAAAAAGTGGGCTGGACCACTCCCATGAAAGGTTATTATTAAATTATATCTTAATTATATTATAATTATCCCATTCTCAGGAAATTTGCCAAAGTTTCGTCTCTTAGAATGACATAATTTTGCGCTTAAGGAAATGGGCGGGAACATGCCCATTAAAGATTAATATTATATTTCAATAGCTTCCACCTGACCGATTTTTATGATACTTGGCATACACCTTCTGCACTAAAAGTGACGCGATGTTGAATTTAGAAAAGTGGGCGGATAATAATATTTGCAAAACAATTACATGTAATTTTAATTGATTTTTCCAATTACAACTACAAAAATTTAATTGTAATGGAATATTTAAATTACAAATTACATGTGATTTAATCGTTTTTTTTATTCCATGATTATGATTACTTTTAGTTCGACAAGTTCAGTTAAGTTTTTGTGAAAACAATTTTTTTTAAACTCACTCTTTTTAATGTTTAGTAGACCAAAAACCATTTATATACTTATGTATGTATGTAAAATGTACATAATAGAGTGAGTGACGCGTGAGTAATATTTTATAATAAAATTTCGATTAAATTAGTGAGAAATGGGTGCACTGAGAGTTATTATTTGAAAAAACCTTGGCGACAGCGCTTGACATGATGACAATTTTGGTAAAATGGTTTTATTTTTTAAATTTATTATTAACTGTAATTGAATATAATGCAATTAATTTGTAATTACTTTATGCACGAACTATTTTTCCAATTACATGTAATTGTAGTTGGCTTTTTCGATTGCAGTTACATGTAATCGGTATTTTGCAAATAATTGCAATTGCGATTTTTTCCAACATAATTACTTTCAATTACAACCAATGTAATTGAAATCGATGTGTAATCAATTATAAAATATAATCATTACTGATGGTTTGATTTTCTTACCAAGGAATAAATGTTTATTTGTTCTACTAACAATAAATCGGAATCAGTATGAACCAACGATAAATAACTCAATTGATTTGTAATTCTTGTTTAATGAATATTAACTGCTGTAATTTCCAAATGAATTGAATTATTAAATTATAGAAAATATATTGCACAGACTTGGTTAATAAGATTTATTTAAAAAAAAAACATTTGCAAGAAATATATAAAATACCACCACAAAACCCGAGATTTTCGGGATCAGATTCCCAGGATTGGCATCCTTAGTGTGGAACCAAAATAACGCCCACTTTTTGAGGATATCTTTTGATAAATATCAAACACACATAATTACATATATTTTATATAAAAGTATATAATAATGTTCCCATTTTTCCAAATAACTCATTTGTATAAATACTTTTTTTAAATAAAAAGAACTTGCATGCTTCTATTTTCTCACCAAAAGCGATTAAAACATTTTAAATAATTTCTCGGCAATTTCTTTTAACTTTGACCTTTTTGTCATTTTAAGTTGGAACAATTTATTTATTTATTTAAGTCTATGAAAATATTTCTTTCAGAATATAGAAATAATAGTGTAAATTATATTTATGTACATTAGAGAGGCTCATCTTGTATGAAGATGAAAAGCCAGTTTTTCGTACTTTTATCAAATTATGACAATTCGAAAAGATTTTTAGGGGATCTAGTGGCAAGCATTTGTAAGGTGGGATTCAGTACTCTATTACATAAACAATTTTATACATATATATTTTTTAATAAATATAAGGGGTGATTTTTTAAGAGCTTTCGGATTTGATTTAAAAAAAACACATACAATTTAGAGAAATGTATGAAATTTTTATTTGAGTCGGTAGAACGCTCTATATAATTTAATGTTTAAAGATGATTTCATGTAAATGTTGACCGCTGCTACGTCTGAAATTTTTCATACGCTGGGTCCAATTTCGGCATGCTCTCGACAACATAACGGCCGGTATCTCACGAATAAATTCTTCAAAATTGTCTTCCAGTGCGTTAACATTTGCGTGCTTGTCCCTATAATCATGAGCCTTAACATAGCCCCATAAAAAATAGTCCAAAGGCGTTAAATCGCACGATCTAGGCGGCTAATTGACCGGCCCAAAACGTGAAATAAACTGTCCACCGAACTCGACTCTCAATTGGATCATTGTTTCGCGTGCTGTGTGACATGTGGCACCGTCTTGCTGAAACCACATGTCAGCCAAGTTCAGTTCTTCTATTTTGGGCAAAAAAAAAATGTAACAGAGGCCCAATTGCTGCAAATGGTGTCGAATCGATAAGTCACGGTCATCAACAACACTGGCGGCTATAGCTCAGACATTTTCCTCTGTCCGTACGTATGCGTGTTGGTAGTTTAATGTTCAATAATATAATTTTGGTGCGAAATTTAGTCATTAGATATCGATCGAGTAGCCGCCTCAGAATTTCGCCCAATCGGATCATAAAATGGAAAAGTAAACGGATGCACTTTCTTAACCGAGCATGACTTTTGATAATAAAATTTAGTAATCTGCAAGCGTTATTTGCTTGTAAGTCGATTCATGGTTAAATTATAGACCAAACTGAACATGTTTAACAGTAACATGATACACGAAAACAACTGAGTTGCCAATCACAGTGTTGCCAAAAAGAAACTTGCTTAAAAATCATCCTTTACATTTTTTTTTTAAATTATTTGAAAAGGTCCCGCATAACTTACACTTCGTGTCATCAATGGGTCCAAATAATAGGCCCCTCTTGTGTTACCTGAGAATAGAAGAGGCATAGTGCAAATATAGTTGATGAAGTGACAGATATTTAAATGCCAGTATCTTGCAAGCTTAAGTATTTCTCGTATCGGCAGAGATAAGGCAATTTTCTTTTAAATGGTATTTTAATGGATATTAATTACGATATCGGTTGACAACCTTAGTTTTTATTAATTCTCCCATAAACCAAGCAACGATATGATAACGAAAACAGTATCACCTTTTGAAGGTTTCATAATATTAAAGTAGACTATCTTTGCGATACTGTTACAATAACAAAGGGTCTTTCATTAAGTGCTTCCTGTCTTTAAATTTAATGAAAAAAGTGTGTGTGTGTGTGTTTGTGTGTGAGATATCATCGATGCACGCATCCGAAGTGTAAGTTCACACCACCTCCATATTAGGTGACCAGGCTTTCAAATCGCTCGTGCATGAGGTGCGTTGCACGTGTCACCTAATTGTTTGCTTGCGGCATTGTTATGGTGTGTATTGTCAATGTTTTGTACTGCGGCATTGTGAAACACTACACTTTATTCGAAGACAAAGCAATTGACTTTTTTAGGCGAAGGCTGACGCCTAGATGTAGCTTTAAATTTTGGAAGTCATAGTGATACCTGTAGCCAACTTTTAGCTCAAGTTGACTCAAGAACTTATTTCTTTTCTCCATTCAAAATTTATTATCAAATTCATTTCACTTTCTGTACGAGTATTCATGTACAAGCAAATATATTAATTTTTTACTTGAATTTTATGAATAATTTTGCCAGTTGCTTGTTTTATTGAAAATAAACAAAAGCTTATTCAAAATCAATAATGTTTATAAATATTGATAAGAGCTCGGCACACAATTTTAAATTCATCACGAATAAATACTTACTTAAATATAATGTTATACAGATGTACATACATATATACATAGATACATCCATACGTACATATGTAAGTATTTATTGAACAGAACGTTGTGAATGTTAAAATATGTTTCAAAGATTTCGGTAAGATTTATATGCCAAAAATTATAAACAGGAAATCATCAAGGTAAATAACCTCGGTGTGACAGCTTCAAAGAATGTAAATCAAAACTTTATACTTTCGGGCATTAAATGCCTCATATTTATTTGCTGAGCCTTAATTACTGTGAGTTATGTAAGTACCTATATTGATTTAATTTCGATATGGGCATTTCCACAGAAAAAATGTTGCAATGTTAGTTAGTCTACTACAAAAACGTCGTAGTCGTAGGCCCACTTATCATTCAGGGGAGTGACTGGCAGACGTTTTTTTTGTGTGGGAGTCAACGCTGTCTAGTGATCACTTTTGTTGTATTTTATCCCAATGTGCAACTGAAAGTAAAAGTTTTCTATGTCACTATTTCCAAATTGTTTACGTTTTCCATTCTTTTTTCTATTAGTTCAAGGCGCTCATATGTATTTTTCTTTGACACAAAACAATGTGACGATGATTAAGATATAAATAAAATAATTTCAAAACATTTGAATATATTTATGTATGTAGGTATAATAGAAAAAAGTCAACCCAAAAATTCATTTTTTCGCTGAACAATTTTTGTTGTTTTAATAATAAAGCTGAAATGTAAAAGCATTTTCAGTTTTTGAAATTTTTTGACCGAAATATGCGACTTTAAAAATAAAATTTTTTATGCTGAGCCTTTTTTTTTAGCGATTATTTAAAGTAATATGTAATAATTTTTTTTTAATATACAAATTTTCTACTAACAATAACCTTACGCATTAGCACAACAGAAGGAGAACGGAGTTCTGGTTGGTTGGTTGGTTTACGTGCGTGCCTTCTTCACGTAGGCATTCAAGTATAATCTAGATGATTCATTTTTGAAAGACCACTCCACTCGTCGGTGTCAACTAGGGATGCACATCCCGAAAATCCCATAAATTCATCATAACCTTCCCCCATGTGAAGATAGTAATCACAATATTTATCTTTTATAATTGAAATTTATTTGCCTGTGGTTAAGCATTGTATATAAATGTATTTCATTCATGCTTGGCCAAATCATTAGTAGACTTCCACCACATATTTTGAACAGTCACAAACCTCTTATCTTATGCACGGACTTTCAAAAACTATTTGAGAATTCACAAATAATAATATTTTTGAAAATCACAAAAGAAAACTAAGCGTAGCAGGCTTAGAAACTTTAACAAAACCCAGCAAATAATTTATATTCGATATGAATCTGGGTTTTGTTAAAGTTGCTAAGCCTGCAAAAATATTATTTGTGAATTTTCAAAAAGTTTTTGATATGTAATATGAAATAATTATAAAACTTTTGCTTGTGAGCCTATTAAAAGCATGTGTCTTTTAATGTCCCGAATAATTCCTGAATCTCAAAAAATTTCGGAATCCCGAAAACCCGGGATTTTCCTATTTGCATCGCTAGTGTCAACCTATGTAGAACCGTACCTAAGTATACGGATACGGTGATAGGTACTAGATCCAACCCGTCGCGTTGAGATATCTGATAAGGTCACTCAACCCAATCTCAGATAAATCTGAAAGGTCGTCTAGTACATTTCTGCCTGAAAACTTGTGTCTCGAAAGATGCAAAGCTGGACATTCGCAAAGAAAGTGGAAGATTGTTTCTTCTTTGCTTTCTTCTCGACAACTTCGGCAGAACTCATTATAGGACAGACCTATCCTACTAGCATGTCTGCCGACCGTTCAGTGCCTAGTCATTACACCAACGCGCCTCGAGATGTCCCTACGGTTCCTATTTGTAAATTGTATTGAGCGCCCATCATTGTAGCAAGGCCACATTTTCTTAGCAACCATCTGCATTCAGCCTTATAGAGATAGCGCTGGAATATACCGTTTCTAATAGTACCAAACGGCGTGGCTACCGATTCATCTTTGGAGGCATTCATAGCAAAGCCAGCTCTAGCCAGCTAGTCCTCCCTTTCGTTATCTAAAAAGTTGTGACCATTCAGTCTAGATAGCACACTCTTGCAGTGCCCAACTAGAATAGAGGAAGTGGTATATGATCTTAGGTATAGAAGAGCGGCTTGGCATGTCGCAAAGATACCGACTTTACACTGTACCTTCCCATCAATCAGCACTCTAGCCGCTTCCCTTACCGCCAAAATTTCAGCCTGAAATACAGTGGCTTCGTTAGGGAGACGAAAGGAGCAGAAGAAGAACGGAGTTCTAATAAGGGAAGTTTTTTTTTACTGTCGCATATTTATTAATTTTTTCAGCAGTAAATAAGCATTTGTTAGCGTTCCATTTCTTTTCTTTTAAAGTTCAATCAATATTAGCAAAGTTACTGCGTTTAGTTCTCTTGGAAAAAAATTGTCGCGTCCGTATTTGTACTTTACCCATTAAAAAAAAAAACAAGACTTAACGAGTCAAACCTGGCGTGTGTGAAAGAGGACTAATTTGACTTACTAAGCGATACGAACTTTAGCCTGATCAAATCATAAATAATCACCCGTATTGCGTATGTCGAGTCGAATGTTCGTCTACGACAATTTCGTACTAGATTTAAGCAAACGTATACAAGTTTTCTTTAAGCCAGGACAAAACTCTCAGAATATAAAAGTTTTCATATTTCAAAACTCTAAACATAAACGATATTCTTTCACTTTCATTTCCACATTCACAAAAAAAAATTCTTCATAAAATTTCGCTGAATTATGTATACATATTTCTATAAGTGCACAAAGATAACTTATATTTTTGTCGCGTCCGTTTCTCGCTGACATTTGCTTATATCTTTTTACTACATATATTATTGATATCGCCCAAAATGTACGAATGTCGCGTCCGTCACCTGGGAATTGCCCATATGTATGCATATAGGGGTGTACATCCAAGTATATTTAACACATGTATGTGTGTATGTATTTATGTATACTAGATTAATATGTATCTTAATTTTGTTTTATGGATTAAGTTATAAAGAATTTTACTATACACCTAATCCTAAATTTACGCGATATTTTTTTACCAATTGCAGTTTTACAGAATATCTTTTTATATTCAGGCCTGTCACAGAAATCGATCGAAATTGTTTTGATTACGAATTTTCATTTCGATCGATTTTGTTTTACCTTTTCCATATTTCGATCGATTTTGTTCATTCCGAAAAAAGCGTCAATTCGATTGGGCAGCACAAAACAAAAAACACATGTTTATTAGAAGAGTAAAAAAAAAAAAAATACCAGTAGCATGATTTTTTTGATTGAAGTGAATAAAATTTAAAAATTAATATATGAAATGTCTGTTATTGCAACAACTATAGTTTTGGATGGCCAGAGACTTCAAGACTTTGCCGGAAAATTGTGGTGAAGAGGATTGAGGGATGCTTCAGATCCACTTTCATATCCAAACGTTGTGTAAGTGTTAAAGTTTTATTTAATCAGAAATCATTTCTTAGTCGGGCTTAAGTTCAGTAATTTCAATTCTTGTTGAATGAAATATTTTTATTCATTAATGTGACTTTCTAAAGAAGAGAAGAAAAATTGAATTAGACTTTATTAGCTGGGGGAAATACCGACTTTTTTCTGTGCAGCCACGCACTTCATCAGCACCCAAGTCTATCTACTGGGGTAAAGATTGTTATTAACATCAGCTATTTAACGCAAGTTTTCAATGAAATGGAATATGAGAAATGTTGTGTATACAATTATTTATTTTTTATTTAATTTTATTTGACTGAATAGAATATTTAAGTGTTTATGATGATGCATTTTTTCCTTAAGACTTGAGAAAATATCTTTAAAATAAATAATGCAAACAAATTTTAAATAAATAGCTGAAAAACATTTTTCTTTATTGAAGTAAAGTTGTGTCAAACAGATTTTTGAACTTTCACATACAGAAAATTACAATTCCGAGCATTAAAATTAAAGTGGTTTGTTTCATTTCGAGCAAATTCTTCGTTTTTCGTTTTCTGAAGAACCTAATTACGGAATTGAAATCATTTCGATCGAATTTAGTTGCTGTGACAGGCCTGATTTACATGGGAATTAGTTTGGCTTAAACAATTTTTTTAAATCTTTTTCTTCTTATGATCAATAGGAATTTTCACAAAGGTGATTTTTAACAAGTGTTTCCAATGCTTATTTATTAAAGAAAAAATACAAAAAGTCAGATAAAACAGCTGAAAACATAAGAAAGTACAGATCACAAAAATTTGATCTGCGTTTGTGAGAGAGAAAAGAGAAGAGAAGTGTCTTAGGACATCTGGTTAGAGCTATGCAGCTTAGCTATATAAAACAAATTTCATGTGTTAAATAGCAATTTAAAACTATTAGTTTAATATTCATCAAATTTATTTATTTTATTAGTAAGTCAGAGCAGTGAAAAATAAAGAAAACGGAAACTAAAAAATGTAAACCGAGAAATCAAAACAAAAATAATTTTATAACTTTAATAGATTCGATTATGTTTGTTGCGAAAATCACGTCCTAGCTCTTGTGTCTGACACAAAAGGAAAAGAGAAGCGCTTCGGAACCGGAAAATCACACAGGGCATCCCCTCTGCCTTACGAGCATGCAAATAACGTAAGCGAATGACGAAATTTAACACAAACACTACGAAGTTGGTCATCCTCTCTCGCTTACCTGGATACAAATATGGATGCGAATGAAATTTTTACTTCGTGTACGAAAATAAATATGTGCTTCGGTAGTTCAGTTTTCTAGCCTAACAAAGTATAAAGAGCAAACATTTTTTTTAATCATATATATATATAAAAAGGCATGAGTTGTGGGTTTCTTTCTGCGCATCATAGATGCATGCAGAAGCTCATAATTGGAGAGTCCAAGTGGGACATCACGAACAAAAATATTGTGATACCGAAGCAGGTTGATAAGGGAGAGTTTGAGCTCTCTCTCCCTGCTTACAGGTAGACTGATTTCTCTTATATTTGCTGGGAACTGATTTCTCTTATATTTGTTCATACTCAAATCAATTTGTTGACATTCAATTGATATTCAATCACTTGGAAAAAAGCTTTATCTACAGCGTATATCCAGGTATTGGTATAGGAGCATCTTCAAAATTAAATTTGCTTGTGTATGTCTTCTTCATTAATATTTTAATTCAAATACATATGTATGTATATCGTTAGAGAAAATGTAAATCTTTCTATTTAATAAAAAATTTAAATTTTTGTATTCAAACTCTAACAGAAATAAATAATGATTTTATTAGAGTAATAAAAGTTCCAAATGGGCTATTGTAGGTATATATTTACATACCGTCGCCCCAGAATAGTTTTGCACCACCGACCATTCTTAAAAAAATGAGTCAGGTATGGAATATATTTTGAATACCCTCTTTCTGAATCAGAAACGCGTTTCACGAAATTTATTATGCTTTCTGAGATATTAAGCATTCATTTTGCTGCATATCCACTATTTTTAGGTTTAATAAGTATTGTTTTGCTGTACACGCCACTGTTTGGCGATTGCGTAAAATTTTTCATACAAAAACGTAAGAAGTGAAGTTAACTCTTGTTTTGCTTCATTTCTACAAGAAATTCATAACTCTGGTTTTAGACTCGGCAGTTTTTCTTGCTCAACTTTTGATTTTATAATGAGAAAGAAAGAGATAGGTATACAAAAGGTGTATATTACTTTCTCAACTCTCTCATACAAAATCAAAACTTGAGCAACTAAAACTGCCGAGTCTAAAACCAGAGATAATAAAAAAGAAGGTGCCGTAAGAAAAATTCAACGGCGACTGTTAACCAAAAATGTCATCACCCAGATGCAGCCGTCGATTAAATGCTTTAACATAAACTTATTAAACACTAAAATAAAATAAGAGAAACCTTAATTATGCATGCTTGAGTATAACAGAAATCATTTAATTGCATTCTTTATATTAAATACACTTTAATTACTTGGTTTTCTTGTGTAAGTGTGTAAGCGGATCGATAGTTAAAAATATTACGGCTGCAGCTTCTTGATCGGCGTCAAACGATCGACTTATTTCTCTGGACAGCAAGAAAAATAAACAAAACAACAAAACCAGAGCACTAAAAGCTACTTTTTGAAAATAATTTGCGTATGGGGCACAAAACGTATTTTTACTTCTAACTTCATTCATGAAAGTTCACAAAAATTTACACTTTTCTTCAAAAGATGTGCCTGAAGCAGTGGTACAAATACAAAAGAAAGCCCTCGGGTATATTTTGAGAAAACTTCATGTATGGGCTAAAACAATTGTGAGGCGACGATAAATATCACAGAGGAGACCAGAGGTGTCACGAGCACAAAGTAAGACGGAAGATAATTGTGATTTTGTGGTGTTTTTAGAGGTCTCGCTCACACAGTCATCAAATCCTCTTTACTTTTTCTTTCGCGTGGTATTATTTTAAAGTAATTACGCTTTATTCCTTGTGGTCGCATTCGCAGCCTAGTTTTTGTAAATAAATGGTAAAAATTAATATTTGCGAACGAAAATGCTTAAAACGAAGTCTCTAATCATTTGAAAACAAATTTTAGTCACTTTATTAATACTAATAATCCTTTTCGCATTGTGTTTTTTAATTCAATACCACAAATTCCTCCATTTAATTTTGTGCAAATGTTCATGTGCTCAAGTGTATTTTCAATTTATGCTTTGTGGTCTCATTCGTTGTTTGCTTTTTGCAAGTTGAAGTTAAAAATTAATATTTTTGAAGGAAATTGTTTAAAATTGAGTTTGTAAGCATTTGTAAACTAATTTTAATCACTTTTATATTACTAATAATGTTTTACACATTGTTTTATTTAGTTCAACACTGCAAAATTTTTCATTTAATTTTGTAAACATTTTCAATTGTTCATTTCACTAAGTATACATTTCTGCTGTTTGTTTTGATTATTGTACTAAAAATATTCAATAACAAACACACTGTATTTGTCCCTTTTTAACCGTGATCAAATCAGCTGATTTGAGCTTTTTTCTTAAGTCACTTTCTACAACTCTGGTCTCCTCTGTGATAAATATATATTTGTTTAACAAACATTTTGCTTCTTCTGTAAAATTTTAAAAATTTTACATAGGGGACGCTTGCATTTTCTGTAACGATATGTATTTTCATAAAAATTTCAATATGTTGACATATACATATGTATGTACTCGTATGTATGTGTAAATCGATGGTCTCAAGTAGAAAGGCCTTAACTCGTACTTTTTACAAAATTGAGTTTTTCAGTGATTCCAATACATTTCGCAAAAATACACTTCGTCACAAAAATGTTTTGCCATAGTGTAAAAAATAGCGCTTTTACAAGCAGTTGTACAAAAAAAGTTACATTAGAATTGTACACAGTGTGTATCATGTTTTTACCTTTTCCTGTAAAGTCAATTAACAATTACTTGAGTTAAGGCCTTTCTAATTGAGACGAACGATATATACATACCTATGTACATATATTTGTATGCTGATTCTTATACAGACATACATATGTATGTATGTACATACAAATATTTATATTATAAACATTTCCCAACACGACCTTCATATATGATATTTTTGTTTTCCAAAATTTCTTTGTGCAGACAAAACAATAAATTTTGTCATTTGTTTTGTTCTTGATTAAAAGAAAGAAGAAAAACTTTAATACTTTGACGCCATTTTGGAGCCATTCGACATGGATATTTAAGGACAATTGTAGCAGGGCGGTGTCCTTTTAGGGAGACAATCTTTTGAGTCATTAATTGGTGATTTGTTTGGCTATTTCTGAAATGTTTTTGTTTTAAATCTATATAAATAAATAAACTTAAAAAGTAGAAAGATAATAATGAGGAAAATTCTTTAGCGACAGCATGGGATATTGATGAACAAATACTTGTCATTCTTTTAATACACAGAAATAGACACATACATATGAATGTATTTATGTAAGTTTGTTTGTTTTTGAGACTTTCAAGGTCTGATGAAGTGTAGTTTTTATTTTTACTAAAAACCTAAAAAAAACTTTTTAATTAACTGAACTATTTCAAGTGATAAAATTACACACTAAATGATGTGAATACTGTTGAGAAAATGAAAACCAAACTGTAGTTAAGAGTGTGCCAGTCAGGTTAGCAAATTCTGCATTTACATATTAATGCGTTTCCTTATATGGGCATTTCCACAGGAATGTCAACTTTTTGTCACGTGCGACATCAAACATATGTTTGCTTTTTTTTCAAAGAAAACGAAAGTTTTTTTTTACTTCTTTATATATTCTTCTTCTTCTTTTTTTATTTTGACTAACTAAGTCAGCAGCTCTACATCAGGTTATGTTTTAAGAATAATCGGGTCACATTATTCCGAAATACAAGCTTAATTGTTTGCTGTCGCACGCGACAAAAAGCGGAATTTTTCATGGAAATGCCCATATATAATTATATTTGTCACCGACTTCAAGATATTTTATTTAACTGAGGGCCAATTTCACCAACTCTATTTAAATATCAATTCATATTTAAATGTCGATTTTCATTAATTTTTTTGTATGGAAAAATTAATTTTAAATATGAATTGATATTTAAATAAGTTGGTGAAATTTTCTCTGAATATGAATTATTTTTAACTTTTTACAACAGTTTAATGAATTTTCCATTATGTTAAGATGCGGAGAATATGGAGGCTATCTTGCTAACGAATTCATTGATTTACAGATCTGTAGGTTTTTTTGTCTTGGGCATAAATGTACTTATAGACTGGGAGAAAAAAAGTGTAAACCAAACTAACCCGAAAAAACTGCATCCAGTGCCCCAAAATTGCTAAAATGTCGATAATTTTTAATTGTTTATATCTTTTTTTTTACCATATTTGGTAACGTAATCTTCAGAAATAAATATTCCTTATCATACAATTAATAGTTCTTCAGAACATTTCAATACTGCAAAAAAATTTCCCTTTATTACTCCGGTAAGAAACAAAACCTTATTGGCTCTAAATGTTAGAATCTAAAACCAAAACGGAATTCATTCACTCTTCATTGCTCCTACCTCAGATGTAGCAAGTCTAGTAGAGATGAGCGATCCCGTGATATTTTAATAATGTTGGTTCTAGTGAACGTGATTTCTAAATCTGTGTTCTTTTAGCAGTATTTTGTTTGTAGTAGTTGTGTTATTTTAAGAAATACTAATAAGTACAGTAGCAGTGGAATTAAACATTGACCGTGATCACAGTTTAACACATTTCACCACCTCTACTTTAAAAGTGTGTATTAGTATTATTTTTTTGAATTACTAATAAGAAGAGCGGCAAGAACAAACAATCAACATCTTCCAAATATTGCATATTATCATAAAAGATGCAGAGAGACAACAAAATGAATGAATCAATATGATTTATTGAAAATATATATATAATAATAATATAAATATGTATTATAAAACATAATGTTAAAGGATTTTATAAAATAAATCATAGTAAGACATAACATGAAATGTTGAGTGTCTGATTGGCAAACTATTATAAATAGATTACTAACTACTTATTTTTAAGATAATAATACCTTTAATGAAATTCAGATATAATAAGATTTCTGTATTTTAAAAAATTTAACAAATATTTGTAAAGACGCATGTAATCCTTGCCTTTCAATACTTCATAAATTTCTTCAGATGATAGAAATCTTTTACCAAGAAAATTTAAACGGTAACTGGTGTTTTCCTGTTCATTACGGTTACAGAGTGAACAAATGTCAACACTGTTTCCACTAAAAGCACGAGCGTTTAATTTAAGCAGGCCTCCTCTAGCTTTTAGTATCAAGCTAACAACTTGTGATGAATTACCATCACAAAAGTATGGGGTGATATCATATTGAAGTGTGGGGTACATATCATGAAATCTAGAGTCTCTGGCACTCACAACAAATTTCTCGTATTCAGTGATTCTTAAAGATTCAAGTATACGATTGTGAAGAAATTTAATATTAGTCCTCCAAGTCTCCATATCCTGAGTTATACCGTTGTCACTGCATACTGATTTCCAATGAGGCAGCCAAAAAGTGTTATGTCGAAAGGTCTCTTCAGCAAGCAGTCGCGGCAGTCTATTGACAGGCAGATTTAACACCTTCCTGACATAACTAAAATGTAAATTCAATCTCTCCAGAAAAAGCGAGGGGAGACCAGTTTCAATATGTAACATATAATTAGGTGTATTTTTGGGGAGATATAACATTTTCTTCAAAAAATAGCGCAACAAGTTCTCAACTTCATCGAAGCTAAGAAAGCCCCATACCTGAGCACCATAGAACATAATTGATTTTGGTGCAGTATGGAAAATTTTAAGTTTGTTTGAAAAATTTATCTTGGGATGGTGGATATAGCTCAACCAAGTGGCATTTATTGCCGTTTTTGATAGGACGAGTTTAGATTCAAGGTGTTTTCTAAACGACAAATTGTAAGTTAATTTGATACCAAGGTATTTGTATTCGTTAATATCAATCATGTTGTCGCCAAACTTCCAATAAAGACCCTGGCTGACTCTAGTACCAGTTCTGAATATCATTATCTTTGACTTATCGAGATTAATTCTTAGACGCCACTGACTACAATAAACATACAGTGAATCAATCACACTCTGCAGCACCTTTGGTGAGTCAGAAAGGAGAACAATGTCGTCAGCATAAAGTAAGACTTTCACAACCATTCCGGCAATAGCGATGCCACCTGGAAGATGATCATGGAGGTCGTTCAGGTAAATGGAGAACAAAACTGGGCTGAGTAAACGCCCCTGTTTTACACCTTGAGTGACCGTGAAAGGTTCAGATAGAGTGTTGCCGTCCCAAACCTCACTAGTAGTATTATTGTACAAATCCCGTAAGATACGTACTATTTTACGTGAGAAACCTGTACGACATAGCTTATAAAACAGTGCGTTTCTTGGAATTAAATCAAAAGCTGACGAAAAGTCTATGAAGAAAGCGTACGTGTTTTTTCTCTGACTGAAGTTTAAATTTACAATGCTTATTAAATTGAACAAGTCATCTGCCGTAAAATAATTCTTGCGAAAACCCGCTTGATACTCATTGATGATATTTTGACAGTCTAACCAGCTATTGATACGATTAAGTAATATGCCCGTGAAGAGTTTGTAAATAGTATCGAGAAGAGACAGTCCCCTATAATTTGAAACAACGTTAATGTCTCCTTTTTTGAAGCACGGAATTATAATTGAGCTGCGGAAAGTGTCTGGGATATCTTCACGCATGAAAATAACGTTAAAAAGCGTTAAGACCTCATTCAGAAAACATATGGGGGCGTTTTTATAAAACTCGTAACTAATACTGTCCTGTCCAGGGGCCTTATTTAATTTTGCCACTTTTAGTGCTAAAGCAAGTTCTCTCATCTCAAAAGGTGAATCAAGAAAAGGGTCATTAATATTAAGCGGGGATAATAAAATATCATATACATCGTCTTCTTGAGATAAAAGAGATTTGAAATAGTCACAAAAATGGGTTATGCTTAAATTGTTTCCTACCTTTGGTTGGCAATTTCTTAACGAATTAGCTAGCTTCCACCATTCACTAGCGTTTCTAACTCCATTTAGCCTTAAAATGCTGTTCATTTTAAACTTTAACTTTTTTTCTCGTCGCATAGACGACAAAATTGCAAAGACAAAAATGTGAGAGCTATACATAGTTGCCAGAAAAGACGATTTGACAAGATTTTTTCTCGACAAAGCTGAAGGTATGTGGTAACTTTATTTACCGTAAAGTAAGCATAGAAGAACATTCACAGTTTATATGAAAGAGATATATTTCCAAAACCTGTCACTTGATAAATTCCATCACAGTTGTGATTAGCGGTTTTTCAATCACTGTGAAAAACTAACAGGCTTCGAAATATTGCTCATCTCTAAAGTCTAGGATATATATATGCTATATTTTGCAATACCACAACAAGAAAATATGTACATACATATGTATATGAAATTTTTTACTGCAATGGAAAATAAAAAATCGAATTTTATCAAGCAAAATTGTGGAAATATTGCACAGTGCGGCCAGCTTCGGCGTTCAAATATTATCTGCGGCTCAGCTTATACCGGCATTATTTATTTCTTGTGTACTTTAATATTTCAAAAGTCATCTTTTTAGTTTGTTAAACTTTTAAAAACGAACCAGAAAGTCTTGGCATACATCCCAAAGTGGCAAATATGCAGCGATGTAGCAAATATGCAAATGTGCATATTCGCTATATCGCTAGTCGTGTGTTTGTCGTCACAATTCTGTTTTGCCTTATGTATATAAATTTTACCTGCACACTTAGAAGTTGTATGTCTTCACTTTAATTTATTTTTTAGGTGATTAAAAATATCATTATACTCTAGTAATTTTTTTGTTAATACTGGAATTTATAAGACCTAAAAATTTCTCACTAGTTCGGTTCATGTAAATAAGTAAATGTGTATGTATTATATAACAAACATATTAAATATCAAAGTAGTACATTGACATTTTGAAATACATATATATTTATGTACATTATGTTATTAATAATATTGCTTTATATACAGAAATATGTGCTTAAATAAATACATAAATGCAATATTAGTTTACACATTTTATGTGTAAATTAATAAGCATGTTTGTAATTTTAATTGCTGTTTGTTACAATTTCAAAATTAAACAAAAAAATAATAAAATAATAATAACAAAAAACTGTATTTATTTCCCTATTTCATGGTAAAATAAAATTAAATATTTAGGCAATTCAAACACAAGGGTTTTTCCCAAAATAATTCGATGTACACCTTAAATTGTGTATTACAAACAAAATAGAGCCGACCAAGAAATGGGAGCACTTTTGCAATAAACACTTATCAATTCGATTTCAACAAATATGTAGATTGCCAGCTCTCATGTGCTTAACGAGATCATGTAAAATAAATCTAAGATTCAGATTCAAGTTTGATGCTTTTACCTGTTTGATGCTTTTCTTGAGCATGAACAGAGCCACTGAAAAATTAGTCACGATTCTTAGTATTGCTCCTATTAATATTTTTATAGTTGCGATGAAATATGGCTGAGCATGTACATATGCATATTAAAACAAATTTTTTACTGCCACTACAAGTTAGTTAGAAATGCTGAAATGTTTCGAAATGCATTTACTCGTAATTTTTACAGCTGCTTCTAAAGTGACAACCATAAAAGTTAATTAGATTTGTTTTTCTTTTTTTTTACTTATACAGAAAATTACCTATAACTTTTATTTTTTGTTTTTGCTCAATTATAAAGCACGTAAATATTTCATTTAATATTTAAATGCAAAACATTGTTATAACTTAAAAAGAAGAACACAACTTTTTTTATTTAAAAAAAAACTAATAATAAATTTAACTTTATATTACATGTATGACTTTACAGCTGAATAAATTTGTTATTAACATTTAGCATGTTTAAAAAGCATTTAAGTCAGGATAATATATTTTTATTTGTTTGCAATTGTTTTAGATAAATATGTACACATGCATTGGATGTACATGTAGATATTAATATATTGTTCTATTTATTATTATAAACAAAAATGGTTACAAAAAATTGTTCCGAAAAACGCCGCATTTGAAAGTTATGTTGCCAATACTGTTTATAGTCAAGATTTATTATTATTTATTATTTATTTATTACCTATGTTATTTTTTGGGTGAAAAGTGCAATGCGCCTGGCCTGTTCGCTCGCTATCAATAATTTTTTTTACACACATGTGATGGATATGAATAAAATAAATACTTTCGGCAATATGGGTGGTCAGTGTACAAGTATAATTGCGAGTATTTTCGTAGGTATTTTTCAAAAATAGACGTTGCTGTATAATTACGTACATGAATATTACACGAATATATTCAATTAATACAGCTACCAGCAACAATAAAAAAAAATAAGTAATAATTTTCTTGTAAAAATAAATTTGTAATAAGTTCTTTTTTTATTAAGAGTTTTCCGACAAGACAGAGGTCTTGCACAACTGAATGCTATAAAATTCGCATTTATTAATATATTCGGCTGAAAATTCTCTCTTAAGCCTGGTACTCTGTGGCTGAGTGGTAGCGATGCTAACTAACCTCTCAGTCCAGAGGTCGTGGGTTCGATTCCCGCCATAGACCCTGGGTGTTTTCTGCAGACAAGCTAATCGCTTTGCGGGGTTGTGTTTGTTTATTAAAAAAAAAAAAAAAAAAAAATTCACGCGAAATGTTAACATAATCCATATAAAAAAATTTCACATGAAATATTCATGAAAAAATTTTGCAAAACTTGTACTCTGTTCAACTCGTGAAAAATGTATGAAATGTATCTGGCAACATTTTCTTTCAATCTGCGAAATAATGTGACTGAGGTAGTTTACACCGGCATAATTATGCTGGCACAACATACCAGTTTGTTGGCAAATTCGGTGAAGAGAGTGGTTTTGTATTTGGCATCATTTTTCAACCAGCTTCAACCCCGCATTAGCAGCACAAAACCAATACATATGCAATGCGAACTCACAGGTTCGGCGTTTTTTTTTTAACAGAGCGTATTTAGTTTTTAGTTGACCATCGTCGTGGAAACATGAATTTGAAAGAAGAAGGGGGTTGGTCACGCCAACAAACTTTAAACAGACCTAAGGTTCAAAAAAATTGTTTAATTTAACCATTTTTTTTTAAGTTTAATAATAGTCGAAGTTATTTCAAAAATGTTTATTTACTTCCTTGTTTTTTCGTGTTGAATAAATCATATGGAAATAACATGAACAAGATTTTATTTAATTCTTATAAAAAGAAGTTACAAAATATAATTGTGGATAGTATAACTATTTAGAACTATAAAGATATCTTCACATGAATTCATAAAAGATATTAAAAACAATTTTTTAATTTTAATTTTTAGTAAATAGATATGGATTTATTAAAAAAAATATTTACTGCCTTATTTTAAAAATAGGAAATATTTCAATTAAGAGTTAAATAAGCTAAATAAGCATTAAATATTTTTTATGAATAAGGCAGTTTATTATTAAATAAATACACACGGACTGGTTAGTATAGGTTCGATAGTATTACCAAAGGGTAGTAAAACCAGTTTCATGAATTTGGTGATAAATTTTTTTTATGGGTCTCCAAAGATTTAGAAAATATGTGCGCCCTAAGAAAATTGTGTCCTCAGTTTTTGGCCAACACCTTATTCAGCTACATAGCTCTAAACTATATATATGGTAATAATGTAGCTCAGAGTCTACCGAACAAATTTTGTTAACATCTTATACCCAAAAAATAGTTATTTCGTACACTTTTTTTTTGCAAGTAAAAAATTTGTTTTCACTTTTAAGAATAACTTATAGGGACTCCTGATTTTTTGCTATCAATATTGACAAAGTTGTAGCTTGACCCAAAAAGATCTGCTTTTCTTTATTTTTTATCTGGTTCCAGAATTAATGAGCCAGCTTCCAAATTACAGGCTATTGCAATTCCTCCTAAAATAATTGCCAATTCTTCATCATTTATTATCGCCATATTTCCTCCGCGTATGTTTCGAAATGTGTATAACGAAAGTCAAACGTCAAATGAATAAAAAAACACTAACACACACAAAGCTGTGTATACGTTTACATTTTATGTCAGATGAATTAGTCCCGTGTTATTTGGAAAAGAACAAAAATTGTGCGGCTTAAAAATTGTTCTCGTGTAAACTACCTCACTGGCATTTATTTCGCGTGAAATATTGACAGCTGATGTTTTTGTTTGCAAGAGTCGGTCAATGTTGCATACTTCCAACCAATAAAAATGACTTATGCCCTAATTCAGTAAGACGATTTAGGACGTTTTTGTTTGAAAACACTTTTGAGTTCTAGTTTTTCAATTCTCTAAATTATTTGCTTCAAAAATAGTTGTTGTCTTTGATAATGAAAAATAAAAATATTATTACCATGTTTTTAAAACACAAAAATAATATTGAAATTAAGTTTGAAAAATATTTCAAAAAATATGTGTTGGATATAATGTTTAGAACAAAATCATAAGGCAAATACACGAGCCTTCTTGCATGGACAATAAATAATAATTGTTTTAAAGAATCACAACTGCGGCTTTTTTTCGTCCATAGACAAACGATACAATCGTCGAACAGAATTAGGGCATTAAGGAATTCACAATGAGTATATTAAAATTTTAATGTGGCAACATTGTGCCATCTTAATTTTTTATTGTGAGCAGGCAACGATATAAATACACATACTTTGTATATCAAAGTCAGGCAACCACACATGCATCTTTATATTATTTACATATTAGTTTATAATGTGAGAGAGGGAGAGTAAAATGCATGTTTGTACGAATGCTTATGAGAGACTAAATTATTTTCTTCCGTACGTATTAAAATAACAAAATTTTTTAAATTAGAAATTATTGTTGGATAAATTTTTCAAAATAACTTTTGTTCTGCGAAAAATGCAAATATTTTTTTATCAACTACAGTTACGCTGACAGTTTTAACATATTTAGTTTAACATTACCATATTACCATATAAAAAATGACATGCTTTTTATACTTTTAAATTTGCCACCTGGTAATAAATTTGATTTACACACAAACAAAAACAACAAACTTGCCAGACCATATTAAAGTATTAAAGTTGAAACATTGCAATATTAGCGCACATTTTAAAATGCTATTGTGAACTCCCTAACTATTTTTTTTAGAAAAATTAATATGGGCATCACTTGTTACGTGTCAAATTTTTCGCGCGAAATAATCAATGTTGCTGAAAAATGTTCACAACTTGGAACAGAGTACTTGCCTTTAGGTCTAAAATTATGCAATTAGTACATAAAAAGTAAAAACAAATAAAAAAAAACGTAAGATCTCAAAAATGGGATTTTTTCAGCACTTTTGCTGTATTTTTCAAAAAATAAAAACAAATAGAAATTGCTTTTGAGTTCCCGGCAACTCCCGAAAAAAAACCTAAAATCTCAAAAATGGGATTTTTTCAGCATTTTTGCTATATTTTTCAAAAAGTAAAAACTGCTATCTTTTTTCTTTTAATGGTTAAATTCCATTTATACTTCTAATAATCTAGTTTAATAAAAACATTACATTTTCATTGTAAAATTAAAATACTTTTTTATAATTACTAAAATAAATTAACTTTTTAAGTTCCCAGCAATTCCCGAAAACATTTCGTAAAATCCCAAAAATGGGATTTTTTCAGTATTTTTCAAAAAGTAAAAACAAATAAAATTTGCTTCTGAGTTCCCGGCAATTCCTAAAAAAATTTCGTAATATCCCAAAAATGGGATTTTTTCAGTATTTTTGCTATATTTTTTTTTATCTTTCGCCGTTAGCAGATAAAATTTTTGGAAATATTTAAAACCATATTATGTCTTAAGGTGGCATAATAAATTTCTTGGTTCCAGCTTTGGAATTTGAGAAGAAAGCCCTTACAAAAATAGGTATATTTCGAAATAATCTGGCACCTTCAATAACGAAAATTTTGAAAAAAATATTTCTTTGTAATATTTCTTATAGTAAAACCTTTTGAATTTATAAAAATATGAGGTGGGTATTTTTGCAATATTTTTTAATAATAGCGAAATAATTAACCCACTTTTTTCTGAAAAAAAGGGGCGAAAAATCTACTTTTCTCAAAAATTTAATTTAAATTGCGTATAACTTTTGACTAAATTGTGCTTTTGCTACCAATTTTTTTTCATATGTGTAAGATTTTGTTCTTAACTCATTCAAAGTTTCTTTTTCTAAATCGAACAAGATTTGGCTTCTCCATTAGCAGAACAGTGGACCATGGTTGGTAAAAAAAGCCAAAAATTAATTTTTTTTCTCGAATATTTCCTAAAGCGAAAACCCATAAATGTAACATACTTTTTTAGCTCCTGGATATAAATATCCCCTTGTAAAAAATCTTTTTTATCAAAAACCTCAGCTTGGCATCGTTTTTAATTTTTCATTAATCCGAGGTTGCCCATAGTGAGGCTCCGCCTCCGCTCGTTTAGAAACTGCAAAATTATTTCCTTTTTTTATTGAAATCCCCCACTGTGCAACGTCAGGTTTTCTACACCTTTTCCATTTGTAATTCCGAAAGCGTCAACTATATTCCAGAAAACGTCAATTGTAATTTATATTTGTCAATTTAAATTCAGAAAGAATTTATATTTGTGTTCTGTACCTTGCGAGAAGTGTTCGCGTCGAGAAAAATCAAACAATAATATTAATTGCACTGTTTTCCAATGGCTGATTCATATAAAACCTAAAATAAGCTTATAAGAAACATGAGCAAGGAACAAAGTTATTTGTTACTCATCCTGTGTTTCACAGAATGATAACAAACTTTTCGGCTGGAAAAGTTCTCACCAAAGTTACCGAACATAGGCACAGATTAGTTAATTATAATTCAGTAAGATTGGTAATATTTTTTATTATGAAAGCAATTATTTAATTAAATGCATGCAATTAAATTTTTGACAAAAAAAATTTAAAGTTTTATGATTTAATTATTCAAAATATGGGTGTTTTCGTCAAACGATGATTTTATTCCCAAAACTTACAACAACGCTGGTTTCCGATAATTATGTTGGTTTCTGGTTCCTCTTCATCCCCGCACATCCTACAGATCGTGGAGTGCCAGTTTCCCAAATGCTGGTTCTTGCTATGACCGAGCAGTGGCCAGTCAGTGCGCTTTCACTATTCGCATCGCCTTCCTACCATGTCCAGTAGCAGTTTGTATCTTCCTGAGTCAAGTTTTGGCCATATAGCCCTCGAGACTCTACAATCCTCCCTACTTCGCCATGAACTGTTGGTCCTGCTCTCTACCCAATTACTGAGTTCCCTGTAGTAATAAAATATCAATAGTTTCACTGATCTTTCACACATTCCCTCATCTAACGCCGACCCTATGCAGGCTCATCGGCAATTTAATTTCCCTCAACACTGCTGTGGCCAGGAACCCAACATAGTCTGACACTATATTTGTCCATAAGCAAGTTGAGGGATCTCCTACACTCACTAACAAGTTTCGATTTAATATTGTGTCCCTTCAAAGCTTTTAGCGCTGCCTGGCTGTCGACGTAGAAGGTTACCTTCCCACCTTCAGGTACGTTCCTGGCCACCAGTTCCGTGGCCCTCGACTTCGCCATTAAATATCTTTTATTATTATAAGTGTTATTTAAATATGAAATTCCCTTTTTGTCTGCATAAGATGTAAAGACATTTAAAAAACTTAAATGTCCACACAATACATTTTATTTACGTTTTACAAAAACATATAGTATTTGTCATTGTTGCCAGAAAATGATGATGGGGGAATGCTAAATCAGTCCAAAATGTCTGCTAAAATGTTCTGCAGAAGAAAAATAAAAACACTAGATTTTATATTTACATTCCTTGGATGCTTCTTTACGAACGAAAATGCTAAGTATTGGAAGTAAAATGCTTAAATGGCAACAATGGTATTTGTGCTTGTGCGTATTGAAAAAATGTAACAAGAATTGCTTTTAATTTTCATAAATATAAAACATATACAAAGTTTTATGTCATCAAATAAATCAAAAATATATGTTATTGATATTGTTATTTCTGTATCATAAACGTACCTATACTTATGCAATATTATTTTGCAAAAATTGTAAACCAAATTGTTCAAGTGACTGATTTTATTTATTTTTATTTTTAATTTGGCTGATTTTTATAATAAAGTTTTAAAAATTTATAGGGACATGTGCTTTGATGTAATACACAATAGTTATTTAAAATGCTACTTTGGTTTTTTTTTGTTAGTTGCGCGGTTTTGCATTTCAGCGTACGATATGAAAGTATTACGAAAAATTAATGTTTCAATTTCTTAAACTCACATGCATGTGTATCTTTTGTTTACTTTTATGTACATAAATACACGAACCAAAACAGCATTCTTAAAACAAGAATCTTGCGTTTTTGTTTTAAAAATGCTGCATTTTTAAAAATCATTTTTAAAATATGAATGTTTCTTATAATATTAATATACAACATTGTTATTTTTATAACGAAACAGTTCTAAAACAAAAATGTGCGCTTTCGTTTTAAAAATTTCAAAAACTATAATGTTTTCTTATTAAAATAAAAATTATAATTTTTGAAATCATAATAAAAAAGAAAATGTATTTTTAAACATTCTAAAAACAAAAATATTTTATTATTATATCAATAATTTTAATATTTTTAAATAAAAGAATATATTTTCCCCGAGTAACATTTTATATTTGTGTCGTGTTGAAAAAAAAAAGAATTAATCTGTTATTATGACCAAGTGTATATTAATGCCCATTGTCCTGTGTGATCCTTGCGCACAAAATCTTAAAATTATTGCGAAATTTTAAAAAACACGGAGTTCATAACATAATAGCGACATTTTTTGTTGAATGCTCGTCATGACGCAAATGAAAATTCGTTCGATTAGCGCTTTGGACTACAGTCGAAGACTGAAAATTTTTCATAATAAGGCCATTTTGTTTCCAAACAAAATTAACATTTTTAATTTTAATACGAACCATCCGTAATTTCAAAATTCTCTTTTATTAATTTAAAACGTTTCATTCTTAATTTAAGAAGTCTCCATTATTAATTCAAAACATTTCATTTTTTATATAAAAATAATTAGTTTTAAAATAAAAATGCTTCATTATTACTTCAGGAATATTTCATTCTTAATTCAAAAACATAAGTTCTTAATTTGAGTATGTTCAACTTTATATCAAGGTTTTTGTTTCTTAAAACAAAAATAATAATTTTTCATTCCAAAATAGTTTTAATTTTTAAGCAAAGAATGAAAATTTTTAAAATAACACAAAACAAACTTAGTTCTATTTTATAAAGGTTTCGTTTTTAAAATCAAAATGTTTCTTCTTGATTTTAAAACTTTATTTTTTGGGTGTATATACTATATGTATCGTAAGAAATATTGCGCCATATATTATTTTGATATTGTGCTAACTTATTGAACAGTGTGCAGCAAAGCGACAACAATATCAGCAATGAAGTACTCAATAATATTGTGAAGTCTATGGGTACGTTAAAATATCATTACTTTAATATAGAAAGGCCCTAACTCATTATTATTTTTTTGAAATGAAGATTTTTTTCATTTTTCAATGCATTAGATGTTCTCCGATGGAAATTAGAGATGAGGGAGCCCGTGATATTTTTATAATGTTGCTCCTAGTGTACGTGATTTCTTAATCGCTGTTCTATTAAACTGTGACTGTGATCACAGTTTAGCAGTATATGGATTGTAGCAGTTGTGTTATTTTGAAAAATACTAATAAGAAGAGTAGCAGGCAAATTAAACAGGGACTGTGATAATAAGAAGAGCGACAAGGAGATACAATTAGCAATCAACCACTTTCAAATATTTAATATTGTCTTAAAAGAGGCAGAGAGATAATAAAAAATGTGAGAACTATAACATAGTTGCCAGAAAAATCGCTTTATGATTTTTTCTCGACAAAAGCTGAAGGTATAAAAATAAGACAAATGTAGCTGCATTTACTGTAAAGTAAGCATACAAGAAGATTCACAGTTTGTATGAAAGAACTATATTTCCAAAAACTGTTACTTGATAAATTGAGTCGCTGTTGTGATTAGAGATTTTTCAATCGTTGTGAAAAAGGTAACAGGTATAGAAATATCGCTCATCTCTAATCGAAATATACAAAACACTCGATTTGAAAAAAATAATGAATTAGGATCTTTCTATATTAAGGCAACGATGTGTTGTTTCGCTATTTAAATTTTCTACATGTGAAGAGGTTAAACTTCTTATTTATGGTGAACAGCTGTTTTTATAATGCTGCCATACTTTCAAATAAATAAGAACTTTACATAACCACCCAAATGTAAATTAACTATGTAGACTTATTTGAATACCAAGTCTAAAATAAAACAATTCTTAAATAGATGACTATAAAGTAATTCTAAAAGTGTTTTACGCTTTTAATTGTATTACATATCATATATATTAATGAATACACCCGTTACTATTTATAATTCATGATAAATCGTTTGCTATTGTATAAAAATAAGAAGACTAGTTAGTCACTAAAAAATATAAAACGATTTTCTATGAATTAGATATGTTTAGATATTTCCATTTTTGTGTTGAGGCAGGGTTTTCATTTTATTTTATACAGGGTGGGCCAAAAGTTACCTTGGGGTTTAAAAGTTTAATAACTTTTTCGTTTATTAATTTTTTTTTTATTTTTTTCTCAGATTATATAATATATAAAATGGAAAATTTTTTACACTAAGTATGAAAAATAATGTCTCTTAAATTACAACTGTTTTCAGCTTCGCACTGATGGGCTCGTTTTAGAGCATTTTCCATAATATCTTCCAAAATTTCTGCAACAATGTTTGCCTTGAGTTCAAGGATTGTCTCTGGCTTGTTCACATACACTCGCTACTTCAAATAACCCCAAAGAAAATAGTCGGGTGCTGTCAAAACTGGCGATCGCGCTGGGCCAAATTATTTCCGAATTTCTGGAAATTATTCGCTCTCCAAAAATTTGACTTAAAAGTGCCATTGTGTCTCGGGCAGTGCGGGCAGTGGCTCCGTCCTGCTGAAACCACACAGCACTTCCATCTTCATTCTCGAAGAAGTAAGGCCCAATGATATTTTTAGATGTGATCCCACACCATATTGTACACCTAATGGGGTGCAATTGGCGTTTATGAATGGCTCTTGGATTTTCAGAACCCCAGAACCTACAGTTCTGCTTATTAACAAAGCCATTCAAATGAAAATGAGCTTCATCACTCATAATCATAATCGCCCATCAGTGCGAAGCTGAAAACGGTGGTCATTTAAGAGACATTATTTTTCATACTTAGTGTAAAAAAATTTTCCATTTTGTATATTATATAATCTGAGAAAAAAAAATTAAAAAAATTAATAAAGGAAAAATTATTAAACTTTTAAACCCCATGGTAACTTTTGGCCTACCCTGTATAAGAAATGCCACATAAACTTACCAGAATAAAAATTATTTGCTGGGTTTTGTATGAGTTTCTAAGCCTACTACGCTTATTTTGCTTTTGTGATTTTCAAAAATATTATTATTTGTGAATTCTCAAATATTTTTTGGAAGTTTGTGCATAAAGGCTGGTACTGTGTTCAAAGTTGTGAAAAATTTTCAGCACCATTGATTATTTCGCGTGAAAAATTTGACATGTACTAAATGTAGCCCAACTCGCGGGTTTTTTTTTTATAAATTTCTTGCTTTTATTGCTTAAAAGTATGCAACATTGTTAAAATTCCGTGCGAAAAAACCACTGCTCATGTTGTTTCGCAGATAAACTAAAATGATGCCAGACTAATTTTGCATGGAAAGACATGCTTTTACGTGTTTTTCACAACAAGAACAGAGTACTACTTTTTCGAATTTATTTCGCAAATATTTCACACCAAATACTTTTATATGTAGTTTGACAGCATTTCGCACGAAATTGTGAACAGAGTACCAGGCTTAAGATAAGAGGGTTGTGACTGTTCAAAATGTGTGGTTGAAGTCTACTGACGATTTGTTAAAGCAACAATGAAATGCATATAGACATCGCTTAACCACCAGCAAATAAATTTCATTTTAAAAATAGTTTTGTATTTCCAGTTTGAAATAGTTTTTAGTCTAATATTTTGCATATTTAAATAAGAAATGATGAAATTTTAAAGAATATTGCAGCTAATAACTACGTGTTCCTTTAAAAAGTTAATTATAAAAAATAGGGATGAAATTTGGAAAAAGAAAGGAGAAACCAACATTTAACAATTATATATACTTGTCTAGAATCTAGACTCTAGATCCACAACGACGAAAAGTTATCTCTATGATTTGGTCATAAATAAACCAAACTGGAAACGAAGTTATTTATGTTAATTACACTCAGGCAATACCGCTTTCTGCAATTTATTAGTAAATATTTGCAATTTCAGTGGCAATAAATTACAAATGAATATTAAATATGTTGCATTTGCCCTGCAGTCAGCGTAGCCAGCGAATGTCTGGCTATTTCATTAACTATCAATCGTTACCATTACATTACAACTACCACACGCACACGAGTGACGATTTTAAGATGGGGATGACATTGACGGTAGTCAATTGCCACCATCTGCATAACCCTTCGTCAGTGATTTCGCTAATCAATACAATTAAATTTTCTATTGATAAAATAATAAATTATTCACTGTTATCGGAAATAAAAGATGAACATTTTGTTCACGTGAAATATTTTCCGTGAACAAAATATTGGTGAATAAAATTAAATAATAGTATACTGGCACAACAAGAACGCAAATATTGGCGATAACAATTTTAGGGAAAGGGAATACATTTCACGTGAACTTTTATTCCCGTTAAGGGTGATTAATACATTTTTTAATTAATTGTTCTTTTTCGTTTTTTATGCTGCTCATTTTAACTTTCTAAAAGAAAAGCACTTTTTTCAGTAAAAATTACACGTTCACTGATCACGAACTTCCAATTGTAACTGACGCCAATACAAAATCAAAATAATTATGTACTTAAAATAATTTTTTTCTTGTTGATTTTCTTTGGAATAACAGCACAGTTTTTTCCACTCGCAAAAAAAATTTCTTTTGAGGTTAAAGGCATTAACACAACCATGAGTGAGAGAGTCACAAGGCGAACTCTTGCATTACTTGTGGCTAGTGTAGTAGGTAGTCGATTTATCGTTAGGGAAATACCTAACGATATGGAGTCAGGTTCTACTTTTAAAATTGCAGGGTAATTTACGCTTAAGTTTTAACGCAATTACTGTCTATGTAGTATCGAGTGAGCTCTACGGCTACTAAATTTCCCATTTTAAAATTTATTAATAATTTTTTATCATGTATAATTAATTATTCCAATTAAAATTGAGGATGACTGTGAATTACTGGAAACATATATACACATGTAGTTTCTTTGAAAGAAAGTTAATCTGAGAAAAAGTGCATAACTTGTTTAGTGAATAAATTAATAGAAAACATTAGATAAATATAATCTCTAAAATTAATAAGTTTTGTATTGCAGTAATCCCCCGTTAATTGACTCGTTCAAATTTTTAAGAGTTTTAAGTGGTTTATTCTGTGGGGAAATTATTTTTAAAATCTTTGAACACTGAAATTCAAAGAGGTAAAATTATACGAGCACATATATGTATGTATATAATTACTTTAGAAATAATTGCTTTAAAGAAGTTTATATAGCACATACAATTTTAAAATTCTCCAATATACAAAAAGTAAACGAAAGTTTTATTGAACGGAGTACACTGTAAATTGAATCTTTCAACACATGTGTTTTCCATTCCTTCCACCCTGAGGTTTTATAGGCTGATTTTCATTAAAATCAAAACGTGACGCTACTGAATGTATTTATTTAAAGAAAACGTGTTCAGTTATAAATTTCCCACAGGTAAATCCCCACTCTACTTCGATTTGTCCACAATAAAAAATAATGATGTGATTTCATGTACAACCTGTTTGATCACTTTTTTTATTTTGTAAATTTTATAAATTTATGTGAACAACATTTTACAAATTTAAGCCGTCAATAATCAAAACACAGTTTATAAAATTCTTTTTTTTAGGTACATTCACAAACATCGGCGTTGCCGAATAAAGGGTGTGTTTTGTAGAGGTATAGAACTTTGAAATTGGAATAAACCAAAGATGAACTTCTTAAATTGACATGAAATTTACTTTATTCGAAAGATAACACAGTTCTGAAAAAAAAAATAATAGTAATAAAAAACAAGTTGGGAGCAAGAACTTCATTATGTGGTTTAAATGGACTTTTGTGTACTGAATTCAAATCATTTCTTAGATTATTTTCATCACGTCTGGTTTTTGAGCT
Organism: Nowickia ferox; assembly: GCA_936439885.1. Classification (NCBI taxonomy): domain Eukaryota; kingdom Metazoa; phylum Arthropoda; class Insecta; order Diptera; family Tachinidae; genus Nowickia; species Nowickia ferox. The sequence goes on from OW387024.1 coordinate 28,824,285, forward strand.
ATTTTCATTTAAATAAAATACTGATATTGGAATAAAAAATACGTATTTATTATGATAAAAGTAAAAAGTCTTAAACATAAATGGCTTCTATGATATAAATTAAAATCTTAAATGAAATTGAACACTAGTATAACATAAAAAATCAAATGCTAATGAGTAGATCGCTTTCTTTTATAAGTTTTCTCTGTTGTTTCACGATTGGTTTCCCAGCAGAAATCAGTTCATATTTCTCGGGACCACTTGCCGCTATTTTTCATGTGTGCAGAAATTCTTGTACCAGTCCTTCGTAATTTGCAGCCCTTCTATTTCCAATAAAATTGTGACATACATTTTCGAAACCTACCCATGCTCGTCTCCCTTTATAGACCAACTTTGATTTGAGCAATTTTTTTTAAAGATTTCTCCTATCTGGGGACCCAAAACTACGCCTTCCGTCGACTTCCTCTCACTTACACGTGGAAATATACTTTTCACGTGTTTGAAAGTCTTTCCATCTCTCTTCATAGATTATATCGAATCGTTTATTATGCCTAATTTGATGTACAATGCACATATATTCCACAAATGGAGATCGTATTGCACTACTTTGAGCAGTAATTTCTTGATTTCGTAGGTCGCTTTCATAGTTACTGCATGAGCTAATGATACAGACGGATATTGATTTTCATTATGTAGCCACACTGCTTTCCGAGCCATTGGATGCATGCATTCCTATTATTACTATATTTTTTAATTCCTTTAGCTGGTATGGCCTTGCGATTGAACCACAAGGTTCAAGTGTATTATGAGTAAATGTATTAGACACTGTTTGTCAAAGTGGGCTAACTGCTTTAAGTGTGAATAAAATCAACATTTTTGTACAGATTTTCTTTACTTAGAGTTTTTTTTATTCCCAGCATACGTAGCCTTCCGAAAAGTAACAGAAATGTAAAATATTCTCAAACAAACCCATTTAAATTACATGGGTTTGATCATAGGTTTGTGGCAAAAATGAACTGGTGAACGAGTTCGACACAAGTCCATTTCAAACCCATTTAATTTACATTGATATTTTTGACCGGACTCGTGTCCAACCGCTCATTTTAGTTCAAAAGGGCTGTTGGACACAACTCTACATTTTAGTTCAAAAGAGCTGTTTGACACATCTCTAACATCATGGTATAGTTGTGTCCAACAGCTCTTTTTGAACTGGTTCGAGAGCGTTCGAATGAAAAGTTGTTTCAAACCCATTTAATTTACATTGACATTTTTGGACTGACTTGTGTCCAACAGAACGAACTAGTTCAAAAAGAGCTGTTGAACACAACTCTACATCATAGTTATTCAATTGATGAATGAAGAAGTCAGTAACCATAGCACCATTGATGGATAGACTGGCTCGGTTCTTCCTCTACGCTACGCTCTACAGCAGCAATGACTTCTTCTGTACGTACTGTACGACGTCTCTGTGGATGTGTATTATCATTTAGCCTCTAAATTTTAGAGTAAACGTAGTGCGAAAACGTTCCATAGTTAATCGAATTAATTGCTCTGATGGACGATTATGTTGACCGTAAAATGGTCGTAGTGCGCGATACGTATTTCGAATAGAACTATGGTTTTCAACATAAATTAGCACAACTTGCAAGCGTTGTTCAGGCGTCATCCATCGAACATTCATGTTGAAATGCCAAAACAAACTTAACATAAATCACTTGACAAGCTGACAAAATGGCCGCCAGTTAAAAAAGTGTTGCCAACTTAAAGTTTTATGCATCTGTAAAATAACACCCTTCATAAGCGTTTATTTGAAGTTTTGCAATTTTCGAGGAAGTTTTTGTTTACAAACCGGTTTTTTTGTGAATTATCAGTTCTTAGTCCCAGTTTACACTAAGCAAGTATTATAGCTAAGCTCATTAGTTTCTTAGGAGAGAGAGACGAGGGGAAAATAAACGTTTCTGTTAACCTCGTATCTCTTTCCATCAAACTAATCAGCTTAGAAATAATACTTGCATAGTGTAAACTAGGACTTATAGTTTAGCTCGGAACTAACTTTAATAAATTCGTCAACGTGCGAGTCGTATTCGTGCATATGGGGTTATGTACAACTCTATCCAAGTTTTCAAATTTCAGTTGTTCTTCAAAATTGTTTCAAAAATACTTTAATGCACAGAGGTCATAATATATGTATGTATGTAAATATGTATGTATATGGCCAAAATCGTCAAATTCAGAAAATGGCCAACATGACCAAAAATCGTAAAAACTTGAATACAATAAAGTCTGTGAGCCCCTTTAGACGCACATCTATCGACGTTTTAAGTTACATCAAAATCACTTTAATAGTTTTGGAGGCAGTTTATTATTTTCGTTTTAAATTCTTAAATAAGGAAAAGTTAAGCGAAAGTGTATTTTGTTTTAATAACATCAAATTATTTACAAATATTAAAAGTAAAAGAAAACAAAAGGTATCAAATCGAAAAATCACTCAACTGTCAAAAAATGTTGTATGTAAAAAATTAAATAATATATAGTAGATATTGTTTTTTTTTCAATTGTTGCACTGTATTTCTATTAACTTGGCAATTTTTGTAACATTTCGTGATAGAGTTAATGAATTAATTGCAACAAATAATAAAAAAAAATACTTGTAAATAAACAGTTGTTAGCAAAATAAATTAAAACTTGAATTTTCATTGATGGGGATTTTTCTTATATAAAATTAAAATCTTAATAATGGAATGATGTCGTCATCATTTGTGAAATTGTCAAAACAGAACATTCATTCGCGCAGGGAACTGCGCGACTAGTAAACAAGCAACGAGGAGAAGAGCTGGGTCCAACTCGTTCAGTCGTTCATTTTAGACACAAACCTGTGATCAAACCAATTTAAATTACATACATGGGTTTGATGATAGGTTTGTGTCAAAAATGAACGACTGTACGACAGTGATGGGAATTGGAATTCTTGATTTCGTGCCAAATCTGTTTCTAAATAGTGCCAAAATCACTTGAATAGTGCCAATATATAATTTAAATGTTAACACTTGATGTTCGTTTAGTATACTATGTTCCTTAAATGATACATTATTGTGTATAGCTAGAAAACTTTATGAACATCACAAAAAAACACTTTCCAAAATTAGTTGTTTACACACAAAAAACTTATTTACCAGTTATTGATCTAATGCACAAAAAGTGCCAGAACAGGAGCGAGAGTGCCACAGTGCCAGCTAACATCCAATAGTGCCAAAAATGGCACGATTGTGCCACATTTCCCATCATTGCTGTACGAGTTGGACCCAGCGCTATCATACGTGGTTGCTTCCCAACTATGTATGCAAGTACCTTTTATTGTTTGTTTAATGTCATATTTTAACATTTAAGGCTCAAACCTCTATTTGAATTAGAGTTGTGTCCAACTGCTCTATTTGAACTAGTTCAGAGCGTTCGAATCAAAAGTTGTTTCAAACAAACTTAATTTACATTGATGTTTTTGACCGGACTTGTGTCCCACAGAACGAACTAGTTCAAAAAGAGCTATGGGACACAAGTCTAATCACAATACAAGGCATGTTAAAAATATATATATTAGAGCTTTCTAGACTTGGATCGAACTTAGAGTTGTGTTCAAACCCTCTTTTGAACTAAAATGAGCTGTTGGATAGCTCATTTTAAAAAGAGCTGATAGACACAACTCTAGTTTGATCATTTTTTTGTGGTTAGAGTTGTGTCCCACAGCTCTTTTTGAACTAGTTTGAAAGCGTTCGAATCAAAAGTTGTTTCAAACCCATTTAATTTACACTGATGTTTTTGATCGAACTTGTGTCCAACAGCTCTTTTGAACTAAAATGAGCTGTTGGACTTGGGTCGAACTCGTTCACTAGTTTATTTTTGCCTCAAACCAATGATCAAACCCTTTTAAATTACATGGGTTTGATCATAGGTTTGTGGCAAAAATTAAATAGTGAACGAGTTCGACCCAAGTCTAGTTTGTGGCAAAAATGAACGAATGACCGAGTTGGGCCCAGCTCTAGAATTCATTCAGTCGGTCGTTTTTGACACAAACCAATGATCAGACCCATGTAGAGTTGTGTCCAACAGCTCTTTTTGAACTAGTTTGAGAGCGTTCGAATCAAAAGTTGTTTCAAACCCATTTAATTTACGTTGATGTTTTTGACCGGACTTGTGTCCAACAGCTCATTTTAGTTCAAAAGAGCTGTTGGACACAACTCTAGACCCATGTAATTTAAATGGGTTTGATCACTGGTTTGTGGCAAAAACGACCGACTGAATGAGTTCGACCCAACTCTAGAGCTTTATAATAATATGCTATTGAGGGAGAATGTGTGCTTCTAAATTCTTTTTTTATTGCTTAAAAAAGATAGAATAAGAAATTTTAATTAGTTTAATACAAACTCGTATTAAAACTTAGAATAAAAATGTTTCCTATACCAAATGTATTTGCTGATTACAAAGCTTTACTTTATACTACGAATAGTTTTATATTGACATTCAAAAATCACAAAATCACAGCAATAATACTAAAAAATTATAAATTTGCGTGCTATGCATTTTAAAGCAAAATTATATTAAAAAGCTCATTACAGTGCAGGAAATTAGTATAGGTCTGAGTGTTGAAATAAATTTTACTTAACTGGTGTTTCATAGGACCAAAATCTAGGTTCTTAGATTTGTATCAATTGTTTTATCAATATCATCTTTGGGGCTATTTATTCCATTGGGCACATGAACAGACTATCAGCTGATTGTGCAATTATGGGTATGCTTAACTGTGCATGTTCATATTCCGCTATTTCCTTTCTAATTTTTGATCTACGTTAGTACTTTACAAAATAATGTCACCTGACAAGTACTTGCATGCGTTTAAAGTTCTTAAATTCTCTGTCTGAAATATTATTCTTTATAGCAAATATTTTGACTCTGCCACACTGTGCATTGTTTGCAGTAAAGCGAAATTATGCGGTCACAAGCTATAATAGCGTTAGTCGAGAAAAATTACTTTAATTGTTAATTTCTTTTTTTAATTAAAATGGAGAAATTCAAATAATTTTGTCGCAAACTGAAGTTTACTGTTTCAACGAATGCACCCAAGATTTTATGAACTTGTAGTCTTGAGTATAATTTGGCGCTTATTAAAAATTTTATTGGACTTTTATTAAGACTCAGCTCAATTATATTTTGTTTACATCTTTATAATAAAATTCGTTAGGGACTTCACATAAATATAAAATTTCGTTTGGCGAATTTTATAGCATTTTGTCTCAAGTCGACTTATGCTGTTATCGCTTTTAAGCACAGAATCCCAGAAAGTAATGCACGCAGTGCATCAATCTCAAAATATTATGCGCAAACAGAACTTTTACTCTTTTTATTATAAAAAAAGGAAGTTTTTGCAAATCAGACAATATTTGACTTCCTCATTAGAATAACAGTGGACCAAGGTGGGTAAAAAGTTAGAATGTAACTTTTTTCAAGTTATATATATCCTAAACTGTAAGGGGAAACCTGGGAAAGGAAAATTAATTTGCAAAAACTTTTTTTTTTATCATATCAAAAAATATCAGCTTGGCATAGGTTTGATTTTTTCATAAATTTGAGGTGGCCCGTTTTGAGGTCTTGTGCCTTTACAACCTTTGAATTTCAAACTTAAGTTTAATAACATCTTTTCAAATGCCGTGTGAAATTTAATAAGAACCGGATGGGCCGATTAGAAATATTTTAATTTAGATTTATTCAATATTTTATAAACCCCCGTAGGAAAGGTTTATAGGAGACTCCATGCAGGCCAATTTATGTCTTTTCTTCTGGAGAAGAAGAAATGTCCGACCGGGTACCTGAGACTAGGGTTATAACTCAATGCGAGACATTGATACCAGAAAGACACTCCTGGATCAATCGAACCCTAGAACAAACACCCGTGGGAGTTTGCTGCTACACGGATGGCTCGAAGGTAGGGGAAAGAACGGGCCTAGGTTTCTTAATAGAAGAACCGGAGACCGAGATTTACTTCCGCTTGCTTGACCATAATACAGTCTTCCAGGTGGAGGTTCGTGCGATCATGGAGGTTTTAAAATGGATCAGTGTGAATATATTTACCGATAGCAAGTCGGCAATTAGGGCAATCACAACCGAAAGAGTGAACTCTAGGACCGTTTTAGATTGCAAAAATATGATAAACGATTACGCAGTACATGGCAACATTCGTCTATTATTCAATTTTACTGTGTACAATATGTGATAATGCAATAATATTGCATTACTTCATGATGTGCTTAGTGGCAATACAAAATTAGTGCATTTTTCGCCATGCGAATAGCAGCTAATGCAATATTAATCCATTACTTTTAAGAGATTTTATTTAAGTGCCAAAAATAGCGCAAAGCATAAAATTTAAATTCCCACTAAAATTTTTGTTTTTCAATCAGTGCTTTTGCAAAAGTAATGCAAGTTGTCCATTTGGCATTCATTAATTATTTTTACACAGACAAATCTCCTGTTGTTTTTGTATTTTCTTAGTTGTTGTAGACCTGCATATACTTTATGTAAATATGCTTTGGCCAAGTACATTGTCATCACATTGCCAGATCTGACAATACTGTAAGATCTGACAATCGTCTGTACATAGCTTAAGTGTGAATCCATTTTGGCTAAAGCTATGTACAGACGGTAGTCAGATCTTACAATATTGTTTTTACTAACAGCTGACAACAAATTGTCAGACATCTTACAATCGTGTGAACACATTGTAAAATTATTGCCAGATATTTGTCAGACATTTTAATATTGTCAGATGTGCGAACTTTATGCATCTGACAATGGCGTCATTGTAAGAGAATTCTTTCTATGGGCAACACTGCATACGCTTTATTTTAAAGAAAATACAAATAAAAAAATATATGCCGACTAAATCATCGCAATTGCATCTTTATGGTTCATAATAATTTATATTTTCACTTTTTACATTTAATACAACCAAAAGGGATTGATATTTAACAATTTCTAATAAATTCTTTGAGTCTGGCAACGCAAAACAACAGATCTGAAAATTTTTGTATATGACAACCGTGTGAACTGACAATTTTTCGACTGACGATTTTGTCAGATGAATTTATTGGCTTACAACCGTCTGGCAATAAATTGTAAGATTTTCTGACAAATTTGATACAATTGTGCGAACTGACAATCTACCTTTTGCTGGCAATTTTTGATTGCCAGTACATTGTCAGCACATTGCCAGATCTGACAATATTGTAAGATCTTACAATCGTCTGTACATAGCTTAACATTTCAGTTTAAAGTTGTATCCTTGTCGATAGAATCTTGAAAGGAAAACTCATTAGCCAACTACATGCAGCTGTCAATACATACGAATTTTGGCAAGCAGTATATGTATGTATCAACTTGAAAGCGATTTCTTGAATGTTTGGCTGCAGCGTTCGGCAGGCATCGCCAAAAGATGTGCGGTATTTATTTTTTCCAATTTAAGTTTTTTAATGTTAAACATACAATAAAATCGTTTGTGATGATTTCATTAAGTTACTGCTTAAGTAATTCTGAAGAATGCTAAAAGTTGTTAGCAAAAATTATTAAATAATTACTGTATATTCCGTTTTACAAAAAAAAAATCTATTGAAATCAAGAAACAATAAAAACATTTTTATTCAATCGCACTTGCATCAGGTCTCACATTAATTTTATAAAAAAAACTACTTTTCTAGTCTTGAACCAGACACAACATTTACTTAATTACAATATCTTAATTATTTATTTTCTTTTTAATTGTGTATTTGACAAATACTCGTAGTATGCAACCGTAGACACTTTACCAACACTATAGTATTATGAGACTAGAATAAATATTGTCATATTCACACATTGAAACTTGACTGTCAAACAGACATATTTACGTTATTTGGAAAACACTGACAACAATCGTTTAATAAATAGCACGTATCTACATATCACGTGTTGAAACTGCCAGCTAATGATTTCCGAAATAAATAAATATTATTACGAGTATTACATATCTTGTTATATTTTTTGTTGAAATGAAAATTACAAATCACTTAAAACGACAGTTTTTTTATCACATACATACAAATACGGAAGAGATTTTGATGTGTTTGATTTTTATGCGTGTGCATCTATCTTGGTTGTTGCCTTTTTAGTAAATTACTTTAATCAGTGTGTTTAAATTGCTTCGCACAAATTACACTGTGATACAACAATTGAACACTTGACTATTTGCACTAATACATATTTAATTTGAAGTTATGACTTTTTAATTCAGTTTTAGTATTCAAAAGATATTCGTTACATGATGACGTGGTAGTAAACACAGAAATGTTGCCCTTACAGAGCCATGAACACCGGTATATAAAATATTACGATCGGACTAAAAATGGCGACACAGTGAACAAAATACTAAAGGGGCGGTATTTGTAGGCGTGGCAAAAAAATAAAAAATATATTTTGTATGTATTCAGTTAAACAAAATATTTTTTATTTGTATGCGTTACCTACTGGCACAACTTTTTTTTTCGAACAACTCTAATATACATTCACCCCTACCGTCAATGACAAGTGGAATTTTTGTTCCCGTGAAATTCTTTTTTAGCTTTAACGTTGTGTTTTTAAATATTCTAGGTGCAGTGAGAAAAAAATTCTTTACTATATTACCGCAGTGCACGGCCATAACATTTACTGCGTGTGAACCAAAGAGATCCATACGCCATGAAACAAGGTTTTGCAGGGAATTATTGTTAACAATCGTGAACTTTACATATTTACTAATCTTGATCTAAAAATAAATATTTACAACTTTTAATATTTAATTGGAAGTATAAATTTGAAATTACGCGATGTATTGATTCAGTTCGCCTGCAAAAATAAAGTGAACAAATCCAAAGGAAAAGTGAAAAAAGCGATGTGAAAAATATTATTCACAATAAGGGGAATCAAAAAAGGAAACAGATTTCTGGGGAAAAATTATTCACGATTGCAATTTGGGGAAAAGGGAAAATACTCCTATCTTGAGGGAAAAACTGTTCACGAAAGGGGTGATTATTCTCATGATAAGGGGCATCTATTATTCACGATTGCGATTTGATGAAAAGAAGAAATATTTCGAGGCACAAAATGTTCACGATAGGGGGTGATTCTTTTCAAATTTTTAGTGGTTATTTTTGAAGTTGCTTAAATTTTTTTTGTAAGTTTTATGTAGGACTTCAACTGCAGTAAAGTTTTTAACATGCCAGTTGAGAGTTTTCGCCGATTAAGCTGAGCTTAGTTGTGGATTAAGTTGAATTTTGAATTTTTTACCTTTCGGACTATTTCTCACGATGTTGCTGTCTTCGGATGTGCATTCACTGCCATAGAGTTTTTGATGCTACCAGATTAACATTGCAAATTTTGAAGTTCATTAACAACAGCTGGTGGCGATTAGCCCGCCAAAATACAAAACAATAACACTGTTGCGTTTGAAGTCTATTAACTTTTTTAACGGTGACGTAGAACGATTTGCTTCCGTAGGATTGTAAAAAAATATAACAGTCTGGCGCTTGTTAAAAAGTGGGCGTGCTAACATCAGCTTAGTTTGATTGCTTTTTCAGCACGTACGCGTACGTATACATACATACGAGTACATACATATGTATGTATGTACGTTTATATGCTATATATGTACATATATATTTACTACTACAGAAAATATTTAAATTTGTCAAGGTTGTTAAGCAGACTTGTGGCTTTACTTCAGAATCAAGAAATGAAGAAGAAGATAAGTAATCAAAATGTAAGTGGATATTTGCTGAGTCGTGTTTGTTTTAGTTTTTGCTTTATGCAATTTTTTAGCAAACATTTTATTGTTATTGAAAGAGAATTAATTATATGTACATACATACATACATACATACATACATATGTATATATTCACACTAGGGATATAGCGAATGTCATTTAGCGAATGCGGAAACGAATAATAAATTTTTATTTTTGCGAATGCGAAAGCGAACGCGAATACTACTTACAATACATTGAAAACTCATATGGACGATTTTATATATAAAATGCCCTATTATGAGTTGCATTCGATTTACGATCTTCGCTGGGTATCGAGCATCGAAAATCGAATTCACATTATAAGCATCGAAAGTTTTGTCGAGCAACGAATTTTCTATCGAACAGAATTTTGCTTTCTATGAGGTATTTTAATATCATAAATTTTAAACAAATCTAAGTTTTAAACAATCGGTTATGTTCTGTATTCCACGTGAAATTAAAACGTGGGGAATTGTCTTAGAATTGTTGTTGGAAATGGGAATTTATAACAACAATGCTATGGCAATTCCGAACGATTTAATTTCACGTGGAATACAGAACATACCCGAATGTCTATTTTTATGTACACAAACACAAATTGTAAGCTGTTTTTTTTTCGATTTTACTCGCAACAACGACGTTCTTTGTCGAATGCTCGTCATGATACCAAACGAAAATTCGTTCGATTAGTACTTTCGACTACAGTCGAAGATCGAAAGTTGTTCATAATAAGGGCCAAAGATTACAATATTTAGATGTTCAATGCGAATTTTTCCAATGTAAACCAAGCCACAGACTTTGCGACGGTTGGTACAACATGAGTAGAGCTGGGTAGAGTTGTGTCCAACCATTTGGTATTTTCATTAGTTAAAAAGCATTAAACTTTCAAAAAATTCTGCTAAATGCTTTCTGGCAGAATTTGTTGAAAATGAAAAATTTTTTTTGTAAAAAAATTCTCCTGTATATAGGATTTTTCTCATAAATGCACATGTACTGCAGGTAAAGGTTCCCTGATGATCTGCACCAGCAGCACTAAAATGCACATAGGATCCAGCTAACTCCTCAATAATCAATTTCAATGTATGTATTTTTATTAAAAAAATATTTTATTGAATAAGTGAAATAACAAAAATTTTAAAAACCCCGATATATCTAGAAAAGATGTGATATCTTCTAAACGGCTGGACCGATTTTCTTAGAACATAGTTAGTACCCTCTCGATCAAGTCACCTTTCAAACAGAAAAAAAGTAAATCAAAATCCGTCTAGCCGTTTGGTCTGTACGTGGACACGGACAGACACACAGATACACAGACACACTACAAACTTATAACACCCCTTTTTTTGTCGGGGGTTAATAATAATTTAGGATTATTAGGGCGTTAAAAAATGTTAAACGTAATTGTAATATTTCCAAAAAACACCAATTATTAACTATTTTATGTTTGTATGTGCTATAAAAATACTTGTAAATACTAATAAGTTTGTATATACGAGTACGTGAAATTCAAAGCTGTTTCAATAATTGTTTCTACATTTAAATCTGGCATTATACTTTCCTTCTGTACAACATTTTAGCAGAATTTTTATACCGATTTAGCATTCTCTCATTATAATTTTCTGGCAACACTGTGTCCAACAGAACGAACTATTAGTTCAAAAAGAGCTGTTGGATAGAGCTGGGTCCAACTCGTTCATTCGCTCATTTTTGCCACAAACCCATGATCAAACCCATGTAATTTAAATGGGTTTGATCATAGGTTTGTGTCAAAAATGAAAGTATGAACGAGTTGGACCCAGCTCTACTGTTGGACACAAGTTTAGAGCTGGGTCCAACTCGTTCAGTCGTTCATTTTAGACACAAACCTGTGATCAAACCCATTTAAATTACATGGGTTTGATCATGGGTTTGTGGCAAAAATAAACGACTGAACGAGTTAGACCCAGCTCTAAACATGAGCAGGTTGTGTATGAGATTGTGGAGTGTGTGGAGTCGTCGTATGAAGTTTTATCTCGATTGCATGAAAGATTAAAAGGATTTGATTTTTTGTAGACTTGTGTCCAACAGCTCTTTTTGAACTAGTTTGAGAGCGTTCGAATCAAAAGTTATTTCAAACCTATTTAATTTACATTGATGTTTTTGACCGGACTTGTGTCCAACAGTACACTTATTTTAGTTCAAAAGAGCTGTTGGACACAACTCTAATTTTTTGGCAAGTTGTATAGACAGGTTGCACAATTTAGGAGTATGTTGTACAAAAAACGCTGCGCATGAATTCAAATTTGCGTCTTAAATGGAGATTTCAGCAGAAATAAGTGATTTTATAGAATTTTATAAAAGTTTGCGGGCAGGAATTGCCTTCTTCAATATGGTTTATTGCTTTTGTATATGTATCAAAACTGTTTACAAAAGGTCCTTACATACTTTGTCTGTCATCCACTTGTAATTTTTATAGTCCTTTAACTCACTTTCTTTTAGTATTTTTAAATATATATTTGTTGTTAGAATAACAAAAACTTTTCGAAATTTTGTAATGGGTAGTACTCTTTAATGGCTTACAAAGTAATGAGTGGTAATTATTTATCTAAATATTTTATGCGTATAATAATGACTGTCCTGGAATGAATAAAATAACAACTTATTTATATGATTAAGTGAAAGTGCTTATTGTAGTACTTTCCAGTTAATAATGAAATATATCTGAAGAAAAATTTATTGATCGTGAAAATGAGCTTCGAAAACAATAAAATAACTTTGGTTTACTATAATTTTTATTAAAAAATTTAAGTATTTTCGCAAATTCTTCAATATACATATTTACATATTTTCTTTGTAAAATTATAATTTTTAACAATCCCCCCAAAAAAAAAGTACAAGTTTTATAATTTTGTTACAAAATTCTATTTATTTTTATTAGAAAAAATTGTCAATTAATTTTTTTATAGTTTTAGGCAAAAAGTAATCTATAAAATTTTGCATATTTGTACGCGAAAAATAACCCATTAAGTTTTGAATATTTTAAGACAATCAGTAATCTATTAACTTTTGGATGTTTGTGCGCAAAAAGTATAGGGTACCCAGCATACTTTTTGAACTTTTCAAACAAAAATAATGGGCTATTCAGTCAAATTGTAAGTACTTACGACTGGAGAGTACATACAATTGTTTGCATTCTAGTAAGCAAACTTTTTTTGCTGGGTTGTTTATAGAAGAGTTTTCAGCTAAAACTTCAAAGCTTTGTTTACACGCCCATTTTACAAACGGAAAGCTTACTTCGCAAAGTCTTAGGGCCAGTCCCACTATGTCACCAACGTTCGACTCGTCGTTGTTTTTATTTTATTTTTTGTTTTGAATGTAAATGTGCGACGAGTCGAACGTTGGTGACATCGTGGGACAGCCCCTTAATTCAGCTGTGAGAAAGACAGAAATAGAAAGTATTCCTCCCACACTCTTTCTGCCAACTTATTTAAGACTTTGAAAGGTAACTTTCCGTGTGTAAAAGGGGTGCTACAATGATTACTTGTAATCATGTGTGTGTATTTTTCTCATGCTTGCTTAAAATCAGTTTCGTGTTTGCGAAGTTTGTCAATCGAATAAACAATTTTCGTACAGGAGATGCAAATTTATTTGTTTAGTATTCGCTTCAAATATTCGCATACTTTTTATCGAATGCAAATAGCAAAACTAAGCGAATAATTTTTCGAATGCAAACGATCATTGCATCCCTAGTTCACACCCATAATCAGGTGACTAAAATTATAATAGTTGATACAATAAAATAAATTTTTTACATATTTAATTTTTAATGGCCTGGAAATGGAATTCTTAAAACAACAAATAATTATTTTCAAAATGTATTTTCATAAGTCTTTTAATTTCCATAATTGAAATCTATTTTAAGCAAAGGTTTGATTGAATTCGAATTAAAAATCTAAACAGAAAAGAATAACTGACGCAAGACATTCAGAGACAAACCTGAATAAAAGCGTACGGGCCATCAACTTGATTTGAAAACACAAAAATATATTCATGCGAATTGAATTAAAGAACGCTTAAACTTCAACTTTTATTACAAAAAAAAAAAATCATTGTTCATTAAATAACATTAGTGGTTTTATAAGAATTTTAATTTAATTTTTATTCTCATCACTTTTATTAATTTTTTTTTCAGACAAAAAGTGATCACCACTGATCTCACATTTCAAACGATGTTAAACAAGTAATTTGTGAATAAAAACAAATAACTAAGCATCCGCAGGAATAAAAACTAATCATGAGATGATGGAGATTTTATGCCATCAGACAAATTTTTATACTAAAACGTAATCCATTTGTTTAGCGTTTACCAAAAATTTCATTTCATGTTTGGGGACAATACAAATTAGTGTTCAAAATTTTTGACAATTTATTTTATTTGCGTTTTTTTCCATTAGTTTTTATATGTTTGTTTGAGGGATTTTTATTATAATATCATGTTAACTTTCATTTATTTTAATTTACGGAATTCGCAGTTCATTGTTTTGGGGTCAATATCAAATTTCATAAATGAAAAAAAATTTTTTTTAATATATTTCTTTATGATTCTTTATGTACTTGCGTATATTTCGTACTTATACAGGGTGTTTTTTTAGAGGTATAGAACTTCGAATTGAAATAAAACACAAGAAAATCGTTTTAATGTCCATCAATTTGGCTTTATTGGAAGGATAATTTTATGCCATTAACGTTTAAATATGATTTCGGGCATGTGGCCGCCGCGGCTGGCTCGAATAAAGCCAATTCTACAGGTCCAATTTTCAACCACTTTTTCGAGCATATGGGGCCGTATGTTGGCAATAACGCCACGAATGTTGGCTTCCAAGTCCCCTAACGTTTCTGGTTTGTTGGCGTAGACGAGCGACTTCACATATCCCCAAAGAAAATAATCCAATGGTGTCAAATCACACGATCTTGGTGGCCAATTGACAGGTCCATTCCGCGAAATTATGCGCTCATCGAATGTTTCCTTCAATAAATCGATTGTGACGTGCGCTGTGTGGCATGTAGCGCCGTCTTGTTGGAACCACAACTCATCCACATTCATGCCATCCAATTCGGGAACAAAATAGTCGGTTATCATGGCTCTATACCGGTCTCCATTAACCGTAACTGACTCTCCAGCATTATTTCGGAAGAAGTATGGCCCAATGACTCCACCAGCCCATAGAGCACACCAAACAGTCAGTTTTTGTGGATGTAATGGCGTCTCAAGGGTCTCATGTGGATTCTCTTTACTCCAAATGCGGCAATTTTGCTTGTTGACGTAGCCATTCAACCAAAAATGAACAAAATTTTGCGATGAAAATCAGCATCGAGATCAATCTCATTTTTGGCCCATACACCAAAATCACGACGCATTGCATGGTCTCGCGGCTTTAATTCTTGCACAAGCTGGATCTTGTAAGGTCGCAAGCCAAGATCTTTGCGCAAAATCTTCCATAAAGTTGATGGACAAAGCTCCAATTGCTGTGCACGGTGGCGAATCGATTCATTCGGGTCCTCTTCAACACTTTGCTCTACAGCGGCAATTGTTTCTTCGGTGCGCACTGTTCGACGTCTCTGCGGATGCGTATTATCACATAGAGTAAACGTAGTGCGAAAACGATCCATGGTTAACCGAATTAATTGCTCTGATGGACGATTATGTCGACCATAAAATGGACGGAGCTTGCGGTAAACTTCGTGCACGATTTGCAAGCGTTGTTCTTTTGTCAACCTGTTCATGATGAAATGGCAAACCAAACTAAATATTAATCACTTGACAGCTGACAAAATGGCCGCCAGTTAAAAAAGTGATGCCAACTTAAAGTTCTATACCTCAATAAAAAACACCCAATATTATTAAAAAAAATTATTTAATACAAGCACATACATACAAGTACTCGTACTTTTATGAAGGTAATAATTGAATTTGATTTAATAAAAAATAAGCTCACTCTACTGCCGGTGTTTAAATTTATAGCAGAACTTTGTTAACTCTGGTTTTAGACTCGGCAGTTTTAGTTGCTCAACTTTTGATTTTGTATGAGAGAGTTGAGAAAGTAATATATCCCTTTTGTATACCTATCTTTTTCTTTCTCATTATATATAAAAACAAAAGTTGAGCAAGAAAAACTGCCGAGTCTAAAACCAGAGTAACTTGTAACAATGTTCCCAAATTCATTCATCTCATGGATGTATTGTAGTCTAATCCGCTGTTTCCACAGCCCAGACGATCGATTTGAGTATAAAATTAATATCAGCACTTCTTATATTTTTTTATGGTTTTCATAGAATTCTAAATTAAAATGTTGCATAAAGCATAGTACTCTGCTCATATTTGTGAAAAATGTTGAGCAACATTGAATATTTCATACGAAAACAATATTAACTAGCCCTGAAACTATGCTACAATTTTTTTTGTTTTTAAAAACTCCCCATGTGTTTGTTGTAAATTCCATGCGAAATAAGTGCCACCTATCTTATTTCGCATGAAAACTTAAAATGTTGAAGATACATTTCATACGTTTTTCTCAAGGTAAACATATATCTGCAACATTTTTTCATGAACAATTCGTACCAATTTTTTTTAATTGTATTTTGACAGCATTTCGCGTGAAATGTTGAACAGATTACCAGGCTTAAATATCAAAATATTTTTTAATTTTTTCAAATGTAATTGATTGCCTTTCCTGAACTAGTGCCACTGTTTTAAAATACATTACCAAGGCTCGGATTTTAAAAACCTGAGAAACAGAAATAAGTGCCCCCAAAAAATGACAAAATTATCTTAAAAACACTAAATAAATTCAGTAAAGTGCGTACGCACACTGCATATGTAGTAGTTAAAGTTACCAGATGGTTTTTGCAAAAAGCGGGACATGATCGATCAAAAAGCGGGATTTAAAAATAAATCGTCTATGTTTTAGCTTCCACATCGTTTTCACATGTTTTCTTGTGAGTTCGGATGTTAAAACACATGCTAGACCTGCTTAAGTTGAAATTTAGAAAATACAAATTAATAGTATGTGTTCTAATATCCGAATTTAGAAGAAAACATTTTGGAAATGGACGATTTCAAACTTTTAGATTTTTTCGTTTTCACTTTTGAGCAAAAAAACTCGTATTCTTTCTCTTCACTTGTTAACATTCTTGTGAAAGCAAAACGAAACAAGAAAATCAAAAAAATTTAATTCGTCCAAATTGTGTTCTTCTAAATTCGATTGTTAGAACACATACTATCAATTTGTATTTTCTAAATTTCAACTTAAGCAGGTGTAGCATGTGTTTTAACATCCGAACTCACAAGAAAACATGTTAAACGATGTGGATGCCAGAACATAGATGAATATCTTAAAAAGCGGGATGTGCAATATAGACATGCACAGTTTCATATAAACTTAGGAAACACAGTTTTCAAAAACAAAAATATTTATCTATATAAATAAAAATCAAATGCCGTTCGGTGGTGATCGCAATCAATTAAGAACGGCTGCACCGATTTCGCTACTTTTCCTTAAAGCCTAGTACTCTGTTCGAAGTTGTGAAAATTTTTCAGCAACATTGATTATTTCGCGTGAAAAATTTGACACGTAACAAGAGATGCCCATATTACTTTTTCCAAAAAAAAAATTATCGGTTTATTGGTTAGAAGTATGCAACATTGATTGACTTTTGTAAACAAAAACATCAGCTGTCAATATTTCAAATGTTGCCAAATACATTTCATACATTTTTCACGAGTTGAACAGAGTACAAGTTTTGCAACATTTTTTCTTGAGTATTTCGTGTAAACTTTTTTATATGGATTATGTCAACATTTCGCGTCAAATTTCCAACAGAGTATCAGGCTTAATGTGACAAGCACCCATATAATGTTTTTATTTTGGAATATCTTTGCATCTAAAGCGTAGTTATTCGTGGTCAAAGTGCATGAGCTGCATTGTAATGATATTAGTGAAATTTTGTCGTTTGGGAAACGGGAATTCCTGGGTGGGAAATCCCGGGAAGTGCCTGCCTAATACTCCTGGGAAATTTTCAAGATTTTCCCGGGGAAATTGGAAATTAAATCACACGTTATTTCATAAATATATAGACTTTTGTGACAAACATATTTATAAAATCGTGTAAGGGACAGTCAAATTTATTTTCATTCATATAAGAAATTTTTATTATAATCCTGTTGTACTTTAATAACAAAATTTTCTTTGTTTCTTTTTATATAGAGTGTTTTTTTTAGAGTGTCACAACTTTGAGTTTCTTTGAGTAAATCAATTGTAGCGCCAGCTGTGTGGCATGTGGCTCCATCCTGTTGGAACCACATATCAGCAAGATTAGTGCCACGTAATTGAGGTACGAAAAAATTTCGAATCATGTTCCTATACCGTTCACAATTGACAGTAACATTCTGACCATCATCGTTTTTGAAGACAATAAAGCACACCAAACAGTAATTTTCTGTGGATGTAATGGTGTTTTGACAAAAGCACCAAGCATTCAATCAAAATGGGCTTCATCGGAAAATAAGATTTTGAATGGAAATTCAAAATCAATATATAATGTGCTTCAGCCTATTCGCCGAACAATCAGCTGTTAAATGGGTGCTCAAATAAAGCAGTGATGCCAACTCAAAGTTGTGAGACTCTAAAAAAAACACCCTATATTACATAAGTTCGTTTGAACGATTTTATGACTAAATTTGCACGATAAAATTTTTTAAGTTCTCTTTTAAAATTGATACGTTTTTTAACGTCTTTTTAAACACTAAGGGCCAATCCCACGATGTCGCCAGCGTTCAAAACAAAAACAAAACAAATTTTAAGATTTGTAAGTGTGCGACAAGTCGAACGTTGTCGACATCGCGGGACAGGCCCTAATACTCGTACCCTGTTTATCGATCTTGAAGGAAATTTTTCATTCCAACAATTTCATTTAAAACAAAAACAAATTTTAAAATTTTGCTTTTCTTTAGAATGTAAGTATAAGAAAGAAAGAATTTTTTCGACACGGATAAAAAATTTCATAAAAATTCCATAAAGTTGAAGTCGTATGATTTCTCCTAATTCGTATACGAGAAAAATTATTGCTCTATTCGAAAGCTACATGAAAGTCTGACATGCTGAGCTATTATTGTGTTTTGAAACTTTTGAAACTGAAATTAGATCAGCGTGGCATTTAAGTCAAAAGTATTAATAGTTGTACTATAATCTTCAACAGCCTTAATGACTGTCGCTTAAGCACTATTACTTAATATAGTGGAATATATTGTATAAGAATCAATGACTGCAATGATCTAACCGTTTCCTAAAGTAAATAATTCGATGTTAAACAAACTTGAAGTGATTTTTCGCCGAATCAGTGAACAAATTTTGGAAAGAGTAGTGCAAATTTTAAGCTCATAGAAGCTGTAATAACTTTGAGTTGACAACACTCAAATTTATTATAAGTCGACGCTATTATTGAAATCCTGAAAGAAATATTTGAGGAAAATTAAATTAAAAATTAAAGACATTTACACAGACTGCGGCTTAGGGTATTTAAAATTCGGCGCAGCTGAGTATAGCACTGTAATTTTTTTGTAATTAACGATAATAATCTTTCTGGAAATTTTGCAAGAAGAATGAGAAACAAGCAAAGCAAATTCTTAATAAAATGATTTGGAGGCCTTATTATAAAATTGTTTACTAATTGCGGTTATAGTCGTCAATTAGTCTTTATATGATCTCTTACTGTGTAATAACCAGGGTAACCACAAATATGCTTTTAAAAAAAGTGTTTGATGCGCATTCAATATGCACTAAAAACTTGAAAATATGCCTTAAAAACTCCAAAAATATGCTCTTAAAAATAATATAAATTGATTTATTTGAAAAAAAAATATATTTTTAATCTAACACTTCAATAACATTTGAAACTAAAATAGGACAAAACTAAAGTAAATAAAAAACAATAAAAAATTTACCCTGTTTCTACAACTCAGACGAGATGGTTGACTTGAGTATAAAGTTTATATGGAAAACACTAATTTTTTTGAGTGATTTTCATATAAATTTTCTAGACGAGTCGTCTGCCAGACTTGTAGAAACTGCACATTAATAAAGAAATGAAATTTAACTTCAATTTCAGAATTAAAACTTATATCAGAATTAAAACTTTGGGAACTGTTTTTTTGAATAAATATGCACTTTGATTTTCAAATAAAAATCGTTGCCTGCTACATCTAAATAAAATTTTATGCATTGAATATATTCTTGCAACTTCTACTGATGAAATTGGGGCAACGTCCGCCACAAATAGCAAAACCCAAATTTTTATTGAAATTAACGTTCAATATTTTTTATTGAATCGTCAAAAGTTGGATAATTCTGCAGTGATTGGTTTTATTCAAAGCAATTGTGTTTATTAAAGACTTATAAAGTATGGCATAATAAATAAGTCAAATGTCTATATTATGCACTACATGCATAGAACATTGGAAATGAGACTTAGACGGGGAAAAATAAAAGTAAAAAATTTTGACCAACATACATATTTGACCAAGCACATTAAAATAAAAAAATTCTATAGTGTCAAAATATGCCCTAGAAGGGTAAAATATGCTCACAAAATCGAGAAAAATGCTAAAAATATGCTTGTTTCGCTGAAATATGCAAAAATATGCTTTAAAGGGTAAAATATGCAAAAATATGCATTAACACATCAATGCCAAAATTCATAAAAAGTTCTGAAACGGATAAGTATCTTATCTCCGGATTAATACATCATACAAAAAAAAACATGCAATTGCATATTTGCGGTTTGTACTGAATTTAGAAATTTTTTCATTCCCGTTTCTCGGGAAGTGCAAAAATCCCAAAACCTATGCTTCAGGCAAAATAATTTTTTTTTTTGATTTTTCTGCAACACAAAAACACGCAAAAAGTTTTTATATCCAGTTTGACCATTAGGTTTCACTTTTCTTATATTAATTTATCGTGCAAGGCATGCATGTGTATGCTGAGACCTTCATGCCACTCACATATTTTATATTCAGTAAAAAAAGTATAAAAACTTTAGGTTATTAGTGCGTTAACAAATGTTAAGCTTAATTGTAACAAAAAAAAAAAGAAGAAAAACATCAATTATTAACTTAACTGCACCCCGTCAAAATTTACCTGTGTGGCAGCACTCTATTCTGGCGAAATCAATAAATAGTTGTTGTTTTTCTACATTTACATATTTTCATTACATACTTCTTACAACTACAATTTGAGCTGAAAAAATTCAGCCAATGTACACAATTATGGTAAAGTAAGAAAATAAAAAACATGTTGATTATTGAGTTCTTGTTTCGTCATAGTTGAATGAAATGAAAGTTTAGCATAATATCTAGGGTGATCGACTCGGTTTTTCAATCGGTTTTAAAACCCGGCTTTTTCACAATACTGTTGTTCATTTCTCGAATGTCGAATAATCCGGTTTTTTTATAATTGAAAAACTGGTTCAGTCGAATACTTCTCAATTTGAAGATTTTGCAATAAAATTAGTTTTCACTATATTAAAACTTGGACGAACGTTTTCTGTTGATTTTCCCAAGAATTTTTTTCAGTGTATAAGTTCTAAGAGTTTTTTTGTGTATGGCAGCAACTACTGCAACAAGAAAATTAAAGGGATGATATGAGGTGGTAGTCGAGTCGAATTAAGTACAATGGATGTCAATAAAAAGTGTTTTTTAGTTTTGTTCGCATTTTGCTTTATATTTTATGTAGAGTTAGACATCCATCGACGACCAAAAATGTTTTTTTTTGTATTGCTGTATTTTTATATATCAGATGCCGATTAGGAGCTAGATTAGGTGACAGTATGACCCTTATGACTACCGTTTGAATACACCAATTATTTTGTCGTTTTATAATATTGTTTTGTTACATCGTTAATATATCAATAATATGTACAAAAATTTTCTCAAAATTACAAAATTATCTAATTAAATGAAATCAAAGCCAAAATATTTTATTTCATGTAAGATTGCAACTCAAATATTCCATTCTTAGACTTTAAATTAAAAACATATCGTACACTAACTAAATCTAACTAAACAGTCGCATCTCAAAATATACCAGATGTTCAAAGTGGCAAAACACTGTTGACACTGTACAAATGACGCAAGTATGTAACATAAACACAAGCATAACAATATCTTATATTGGATGCATTCATAAGACGTACCTGTTGCGCAACCGTTGAGTGTTTGTCTTAGAAACCCAGAGTTGAGTAGTTCCGTTCCACTCAACAGTTGAGTAATTTTCCATCATAAAATATTTTCGCTACCTATAGTCAACATGTTGTGGTCAGCCTGAACAGCAGATCGAATAGAGCTATACCTTTTACATGCTTTGTTAGCTGGCAGTAGCAAATATTTGTTAAATTTTGTATTACAAATGCGATAAAGTAA
This sequence comes from Nowickia ferox, assembly GCA_936439885.1. Taxonomy (NCBI): domain Eukaryota; kingdom Metazoa; phylum Arthropoda; class Insecta; order Diptera; family Tachinidae; genus Nowickia; species Nowickia ferox. The sequence continues at coordinate 28,846,558 of OW387024.1, forward strand.
CGAAATAAAGATATAAAATTAAATTATATCCATCAATCCGTTTCTAAGACGTAACTGTTGGGGCCAACAGTTTCACAACTGTTGAGCTCAACGGCTACGTCTTATGAATGCGCCCATTGTTCAAGAAGACTGTGTTGCAAAAGAAATTTTTGCAAAACAAAACCATTTTGATAATTTTGAGTTGTGACTGTTTATGATTTAGTGTGCGATATTAACTTTACATGTGTATGTACTCGTATATGAAGTTATTTTTTATGTTTTACCTTTAATTTTTATATTATTTTATAGTATTTACATAAATGTTATTAATTTTCCTGAATTTTAAAAACCGAAACCGGGTTTATTTATAATTTCAAATATTCGAACTATTCGAAAACCGGTTGCAGGAAAATGTCGGAAATGTATCGATCACCCTAATAATATCTCTAGTTGTTCTAAGAAATTTTTGGGTGAAGGTTCCCTGATGATCGGCATTAGCAAGAGTGAAATGCGCCTACGATCCAACTAATCCCTAAATAATCAGTTTCAATGTAATTTAAAAAAAAATATTTTTAATGTTAAATTAATTTTTTTTCTTACCTTAACCTTTTCTTATACATATTACATACATACATACGAGTATGCATAAGACTTTTTTTAAGACTTTTGAAAACTTGAGGCCATGTGGTGTTTTCTTTTAAAAATTTTGACAGCTTCTTCATGACACTCGTTTATTGGTTTCATTTACTCCAAATCGACTGAAATTGTTATTGAACACTTGTTTACATTATTGTTATAAAAAAAACATCAAGCTATGAAGCTGTTCTTTAGCTTCCGCTATCAATTATTTTGATTTATTCTTGCTGCTTAGTCCATATTTACACTATGCAATTCTTATTGCTAACCTGATTATTTTTTGATGGAGAGAGAGATGAGGGGAACAGTAACCTTTCTTTTCACCTCGTCTCTCTTTCCTAACAAACTAATCAGCTTAGCAATAAGACTTGCTTAGTGTAAACTAGGACTTATGATTATGTGGTTTTTCTAGAAATTCAACAACATTTTTTAATAACACTTTGGAAGTGGAATTAATAATCTTTTTGTAATTGTAAAAGTATCATAAATAAAAATCATCAAGCGCATACTAGTTTGCCAGCTGAATCAATAACGTAATTCGTCTTAAGAAATATGAATAATCTTAAAGAGATTAACCCCCAAGTGGATGCATGAGGCATTTCTCAACTTCATATGTATGTATGTACTCATTTTCTATTAAACAATTTACACATGAAAGTGTTTTCTTGAAATTTCTTTATGCGTAACGTGACCAGATGGTTTTTGCAAAAAGCGGGATTTACAAATAAATATCTTGTTGAAAGCGGGATGTGTAGTATGCTTTTAAACAAACGAAAAATATTTCTAAACCAAAATATTTATCTTTTAAATAAAAATTAAATGTCGTTCGTTGGTAATCGCATCAATTAAGAACAGCTGCACCAATTACCCTACTTTTTTATTTAATATTCGAAGTAATTTAAGGAAGTAGTATTAAGGAGTAGGCCAGTGGGCGTGGAACCTCCCATATACAGCAAATACTTATTTTGAAATATCTTGGGAACTAATACGATAAAACACCTGAGATTTTGAAGAAATTACTCCTTTAACTTGATACGCTGTTAAAAAAGAAAAAGTCGGAAGCAAACAAGTGGGCGTGGCAACTGCCATATAATTTTTTTATTATTTTGAAATAGGTTAGGTTGAAAGAGGAATATCTTTGTATCCAATAAACCAAGAAATGTGAAACTTTGTGTAACGACTTTCGTAATGTGTGTTGTTTTACAAAAAAAAAAGTTTGAATTAGACAAATGAGTGTAGCACCTCCCATAAAGAGAACATATTTATTTTGAGGTATCTGGGAAACTAATACAGGAGGAACGTTTACATTGTGTAGGAAGCCAAAAAAGCAAAAAAAAATTATTTTTTTTCCTGAGCAGTAACGCCGTTAACGAGAATAGTATCTATATAATATATATACATACATATAATATAATAATATATAATAGCTCCTAAGTAAATTAAATATTAGTTTTTTAATATCTTGGCACCTGCTATAAACACAAACTTGAAATTCCTATGATTTTGCCGAAGACAGAAAATAATCGGGATTGGACAAGTGAACGTGGCTCCTCTCAAACAGAAAAATATTTACTTAAAAAAATAATTTGAACTAATGCATATGTTAATAATGAGAATTGTATGCTACAAAATATAAAAGAGGTTGAACCGCAAGCGCGGCACTTCTAGCATAAATTTTTTTATTTTCATCTCAAAACGTATATTAGGTGTATCAAAGGACACAGGGTTTTATCTAGTTAAGAACTAACTACAGCTGAAAAAATATTTGGAATGAATTTTGATCAGTAACATTTTAATTTAAATCAAATAGAGATTGAAAATTTCAAAACTCTAAAAAGCGGGCGGGATCGACATATGAAAAGCGGGACAATCCCGCCTAAAGCGGGATGTCTGGTCAGGTTATTTATACGTGTTATGAATAAAAATTTTAATGAAATAAATTACTTTCATGAAAATTTCTTGTTCATTTTCATAGGAAAGTGAAAGTTCATTTTAAAAATGTGGTCGAAAAGTAAAGTTTGAAAAAACTGTTTTGTTTAATACTTAATTAGAGTTACCTAGAATATCACCCAGGCAAAATTATAAGGCAATAAATTGGGAATAAGTATTATTGTTAAGATTTTAATAATAAAGTGTCCGCCAGATAACTTGTTTTTTTTTGAAAATGCTATAAAAAAAACTACTGAATATTTTCCCAAATTGTTTTTTTTTATTTGAAAGTACAATCCTTCCGGTTAATAATGAAAAATAATTTCATTCAAATGGCTGCCTCGGCTGGCCATGCAGTAGCCTACACGATCGGTCCAATTTTTAAGCACATTATCGATTGTGTGCAGCTGTATTTCACCAATGGCTTCACGAATATTGTCCTTTAAAGCGTCAATTGTCTCTGGCTTGTTGGCGTAACACTTATCTTTGACGTCACCCCACAAATAATAGTCCAACGGTGTCAAATCGCAGCTCCGAGGTGGCCAAACGACATCAGCTCTGCGGCTGATAATGCGATCTTCAAAACCAGGGCGCAAAACATCGAGTGTAGCTTCGGCTGTGTGGCACGTAGCGCCGTCCTGTTGAAACCAAATGTTGCCAATATCCTCCTCTTCAATTTTTGTGAACAAAAATTCGTTCAACAAATACCGATAACGATCGCCATTTTCGAAAAAAATGGCCCAATTATGCCTCTGGACCAAAATGAGCACCAAACAGTGACTCGTTTTGGGTGCGTCGGCTTTTCAATGTATGCGTGTGGGTTTTCTGTGCCCCAAATGCGACAATTTTGCTTGTTTACATACCCGCCAAGATCAAAATGAGCTTCATCTGAAAAGATGATTTTTTTTTGGCAAAATCGGCATCTTCTATAAGTCGATCGCAGGCAATATTTCCCAGCGTTGTTCAAGCGTATACTCAACCATATTCGTTCAGCGGAAGGATAAAACTAATTATCTGTCAAATCAGACATGAGCTAAGTGTTACCATTCACGAAATAAGCACTAGTTGAAAAAAAACGTTAGATGGCGGACCCTTTATTATTGTTTTAAAAACCCATGTATATTTGAAGATACGATATTATAATTCTTTAAATATTTATAATAACTATTTGCCATAATCCTGTATATTTCTATAAATTTTTAAAGTGGGTAACACTGTTCGCCTTTTTTTCATTTTGCTTTCTGAAAACGTCAAAAATTTTCTTTCTTGAAAATATCGTTGAAAGCTAAGTAAAAACTAAAAACAATATGAGTGTAGTAGTGAAAAAATGTGAGTGTATTGCTACTTTCTTGAAATTAGTTTCCAGCGTTCCCACCTGGATCTGGCTCATTGACATCTACAACTGATATATTCGCAGTCATAATAATAGCAAAAAAAATTATCTTTTAATCGTAAGTTTTATTCATAAAATAACTGTAGACGTATTCATCCCAACCATTTATTTCTTACGGAAAATAATTTTCTCGGGTAATCATGCCTACAGTCATAAATTCCTTGGGAACAAGGAAAGTTGGTACGATCGTACTTTTTTTGATACTATTTGAAATCAAAAAGTACCGTAGTACTCCCCCAACACCACACTTGATACTCTCACAGTCAACTTAGAAATTCAGTCAGAAGACGCGCATATATTTTTGCCAAGAATTAAATTTCTTCTTCGACAAATAGCACGAAACTTTATTAGTAAAGATATTTCAGAACTAAATATAAACGAAAACCATTTTTCAGTCAATGATATTTTCTGTGGCACAGAAGTTGATCTATATACACATATGAACGCAAATCATGTTGAAACAACTGTTTTAAATCAGTTTGAAGAATATTGTAAAAAGTTTTATTTTAAATTCTGTCAAGTTCTAAGGGCAAAATTGTACACCCAAAAAATAAAGTTTTAAAATCAAGAAGAAACATTTTGATTTTAAAAACGAAACCTTTATGAAATAGAACTAAGTTTGTTTTGTGTTATTTTAAAAATTGTCATTCTTTGCTTAAAAATTAAAACTATTTTGGAATGAAAAATTATTATTTTTGTTTTAAGAAACAACAACCTTGATATAAAGTTGAACATACTCAAATTGAGAACTTATGTTTTTGAATTAAGAATGAAATATTCTTGAAGTAATAATGAAGCATTTTTGTTTTAAAACTAATTATTTTTATATAAAAAATTAAATGTTTTGAATTAATAATGGAGACTTCTTAAATTAAGAATGAAACGTTTTAAATTAATAAAAGAGAATTTTGAAATTACGGATGGTTCGTATTAAAATTAAAAATGTTAATTTTGTTTGGAATCAAAATGCCCTTATTATGAAAAATTTTCGGTCTTCGACTGTAGTCCAAAGCGCTAATGGAACGAATTTTCATTTGCGTCATGACGAGCATTCAACAAAAAATGTCGCTATTATGTTATGAACACCGTGTTTTTTAAAATTTCGCAATAATTTTAAGATTTTGTGCGCAAGGATCACACAGGATAATGGACATTAATATACACTTGGTCGTAATAACAGATTAATTCTTTTTTTTCAACACGACACAAATAAAAAGTGTTACTCGGGTAAAAATATATTCTTTTATTTAAAAAAATTAAAATTATTGATATAATAATAAAATATTTTTGTTTTTAGAATGTTTAAAAATACATTTTCATTTTTATTATGATTTCAAAAATTATAATTTTTATTTTAATAAGAAAACATTATGGTTTTTGAAATTTTTAAAATGAAAGCGCACATTTTTGTTTTAGAACTGTTTCGTTATAAAAATAACAATGTTGTATATTAATATTATAAGAAACATTTATATTTTAAAAATGGTTTTTAAAAATGCAGCATTTTTAAAACAAAAACGCAAGATTCTTGTTTTAAGAATGCTGTTTTGGTTCAGTGTACTTTGACAATGAAATGTTAGTTTGGTTTAGTAAGTTTTCCCCTGAAAATGTTTCATTTGGTAAAACCAATAGGATTATAAAACTTTTAATTAAAATGGTTCCCAGCAAAAAGCAAAATTTTTAAAATAACCAATATAGAACATTGGCTGATATGGAAGAACTGAAACCATTAACAACAGAAAATATATGCAGTTTCTCGTCTACATTGCCCAGTAGGGGCTTTTGTAAAATAAATAATCAGGCCTATTCGAGAATACGCGCTTCACTTCTTCGTCGTGGAACGTTCACTTTCGATAGTTCGACGTCGACAGATTCTAAAATACGTGCGAATAAATATCGTTTTCAGTAATCGATTTTTTGTAATCTCTTATAAAAACATCAACAACATTGAAAACAGCTGATTTGTATGCAGAAAAAGTGGAAAGCAAAACGGAATTTAAAGAAATAATTAATAAGAAACTTATCAGTATAAGTGCTAGGTAACTTAAAAAGAAACTATAAACAGTGAAAGTGAAAATATTTAGTTGTTTTATTTAGTTTAGTTGTTTTAAAAACGTGTTTACATCTTTGAAGAACCTAAAAAAAAATTAATTGTATTTTAGACCATGGCCGAATGCCATTAAAGCTTAATTAGCACTGTTAGACACCATAAAAACACTTCGTATTTCTTTTTTCTTTATTTATTTAAACTTAACGCGTTAAGATTGGCGTCCAACGAACATGACATTGAATCATGGTGACCAAGTATTTTAGAATACCTCCAATGTGAAAAAACATATGTTTTATAGCACTCATCTCCAACAGAGTATTTTAGAATGGCAAAAAGTGAAAGATGCGCGTATTTGTGGTGAAAGTGACTTCCCGAATAGACTGAATAATAATAAATCTATTCTATTTATATTCCACAATTTTTAAAAAAGTTACAACTAAGTAAGAACTTTTTTTTTGAGTTGTAAAGCCTCATGTGTGTATTAAGCCTAAGTCCTCCTCTAAAGATGTTCAAAGTTTCAGGTAAATCCAATCAGTAGCTTAGAAGTTTCAGATTTATTGCCATTTATTTTCTTAAACTAAAAACGCATTAGATGAATATACATACATACTCGTATGTCTCCTGATATATCGCGAGTAGCTTATGGAATTTTGTCCATACCTACCTGCTCTGTAAATGTCGAAAGGAATTTCTATTATCAAAATCTCATGAAAACAAAACAAAGGAACAGGCTTTATGCTCCAACAGTATCAAGTCTTATCCAGGTCAAGCATTTATTGAAGTCTAAGACTCTTCTTGTTATAACTTTAACATTTCTACGTATGTATGTACATATGAAGATATGCTTTGTGTTCCTTTTTTATTTCTTTGTAAGTGAATTTTATATAATTATTTGTTTTTAAAATTTAAATAAAAAATTATACTAATTTTTGGTACTCTCGACATCAAAAAAGTACTCAAAAAATGTTGTTTAATTTCCCATCACTGCTTTTGAGTATGAAGATTACAGGGGTGCCACTAACTCAAAAATTAGCTTATCACTTTTTCCTTCATATCATTTTCTTAGTTACTTACAGAGTTCTTCCGCTGACTGACTTTTTGTAATTGTATTTTGGATGCTCTGATGTTTGAACAACGCAAGAGACTAATGTTATTCAGCCTTATTCCAGTTGTCGACATCGACGTCACGTCATACAATACCAAAAAAAAAATGAGGCTTGCCTTCACGCTCTCGAGAACAATTTTGTGCTACTGACATCTATTTCCGTTGACTAAGGTCTAGAAAATAGCATAAACCTGCCAACAGGAGTCAGTTGTTTTCGACAACGGGTACACAAAATCCCTAATTTTTGGTTATTGTATTAAAGTGACGTCGATGCCGACAACTGGAATAAGGATTTTGCAAAATTTGGTTTTTACAACGTTGTTCGCGGCCTTGCTTCAATTATTGCGTCATATATTGCAATCACTGAAACTGAGCTGTCTCCATTAGCAACAACATAATTTAGACATTCACTGCAATACATTTTAACATACATACATACATATATCGATGGTATGAAGTAGAAAGAAATTCAGTTTTTCAGTGATTCCAATACATTTCACACAAATACACCTCCTTAATGCTTTTACAAGTAGTTTTACAAAGTAGTTGCACAAGCAGTTGTGCAGTTTCTATTATGTTTTTACCTTCTTCTATAAAGTTACAATTATTTGAGCTAGGGCCTTTCTACTTGAGACCAACGATATGTACATGCATATATTGCTAGTCTAGAATAGGGGTTAAGAGTTAATAAACCGAAATTATCAAAAATAGTATGTATGTATGTATGTATGTATGTATTTGTTTATACATCAGCTAAACAAAGTGCGTAAGAAAACAGAATTATTGCAGTGACCTCGTTTTTGGGGGACAAACATGTACCGCAGTGAGATGATGAAGGTTCGTTCGTTGTTTCTTCTAAAGCTAAATGTCGTTAAATAGTTACATATTTCTTAATGGAAAATTTTTTAGTTAAATTGTTTACAAGAACGTACAAAGATAATTATTGTTATTAAGCAATCTAAAATTTTTCAACGTACAACAAAAACAAATTAATTATACATACATCGCCCTTATCGCAAGCAAAATGAGAGCAAATAGACAAATTCGGTACCTTATTTCACGATAAGGGCGAACAATTTCAGTAAAAGTTTTAAAATTTTATTGGCATATAATTGTTAAAGAATTTGGAAATTAATAACAAAGTCTTGGAGACTTTGTAACCGATTTGCTAAAAGCTCACTTTTAGATTTACTTACATTATATATAATATATTATGCCGTTTAATATCTGGTGTATTTTGCAAGTTTGAAATTAATGACTTGCTAGAAAGTTTGTATAGGAATCAAAACATGAGAGCTTTCATTTTTTCTATACAAGTAGCTTGCTTGCATTGTGGAAACTACACGTAAGTCCATTTCGAGTTGTGGAGTTAAATCGTGCTTCTATTATGCAGAAGTACTGAACCATTGTAATAATTTAAGAGTTAAAACATTTGCATATTATAAGCCTGTCCCACGATGTCGACAAGAAACTTTCTATGGACAATTTGTAAAAAGAACAAGCGATAGAAACGGCCTGTCCCACGATGTCACCAAAAATCGTTCGATCGACAAATTGTATTGCAAACAACAATAACATTAGTATTCGATCGAACGATTTCTAGTGACATCGGAGGACAAGCCGAAAGTTTCTTATCGACATCGTGGGCCAGGCCGTATATTTTGATTTTTGCTTTTTTTATACTGACAAAGAAAAAAAGAGACATATTAACAACTGGATCTCGGAGTGGAGATGCGCTGTAGAACCACCCTTCCTAGCAATATACATACATAACTACATACATATGTATTTCTTCCTCATCTTTCTCGCACAAAATCGAAACTTGAGCCAGAAAGCTTGATACCATAAAATTATTCAGTTTTTAAGTAAAGTTACAGAATTCATGTTTTCTACAAGATAAAAAATAAAAATGTCCTTCATATGTTTTGGGAAAATGTAGCATTTTTAATTTCTAGAATACCAAAACAAAAATTTGTATAAGTAACTTAAAAAATTAGTTATGGTGCTAATGTGGTTGTTGCCACAATTTTTGGTTGCGCAATTTGAACCCCCAACTGTAGTTTGCTTTAGGGATGCACAAGAAAAATCGATCCATTGTGTTAAAACATCGATATAATCCGTTGTTTTTCTTGCTCCTAAACAAGCGGAAAACATCGATGTTTTCTTTCGATGCATCGAAATGACAAATTTTATATAGAACGTGTAGATTGATATATAAGCGTGTGGACATATCTATATATATGTGTTGGCATGATTCAAGTTTGTACGTGTAAATGTTGTGTGAACAACTGGCAACACTATTATAAGCGATGAATGAGCTCGTGTCTGGCATCTTTACTCCCAACAAACAGCTTGCTAACCACGCACTAGGCAAAGTAAATTTATATCAAGTATATGCAACTACTCAGGTGATTCATTTTTTTCTCGTTTCGTGGCAATGCCTGAATGTCAAAAGTTGTTTACAATGTTCGTACGCCATTTTGTTTTCTTTTGCTTTGTTATACACAATTGTGTATACTGAAAACGTATGTGAAAAAGTTTAAATAAATTTTTACTTAAAAAATGTGTTACAAAACATTTAAAAATAATTATATTTAATTATTTAATATTTTATTATACTTATTTCACATATTAAAGGTTTATCAATTAATAAATTTACTTTGATTTTGTCTATCCATACATATCCTTTTTGTTGTATGCAGATCTGGGACTATTGCATTAAATAAGCAAACACATTGACCATTTTACCATACTAAACCAAATCAATGCAAATACAAATTTATTACATTAGCACTAACTTTGATAATATTAGTGCATTTTTTTTTCATTAAACTAAAATCCCTTCAAAGTAATATATGAATATTGCATTGTTACTTTTATTTCACTATTTTTTCACCACTTCACACATTATGAAAAGTATTATTGCATTATAGTGCAAAATACAACGTAAATGTGTACATATGTACATAAAAACATACGTACATAAATAAATATGTAAATTTTTTCCTATGTACACCCAAGACGAAAAATCATATCACTACGTTTTTTATAATTTTTTTCGAGAGATGTAATTGTTCCAAGCGGTAGTATTTTTCGTTTATAAAATCACCATTTTTTAAGATATAACTACATACAATAAATGAAAACCTAAGTTCTGATCTTTTGTCAATTGCACGGTTTTCTATATAAGGTCGAGATGCAACGTACTTGAAGTATGAAACTTTTTAATTTTTTCAATTGGTTCTGAAATCTGGTTTGTATTTATATTGACAGTTTTCCTATTCTTTAATTTGTACGTACATACTTATAAAGGTGCCCTCAATGAACTTTACTGTATTTTTTATTTTATTATTTGTGCTATCTGATAAAATAGGTTAACGTTTTAATCAATATTACTGTGTACAATATTTGATAATGCAATAATATTGCATTACTTCATGATGACTAAGCACATTAATACAAAATCAGTGCATTTTTCGCCATGCTAATGCAATATTAATCCATTACTTTTAAGAGATTTTATTGAAGTGAAAAAAATAGTGCACTACAAGCATTAAATTTAAATTTGCACTAAAATTTTTATTTTTCAGTGCTTATGCTTATACAAAAGTGATGCAAGTTGCCCAGGTCTGGTTGTATTCATCTGTTTTTGACATTCATCCTTTATTCTTACACAAACAAATCGCCTGTTGTTTTTGTACTTTCTTAGTTGTTGTAGACCTGCATATACTTTATATAAATATGATTTGGCACTAGGCGTATCTAAGGCCGATCGGCTGAGAGCCGGTAACCCGAGCCGCCGAATAGTATTGACCAGCCACCGTCGAGGCTGATATAATTTTTTAATATTTAATACTCCTGTTGGAAGACGGAACGAAAATCTATTGGATATAGAGATGGGCGCGAGTCGAATTTTTCCAACACGACACGAACACGAATACCAAGACGATCAACACGTACGAAACACGCACGCGAAAAATTTTGTCAACACGATACTGCACAACACGCACGAACTATTATTGGTATAGTATTGAAGATAAGAAAATTTAATTTATTTTTTTGTCAAGAGTCGCTTTTCAAAATATGGCACCGAGTTGGCACTGCCAGCTGATACTATCTGTTTACGTACAGAACTTTAAGCTTCGGAGGCCCATACAATATCAACAAATATGCTGGTGTTGTGTGTTTGACGATACAAAATATTAAATTTTTTCTCTACTGGAAATTCATTCATACATATTTTACATCTAAAATGGTTTCGTATTTTTCGTGTCAATTTTGCTCAAAACGAAACGATCCGAACATGCACGAAATCAAATTTTTTGTCACGAACACTTCGTGTTGAGTCGTGCGTGTTCGTGTCACGAAAAAAAACACTACACGTGTCCATCTCTAATTGGATATTTCGAAATATTATAAATCGCAATTTCCGGAACTTTACAAGATCGCTTTTAAATACCTTCTAATGGTTGGAATATCGGTTTCATCTGAAAGATTATTTTTGCGCAAGCGGCGCAGGTGATGACTCAACAAAGAAACCGATTGAGTGGTGAAAGACTTGGTAAACTTTCATTTCTAAACAGTATTGATAGAAAGTATTGGGACATGTTAAATAAACTTAAGATTTGTTTTGTAAATATCTATAATAAAATGCATCGTATCGAAAAAAAACATCGATGTTTTTTTACAGAGTCCATCCCTAGTTTGCTTGGTCCGGAAAATTGTGAATTATCATCAGCCTTTATTCTCTCTCTAGCTTACAATCAAAACTTATCTACAGACGATAAATGATTGCATGATTTAAAAGAGAACTTATTGTACAATTTTATGGTTATCGAACCAAATTTTCCGCTACAGAGGAAAAAACTCTAAGCTAAACGCCCTGGACGGCAAAAAATAAAAGATGAAAAATTTAATGCATTCTCAATTAAGATTTGTGTGATTCTACTACTTGACATCAAAATTTAGAAATTCTCCATTCATCATGCAACAAATCTACTAATGCACGCCCTGCTTTTCCACATTATGCACTAAACACATTCACCACAGCAAGCTACCGACTACAAAATGTCAAGTATAGAATACACATGTTTATATGAGAGTGATTCTTTTGAAGACAGCAAGGCAACAGGGCGGCAGGTTGTTGTCTATGCTGATTTTGTTGTGTTGCCGGTATAATACAAAATGTTGAATGAATGATATCTTACAATTATTTCATATTATTTAACAGAAACAATATCCAAAAATTTATGTAAAGCATAAACTGATTAATTTTTATACTTTTACGTCATATAAGTACATTTTGAAAGAGTAATTTAATTTTTATAAATACGAAATATTTGACGGTGGCAATACTGAACTATGTATTTATACTTAAATATGAGGTGCAGATGGTGCTGCTGCCGTCTCCAAAATAATTAAGTAGCTGGCTACGAGGCGACAAATGCTGCTAGCGGCACTTGAAGTCGTGTGTTCGTGTAGCCTGCTGTGGTGAATGTGTTTAATGCATTAGCCCTCACGTAAAAGAAAATGAATTTTTCGCTAAGCCAAAAAAAAAATACAACAATTGAATTGTTTTGTATTTCCATTAAAAAATTCATTTTGTGTGTAAAGAAAACGCCCCTTTTTTCAGTAAATAAATCAATTTAAAATTAATTAAAATCAATCAGAACAATTATACTGAAAGAGGTTTATTGATCTTGAACTTGTTCAAGATATGTTTGTGTGTGTCTTCGTTTCATTGACGTTAACTTTTTATTAGGAAATACAGCACGGCTCTTAAAAAATTACTACATTAAGATTTAATGATTGAGCTCAAATTTACTGTACGCTAAAATAATATACGTACTACGTATGGTCTTTACTTTATATTAAAAGTTTAAATTTTTTCTTTCTAAATTTTGTGGCTTTGGACTGTTGAACACTACAACAACTACCTAAATATTACACATTGAATCTTGCATTTATTTTTATATACACTGTGGTTCATCATGATAGAACCAAGTAAAGGGTGTTTTTTTAGAGTGTCACAACTTTCAGTTGGCAACACTGCTTTAGTTGAGCACCCATTTAACAGCTGATAGTTGCTTTTTGTTTAGTTTGCTTTTCATTATGAATCTACTTACACCAGAGCAACGCGTGCAAATTGTTGAAATTTTTAATCAAAATAATTCTTCTATTCGTCAAACTCATCGTGCACTTCTTCCTTTTTATGGCGTACATAATTCTGGTTGAATGGGTACGTAAATAAGCAGAATTGTTGCAATTGGAGTGAGGAGAATCCACAAGCTTTTCTCAAAACACCATTACATCCTCAGAAAATTAGTGTTTGGTGCGCTTCATGTGCTGACGGATTCATTGGCCCATCATATGTATTCAAAATCGATGATGGTCAGAATGTTACTGTCAATGGTGAACGTTATAGGAACATAATTCGAAATTGTTTGCGTACCTCAATTACGTGGCACTAATCTTGCTGATATGTGGTTCCAACAGGATGAAGCCACATGCCACACAGCTGGCGCTACAATTGATTTCATCAAATAAGTTTTAATGAAAAAATAATTTCATGTAATGGCTCAATTAATTAGCCATCGAAATCGTGTGATTTAATCCCATTGGATTATTTTCTTTGGGGTTATGTTAAGTCACTTGTCTAAAATTGAACACCTTTAATTCAAAATTCGAAGAGTTATCGGCGAAATACGGCCGCAAATGCTGCAAAAAGTTGTTGAAAATTGGTGTTCAAGATTGCGCCCTCTACGCGCCAGGCGTGGCGGCCACATGCCAGACATCATATTTAAGCATTAATTTCATAAAATTTTCTTTCCAATAAAGCCCGTTTTATTGGTATTAAAAATATATTTCCTTATTTTATTATGATTTAAACTTGTGTCACTCTATAAAAAACACCCTTTACTTGTTAAGCAAAATTAGTTTATACATTTCGATTACAACAAAAACAAACAAAGTTAGTTAGAGGCGCTGCTGTTGACGAGATGCATTTAATGGCGGGTTTTTCTCAGTTTTCGGAGCTGCAGATGTTCACTGCCCAAAATAGCTCGACGAACGGTTGATTTACTTGCATTTCCTCCTGCCAAATGCTTAATTTTAGAATGAGAATGTGGCGTCAGAGCAATAAGAATAATAAGGCAAAACCATGAACACTGAGCTTTTTTACTTCTCCATCGGATACAAGAATGGCAAAAGTTTTGTGGTCGCCATAGTAAAATCAATATAACGACGTGAAAAAGGGTAGTCTTCCCGACCACGCCAATCAACTTGATTTTTGCCATGTAAATGTTAAATAACTTGTGATTCGATCGGTCCATATAATTTCGTTTATTTTTCCAACTAGTCAATTTACCAAACACCAAGCTGAATCTATCCTTGGCTTTGATCATTTTAACAACATCTGGCATCATATTTTCATAAGAATACAATAAAAATATTATGGCAGTAGCTTCACAGCCTCCGTTCACATGTTGAATTCTTTCATTTTGCCACTTAGGGAAATTCGTCCATAACATTAAAAAAATTTGTGTAAATTCGTGTTCAGCAGGTCAAGATTGACAACAATCAGCTGCTTACATGTCATAGAATTCATTTTAGAAGCAGCTCGACTGTGCGAAACTAATAATGAATGAGCGACACTTACACCACGTTGCTTTCCACGTCTTAACTAACTCAATCCGATATTCATTAGTGAAGTGTAACATAATGTAAAATTTAATTAACTTTAAAACAAAGATAAGTGAAATTTATTTGCTAGTGGTTAAGCGATGTCTAAATGCATTTCATTGTTGCTTTAACAAATCGTCCGTAGACTTCAAACACACATTTTGAACAGTCACAAACCTCTTATGTTCAAAATGTGTGGTTGAAGTCTACTGACGACTTGTTAAAGCAACAATGAAATGCATATAGACATCGCTTAACCACCAGCAAATAAATTTAGCTTATAATGTAATTATGACAATATGTCGAATAATAAATATCTTGAATGTTTAAAACAAATAAGTATGATAAAAAAAACTTTATCTGCATATTCGTTTAATAAAAGAACCTTACTTAATATAAAAAATATAATGTGTACGTTTTTTTTTGCCCACAGTATGATATCCCCGTTTAAAACTGTGTCACAAATCATCAATGTGGATGAAAGTGGACAAGCAAAAGGGGCGCGTCTATCATATTTTATTTGGGAAAATAAAATTGTTTACAATTTTTATAAATATTGACCTTTTAAAGACTTTTTGTGTACTTTTATTTTAATTGACGTCAAACGCTCAACTTTGGACCAAATGCAATCAATAAATAGTTTACTCAATACAAATTCAACATACGAGTACACATGCACATACAGATGTATGTATGTATGCATATTTTGTTTAGAAATATTTTTTAATTGATTAAAATCAAAGACGTATTTTGTATTAAATTAATAAGTTTTTATTTGCTTCTAAAAAAAGTTCTTTTTACCGTCAGTTTCACTTTTTTGCTAAATAAATTTAACAAGTTAATTTATTCATTATTATTTGTAGGTTATGTCATTTTAAATTCGTAGATACCCTGCAGGAAATGCGAATAGTGAAATTGTAGTGATTTACTAGTGACATTGTCAGTGAAAATCCACCACTAGACTGTGGCACTATTGACTAAGTAGTTTTTTTGGGACCACATGGAGACGTTGGCAACAAAGATTCACTAGTAAATTTTAGGGGCTCTAGTCTACAATATCGATATTTCCTCTCTCGATATGAATAGCACAATTGTAAGCGCCTATTGACATACATACATATAACATAGGGTTGTCATTGAAAATCTACCAGTAGACTTTAGCACTATGCTCTTACGACAATATGGAGACATTTGAGTGGTGAGTGGCCCTTATCTACAATCTTATAAGGGTTGGGCCAACATATGTACATACACATACATACACATATTATTGGATAGAATAATAAAAAAAGAAAAACAAACTATTGACGCGTTCATTGACAATGTCACCAGAAATACACTAGAACTGTTGTCTCTGTAAATAGAGTTGACATAAGACATATGGTTCTAGGCTGACTAGAGGGTATGGCAACAAAGTTTTTACTAAATAAATTGCAGATACATACATACATAGTATGTATATACATATGTATACATACCCAGCAGGACAGTAGGCGATAATTGTCTAAAAGCTACTAGTATAATTACTAGAATAGCAAGAACTAGTGCAAAAAGGGTTAAAGTTGTTGTGTAAAATCACTAGTGCTGATGAGTACTCATATATGAAGTAGTTCCCAGGCACCACATTGCAAAATAAATTTTCACTGTCTGACAGAGCCCTTGCACTGTATGAAAATTGGTATCGTACTCGTAAAGTTATTACAAATTTTAGGTTCATCTAAAAATAATTATAATTAAATAATTATAATTACCCTTTCATATTTTTGAATTTTTATAAATAATGACGAATTTTAACTAGCAGGAATAAAATCACTACTTTTATAGTCCTAAACTAGTACCAATGGTACTAGTAGTTTTCTAAACACACTCAATGATAATTTTAGCATGAAGATGGTATAGGAAAGTTTAAAGTTGGGATCTAGTGGTGGTGATTGCTGTACTAGTAAAATACTAATTGGCCACTAGTTCGATCTCCTGCAGGGTATGTACTCGTACATATATGTATACATATGTATGTACATTCTACATATGCATGTGTTTTTAATAAATAATAAATTAATAAATTTTGTTATCGGTAATGTTTTACTAGTAATCGTTCTTATCGGTCAATTGTTAACAATACAGGGTGATGCCTGTGGTGTTTGGATTTTTGTTGTGAAACTTTTTAAATTAAAAACAAAATATTTAAATATTTTACCACAACTTATAGTTTTGTTAATGCAATAATTATCCCCAATTATTATTTAACTTATTAAGTTAAAGACTTCTTTAGAAAATCACGTTAATTAATAAATAAAAAGTCATTATAAAGAGTGATTTTTAGCAAGTTTATTTTTCGCAACACTGTTTTTGGCAACTCAGCTGTTTTCGTGTATATGTTGCTGTTGAACATGTTCAGTCTGGTCTATAATTTAACCATGAATCGACTTACAAAGGAACAACGCTTGCAGATTATTACATTTTTTTAAATCAAAATTCGTGCTCGGTTAAGAAAGTGCATGCGTGAACTTCTTCCATTTTATGGTAATTTTGGACGACCTTCTGAGGCGGCTATTCGGAATCTGGTGATAAAATTTCGCACCAAAATTACATGCATACGCAAAATGTGGACAGAGGAAAATATCGCATCTATATCCGCCAGTGTTGTTGATGACTGTGAGTTAACGATTCGGCGCCATTCGCAGCAATTGGGCCTCTGTTACTTTTCTTTTTTCTTTGCCCAAAATGGAAGAGCTGCACTTGGCTGACATGGGGTTTCAGCAAGACAGTACTATATGCCACACATTCCACGAATTAATGGTCCAATTGAGAGGCCACCTCAACACTCCACCTATATCGTGCGATTTAAAACCTTTAGACAATTGTTTATGGGGCTATGTATATAGGGACAATCTCGCCACGGTTGACGCACTGGAAGACAATATTGAAAAATTTATTCGTGAGATATCGGCCGATGTGATGGAGAAATTAGCCAAAATTGGACCCAGCGTATAAACCATTTCAGACATATTTGCGGTCAAAATTTGCATGATATAATCTTTAAGCATTGAATTATATAGATCGTTCTACCGACTCAAATAAAAATGTCATACATTTGTCTAAATTTGTTAAGTTTTTTTATAAATCAAATCCGAAAGCTCTTAAAAAATCACCCCTTATAAGATTTGAAAATACTGAACTTAAGCCCGATTAAGAAATTATTCCAGATTAAAATTCATTATGATTTAATTAAATTTCATAGTTATGTATCACGTTAAAAACAAATATTGTGAAAATAAGTCTTCCGCAAAAATTGTACTGTAAAACGACTACTATTTTGTTCTGCTTTATATTTATTTATTGTGTCTTCAACAATAAATAATCAAATCTTAAGTCTAGATGTAATTAATGGGCCCGACCACTGCCGATCACAAATTTAGTGATAATAATTATTAATACAAGAATGAATTACTAGCACAAACATGTTTTCAAAAAGTTTCATCTGCGGTATTGCGTATTAGAGCCTTACTATCCCTCTTTTTTAAGCGGGTGTGTCCAGTAAAGTTCAAAATATTACGAGCCAGGGCATTAGGATGGGAATCGAGTTTTGTTAAATATTTGCTTGCGTATTTTGCAATTTCTTCAGTCACTCGTGGTATATATAAATCACGATGTAAATGTGAATTTTTGATGTAACACGGAGCCGATGTTATCAAACGTAAAATTTGGTTTTGCCTTCGTTGGATTTTCTCAACATTTGAAGCTGAAGCAGTGCCCCATAACTGAATTCCGTAGCACCATATTGACTTCAAAAGCGACTTGTATATTAAAAGTTTGCAGTCTAGGCTGAGTGTTGAATTTGTGCCAATCAACCAATGTATTTGAGTTAACTTAAGTTTCATTTGAGTTAGCTTAGAGTCAATATGATGTTTCCATGTAAGCCTTCGATCAAGGTGTATTTCACTTGTGAATGTTGAGGAATATTTTGATTGTTGATTCGAATGGGGAAACAAGTAAAAAACCACAACAAGAATTACTGCCTGGGTCACGATGTCGATCGATATGTTAAGCGAGCGACATGAAGTCACTCATTATCGTTCTTACGTGTTACGTTTCTAACGTACTCCTTTTACTAATTGTCAAATTACTATATTGCCATACCAACTATTCGTTAAATTAAACGCTTGTTTGAAAATAAAAATCGCTAAAACATGTAAATGAGGCTACAAAAATGCAGCTCTGCGCTACTTATGAATGACAACAAAGAAGTAAACAAAAGACATTTGTTTTCAGTATTTGAATTTGCAATTAAAAAAGTGTAATTTTGTTAGTGGTTTTATTAAAAAAACATTTATAAATAAAAATAATAAAATATACAAATATTTTGTGCTGCATTGCGTTATTTTATTGATTAATATTGCATCAGAATGTTTCTTTCGTGGCAGCGGAACCTCTAGCAAACTCCATATATTTAACCAGAATCTGCAGCTGCTGTAAAGTAGACTTTTTTATGCTGAAAATAATATTATTTATATACTTACCACTTGTTTTCCATTATAAAATATATAAAATAATTTACTTTTTGTTTTTTAATGTACTGCGTTTTATATTTTTATGTATGAATCTGTCGACAACCAAAACACAAGTGACTGATTTTGACATTTGTACTCGCATGATATTTCATAGGGAGGCGCAAATATGATTACGTTATTGTTCGCATTCATTATCGATCGACTTGTCGTGCTGATAATTTTAAGTGAGGCGCAAATCAGCTGTTTGGCGTCAAAAATGCATGCGATCGATAGCGGTCGACATCGTGAGCCAGGCAGTTAATGTGGCTTATGATGTTACTGCAGAAAATTTAAATTGTTTTCTAAACTACAAAAGTTTAATGTATTTGCTTTCAAATAAATTATTACACAAGTTGCCTTTACAGCAAAATGGAGACAAATAAAATCAGTATTATTGAATAATTTCTGGAACAACGTAAATTCGACTTTGAAACAACATGAATTTAATTTAATGTATCATTGTATTTTATTACTTATTTAACTTACGTGTGTGTTTTCAAATTTATTTAAAAAAAAAAACAGTTTTGTGAAAATTTTCCAAATCTATAGTACCGAATTGATTTACTATTTTATGACATCTAAGTGAGTTCAACATCTTTCGATTGCGATGAATTCGCTTCCGATCCGCTGACCCATTCTCAAGTTATGGGATACACATACGCATATACATGCACACATACGGACATCATCGCAAAATATGATGAAAACTCAAAATTTGGGGAAGTTAAAAAAATATAAAAATATTATTAAATCTTGGCAATCGATCTATTATTTATTAAACAATGAAACATTTAAAAAATCACATGGCATAAAGAAATTTTGTTAATCTTATTTAGTAATTGGTATCGTTTTTATTAAGCAACGAAACGTTTAAAAAATCATACCATTATCATTATTATTAATGTCAAGCAAATTTTTTCACAGATTATTGAAAAACAGAGACGGGCTCCACTCACATGATGGGCCTGAATTACGAGATACACATTTATAATCGTGAGCGCTCTTTTCTCTCATCTGCCATCCCATGTCAAATTTTGTTGATAAGCTTAAGGTAGAGGTCCATAGCTCGCTTTTTACGCGTTACGCTTTCTATGCATCTGTCAAAAAAGTAGAATCAATGTAATAGTATGTGACAAGTTACATTGCAAAAAGCGCAGAACGCGTAGGCGCGTTCAAAACAAAAATTAGGTCTACTTTCTACTTTTGTACGCGTTACAAGCACCATGAAAGAAAGTCAGCTGTTCTTGAATGCTAAAGATGTTAAATAATACTTTATTTCTTACGTTATCGATAAATATTATTTTGCCGTGGATCATTTTTTTCTTTTTTTTCAATAAAAAAAATTTCTTAGTAAAAAAAAACTTGTTTAATAAAACATGTGAATATTTTCATTAATGCGATGTATTTTAATTAACTTTTCACCACACTTTTCTCAGTAACAAATTTTGCATATTAGTTATCGATTACTTTTACGTACTGAGTGTCATCTCCGCTAAATCTGTATTAAATAGCTGCTTAGAAAAGTTATTGCTTAAGCCAATAATGTGCATACATTTATATGTAATTTTCAATTTACTTACATTGAAGTCAACAACAGCCGACAATCTGCTGGAATAGCCCTGGCCGAGTTCTTCTCAAGACTATCTTTTAAAATGCTGAATAAATAGTCAAAGACATCTGCAGACATTCTTGTCGCGGTTCGAAATTGCTCAGGGTCAGAAGTTTTAATTTTTTAAATGTGGTTTCAAAAAACCCACTTAAATTCCATTCTAAATACAACGGCCGTACCCAAAACCTTTTCTTTTTTTGAAATTGTTCATAGGCATTTTTTGCACATAAAATTAAATATACAAACTCGACTAACTCCACAAATTCTTTTAAAAACTCGATTTCACGCTCTATTTTTTCTTTATAAGTATTTATAAACAAACGCACACAGCTGATCAAAACAAAAATAAAATGGCGCATGAAAAGCAGTGCATGTAACTCAACGCGAACAAAGTATAGAATGAAACAAGAGGATGAAACGCGTGTAAAGCATAACGCGCAAAAAGCGAGCTATGGACCTCTACCTTTAAGCGGGCATAGCCGAACCCCATCTTCAGTATTGTCTAGAGATTCAGTGTTCTCTTGAGAGCACTGAAAAATTTAGCGTGGGGTAATTGCGGCAAATTGTTTCAAATTAAAACAAACCTTGACGAAAGAAAAATATGCGCTATGAAATAAGGCCCAATAAAACTAAGGAATTTTTAATTGGGCCTTATCTCATCTTGAATTTGGTTATTACTTATCGGGCTTTTTTGATAAATAAATTTCCTCTTGAGCGCTTTTTTTTTTTTTTTATTTTATTGGGGCTTATTTTGTTTTTTTATTTGGGCATTATTTGTTTCCCCATCCACAATAATTTTTTTACGCTCACGTGAGTGCGTGAATGTAGTGACCCACAACCGCAACTCTAATGTTAAACAAATAAATAGAAAACAAGCGATATGATGAAATGAAACAATATTTTATGGCTTTTTTGAACTCACTAATGTGAGCAAATATTAAGTTTGAGATTAATATTGAAAACTTTGCATATTAGTTAAATAAAAATTTCCATTCTTTTCATATACGAGTATACATAAATTGAATTGAAAAAATATGTTCATTGATAAATGAGAATTGTACGAGTACATCCATATGTACTTATGTACTTGTTTTGTAATGTTGCAAATGAATCTTGAAAAATTAAAAGAGTATACTGTTGAACAAAAATATGCTGACTTGTTTCAATACTAAAGTCATATTTATTTTAAGTTAGTCCTTCAGAGATATTTTAATAAAATTTTAAGAGTTCTTAAAAATAATGTCTTATTACTACTAAAAGCTACTTGTGCTATTAAAATTAGAAACATTCCTCCAATAAGATTTTAATACAGGGTGATATTTTTAGCAACTTTCGCTTTGGCAGCATTGTGATTGGCAACTCAGCTGTTCTCGTGTACCACGTTACTGTTAAATATGTTCAGTTTGATCTATAATTTAACCATGAATCGACTTACAAATGAACAATGCTTCCAGATTATTAAATTTTGTTATCAAAATTCATGCATCGTGCACTTCTTCCATTTTATGGTCAGTTTGGGCGGCTATTCGGAATTTTGTAATTAAATTTCGCACCAAAATTACATTATTGAACATTAAACCACCAGACACCGGACAAAAGAAAATATGGCAGCTGTATACGCCAGTGTTTTTGATGACCGTGAATTATCGATTCAACGCCGTTCGCAGCAATTGGGCCTCTGTTACTCCTCCCCACCCCACCCCCCCACCAAAAAAAATTAAAGAGTTGGACTTGGCTGCCATGTGGATTCAGCACGACTGTGCCACATGCCACAGTTTATTTCACGTTTGGGGCCGGTCACTTGGCCGCTTAGATTGTCTGATTCAACGCCTTTAGACTATTTTTTTGTGGGGCTATGTTAAGGCTCTCAGGTCTATATTGAAAAATTTATTCGTGAGATACCGAGCGATATATTGGCGAGAGTATGTCAAAATTGCAATATTTTCCGCACAGGTGATTAATTTTTGTTTTGCTTTGTTTGAGCAGCAAATGTCTCAAGCTCCAAGGAAGTGAACACAATGGAATTGACCGAGCTCGAATCGAATTTTCTGCCTTTATAACATTTTAACATATCATCAAGATATTCGAATGTAGATTTTAATAACTTTCGGCCCTATTTTATAAATCGAGTCGAGTTGAAATCGCACGATTTTAGAAAACTAAGTTGAAACATTTTTTCAGATTTTTTTAATTTTCCTGATAGAAAATTATTGTATACTCGTATGATTTTAAACACGTCTGCAGGTCCATTATTAATTTTAGAAATCGTTCGATTTCAAATTGATTCGATTTACAGAACAGGGCCGAATATCTTGCAATATTCTAGTTCAGAAAAATATTTAATTAGCGAAAACTTTCCACAACACATACATGTGAATAGTAAAACAATTTTGTTGATCAGTGTTATGAATGAGAAGCCGTCCAAAGATTGTAAGTAAAAATGATTATTATGAACAAAGCTTTTGATAATATAAAAAATAGTTTTATAATTATAAAATTTATTATTTAAGCGTCTGGAATGAAATTAAATATAATCTTAGAGATTAAATTAAAATCTTTTAAATTGTACAAATTGTAATTGTAGAAGCAAATGAAATTTTTAAGATGCTTTAAAATTATGTCAATAAAATCCGTAGTGCGATTCAGCATCACTTCTAATGATTTCAAGATAGGACTAGGGGAGTCATGTTAAAATGTTTAATGATATTGTTTAATTGACTTGTTTATTTTATTTCTGCATATTATTTTAACAAAAGTATATACATACTCGTATAAGACAGTTTACAAATGTTAATGAAATTAAGTATCAAAAGAACTCTAAGTAGCTCCCTTATTGAACTGATAATATATTTTATAAAAATAATAAATAGCATGTTTTATGAAAGTTTTAATCACAAATAAGTTAATGGGGTGATAATTTGTTTTAAGAATTTCACTTTCGCTTTATGAGTCTACTGTAATAACAGATAAAAAAATGGAGTGTGTTTTTTTTTAAATGTTACTATCGATATGATTATCAACACATTTTGCAAAATCAATAAAAGAAATTGCTGTTTGTGCTAATGGCAACTAAGGGAGCTTTTAACGACAGTAACGAATTTTATCTTGCATGAAAACTATTAAAAATATTAAGTAATAAAAATGTGCTGAATATATCTTTATAATGCAGTGATACTCAACCACCGTGCCGCGGCACTGTTGTGCTTCGCGAAATTCTAGAATTGTGCCTCTAAAGTTTCGATATACATACATGTATATATGTATATTGTTCATATTGTTACCAAAGTGTGCACGAACAATCCTAATATAATGTTTTCTATAAAAACATCAATAAGAGTGTTACAGATGTTATTGAGTAAACAACACACTACATCAAGATTTATTTTTAAAACATTCAGAAAGAATCAACTAATTTATTTTGAATTAACATTAAATGCAATTATCCAATGGTATTAAAAAAAAAAGCTTTAAACATATTATCACAATTTTCCACATCTTATTTATGTCAACTCGGAGTTTCAGCATTAACCAACATTAAAACTAAAAAATGTTTCCAAGATTGTTAAATGTAGAATACGATATGGGAAGAGCATTGTTATTCAAATTATGGAAGAACATCGAGCTCTAATTTCGCATTAAAAGTATTCTTATTGGCCCTTATCGGAAATAAAGGGCGAACAGTTTGTTCACGTGAAAATTTGTTATTTTGTATGGGAAAAAAGCGAAATTTCACGTAAACAAACTGTCCGCCATTTAATACCTTAATAAACGTTCTGTTATCTTTCTAGTACATATTATTTTATTTCGAACACTTAAAATTATAAGCATAAACTGTTTTACGCAGTGTGTTAAAAGTTAGTAAATGATCTTTAAGTTTATCTTTTCTTTGTGTGCCGCCAAATTTTTAAAAGTGTGCCGCAACAAAAATAAGGTTGGGAATCAGTGTTCTAATGTTTTGGTAAATGTTTTGTTTTAATATTTGTATACCTCTAAAGCATTGAAAAATCCTGCTCGAATCAAAAAAAATAATAAATAAATTTTATCATGTAGATTATATTATGTAGATTTTTAAAAAAATTTTGCAAAATATTCTTAAAAATTTTTTACATTTTTAAAAACTCTTAATTTTTCTCAAAGACTATTTTTATTTTGGACTATATTTTTATATTTATTATTCATTTCAATTACATTTTTATAGAATTTTTCGCTTATCCCTAGTATAATATAAAAATACCGACGAATAATCGCAAAATTAAAAAAGTTATCCAAACAACACCACGGAAACACCGAAAACGTGAAAATACCACAGTGGCAACGCTCAATCTCGAGCGGAAATTGGCCATTTAAAACTAGCGGTACTTTTTGTTGCATAAACAGACGTTGCTGTATTTGTATGTACTCGTATGTAGATATATACACATAATGCGGTTGTGTGTGTTTATTGATACTCAGCTGGACAAAGGAAGTTCAATTTCTGTTTGAGATTCAGCGTTGCCACTGTGGCGTTGGATTTTTGCCGTTTTGGGTGTTGCCGTGGTGGTGTTCGCGGAACTTCTGAGAATTCTAGGCAAAAAAATATACATTTGTTCAGGCTTTCTAGCTTCCTATACATATTTGTATGTACGCAATTCTCACTATTATTTTGAGAATTTTTGTAAATACATATGACACCTTTTTCAGTTTTTTTTAATTTTTTGTTGAGATTAACCAACAAATAAAAAATCTTTATATTAGATGATTTAAAAAAAGTTGGTTTGTTGTTGGT
Organism: Nowickia ferox; assembly: GCA_936439885.1. NCBI lineage: Eukaryota > Metazoa > Arthropoda > Insecta > Diptera > Tachinidae > Nowickia > Nowickia ferox. Next base: position 28,872,254 of record OW387024.1, read on the forward strand.
TCAGCACATTTAGATACATTTGGTTGCTGCTTACGCAAATCATCAGTAGACTGAAAAAAATGTAGTAGAAAAACAAAATAGCCAATAAATGCTGAATAATGTTTTTTTCAAATTATGATTAAAGTCTATTAATGAGTTGCTTAAGCAGTAACGAAATGCAAACACGACACGACAAACAAAATTTTTTAAATTCGTATTCTTTTTGATGAGGCCTTAAATAAAAATAAGCAATTACAATTAGACAATTTGGTAGTGAGTTGTAATTTCTGCTGTTAATAATAAATTTTATTATTCACTTCAATATTATAAAAAAATAATATAGCAAAAAAAGGTTGTAAAGATGTAAATTTTGCGTACCAATTTAAAAAATATATAATGGTCCTAATTAGTTACGAGTGTCGTATTTCGACTACGACTACGACCAGTACAAAATCGTCGTACTCGCAGTCGAAATACGACACTCGTAATTAGGTCAATAAATAACATGATGAGATTTCAATAAATAACTTTATGTAACTTTTTGTTAAATTTTTATTCTTTCTTGCAGGTTCAAAATACTTTCGCACCACTAAAATTGTTGTTCCCGTTTAAAGCCCGTAAGTAATTTCTTAAGATATTTTCACATACATACATATTGTGACCTGCTCCACGAAAAGGGACCCCTGCGCCGAAAAATTTTTTTGCGCAAAACACGGAAAAACCAAGCGCTTTTTTAAACGCGTTTTTCTCAATAACTTCTTTTCGGCGCAGAGGTCCCTTTTCGTGGAGCAGGTCACATATACAAATTTCTTTATTGTACTATATTTATGTATGAATATTATAGAAAAATATATTGAAAACTTTTAATACATACTGTTATTGATGGGAAGTCGAGAAATATTACTTTGAAGTAACAAAGTATATATATTGGTTTTTCAAAAAGGATAAAAGATAATAAAAAAAATTAAACATGTTGTTCAAAGTTTTTAATTAAATTTGTATTTTAAAATAAATAATGCCCGTTATTTCTACCCATAGATATCTATTAGTGTACAGATATCTATCGTGTAAGTTAAATTTTATAAGGCAAACTCGTAGTTAAAAACCTGAGGTAAATTATCTGTATGTAAAAATTACGGGCATAAGAAGAATAAATCGAAAATATCACTTGTGTATTTATTGAAAACATGGCATGACATGACTAAGACCAAATGCAAATGATGTTATTAATAGTAATAAAATAATAATAAAATTTTTTAACTGACTGCGAGCGACCTATTAATAGAACAAAAAAATTAAAAATAATCTATCCCATCCCGATTTCTTGATTGAGAACATGAGTATCACGTATAAAGCGCCAGTCTGAAACTAAAAGAATTTAAAGAAATGTAGCATGAGCCTCAACTCGTGCGCAGTGTAAAAAAACGCAGCAATCATTCTCAACTCATGCACAGTATTTTGGAAGATTAATGTGTGATAAATGTAAAGGTTGTATACAACCTATATATAGGTGTTGCAGGGGCCATAGACATCACATTCCAGATGAATCATGCATATGAGTCCGTAATTCTGTTCCGATATAGAAATAACAATCAATCATACTTGAAAATTGTAGAGAGTTTTATATTGAAAAAGTCTGCCAAATAAAAAAAGGACTTGATTTTGATGATGAAATTTATATCATTTTAGATATTGTTGATCATAAAAAACACACAGTCTTCTCAATCAAACTCACGGTTTTTTGGAACGTAAGTTCCTTATGGCGCGCCATGCACGTAAAACAAAATTTTTTTGAAAATTAGAAAATACGGGCGAATACTGGTTACAAATACTGGTAACACCCACATATATAGCATAATGGCGCTGCCACTCGTAGAAGTTTGGGGATATTTAGCCTAGTTTTTGGGAATCTCCAATATGGATTGTGTCTTTGCTAAAAGGTTCGTGACCTCATATTATAAATACGAAACAGTGTTGCCAGAAAATGATGATGAGAGAATGCTAAATCAGTCAAAAAATTCTGCTAAAATGTTCTACAGAAGAAAAGTATAATGCCAGATTTATATGTAAAAAAAATTATTGAAATAGCTTTGAATTTCATATTTATACAAACTTATTAGTATTTACAGGTATTGTTATATATGTACATGCAAACATAAAGTAGTTAATAATTAGTTTTTTTTTGGAAATGTTACAATTACGTTTAAAATTTTTTTACGCACTATAATTCCTAAATATTATTTTACTTATTAAGTAAAATATTTTTTTAATTATAAATACATTGAAATTGATTATTGAGGGGGTTAGGTGGATCCTATGCGCATTTCACTGTTGCTAGTGCAGATCATCAGGGAACTTTTAGCCTGCAATACATGTGCATTTATGAGAAAATTACAATTTTTTATTTTCAACAAATTCTGCCAGAAAGCATCTAGCAGAATTTGCTAAAATGGCAGCAATGATGCGAAACTAAATTTAATCTTTGTTTCTTACGCTTTGACGGCTAAACTACGAAACCGATTTTGATGAAATTTAAGACGTAGATAGATATACATAAGTATAGAAGGACACATAGGTTTTATGTTTTTTAAAAATAGGAGCACGAGCGGAGTGAGGGGGAAATTTCTGACCCTCAGAAACTATCTAACCGATTTTGATGAAATTCAAACCATAGATAGATCTGAGTATAAAAGAAGACATATGCTATAAATTTTTCCAAAAATAGGACTACGAGGAGATGTTGGGGGAAATTTCTGCGATATTTATGAAATTCAAAACATAGATAGATCTGCGTCTACAAGAAAATATTGGCTACACATTAATTTAAAAAAAATTAAAATCTCTTTGAAACTACCTATCCGATTTTGAGGAAATTAGAAACATAGATAGATCTGAGTCTATTAAAGCACATGGCTATACACTTTTCAAAACAAAAAAGCACGAGAAGGGATAGGGGGCAATTTCTGCCTATTTGAAACTATCTAACCGATTTTTATTAAATTCAAAACATGGAGAGATCAGAGTCTGGAAGGACACAAACGCTATATATTTGATCAAAAATAAACCCACTAAAGGTTAAGGGGCAATTTATAAGGTAAATAAAAAGTAGTAGGGAATTGCCAATTCGGGGACAATTAAAATTGTTAAATTGTGGCTGAAATTGTTAAATTGTGGGCTGAAATTGTTAAATTGTGGCTGAAATTGTGAAATTGTGGGCTGAAATTGTTAAATTGTGGCTGAAATTGTTAAATTTTGGCTGAAATTTTAAAATTCTTGGAAATTTGTGAAATTTGATACCTACGTGTGCGTGTGTCCGTCCGTCCGTCTGTGTTTTTTGTTTACATTAGGAGTTTTTTGTTTATATTAACTTTTTTTGTTTATATTAAGTGTATGTATGTTTGTATGTATGTTTGTATGTATGTATGACCGTGGGAACTTGTGCGCAGAATATTTTGTGGGAATACATTAAGGGGGTTTATATGTTTGAAGCTGTTATATGTATATGATTTTCTAATGCCGACTGGATAACATCTTTATTTTTTCTAATACCGACGGGAAAGTTATGATTGTTGTTAGACTGTGGAAATTTGTTGATGTCCGTGATTTGGGCAGGTGAGGTTTTTGTAACATGTAACCGTGGGAATTTGCGGGTGTATCTTTAAGGCAGCCTGTGTTTGGTGGGGGCGGGTGTTGTTGTAATATGTATCCGTGGGAATTTGTGTGCGGAATATTTTGTAGGAATACATTAAGGGGTTTATAGGTTTGAGGCTTTTATATGTGTATGATTTCCTGATGCCAACGGGAAAACATGTTTATTTTTTTCAAATGCCGACGGGAAAATCATGAAAATGATTTTTCCTAATGCCGACGGAAAATTTGTGGGTGTGTCTAGCTGTAGGAATTGAAGTCTGGCTGTGCTTGGTGGAGGGCGTGGTGTGTCTAGATTGTAAGACCTTAAGGCTGACCGTGATTTGGGTAGGTGAGGGTGTTTTGTAATATGTAACCATGAGAATTCGGTGACGTATATGCTTGTTGGAATTTAAATCAAGCTGGGCTTCGTGGGGGGGCGGGATGTATTTGAGGTAGATCGACTGGTGGAGGGCGGGGAGTTGTTGTAATATGTATCCGTGGGAATCTGTGTACATGTATGTATGTATATATGTATGTCTGTAACAGTTTAAGGCTGTCTGTGATTTATCAAAGGTGAGGTGAGAGTGTTCATGTAATACGTATCCGTGGGAATCTGTGTATATGTATGTTCGTAGGAGTTTAAGACTGCTTGTGATTTGAGGTGGGGGAGGGTCTTGTTGTGATAGATAGATAGAATGTGCCTATGTGTGTATGTGTATGTATGTATGTATTTATATATAGCAGTTTAAGTCTGTCCTTGATTTGAGGTAGGCGGGGGGTGTTATTGTAATATGTATCTATAGGAATTTGGGAGTTTATATGTTTGTAGAAATTTTTGTGTATGTATGTCTGTAGAAGTTTAAGGCTGATCGTGATTTGGATTGTTCAGATTAACGATTGTATGTGACCTTGAGAATTTGTGTATGTATATCTGTAGGAAATCTAAGGCTTATCGTGATTTATGAGGGGCGAAGTGTTCATGAAATATATAACAGTGCAATTTGTGTGTATATCTGTAGGAGTTTAAGGCTGATCATGATTAATGAGAGGTGAGGTGAAGGTGTTCATGTATATGTATACGTATCTGTGTGTATGTATGTCTATATGAGTTTAAGGCTGATCGTGATTTAGGTTGTGAGATTGATAGATTGTATGTTACCTTGAGATTTTGTGTATATATATCTGTAAGAACTTTAGGCTGACTGTGATTTGTGAGGGGAGGGGCGTTGTTGAAATAGGTTTAATTTTTCGTAGATGAATTTTAGTAGTGTGTGTGTGTGTGTGTGATTTTCTCACCCTAGTATTTATATGTACGTTGAAATAAATTATTTCTCGTATGAACATTTTTTGCTAGAAAATATTATCATATATCTGAACTTCCCTAATCCTAGTATGTTTTTCATATTGGAGGATGAGATTGCTTTATATTTTATCAAGCTTAAATTTGTCCAGTGTTAAAGTCTGTCGGTCAGAAATTTGTTTATATTTGTATAAATATTAATTTCAGATTTTGCAAAATTCTTGCGTACGATCGTGGTGATTTTGTGTATGTGTATGTGTATGTGTGTATGCGCGATAGAGTTTGACTGGTCTGTGATAAGTTTATTTATTTAAGTACATTTGTCTTCTTCGACTTTCGTCTTCAAGCGTCAATAGCTTGGAGAACGGTTTGTATGTTTTCATGATGTAGATATGTAAGTGTGATTGTTAAAATCCAATAAATACTTGAGCATGGGTAAGAAATTTGATAATATGTGTACATATGTACATATGGATCTACAAATTGATTTTATGTATGTATGTATGTACATACAAATAAGTCTGGAGCTCCCTGTTTAAATACATTTTTTTTGTCATGTGCTGTTGTTGCTGTTGTAAATATTCGCGTGGTCTTTTGTGTATAGATGTGAAATATCTCGGTAGTTTTTTTATTTGAAATTAAAAAAACTTTCTTTTAATTTTTAGATGTATTTACTTAAAAGTTTGTGAGGAGTTTCTGTTTTAAGTAAAATTTAATTCCTCTCTAGTTGTAGTAAATATAGTATAAATATTTAATATATTTTATTTCCATTTGTTTAAAGTTGATGTAGCCTATATAGTCAACGTTAGAAATTTTTCGGTGTAAAATTTTTTCCAACTATCATATTTTTTCTTCACCTTTTTCATATATTTTAGGACATCTTGCATTGGCTTTAAAAAATGATAAACGCTTTGAAATGAAACTGATCCAGCAGTCCAGCTTTTTTAACCACTTTGCTTCTCTTTCCTTTTTTATTGATAAACATTTAAAATCAAATGGTGGTTTTATAATGAAATTGTTATACTCATTATTGCGAAAAACATCCGCTACTTTTTTTGTAATGAACATCATTCGAAACCTTACTTAATTTATAAGACTTTCAGGACTTTCTATTATTCGATCATTAGTAAAAATGCAGTAGCTGAGGTCATTGCTTACTGTTTCATATTAAATTTCTATATCAATTGAGCCGCTATTGAATAAAAGGAACTTTTATCTTAAACTTTAGTGCATTTGGAAGTGTTTGAGATTCTTTCATATAATAGCTTTGTTGGAATCTTAGATACGAGTACATATAATATAGAATTGTATAACGTTTATTTTTAATTTTTATGTTAAGATCATCATCATTTAGATATGAAACTAAATTTAAATGTACTTTTAAATTAGTTAAATCATAATGAGGAAACTTGTTTTCTTCTTGAATAGCGATCAACAGAAAACGAAATCGTTTTCTTACAATTTAGGTCTGGCCTCTCAACGGTTCCTCTAGTATACAAGATGACTTTCTATGTCAACATATCTGTCTACTCTTTGTCAACGTTAAGGGACAATTAAATGTTAAAATTTTAATTCCTCAAATTGTGTTACTTCATACTGATAATATATTTTCATTAATAAGGTATATGTTTATCTTATGAAGGTTACTCGCCTATGGCTTTTATTTGATGTTCTAGATGATTTTTTTCTCATTTTATTAAATTTCAGCGTATTGTGTATATATTTCTGATATTTTTAAGTGCGCTTTATTTACCTGTCAGACAAAGTGTGATACTCAGTCTCTCTTTTTAATATTTTTTTTTCTTCTTTTAATGTATCACTACTATTTTATCAGATTTTACTACTTGAAAAAGAGAATATTTATATAATTTTTAAACGTATTCATTTATACATATAGGTAAATATATGTATGTATGTATAGAGAAATTACTTTATCTACAAAGAAATACATGTTTAATAATCAACTATTCTAGAAAATCTATCTCAAATAATTCAGTTACCTCCACCATAAATTCACCGTCTGTGTTTTCATAGTGTCAGAAACATTAGAATAACTATGTTTGAGAGAATTTTTACATCGAGTTTTTCTACATGAGGTTTGCTGGTTGACCCCTTGAAGTTATTGTTGACGTAGGCTGGGTTGTATCACATTCAGATGTAATCATTTCTCACTTAAAAAAGGTTCTCATCACCTTCTATCAGGTTTTTATATTTTTCTAACATGCATGTCTTAGCATGCTTTTGTCCTTAGTGACGCAAGCGTCCGAGATGTAGTGGTGTTTCAGTTAAAAATCTATACTATTAGAATTTACAATTTCGCTCTTTTTATTCTTTTACAAAGTAGATACATATTTATGTATTTCATTTAGCATAGAATCATAATATTTCTTTACTTACAAAATTATATGACGTGAGGAATTCTTTTAAATTTGCATGCTTCGGCATGCTTTCAATATTTTTTCTGTAAATTTATTTTATACTCATACAGATACAGATATAAAGTAAGATCTGCTGATATTGCATTTTACAATTTATGTATGCTTCAGCATGATTCCAGTTGATGTCCATATTTATTCAGTAAGTTTGTTTGATACTAATTCATACACATATACATTCTTAAAGATTGGAAATCTAAGTCCAATTTATGTAGTTTGTCTATATTTTCTAAAGATTTGATAGCTATAGAAATGAATAGAGTGAAGATCTATTATAATAGCCCATGAGCATATTTTAAAATTTCGCTTGCTAGAGCTTTCGAAATGGAAAATGTACAATTTTCACTATAAAAAGTGATAATATTATGTGTTACTGAATATTAATTTATTTTGAACGCTTAAGTTTTCACAATATTTCATACAGGCCAACAAGTTTAGAGAATTTCCAGTATATTAAGTTAATTATCTTTCTTAAGACCTATCATTCCTAATCATTCCTTCAAAAATACAAACCAAACTAGATTTTTCCTGTTTAATTATATATTTTACTTTCATTAAATTTCAATATTTTGTTCATCTTCAAATTATTATATTTAGCAGCTTTTTCTCATTTGTTAAGTTAACTTTAATCGGAAACATTTAAATAGTGAGATGAACTTTTATATTGTATACGAGTACATTAAGTAATTCTTTGTATATTTCAATACACTTATATGAACCATCATCACATAATTCCTTTGGATGATCTATTAAATCATTCTACTATTGATGCTTTCATATTAAGTAATATTTAATATTCTACTTATGCATGAATTTTCCAATGTCTATTAAAAGATTCTTGGATGACTGGATGATTGTAATCCATTTGTAAGTTTTTTGGTACTCGTAACATTTCAAAAATATTTACACAGCCTAGGTTTTTTCGAGTGCAACTTTTATTTTCAACGGTATTGACCATAGAAACTTTGTGAATGAATCATTTACAGTCTACAATAATCAATAATTTCTATTTTCTGTAGAATAGTTTCCCATTTCAGCTAAATCAGCTCCATAAAAGATCAACTATTCCTTTCATTACATATCTACAATGCACAAACAATTTTCGAGATTTAGTATAGAGTTCGATTACTAAATTTCTTTTTGAAGACATTAAGTTGTTTTACAGATTTTTTGGAGAGTGTTGTGATCTACTTGATGCACTTTCAGCTATTTATACTATCATGTAGTTAATTTTCCAATCTATAAATTTTATTGTTCAGCTGTTCAATTTGTTTTTTCAAAAGATGATTTAATTTTTAGTATGTGTTTTTTCAATTTTATAACTATCTTCTATCTCTAATTGTATTTCACGTTGTACTCCATCAATTTGCATTTTAATATATTCTTGAATTATATTAATTCCTTAAGCTGTATTATTAATTTGTCCTATAGTTTATCGTTTTGAGTTTCCAGAAACAATTTACTGATAACATCATTCTCCGTCAGTGAATGATGATGATTCTCTATCCATGTATTAGTAGAAATTACATATTTTATATAGTTTTCAAAATAAAATTTCTCATAGTATTTCCATGTTTTATTATCATTCATTAAAGAAAATAAAGCTACTATTAGAGCTTATATTTGACCATCAACTTGTATTTTATCTTCATTTAGTTTTAGGTTACTATCACCAAACTTCCATTCATTATTCAAATCTTAATGTGGGCCATAGTTTGTATCTAATTCAATTCTTCCTTCCAAGACTGATAAATGAGTATAAGTGTCTTCAGAATTGAAAGTCTATGAGTAAAAATCATCTTCATCATCCTCATCATCATTCTCAGTATTAGCATCATTAAATAAGATGATATCATCAAATATTGTTCCTTCTGAAAGTTTCTTCGGTGAACTTGTCTCTATATTGACTGATGGCTTTAAACTTATATTATTTTCAGCTTCTATCTTGATTTTACTTTCTTCTTTCTTGTGAATTCTTTCAATATTTCTAGAACTATTTATGAATTCTTTGAGAGGTTCTGGTATAGGTTTAAATGTATCTTTTCTAGCTCACAAGTATCTATTTCACCAGTTTTTATACTACTTGTCAACACCAACTGTTTTAAAATTTTCTCATCCATGTTTAGCAAATAAGAGGTATCAGCTATTAGATTAGGTATCAGCTATTAGATCAGGTATCAGATCAGGTTATCAGGTAGCTGGTCTGGTTTTCAGATCAGCTTATCAGGACCTGGTCTGGTTTTCAGATCAGCTTATCAGGACCTGGTCTGGTTTTCAGATCAGCTTATCAGGACCTGGTCTGGTTTTCAGATCAGCTTATCAGGACCTGGTCTGGTTTTCAGATCAGCTTATCAGGACCTGATCTGGTTTTCAGATCAGCTTATCAGGACCTGGTCTGGTTTTCAGATCAGCTTATCAGGACCTGATCTGGTTTTCAGATCAGCTTATCAGAACCTGGTCTGGTTTCAGATCAGCTTATCAGAACCTGGTCTGGTTTTCAGATCAGCTTATCAGGAGCTGGTCTGATTTTCAGATCAACTTTTCTGATTCAGATTGGGTTATCAGTTTACAAGTAGCTGCCTATTTATAACATTTATATGAATGCAGTTTAAGGTCAGATGAAAAACGAAAAAGTAAACTTTTATGCAGTCAAATTCTCTTTTTTTCTATAACGATCATCGTTATAGAAAAAAATCAATATCGTTGCTTATAATCAAAATTCATATTTATCCTTCCAACATGCATTTTATTTGTCTCATCTTACTTAAACATTATAATTACATTATGATTATCTGATATAAAATGTTTGGTGATTCTGGTATAAGTTTGGCATCAGCAGAATGCATCAACATTCTTATCTCACTCCATATAAAAATATGTTTCTCACATCTAACATCGTTAAATATCATATCGGAATTACTTTTAGCTTTGTTAGGAGAAATAACAGATTCAGTATCTGTAAATGTGTATTATCCCATTCCTTCAATTAATGAAATTATGTAATTTCTTTAAGTATCCATATTTAGGTTGATAGAGAGATTTTGAGTATTAATATGTAGATATTTTAAAATTTTATTTCATTAAGACTTAGCAAGCCAATCATATCATATTTTTTATTTTATTTTTTTACAATTTGACAGACCAACTATTTTTGCGCAAATAAAATTTGGTAGAAGGGAACTATGACTTGTTTTTGAACTAACGTTTGATGAATCATCAAAAATTTCGTACCATCCTATTTTTAGGTTGTTTCACTAACCACATTTGTGTAACTAAATGCATTTCATAAATATTATCTCTTCTTAAAAAAATAAAATAATACAGCTATACGATATCAGAAAATATTTTCTGAAATCGTGTAGATGTATTATTTTATTTTTTTAATAAGAGATAATGATGTATACTCACATTCAAAACAACATAAAACTATCATTTGTTTTGATTATGAGTATACGTCAATATTTATGAAATGCAATTAGTTACACAAATGTGGTTAGTGAAACAAAGTATATTTTAACACCCTTATTTATAAAAATTATTAAGACTTTATAAAGGCTTTTTTAGAAAAATTTTTTATGAAAATTTGTCTAAAAAAAACCTTTATAAAGTCTTAATAATTTTTATAAATAAGACTGTAAGAGTTTAAAATCAGTATTTTTATTATAATACTGGTTTTAAACTCTTAAAATATACTTTGTTTTGACTATGAGTAGGGACCATTATCTCTTATATAGGAAAAATAAAATAATACAGCTATACGATACCAGAAAATATTTTCTGGTGTCGTATAGCTGTATTATTTTATTTTTTCTAAATAAGAGACAATATTTATGAAACACATTTCATAAATATTGGTGCATACTCATAGTCAAAACAACCTAAAAATAGGATGGTACGAAATTTTTGATGATTCATCAAACGTTAGTTCAAAAACAAGTCATAGTTTCCTTCTACCAAATTTTATTTGCGCAAAAATAGTTGGTCTGTCAAATTGTAAAAAAATAAAATAAAAAATATGATATGATTGGCTTGCTAAGTTTTAATGAAATAAAATTTTAAAATATCTACATATTAATACTCAAAATCTCTCTATCAACCTAAATATGGATACTTAAAGAAATTACATAATTTCATTAATTGAAGGAATGGGATAATACACATTTACAGATACTGAATCTGTTATTTCTCCTAACAAAGCTAAAAGTAATTCCGATATGATATTTAACGATGTTAGATGTGAGAAACATATTTTTATATGGAGTGAGATAAGAATGTTGATGCATTCTGCTGATGCCAAACTTATACCAGAATCACCAAACATTTTATATCAGATAATCATAATGTAATTATAATGTTTAAGTAAGATGAGACAAATAAAATGCATGTTGGAAGGATAAATATGAATTTTGATTATAAGCAACGATATTGATTTTTTTCTATAACGATGATCGTTATAGAAAAAAAGAGAATTTGACTGCATAAAAGTTTACTTTTTCGTTTTTCATCTGACCTTAAACTGCATTCATATAAATGTTATAAATAGGCAGCTACTTGTAAACTGATAACCCAATCTGAATCAGAAAAGTTGATCTGAAAATCAGACCAGCTCCTGATAAGCTGATCTGAAAACCAGACCAGGTTCTGATAAGCTGATCTGAAACCAGACCAGGTTCTGATAAGCTGATCTGAAAACCAGATCAGGTCCTGATAAGCTGATCTGAAAACCAGACCAGGTCCTGATAAGCTGATCTGAAAACCAGATCAGGTCCTGATAAGCTGATCTGAAAACCAGACCAGGTCCTGATAAGCTGATCTGAAAACCAGACCAGGTCCTGATAAGCTGATCTGAAAACCAGACCAGGTCCTGATAAGCTGATCTGAAAACCAGACCAGGTCCTGATAAGCTGATCTGAAAACCAGACCAGCTACCTGATAACCTGATCTGATACCTGATCTAATAGCTGATACCTAATCTAATAGCTGATACCTCTTATTTGCTAAACATGGATGAGAAAATTTTAAAACAGTTGGTGTTGACAAGTAGTATAAAAACTGGTGAAATAGATACTTGTGAGCTAGAAAAGATACATTTAAACCTATACCAGAACCTCTCAAAGAATTCATAAATAGTTCTAGAAATATTGAAAGAATTCACAAGAAAGAAGAAAGTAAAATCAAGATAGAAGCTGAAAATAATATAAGTTTAAAGCCATCAGTCAATATAGAGACAAGTTCACCGAAGAAACTTTCAGAAGGAACAATATTTGATGATATCATCTTATTTAATGATGCTAATACTGAGAATGATGATGAGGATGATGAAGATGATTTTTACTCATAGACTTTCAATTCTGAAGACACTTATACTCATTTATCAGTCTTGGAAGGAAGAATTGAATTAGATACAAACTATGGCCCACATTAAGATTTGAATAATGAATGGAAGTTTGGTGATAGTAACCTAAAACTAAATGAAGATAAAATACAAGTTGATGGTCAAATATAAGCTCTAATAGTAGCTTTATTTTCTTTAATGAATGATAATAAAACATGGAAATACTATGAGAAATTTTATTTTGAAAACTATATAAAATATGTAATTTCTACTAATACATGGATAGAGAATCATCATCATTCACTGACGGAGAATGATGTTATCAGTAAATTGTTTCTGGAAACTCAAAACGATAAACTATAGGACAAATTAATAATACAGCTTAAGGAATTAATATAATTCAAGAATATATTAAAATGCAAATTGATGGAGTACAACGTGAAATACAATTAGAGATAGAAGATAGTTATAAAATTGAAAAAACACATACTAAAAATTAAATCATCTTTTGAAAAAACAAATTGAACAGCTGAACAATAAAATTTATAGATTGGAAAATTAACTACATGATAGTATAAATAGCTGAAAGTGCATCAAGTAGATCACAACACTCTCCAAAAAATCTGTAAAACAACTTAATGTCTTCAAAAAGAAATTTAGTAATCGAACTCTATACTAAATCTCGAAAATTGTTTGTGCATTGTAGATATGTAATGAAAGGAATAGTTGATCTTTTATGGAGCTGATTTAGCTGAAATGGGAAACTATTCTACAGAAAATAGAAATTATTGATTATTGTAGACTGTAAATGATTCATTCACAAAGTTTCTATGGTCAATACCGTTGAAAATAAAAGTTGCACTCGAAAAAACCTAGGCTGTGTAAATATTTTTGAAATGTTACGAGTACCAAAAAACTTACAAATGGATTACAATCATCCAGTCATCCAAGAATCTTTTAATAGACATTGGAAAATTCATGCATAAGTAGAATATTAAATATTACTTAATATGAAAGCATCAATAGTAGAATGATTTAATAGATCATCCAAAGGAATTATGTGATGATGGTTCATATAAGTGTATTGAAATATACAAAGAATTACTTAATGTACTCGTATACAATATAAAAGTTCATCTCACTATTTAAATGTTTCCGATTAAAGTTAACTTAACAAATGAGAAAAAGCTGCTAAATATAATAATTTGAAGATGAACAAAATATTGAAATTTAATGAAAGTAAAATATATAATTAAACAGGAAAAATCTAGTTTGGTTTGTATTTTTGAAGGAATGATTAGGAATGATAGGTCTTAAGAAAGATAATTAACTTAATATACTGGAAATTCTCTAAACTTGTTGGCCTGTATGAAATATTGTGAAAACTTAAGCGTTCAAAATAAATTAATATTCAGTAACACATAATATTATCACTTTTTATAGTGAAAATTGTACATTTTCCATTTCGAAAGCTCTAGCAAGCGAAATTTTAAAATATGCTCATGGGCTATTATAATAGATCTTCACTCTATTCATTTCTATAGCTATCAAATCTTTAGAAAATATAGACAAACTACATAAATTGGACTTAGATTTCCAATCTTTAAGAATGTATATGTGTATGAATTAGTATCAAACAAACTTACTGAATAAATATGGACATCAACTGGAATCATGCTGAAGCATACATAAATTGTAAAATGCAATATCAGCAGATCTTACTTTATATCTGTATCTGTATGAGTATAAAATAAATTTACAGAAAAAATATTGAAAGCATGCCGAAGCATGCAAATTTAAAAGAATTCCTCACGTCATATAATTTTGTAAGTAAAGAAATATTATGATTCTATGCTAAATGAAATACATAAATATGTATCTACTTTGTAAAAGAATAAAAAGAGCGAAATTGTAAATTCTAATAGTATAGATTTTTAACTGAAACACCACTACATCTCGGACGCTTGCGTCACTAAGGACAAAAGCATGCTAAGACATGCATGTTAGAAAAATATAAAAACCTGATAGAAGGTGATGAGAACCTTTTTTAAGTGAGAAATGATTACATCTGAATGTGATACAACCCAGCCTACGTCAACAATAACTTCAAGGGGTCAACCAGCAAACCTCATGTAGAAAAACTCGATGTAAAAATTCTCTCAAACATAGTTATTCTAATGTTTCTGACACTATGAAAACACAGACGGTGAATTTATGGTGGAGGTAACTGAATTATTTGAGATAGATTTTCTAGAATAGTTGATTATTAAACATGTATTTCTTTGTAGATAAAGTAATTTCTCTATACATACATACATATATTTACCTATATGTATAAATGAATACGTTTAAAAATTATATAAATATTCTCTTTTTCAAGTAGTAAAATCTGATAAAATAGTAGTGATACATTAAAAGAAGAAAAAAAAATATTAAAAAGAGAGACTGAGTATCACACTTTGTCTGACAGGTAAATAAAGCGCACTTAAAAATATCAGAAATATATACACAATACGCTGAAATTTAATAAAATGAGAAAAAAATCATCTAGAACATCAAATAAAAGCCATAGGCGAGTAACCTTCATAAGATAAACATATACCTTATTAATGAAAATATATTATCAGTATGAAGTAACACAATTTGAGGAATTAAAATTTTAACATTTAATTGTCCCTTAACGTTGACAAAGAGTAGACAGATATGTTGACATAGAAAGTCATCTTGTATACTAGAGGAACCGTTGAGAGGCCAGACCTAAATTGTAAGAAAACGATTTCGTTTTCTGTTGATCGCTATTCAAGAAGAAAACAAGTTTCCTCATTATGATTTAACTAATTTAAAAGTACATTTAAATTTAGTTTCATATCTAAATGATGATGATCTTAACATAAAAATTAAAAATAAACGTTATACAATTCTATATTATATGTACTCGTATCTAAGATTCCAACAAAGCTATTATATGAAAGAATCTCAAACACTTCCAAATGCACTAAAGTTTAAGATAAAAGTTCCTTTTATTCAATAGCGGCTCAATTGATATAGAAATTTAATATGAAACAGTAAGCAATGACCTCAGCTACTGCATTTTTACTAATGATCGAATAATAGAAAGTCCTGAAAGTCTTATAAATTAAGTAAGGTTTCGAATGATGTTCATTACAAAAAAAGTAGCGGATGTTTTTCGCAATAATGAGTATAACAATTTCATTATAAAACCACCATTTGATTTTAAATGTTTATCAATAAAAAAGGAAAGAGAAGCAAAGTGGTTAAAAAAAGCTGGACTGCTGGATCAGTTTCATTTCAAAGCGTTTATCATTTTTTAAAGCCAATGCAAGATGTCCTAAAATATATGAAAAAGGTGAAGAAAAAATATGATAGTTGGAAAAAATTTTACACCGAAAAATTTCTAACGTTGACTATATAGGCTACATCAACTTTAAACAAATGGAAATAAAATATATTAAATATTTATACTATATTTACTACAACTAGAGAGGAATTAAATTTTACTTAAAACAGAAACTCCTCACAAACTTTTAAGTAAATACATCTAAAAATTAAAAGAAAGTTTTTTTAATTTCAAATAAAAAAACTACCGAGATATTTCACATCTATACACAAAAGACCACGCGAATATTTACAACAGCAACAACAGCACATGACAAAAAAAATGTATTTAAACAGGGAGCTCCAGACTTATTTGTATGTACATACATACATACATAAAATCAATTTGTAGATCCATATGTACATATGTACACATATTATCAAATTTCTTACCCATGCTCAAGTATTTATTGGATTTTAACAATCACACTTACATATCTACATCATGAAAACATACAAACCGTTCTCCAAGCTATTGACGCTTGAAGACGAAAGTCGAAGAAGACAAATGTACTTAAATAAATAAACTTATCACAGACCAGTCAAACTCTATCGCGCATACACACATACACATACACATACACAAAATCACCACGATCGTACGCAAGAATTTTGCAAAATCTGAAATTAATATTTATACAAATATAAACAAATTTCTGACCGACAGACTTTAACACTGGACAAATTTAAGCTTGATAAAATATAAAGCAATCTCATCCTCCAATATGAAAAACATACTAGGATTAGGGAAGTTCAGATATATGATAATATTTTCTAGCAAAAAATGTTCATACGAGAAATAATTTATTTCAACGTACATATAAATACTAGGGTGAGAAAATCACACACACACACACACACTACTAAAATTCATCTACGAAAAATTAAACCTATTTCAACAACGCCCCTCCCCTCACAAATCACAGTCAGCCTAAAGTTCTTACAGATATATATACACAAAATCTCAAGGTAACATACAATCTATCAATCTCACAACCTAAATCACGATCAGCCTTAAACTCATATAGACATACATACACACAGATACGTATACATATACATGAACACCTTCACCTCACCTCTCATTAATCATGATCAGCCTTAAACTCCTACAGATATACACACAAATTGCACTGTTATATATTTCATGAACACTTCGCCCCTCATAAATCACGATAAGCCTTAGATTTCCTACAGATATACATACACAAATTCTCAAGGTCACATACAATCGTTAATCTGAACAATCCAAATCACGATCAGCCTTAAACTTCTACAGACATACATACACAAAAATTTCTACAAACATATAAACTCCCAAATTCCTATAGATACATATTACAATAACACCCCCCGCCTACCTCAAATCAAGGACAGACTTAAACTGCTATATATAAATACATACATACATACACATACACACATAGGCACATTCTATCTATCTATCACAACAAGACCCTCCCCCACCTCAAATCACAAGCAGTCTTAAACTCCTACGAACATACATATACACAGATTCCCACGGATACGTATTACATGAACACTCTCACCTCACCTTTGATAAATCACAGACAGCCTTAAACTGTTACAGACATACATATATACATACATACATGTACACAGATTCCCACGGATACATATTACAACAACTCCCCGCCCTCCACCAGTCGATCTACCTCAAATACATCCCGCCCCCCCACGAAGCCCAGCTTGATTTAAATTCCAACAAGCATATACGTCACCGAATTCTCATGGTTACATATTACAAAACACCCTCACCTACCCAAATCACGGTCAGCCTTAAGGTCTTACAATCTAGACACACCACGCCCTCCACCAAGCACAGCCAGACTTCAATTCCTACAGCTAGACACACCCACAAATTTTCCGTCGGCATTAGGAAAAATCATTTTCATGATTTTCCCGTCGGCATTTGAAAAAAATAAACATGTTTTCCCGTCGGCATTTGAAAAAAATAAACATGTTTTCCCGTTGGCATCAGGAAATCATACACATATAAAAGCCTCAAACCTATAAACCCCTTAATGTATTCCTACAAAATATTCCGCACACAAATTCCCACGGATACATATTACAACAACACCCGCCCCCACCAAACACAGGCTGCCTTAAAGATACACCCGCAAATTCCCACGGTTACATGTTACAAAAACCTCACCTGCCCAAATCACGGACATCAACAAATTTCCACAGTCTAACAACAATCATAACTTTCCCGTCGGTATTAGAAAAAATAAAGATGTTATCCAGTCGGCATTAGAAAATCATATACATATAACAGCTTCAAACATATAAACCCCCTTAATGTATTCCCACAAAATATTCTGCGCACAAGTTCCCACGGTCATACATACATACAAACATACATACAAACATACATACACTTAATATAAACAAAAAAAGTTAATATAAACAAAAAACTCCTAATGTAAACAAAAAACACAGACGGACGGACGGACACATGCACACGTAGGTATCAAATTTCACAAATTTCCAAGAATTTTAAAATTTCAGCCAAAATTTAACAATTTCAGCCACAATTTAACAATTTCAGCCCACAATTTCACAATTTCAGCCACAATTTAACAATTTCAGCCCACAATTTAACAATTTCAGCCACAATTTAACAATTTTAATTGTCCCCGAATTGGCAATTCCCTACTACTATAAAACGTAAGGAACTACGTTCCTACCCGGTGTCCCATGACACCCACCGTGCGTTCTTTTATTATTTTTTAAGAAAAAATTTCCATCGTTAACTATAGCCAAATCTTAAAGTTTGATATGCATACATGAGCTTCAATCTGAAAAATTACATGGGTGAAGCTGCGTTTCCGGTAATAAATAATAATAAAAGTAATAAATGTTACCATTTTATAATGCTTCAGTTGAGGAAATATTTAGCACCCTTAATAGTTGTAAAAGTAATTTGAGAAGCAGACTGTCGTATGAAGCTATTACAAGAATTTTATTTACTAAAAAAGATGTTAAAAGGAACGGCAGTTAACATTTTGAACCTTCCCTAAATAAGTATATGCAAGGAAATTTGGAAGCAGGACTCATTATTTTAATTATTATCGTTTTTTAAGCCAAATTACATGTGATAATTATTAATGAACAAATAACACCAAAGTTAGTAGTAAATATTCTGACAAACACTTAGTTGAACGGAACAACCGGCTGTTTTCGAAGGCCACTACACCTTCATCATCAGCGTTCTTTGTGTTTGGTTCACTGTGTGTGGTGTCAGCTGATGTAGATTTCTGCGTATATAAACACAACTTTTTATTGCAAATGGAATATGTGAATTGTTGTGATTCATGTTATTACAATTTGCTGAACGTTTTTTTGTAATGAAAGCTCAATTTTACCATCTCTAAATTTACAACAGTCTTGCCATTGTCGCTTGCTCTTTACTAATTATTTGTCAGAATATTTACAATTAACTTTGGTGTTATTTGTTCATTATTTTAAGTTTTTTAATTTTAGTTTTTGTTAAGTTTCATAGTGTTTTCACACCTAAAGTTAAAACCTGTAGGCAAATTGCGGCATTCGATATAGAACAAATTTTAATTGTTTGTATGGAAATCTCGATCGATATCGAATGCCGCAATTTGCCTCCAGGTTTTAACGTTAAAACTACAAACAGCTGATTTTGCATTAACATTGCAAGTTCGATAAATTCAGGTTTTAAACAACAGGTTGTCTAATAAATTTGTTCAAAATGAAATAAATCTCCTGTAGAAAGAAATACGTGTATTTGTTACCGTATTTTTTCTGCTTTTTATAACACAAACTGTACAAACTGTGTTTGTATGAACAACTTAGAGCTTTTACAATGCGCTCTAAAATGGAAATTATTATTTTACAATTTGTAAATAAACATTTTAAAATTATGGAACTACAAAGCGAAGAAGTGCTTGGAAATCACGTTATTATATACATATAATAATGCACAAATATATTATAAGCTAAACCTTTTTTTATAGGCAGTCAGTTATATCGTCGATTTTCATTTCCAAGAGGTTTAATGAAAAAGATTCTTTTTCGCAGCAATTTTTTATTATTGTTGCGGCTGTATCCATTTTTAAGTTGAAAATCTCTCAATCGGTATCTATTCTTAAAGCTCACTAAGCCGACTGTAATGGAATGTAACTGCAATGGTAGAAAACAGCTGATCGATATTGTTATGTGAAAAGTAATGTAAAGATTCTTACATTCCGGTTACATCTCTATAACCATTTTCATTAATTTTCACATAACAATATCGATCAGTTATTTCCTACCATTGCAGTTACGTTCCATTACAGTCGGCTAACTGATCCTTTCTCAATTGGCGTAAACATTATCAGCTGCTTTCGGTTATTTCAACTTGGCAGCACTAAATTTAGAACAGCAAACGAAAACAAGGTGTTGCATTTCATAAAACCTACTTAAAACCAATTTAAAACTGATTTTAAGTTGGTTTTAACGAAATCAATTTGTATGATAAAACCAGGTCTTAACAATTGGTTTTAACGTTTAAACCAACTTTTATTAAAAAACATGTCAGTGTGAAAACACTATTATTATTTATTATTTTTGTGAACCTATGTGTACATTATTACATATATTTCTTGCGTTTTTCTTTTTTGTAACAGATTTTTTTTTTTAAATAAAATTTTAATTTGTGCCATTGGGAAATTTCAGTTAAATCAGGTAATTTTCCTTCTTCTCTATTGTAATTGTGAGTTTTGCTGGTAGGAACACTACAATACAACATCGAAAATATAAATGTGATACTCCTAATTGGGAGGGGGGGGGGGGGGGGGGGGGGGGGTGTTACTTATGGCGTGCAAAACTTTTTCTATTTTTTACTTAAAAAATCTACTAGCGGTGTAATTAAGAGATTTTATTGAAATGTGCTTTTGTACTTTAGTTTACAACATGCACAGTTGCAATTTTTGGAAATTATTTTAATGCAAGTCCTAATCTTAAAATGTGATTTGAGTATTTCATGTTTATATATTGATAACAATCATCAAAATGCATACCACTTTTCCATTTAAGTGACAACTAAATAAACTCAAGTGTGCACTCGAAAAAGTTTTCAAGAAATAAAAAAAACCTTGGGATTTTGAATTTTTTTAATAAGCATGTTGGAAATAAATCGGTTTATAACTTCATATTAGAGATGAGCGCGTGTTGAATTTTTCCAACACGGCAAGACACAAACACGAATGCCATGATGCCCAACACGTACGAAACACGCATGCGAAATTTTTTCAGAACACGAAACTGCACAACACGCACGAAATCAAATTGCATAGCAAAAAAGCATTTTTTTATATTCAAATAAATACATATGTTTGTTTAATTTCAGAACATTAACCTTAAGAGACCCCTACACTATCAACAAAATTTAATATTTTGACGAAACAAAATATTAAATTTTTTCTTTACTGGAAATTTATGCATAAATCGTTTCGTGTTTATCGTGTCAATTTTGCTCAACACGATACGACCCGAACACCGTGTGACCCGTGTGACTCGTGTCACGAAAAAAACACGACACGCGCCCATCTCTACTTCATATGACATAATCAGAAGGGTAGTCGCTTTAAATGTCATCATTTATAAAATCGAACATTTAGATTTAATATTGAATTTACTCTTATTGAACATGTACATAAGTATGTATGTATGTGCCCATGATTATTAAAATGGTCTAAGTCATATATTTGTTATTTCGAGATATGTAGTAGATTAAATTTAAATAACTCAAAAATATTTCTACATATATTATGCAACATTTCAATTTATATAGGGTGATTTTTTAAGAGCATTCCGATTTGATTTCACAAAAAAACACATAAAATTTAGAGAAATTTATGAAATGCTTATTTGAGTCGGTAGAACGATGCATATAATTATAATTCAATGTTTAAAGATGATTTCATGTAAATGTAGACCGCTGGTATGTCTGAATTGGTTCATACGGTGGGTCCAATTCTGGCATACTCTTGCCAATATATCGGCTGGTATCTCACGAATAAATTCTTCAATATTGTCTTCCAGTGCGTCAAACGTTGCGGGCTTGACACTATAGACATGAGCCTTAACATAGCCCCACAATAAATAGTCTAAAGGCGCTTAATCGCACGATCTAGGCGGCCAAGTGACTGACCCCAAACTTGAAATAAACTTTTCATTGAACTTGTCTCTCAATTGGATAATTGATTCGCGTAATGTGTGGCATATAGTACCGTCCTGCTGAAACCACATGTCAGCCAAATCCAACTCTTCCATTTTGGGCAAAAAAAAAAAAGTAACAGAGGCGCAATTGCTGGGAATGGCGCCGAATCGATAATCCACGGTAATCACCAACACTGGTGGATACAGCTACGATATTCTCCTCTGTCCGCACTCTACGTATGCGTGTTGGTGATTTAATGTTCAATAATGTTATTTCGGTGCGAAATTTATTCACAAGATTCGGAATAGCCGCCTCAGAAGGTTGCCCAAACTGACCATAAAATGAAAGATACTCTTCTTAACCGAGCTTGAATTTTGATAATAAAATTTAATAATCTGCAAGCGTTGCTGCGTTGCTCATTTGTGAGTCGATGTTTGTAAGATTTATTTAATACTTTGAAGCAAAAATTGGTAATTATGGGCATAATTATTCATGTACATCACAGCATTTGTGACAATTGCATGAAAGTGATGAAAACAAAAATAGCCCAATTCACAATATTATGCAAATGGACTTGCATCGTAGAATATGCAAAATGATATAGTATATTGATACTCACCACTAAGAATTGTTAAGTGGTGAATATCAATATACTATATCATTTGGCACACGCGGCGATGCAAGACCATTTGCACAAGATTGTGAATTGGGCTATTATTTTAAATTTCCATAATTAACTTACTATTATTTTCATTGTTCATTATGATTTAGATACTTTTTTTATTGAGAAAAAGCTGGCATCATTGCTGAAAAAATGAGAAAACTGCAGTTTGTTGAACTGTGTAAATAATTTTTATATTTCTTTTCTTTTTCGCTTTCTCAATGCACCTTCGTAATCGAATTTTCCAACATCAAGGCCACAATAGGTTTGGTTCATACTATTGTATGGGAATTTTTGAAAGCTAACAATTACTTTTACCGCTCTTGTTTAGGTTCGGCTGTAGGACACTATGATACATTGACTCAGAACTTACATTTGACTGCCTACACAATTAAGATGAGACTGCGGGAGTGTGGCATAACAACATCCAGTTGACTAATAGGGCATTTTTAATACTTGTATTTTTCTTTGAATGCAATAAAAATTTTCCACATTTTTAATTAAATTAAATTCTTTATTAAACAGATTCTAAGTTTGCGCTGACTGATAGTGAATGACAGGAAATCACATTAATTTAAGTGATAACATCATGATAAAATTTATTTGACTAATTGAGTTTATTTTGCCACTTTTACTGCTCAAGCTAAATAAATAAAAAGACAGGTGTGTTTTGGAAATCACATGATTTGAAATCATTTGTGGTTTCAAAATCACACATTTGATTTTCTGCTGCTCTGTAAACCACACCCACCCGTTTTTTTTTGGGTTTTTCGTTGTAATGATATTTTTTTTATGATTGAAATGTAATTTATTTACAAAAATTGGGAAAAAGCGAAATAGCCGAAACTATGTTGTCTTAACTAAAATGCATTTCTACAAGACAAATAAATACTATCAGTAGAATATTTTCTTGAGTTGTAATTTGAATATGCGTTGGATGTCAAAACACATTTTGCGGTACGTTTTTTTACATTAAAAGTATAATTTTTTCAAAGCGGGCCGTGTATACCTTATATGAATTTACCTTGAAACAGAGTATTAAAAATTAAATATTTTTGAGGTTGCTATCAATGATCAAACAGAATTGCGCCATAAACACATCTTCCATACAAATTGAGAATTGAAAAAAGCAGTCGCAGAAAGCAGTCGATAGATAGAATCTTTTTACTTTGACAGATACAAATACCCAGTCTCTCAACAATAAATTTCATACATTTTGTAAACAAAACTACTACAAAGAAAAACAAGCACAGATGAAAATAAAACAAAAATAAGAGAGCATTTGAAGTAGATTTCATTATGCAAATATGTAGTTAAGTAGTTAATGCATATAATATTTTTGTTATTTTTAATTTTTTAGTGCATAAAGTCGGTTTAATTTTTTTTTGTTTTTATTATTTTACGATTTCATTTATTCCCTTTCTCATCTTTATTGAAAATCGTGCGTAAATGCATCACTGCTCTGCATCATACGAGCAAATTTTAAGTTCGCTGATAATCCCTGAGGCCCTTTACTCTTGTTTACTTTTTGTTACAGTTTAGACTTTGTATGGCTTATATATAAATATGTGACCTGCTCCACGAAAAGGGACCTCTGCGCCGAAACATTTTTTTTTTACTTTTTGAGTGATTCTTATAGGAAAAATACGCTCTTTCAAATGCCGCAAACCACAAGTTTACAAATCACCTGTAAAGATGAACATAATTAATGAAAAAATTTAAAAATGTGATATAAACAGATAATATATATAATATTTGAAATTTAAAAAAAGTTCAATATCAAGTTCAAGGTCCCTTTTCGTGGAGCAGGTCACATATGTATATGTGCACATACATATATTCCTCTCCATCCTATAACGAGTATTAAGTTAATTATGTAAATGTAAAATAATAGCCCGATTCACAATGTTGTGCTAATGGTCGTGCATCGCAGCGTGTGCAAAATGATATAGTATATTGATATTCACCACTTAACAATTCTTAGTGGTGAGTATCAATATACTATATCATTTTGCATATTCTACTATGCAAGTCCATTTGCATAATATTGTGAATTGGGCTATTTTTGTTTTCATCACTTTCATGCAATTGTCACAAATGCTGTGATGTACATGAATAATTATGCCCATAATTACCAATTTTTGCTTCAAAGTATTAAATAAATCTTACAAACATCGACTCACAAATGAACAATGCTTGCAGATTATTAAATGTTATTATCAAAATTCATGCTCGGTTAAGAAAGAGTATATTCATTTTATGGTCAGTTTGGGCGACCTTCTGAGGCGGCTATTGGGAATCTTGTGACTAAATTTTGCTCCAAAATAACATTATTGAATATTAGATCACCAACACGCATACGTAGAGTGCACACAGAGGCAAATATCGTAGCTGCATCCGCCAGTGTTGGTGATGACCTTGGATTATCAATTCGGCGCCATTCGCAGCAATTGGGCATCTGTTATTTTTTTTTTTTTGCCCAAAATGGAAGAACTGGACTTGGCTGACATGTGGTTTCAGCAAGACGGTGTCACATGCCACACATTACGCGAATCAATTATCCAATTGAGAGACAAGTTCAATGAAAAGTTTATTTCACGCTTGTGGCCGGTCAGTTCGCCGCCTAGATCATGCGATTTAGCGCCTTAAGACTATTTATTGTGGGGCTATGTTAAGCTTCATGTCTATAGGGACAAGCCCGCAACGTTTGACGCACTGTAAGACAATATTGAAGAATTTACTCGTGAGATACCGGCCGATATATTGGCGAGACTATGTCAAAATTGGACCCAGCGTATGTACCAATTCTGACATATTTACACGAAATCATCTTTAAACATTGAATTATATACATCATTCCACCGACTCAAATAAAGATTTTATATATTTCTCTAAATTTTAAGTGTTTTTTTGTGAAATCAAATCCGAAAGCTCTTAAAAAATCACCCTATATTAAGCAATTCCTTAAAGAGGTTGCTTCAGAATCTCTGCTGCCTTCAAAAAGCACAAGAATTAAAATTCCATGTGGTGACATAGAACTTTTATTCTTCTTTTTTCGAGTTTCAAACTAGGTCACACCCGTCACATATTTTTAAAAGTTTTTCTTTTTTGAGAAAAATTGGTTTTTTTCAGGAAATTAGTATTTCATACCATCGAAAAGACTGAAAATTTTACAATAATTCTGTAAAAACTGATATTTGTGCCCTTAATTATATAGGGTGTTTGTTTTAGAGGTATAGAACTTCGAATTGAAATAAAACACAAGAAAATCGTTTTAATGTCCATCAATTTGGCTTTATTGGAAGGATAATTTTATGACATTAACGTTTAAATATGATCTCGGGCATGTGGCCGCCGCGGCTGGCTCGAATAAAGCCAATTCTACAGGTCCAATTTTCAACCACTTTTTCGAGCATATGGGGCCGTATGTTGGCAATAACGCCACGAATGTTGGCTTCCAAGTCCCCTAACGTTTCTGGTTTGTTGGCGTAGACGAGCGACTTCACATATCCCCAAAGAAAATAATCCAATGGTGTCAAATCACACGATCTTGGTGGCCAATTGACCGGTTAACCGAATTAATTGCTCTGATGGACGATTATGTCGACCATAAAATGGACGGAGCTTGCGGTAAACTTCGCGAACTGAACCATTATTTTCGAAATAAATTTGCACGATTTGCAAGCGTTTTTCTTTTGTCAACCTGTTCATGATGAAATGGCAAACCAAACTAAATATTAATCACTTGACAGCTGACAAAATGGCCGCCAGTTAAAAAAGTGATGCCAAATTAAAGTTCTATACCTCAATAAAAAACACCCTATAAAAGTGGTCTAAGTCATATATTTCCTTGGGCGAGATATTTAGTAGATTACATTTGAACAAATTTAAAAATATTTTTATATTATGCAATATTTTAATTAAGAGTTCTACTAGTCCCTATTTATATAAATTTATTTAATATTTATTAAATATTTATTGAAGTTTTTTAAGATTTATTTCATATTTCGAAGCAAAAATTCAAATGACTTAGACCACTTTCATAATTAAGGGCACATTTGTAAGGTCACACCGCAACAGCCTTCTAAGTGCCATTGTAACCATAAATCATGTTCTTTCATTGCCAAAATACCATTAAATTTTTTTAACATTAACATCCTGGGGAACTGCATCTTTTTCTTAAGTTATAAATTTTATATTTTTGAATTATACCGAGAAATACGAGGAGTGGTATGGCCACACCCGTCACAATGGATTTGCCCTTCAATAAAAATAGTTTTTTACGTTGTTTCAACGTTCTTACATTTTGTGTGAAATATTTTCGTTATTACTTCCTCATTCGCATTAATTAGCAATAAAAAAAATTATTATCGCCAGTTGGTGGGAGGCTTTGCAAGCATCGGCACATTATCTTATCGATTACCACTTAATAAACATTTTGATTCTCTTCTTTTGTGCTGCCCTATTTATTGTAAAAATTCTTTAATATGTACTTACATTATTATAGACGAGCTGCGTGATTACATTTGAAAATGGCTGAGGTCATCATCACCAGCTGTTGCCCAACCGCTCAGCAGCATCATCCATGTAAACAACCCCACTTCGTTAGTTCGCTCTACAACCTCTTGTTGATTTTGGACTGCGGGAGAAACGTACATACATTATTTCATTATTTGATTTACCCAATTATATTTACTAAGAGCCAATATCACCAGCCATTCAATGGTGATGCCGTGACAAAAAAAATTTATTAGTTTTTATATAATTATATAGATATTTATTTATTTATTTATTTAAAAAATACTTTACAAAGTAAATTTGCAAAGTATTGTTGCACAAATATGGGCGGGGTAGCTAGACCATATGCCCAAGATGTTATTAACAGTTTTTTAAAAAGGCTTTGTGACTGACTGTACACGACCTATGCCTTCACATAGGAAGTAGCAACGTGGTTGTTAAAGAAATTCCACAAAAGAACCGCAAGAATATACGGTTATCCGTGGCAGATCAGTCAACCAGTGCGAGTGAGACGCAAAACTCTCGAAGGCCAATAAACAACAGTGGCCTGGTTGCACTTAAGAGATAATTGCCAACGACGCTTGATGTTGATTCGCCCAGAGCTGCTTTACGACTCGAATTATATAGATATATCGAGCCTTATTTTCGATTTAATCGTAAACGACAAAAGTTAAAATTTTCAGGAGAAGGTTTTTATTAAATATTCGAATGTATTTTACATACGTAAATTGTCGCTTACGATAAAATTTGACAGCCTGTATCTTAAAAGTTATCAACAATTGTAACATTTTGATAATTCAGATAACCTTAGAGCACAGAAATATTGGGAACCCCTGCCTTATTCTGACTAATTACAATTCTACTTAATGCTTCTTTTCTTCGTAACATGACTTACAAGTTCAAGTAAATAATTTATTTTTGTACACGTACTTTTCTTTTTATATATATTTTTTTTTTGTTTATTTTCAGTTTTCATGAAATATAAAAATTTTAAAACAATAAATTTAAAAAACAGATTGCGATTCGTGTTGTGTTTTCGAAACGCAAAATAATGAGAAGCTTCCTAAACATTAAATCATATAGATATACAAGACAAATAATGTACAATCGTAAAGAGGGTTACAAAATTTATTGCAAGAACTTATTTTGAAAGGAATGACTTGGAAAAATTACTATTCTAAGGAAGTGAAATAAATCCCAAATTGCATAAATGAATTGAGTATCGATTTTTCTCGGTGTATTAACACCAAGAAAATTATTTTTTAATAAACTCATTTTTACATTTCGATGTCACTGGAGGCAAGTGCGTTTAACCTTGAATTACAGCCCTGTTTCTACAACCCACGCGATTGACTTGAGTAAAATTCTTATGTATATGAAATGCACTAATTTCTTTGAGTAATTTTCATACAAATTTTCTAGACATGCCGACTGCCCGACTTCTGGAAACTGTGTATACAAGTAATAACTTCGAAATGTCAATACTTACAAGTCATTGAATGCAGAAAATGCAATAAAAATTAAAGGACAACTGGCACTATTGAACACGTGCTGGCTGTGTGTGAACTTCATTTGAACTTTGAAGTCATAGTTTTACTCACAGGGGGGCATATTACGGCATTCGATATCAAACGAAATTTGAAAACATTTCCATTTCAGCTCTACTGAAATACTTTGAAATTTCGATCGATATCGAATGCCGTAATTTGCTTCCCACTATCAGCGCAATGTACCGATTTTCGTCGGCTCACTGCAATGAAGTCATGAGTAATAAATCAAAATGGCCTTATTTCTCAACTAATGAAAAATATGGAAATGATTGCACTACACTTTATTGTTAATATAAATATAAAGTCTTATTTCGTAATTAATTGAGAATTAGGGCCATTTTGCTCTATTACTTATGAGCTTAAAAAAATGCATTTCAAGCCACCCATATAGCAACCCGTAGAGAAATATGAAAAATCCGCACAGACACAGCGACATCTCTTTTTTGAGTCTCATAAGAATCCAGCATATGTATAAATACTTTATGGGTCGCAAATGAATATTGTAGAAATTACAAAAATCCTGAGAACCATATATACGAGTACATATGTGCCCTTAATTATGAAAGTGGTCTAAGTCATATATATCATTGGTCGACTTATTTGGTAGATTACATTTGAACAAATCAAAAAATATTTTTATATTATGCAACATTTTAATTTAGAGTTGTAGTAGCCTCGATTAATATAAATTTATTTAATATTTATGAAATATTTATTGAAGTTTTCTTAAGATTTATTTAAAATTTCGAAGCAAAAATGCATATGACTTGAACCACTTCCATAATTAAGGGTACACCAAAAATGATGAAGGGTATAATACAAACATGCCGTCCGCCTTCATGACAGCCACATGCTCTACTCGCCATGCGGAGAATAATTTATTTTGTTTATTTAAGTTGTTCTTATAGTAAGTCATTACCAGGGGGTCTACTCTGTAACTCGAAACGAAAACATTTTCTTTCGTTTTGAATTACACAGTAGACTCCCAGGGCTCTCCATTCTCATGTAAATTCAAGTTTTTTTTGGTGATAGATAAAAAGATATTGACTAATTATAATTAGATAATTATCTATTCCAGTCCACAAATTTTAAATAAGTAATTTGGCAATGATTTGTATGTATGTAAACAGTGATTTTTTAGCAAGTTTCTTTCTGGCAACACTGTTTTTGGCAACTCAGCTGTTTTCGTGTATCATGTTGCTGTTCAACATGTTCAGTTTGGTCTATAATTTAACCATGAATCGACTTACAAATGAACAACGCTTGCAGATTAGATTATTAAGGGCCTGGTTCACGATATCGACAAGTAGAACGTTGTCGCACACTTACATTGGAAACAAAAACAAATTCTAAAATTTTGTTGTTGTTTCCAATGTAAGTGTGCGACAAGTCGAACGCTGTCGATATCGTGCACTTCTTCCATTTTGTGGTCAGTTTGAGCGACCTTCTGAGACGGCTATTGGGAATCTTGTGACTAAATTTCGCAGCAAAACTACATTATTGAGCATTAGTACGAACACGCATACGTAGAGTGCGGACAGAGAAAAATACAGCAGCTGTATCCGCCAGTGTTGTTGATGACTGTGAGTTATCGATTCGGCGTCATTCGCACAATTGGGTTTTTTTTACTTTTTTTTGCCCAAAATGGAAGAGCTGGACTTGGATGGCATGTGGTTTCAGTAAGACGGTGCCACATGCCAAACACCACGCGAAAAAATTACCCCAATTGATAGGCGAGTTCCGTGCACAGTTTATTTCCCTTTTAGGGCCGGTCAATTGGTCGCCTCTATCGTGCGATTTAACGCGTTAGGCTATTTTTTGTGGGGATGTGTTTAGGTTAATTTCAAAAGGGATAAGCCCGCAACGGGTGAAGCACTCTTAGACAATATTGAAGAATTTATTCGTGAGATACCGGCCGATATGTTGGCGAGAGTATGCCAAAATTGGAACCAATATGAACCATTTCAGACATAGCAGCGGTCATTATTTACATGAAATCATCTTTAAACATTGAATTATATAGATCGTTCTACCGACTCAAATAAGGATTTCATACATTTCTCTAAGTTTTATGTGTTTTTTTATAAATCAATTCGAAAGCATTAAAAAAATCACCCTGTACTAGTAATTGAAAAAATCACCAAAGGTTACGCCATCCTCGTAATTTCGTTGGGGCGTTATTTTGTAAAACCCATCCCCAGATTTGTCGTTTTTCATTTTCACATGAATTTTTACTTTGTGTTATATTACAAATTATTTTTTATTATATTTACATTATTATTTCTATGGGAAATTTGTCAAATAAACCTGTAATAAACCTAAAATATTTTTTATGAATATGGCAGTAAAGGTATAAAATATATGGGTTCACCTAGTTAGAAATACTTTAAGATATTATTTTATAATTTATGGCATACTTTAAATTACAATGGTTTATCGAATAATAAACAACATTATAAAATGTTGTTTGATAAAAACAATTTAGTACGTCCACATCCACTTTAATTATATGCGCCAATAATTAAAATGCTAACAAACAATATTCTGCTGATAATTGCTACAATTAACGCTAAACGATTTCTTTAAATAACCTTTAAATAGATAAAGAAAACGATCTGCTAATAAATAAATGACGAATGTTTTCCCACAATATTATTGATAAGTTCCGTTTAAAAAGATTATGAATTATACATTTGTTTTAAATGCTTGTACGAGGGAAAGTCAATGAGGTTTTATAAAGTGTAATGTATGTGTAAGCTGACCAGACATCACGCTTTAGGCGGGATTAACCCGCTTTAGGCGGGATTAACCCGCTTTTCATAGGTTGATTCCGCCTTGAATTTGTATCCCGCTTTTTTAGTTTTAAAATTGTCAATATCTTATTAGATTTTTATTAAAATGTAACTGATAAAAATTCATTCCAAATACTTTTCTAAGTGTAGTTATTGCTTAACTAACCAAAACCTTGTGTGCTTCGCTACACCCCATATACCTTTTGAGATGAAAAGAAAATGTTTTATATTATAAGTGCCATGCTTGCGGTTCAAACATTCACTATTTTATAAAATATAATTCTCATTATTAACATAAATAGTCATGAATACTTTCACAACATTTTCTCTAATTAAGATTATTCTAATTCCAATTATTTTCTATCATCGGCAGAATCAGCAGCATTCCAAGTTTGTGTTTGTAGCGGACACCAAGAGTATAAAAAATTAATATTTAATTTTCTTAAGCAATATTATTGCATATGTTGTTGTACATATTAATGTAATTTTGTTTTTTTTAGAGGTATAGAACTTCGAATTGAAATAAAACACAAGAAAATCGTTTTAATGTCCATCAATTTGGCTTTATTGGATGGATAATTTTATGCCATTAACGTTTAAATATGATTTCGGGCATGTGGCCGCCGCGGCTGGCTCGAATAAAGCCAATTCTACAGGTCCAATTTTCAAGTTGATGGACAAAGCTCCAATTGCTGTGCACGGTGGCGAATCGATTCATTCGGGTCTCTGCGGATGCGTATTATCACATAGAGTAAACGTAGTGCGAAAACAATCCATGGTTAACCGAATTAATTGCTCTGATGGACGATTATGTCGACCATAAAATGGACGGAGCTTGCGGTAAACTTCGCGAACTGAACCATTATTTTCGAAATAAATTTGCACGATTTGCAAGCGTTGTTCTTTTGTCAACCTGTTCATGATAAAATGGCAAACCAAACTAAATATTAATCACTTGACAGCTGACAAAATGGCCGCCAGTTAAAAAAGTGATGCCAACTTAAAGTTCTATACCTCAATAAAAAACACCCTATATTATGCAATAAATGGCACAATATTTGTAAAGAAAATATTGCTCAATTTTCCTGGCAGTGAAAAAGTAAACAACATTGAACAATGTTGCCACCACATTACACAATTGTCTAGATTGTACAATAAAAATCAAAAGTCCTTTGATATTTGCCAATATATTGTGCCACCTTCGAATATGACATACACATTGGCAATATTATTGTACAATACGAAAAATTGTGCAATTATCTTGCAAGTGGGTGGGCCGCTTTAGGAGTTGACACTTTGTTTGCTCCATTATTGACTCCTTTTTATAATAATATTCTCGTTATTGGCGTTTAAAATTTTTACTGTTTTGGCTTCCAAGATATCTTGAATTAAATATTGCTTCTATGTGGGATGTGCCACGACAACCTTAGGCTTAAAAAAATTAATAGCCTCCTGTTTTTTCTAAACCATCAGTAATATGCTGTAAGCAAATCAGAAAAGATCGGTACGCTGGTATTATTTTTGAAGACAAACAAAAATTTGCACTATATGAAAGGCACTACGCCTGCCTACTTGTTAAATTCTGAAATTGTTTCCAGAGACAGTGCACAATATCAACAGAGTTATCTCTACAAAATTAGTTTTCCAGATATCTCAAAGTAAATATTTTTTCTTTATGGTATGTGTCACACCCACATGCCCAATTCGAACTTTTTTTGTAAGACAACGCACATTATAAAAATCGTTACTTACACAAAGTTTCAAGTTTCTAGCTGCAGCCGTTCTTCATTTATGAGATTGAAATCGTCCTTTTGAGTTGAAAACTGTGTTTTCTAAGTACATATGACACTGTGCATGTGCATTAGACTGGTCGCAGCTTGTATGGAATTTTTCGTAATTCTTAATATGTGCGCTGTCTAAAATACGAAGTTTGCTGCCATAAATCCGTTCTAAATATTTTAATTCGATCCGACGGTGCCTTCTGTTTCTTATTGAGGCCTAAAGCACCCGATACACAGTGGGGATTTTGTAAAAAATTAAAATAATTGTGCAGTTTCTAAACGAGCCGTCCGATTGTTATGAAATTTCATACAGCATTTAAAGAGGTATCCAAGTGTTTAAATCTGAAGTTCAGACTATATATCTAAAGGGGGCGCAGGCACATTGCCTCAAAATGGGCTACCTAGGGTTAATGAAAAATTAAAACCGCTTTATAAAAGATATTTATTTTTAAATCCCGCTTTTTGGGGGTATTTTCTTCAAAATCCCGCTTTTTGATCGATCATGTCCCGCTTTTTGTAAAAACCATCTGGTCACGTTATGTATGTGCAATCTGATATATAATGTGTTACTAATAACTTCGATTACGATGTAAGCGGGGATTCAGTTATTGTTTAAAACAAATAGTCTGTTGTAAAACAAAACATACTTTTAGGGGCTTTGTACTTGATCAAAGCGCTTGCTGTCAAGTTTGTATACGTGTGCTTGTTGGCTTGATACTCGTATTACCATGATTGATGACCAGGGACAAGGACTTCATGCATTTAAAAAAGGTATTTTAGGTGCCTAAAATATGACATCAAAAACGCAAAATATGCACTAAAAACAATAAAATATGCACATATTTTAAAAAGTTTTATTCAAAAGAAAAGTTATAAATTTTCATACATTACATTAAATTTTTACACAAGATTAAATATAATATAACGATTTTTTCTGCATTATTAACTCCAAAGACGCATTTTTCGAGATATGTTTATATTGCAGTGTAGGAGCGATACTTTAATAGAAAAGTTATATATTTATTTTCATTTAAAAATTCTATATTTTTTATATTTTCGAATGTCAAGTTCAATTAATTTGTTCTTAGAAAGCTTTTGTGCATTGAAAAAGACCTTGCAATGTCTGTTGATGTAATCGGCTCAAATTTAAATGGTTCTTTTTATATAATTTTATATATTTATTTAACTCAACCATTATATTGAATTGAATACTAGCTATTAGATTTATTTTTCAAAACCGTTACCATTTTTAAAAACAATATCAAGTTTCCGCAGAATTGTTTCACTACTTTCGACTTTAATAGCAGACAATTTCCTCTTGAAATCATCCATTAAATTTGGTAGGTGTGTATGCTTGCACAATCGTTCTACAATTCTGCAACAATTCAGGCAAATAAATTTGCTAAAAACAGTTTTGCATTAATAATTTGTCAACAATAATATTTTTTGAAATTTAAATTTTTGATTAAATATGACTTAAATCCATGCATATATACCAAATATGGGACAAAAATATGCATTTATGACCAAATTAGGCAAAAATATGCATTTTTAACAAAATATGCAAAAATATGCACTAACAAATCGATGCCATTTTTACGCAAATTCATTGTTTCGTAAAGATATTTCGTTCTTGCCATTATCAGGGTTAAGGGAAAAAACATGCATTTGCATGAAACCCCTGTCCCTGTTGATAACCCACCAACCATTAACTTTTATTTTGATTTTTTGCTGTTCGTTTGGTAAAAAAAAATATATATAAAAATGTGAAATTTATTTGCTGGTGGTTAAGCGATGTCTATATGCATTTCATTGTTGCTTTAACAAATCATCAGTAGACTTCACCCACACATTTTGAACAGTCACAAACCTCTTATCTTATGTACAGACTTTCATATCGAATAAAAATTATTTGCTGGGTTTTGTATGAGTTACTAAGCCTACTATGCTTATTTTTCTTTTGTGATTCTCAAAAATATTATAATATTTGTGAATTCTCAAATAGTTTATGAAAGTCTGTGCATAAGATAAGAGGTTTGTGACTTTTGGTTGAAGTCTACTGACGATTTGTTAAAGCAACAATGAAATGCATATAGACATCGCTTAACGACCAGCAACTAAATTTCACTCATAGTATAATTATGACAATATGTGGAATAATAAATCTCTTGAATATATAAAAATGTCTTTGAATAAAGAAAATTTAATAACAATAATGGCAGCACTGTTTGCAAAAACAAGAGAAAACGACATAAAAGAGTTCTAACTCTTCTTTTTTTCATCAGTAATTTTTCCGTTTTTCAACTGCTCACAATGAAAATATAATTATAATGAAAATTTGTTCGGGCTTAATTTGTTAACATGCATGTCAAAAATCTAATTTTTTTATTTTCCATCAAGCATCCTTGGTGTTAATCACAATGGACCGAATTGGGTCTCCGAGTGGAGGTGCGTTATAGCACCATCCTTCCTAACCATCGTTGGTGTCACACATACTATAACCAAGCTTAACAAGCATTTTGAGCGTGTCTAAAAGCCTTTTAGGCTAAATTTACTACCATGCTCGCTTACAACTCCGCTGTCAATGTAAGTGACACGTACTGACATCGCGGCTTACTTTGTAAACGAGAGCGCACCACTTACGCCTCCTATGACACTTTTACGTTAAATCGAAATAGCAAAATAAGCGAACAATATCACCGATTACTTAATGTATAGTTTAATTTTTATTTTTTGCTCAAAAAATTTTAATTTTTAAACTGAATGAAATATTAACAAGTAAATTTAATTTAATATATAAGAGTTTTTTTTACAGACTATGGCGATAAATTGAAGTTTAAATCGGTTAATATTAATTTTAACGCAAAAAAAAAAATACGCTATTTAATGGGCGTGCCTCCGCTCATTAAAATTGTGTTTTTCAGAGCTCAGGGTGTATGTTAAGTTTTGTAAAAATCAGTACAGTAGAACCACTTAAAATAAAGTGTTACATTTTAATGGGCGTAACTCCGCCCATTTTTTCACATGGAAGATTGTGTCTATTTTTGAGCTCAAGGTGTGTGGTAAGTTTTGTAAAAATCGGTTAAGTAGAACCACGTGAAATATAATAATGGAATTTAATGGGCGTGACGCTGCCCATTTTTTCAAGTTTAAAATTGTGTAATTACAAGAACCAAAGGTGTTTGCTAGGTTTCGCAGCAATTAAATAAGTAGAATATCATATAATCAAATATAAAAAAATTTAGGCGTGTCCCCGCCCAATTTTTTACAATGGGATCAATGGGAAGCAATACCCTATCAGGCAATAAAATAATTTTTTCAATCGCTCTAATATGAATCGAGTTATGAAGAAACACCGCCAAAAAAAATAGAAACGAATTGATAACCTCCTCGGTTAAAAAATATAAAATCAAAACGTGACGTGAGGAATAAATAAAAATCACGACATAATGATTAAAAAGTAATTTTTAAAATAAAACACACAATCACAAGTAATAGACTCAGCTTTGAAGAATTCGACTATAAAATACAACATATGTATAATATAATAATAAAAAAGCCACAACTGACATAAAAATCGTTACTTTAATTTTCAAATTAACCGGCAGTGATTTTAAACAATTTAAATAAACTGTTTACCAGATTTACAACCCACACATGCACTCAATACGAGTATAATTATTTCTAAAGTTTGACAAGTATTGGAAGTATAATTAATGAAAAGCTTTCTTATCGAAGCTTTTAATGAGAATTAGTTAGTAATAATCAGCGTTACCATTTTCAAAGAGGTGCTCAAAAAGGGGATTTCAAAGAAAAACACAAAATGGGAATTTCTATGAAATAAAATGAGATTTTCAAATAAGTAAACAAAAATACACCATTTAAAAAATAAAGTTTAAAAACAAACTTGAACTAAATTGTTTTTTTTTTTATAAAAAAAACAGCATATCCTAAATAAAATTCCAATCGGTATCAAAAAACTTCATACGATTGCGAAATAATCTGACAATTTATGAAAAAAAATCATTCACATAAATTTGTCTGTTGGAAAAAGTGGAAATGTGTTAGTTTTTAATTTTATTAGAATGGTTTAAACGAAATTAAAATCCTTGTGAACGAAAAATTTTATTCGGAAATTTTAACATGTGGAATGCATGATAAGGCTGATAATTAGTCTGAATTATAACATACCTTTTCAAAACTAGGATCAGAAGTATCTATCCAACTGATTTTTATGAAACTTCACGATCTTTGGCCATTTTGATGATTTTTTTCAATTCGAGGATTTTCGCCATAAACGATGATTTTTATGTGTTAAGAATCCTTGAGTCGATTTGGAAGAACAACTTTTGAACTTTGAAAAATTGGACGGTGGTACGGAATCCGACCTTGATGAATTTATTAAAAACACAGTAAATGGTATTTCCCTTTTCTTTCCTCGAACGGGCATGACCGCGGCATGGGTGGATGGTCAGATATAAAGCTAAAATTTTTGCGCTATATTTGAGCGGTAGTTTGATTACTTGAAGAAGATACGTTTTCTCTATATGTTATCTTACGTTTCTTTAACCTGAATCTCTAAGATATTTGGTATGTTATCTTTCTGGCCCAACGCCGGACGCTAGCAGAGGTAATGCGTCAATGTTTTATTCTCTTCTTCTCATAATCTACATGTAGAGCATTATGAATTAGTACCATGCGACTTGGCTGCACAACCAACTCTGTGTGGGGCGATTATTATTAGTTGGTATTTTTAGTTTAAGAATCTCATTTGGCGTCGCTTGATTTGGGTCTCGGTTATTATTACTGCGGTAATATTTTGCCAATCGCTTGCACAGATTTAACTTACGGTTTGCAGTGTAATTTTATTCAAGCAAGATCTCATATTGGATGGGCCAGTTCTTCTTCGATGATAGTCTTAGGCCCAATAATTGAGTTCTCAATTATATGTCATTTAGCTAATTGCCACTTAAATGCAGTTTCATTTTTCAGTCATAAAAATAAATGCTCACTTAAATACTACGAAAGTATGGTAGCACTGTGAAATGTCGATAGTTCTAAGAGAAACCAGATGTTTAATGTAAATAACAAAGTTAGGTTATCAAGATGTAGAAAGTTAAAATTGCATAAAAAGAACATCCGAAAGCATTTTTCT
The DNA here is from genome assembly GCA_936439885.1 of Nowickia ferox. Lineage (NCBI taxonomy): Eukaryota > Metazoa > Arthropoda > Insecta > Diptera > Tachinidae > Nowickia > Nowickia ferox. The sequence continues at coordinate 28,910,982 of OW387024.1, forward strand.
ATTTATTTATCCCATGATATGAAACTATTTACTGTATATGTTATATTTTTATGAAAATTAAACGAATTTTTTTTTAATACGACCACATGATGTTCATGTACATGTTTTCAATAAACACACACAAACATAAAAACATATGGTATGCTCGAAAAACTTAATTAGAACTTATATTCCAAGGTTGAGCATTTAAGTATTATTTAAATGTCTCTCAACTTTGCACTGAAAAAATCAATTTGTTACTTAAATGGCACTTAAAAATAAATAACATATAATTGATCAGTCAATTATTGGGCCTTATGATCTGTAACTGGATTCAGTAACTTTTAGTGCCATAATAGTACAGCGTTGGCTGAAGTAGTTAGCAAGTGTAGTACAAAACCGATGGTCCTGGGTTCTAGCCCGGTCTCCGACAGTCATTAACTAACAACACCACGCATTTTTCTGATGTGCATTAGTGTCCCTTTGTATCAGTTGTTGTAGGAAAGTTCAAATGATGAAGGCATAGACACTGGTCACTGAACTACACCGACTTCACCGGATACCAATCCTACTGTTACAAAAAAAAATTTATAGCGAATAATAAATTTTAACAAATTGCTAAATAAATAGATAAATGATTAATACTTTTTTATCTTTAGAATATTTATAGCCTGACTATACGATAAAATTTAATGTAATTGCCTAAAATATGTAAATTTGTTTTATTTGTCGTTCAGAAACGTCAGAAACTATTTATGGCATTTTGATCGTTTTAAACAAATCAAAAATAACATTTTAAGAGCAGTTTAGGCGTGAAAACCTTTGATCGCCAATGAATAAAATTTTTGTTGTTTTTGTTTTTGTATTTATATTTTTTATTTGTAATAAATTTTATTTAATCTGTTATGGCAGTAAATATCGTTACCACATTATTTGCAAAAATAAGTAACACTATGAATCAATAAAAATATTTAAACGTCTTGTTTGAAAAGCGTCTTTGAATATTTGCTGATTGTAAAATTAAAGGGCGTGCCGTGATGGGAATGTGCAATGTGTATTCCCATTGTGGCGCCGCGCCCTTCTATGTTGTACATGCAATTTAAGATGTTTTACGAAAGTTTATACATATTAAACATAAATTTATGATAGTATTAACTTTAATAAGGACTTATTTGAAGGCAAGTAATAGCATATTAATTTAGTATCATTTGAATGAGACTGAATATTTAGTGATGACCGCTGGAGGAAATAATTTGTTAATACAGGGTGTCTGGTGGCAAATTTATATTTTTAAATACGATTATTTCAAAAAGCAATAAACGGTGCGGAGGATGGCGCGTTCGCTGTGGAGAAATTTTTTAAGAGTGATGATTCTTGCGTAATTGCTCCTCGTCAATTTTGTTCAAAGTTCGGTATTCGGCGAATACGTGATGTACCGAGCGTAAATTTAATTTGTTCATGGGTGCAGAGATTCCGCGCAATTGCTTCGGCTATGAATGTCCCACGGCCAGGGCCCAGTCGATCTTCAAGGACTCCCGCAAACATTGAACTGGTTGAAAGCAGTTTACATGAAAATCCGCGACTTTCAATACGGAAAAGAGCAGCCTCACTGGGACTTCCAAGAGTGATTATTCATGAAAAGGATCAGAAATTCCGTCCTTTAAAAATTCAAATCGTTCAAGAACTGAAAGTGACTTTAATTTACGCAAAAATTTTTGTGAAACGATGTTGGAGCGTTTTCGCACTGTAAATCCCATTTTTTGGAGCGACGAGGATCATTTTCACTTAAACGGTCACGTCAATAAGCCAAACTGCCGTTACTGGTCTCCAAGAACCCGCAATCCTCGATTGAAACATCAAAAACCATTGCATTGCCCCAGGGTAACTGTTTGGTGTGCCTTATTCACGCATGAGATAATTGGACCATTTTTTTCGAAAATTCTCGAGACTAGGCGATGAATGTCAACGGTGAAAATGATCGACGCATGATTACGGAATTCTTTTTGCCAAACCTGCGAGCTCATTCATCATACTCTTCACACACGTGGTTTCATCAGGGTGGGGCGACTGCACACACAACCAGAGCTTCGATGAATTTGCTGGGGGAAAATTTCCCCCAAAAACTAATCAGTCGTTTTGGGGACATCCCATGGCCACCGAGGTCGCCCGATTTAACTCCAATGAATTTTTTTTATGGAGCTACCTCAAAGAGAGGGTTTATACTGTCAATCCGCAATCTCTAGTGGCTTTAAAGGAACATATTCGTCGAGAAATCAGCTCAATTGTACCAAGTTTACTGCAGCTTGTGGCGCAGAAAACAAGGCTCCGTTTTGAACAGTGTGTTCAACTCGACGGAAGACATCTGGATGACATACTCTTTAAAAAATAAAATCCGCATTTCCATTCTATCGTTCAATGCTCTTAATAAAACTTTGTGTCAATTATTACGTTTTTATTTAAGTTTGAACATATAAATCTGCTATCAAGCACCCTGTATAATATTATTTTAACTGGCATACAGGGTATTTCATTAACCGCTTCATATCTTTAAGTTTAAATAAAACAAAGTGTGTGTGAGACATCATCGAAATTTTTTATTCGTTTGAAAGGCCTATTGATGCTATTTTATGTGGAATATAACATCGATCAAATGTCCGTCAGGGCTTTCATGACTATGGCGCATAAATCAGGCTGAATTTGCCCGATCTCATGGTTTATGTTGTCTTTGAGGACCGCTGTGGTTTGTGACTTCACAAGAAAACGTCTAACGGGGTCAAATCGCACGATCTCGGTAGCCAGTTCACATCAGGCGAAAATATGGCCACTGTTCGTGAGAGTGTACAGTTTAACACGAGGCAGTACATTTCGTATCGCTCACAAGTTCTCTGCCTTTCGCAGACAATTGCTAGGGGAATTTAGTGCCGTAAAAAAATTCAGCTGACCCATGAACTGAACGTAAATGACCATAGACAACGACGAGTTTTCACTTTATAGGCCCTAGATAAGTAGGAAACTTACCCTAATTAACCCTAAGAGCGTTCAATGCATCCAGAAACAGTCAATGTTTGGTGTGGACTTTGGATTGGCGGTGCCATCGGTGCATATTTCTCTGAGAGCGACGTCTATGGGTATAAAAATTCAGAATACATACATAGTTTGTTGTAACCGATCTCCAACGAACTTATTTAAAATTTTTGTTTCCTTCTCTGGCAAAAAATTTCAAATATGAATTCATATTTATGTACATACTCGTATATGTATATGAAACTCTTGGTTATCAATAAAATTCATTCATTAAAAGTAATCCAGCTTTTCGCAAAGTCCAAAGTATGTTCATATGTATGTATGTCTTTAAATATGTACATACTTACATATCCATATGTACATACATATGTGTATTTTTTGGATAATGAGTGGGCATATCGAGCCATAACCGCTAAGATAGCTTAAACGACACATTTTTTTGCGAAAATCGACTAATTCCGAACGCAAATGATCGATTTTGGTCAAAGAAATTAAGTACGAAAATTATGTGGCTTAAACTTTTTTGGCGGTTATGGCACAATATGTATAACAATAAAATTACTTCCATTTTTAACCATAAATAATAATCATTATTAATAAAAATCAATGACTAGTCTAAGCAGTATTCTGTTTATTTAAAGAGAACTAAGGGTCAAATTTACAGTCATTAGTTAATTATTAGTAAACTAAAATGATAACTATTGTTTAACTAATACTTCGTATTCACAGTGTATTGTTTAATTTAAGAGCAAAGAATGTTGGTCCTATCAAACTATTAAGTTTTAGTATTGGCAGCTCTGCTATAGCATACAGATTTTGTTTGCATTTGTTATATTATTTTTTAAAAATGGGTAAAACAAGTACTTGCTCGTCTAACTTTATTGTGCAAGATATTGAATTAGTGCTGAAATTAGTTCGGGAAAACCAAAATATAATAGAAAATAAAAAAAGGATAGTGCTACAGCTAAATACAAGGAATATGCTTGGTAACGTATTATTGTGTGAAATGTTAACCTATGACATTTGACTAATCGTAGGTTACATATTGGTTTGCTGCAGTCATAATGTATTTTGAATATACTGTGCCGCAAACCAATAACCAACCGACGTAATGATAAGCAAATAGCTGTGAATCAAATGTTATTGGTTAAGCTATTGCTATTAGCTAACTAATGACTGTGAATTTGGGCCTAAGAGTAACAAATTTTTATGGAAACAGTTCAGCGTTACCGTTGAGAAATTCCAAAAAAGTATCGCAAACAAGCATTTAAGTTAACTTTAAACTAACTTTAAGCTAACTATTTCGCAACTAGTACTGACTGGCACTTGGATTACTTTTCAATGTAATCAACTGACTATTTTAACATTGCGATGTCGTAGGCAGTAGTCAATTGTCTCACTCTGCATTACTTTCAGCTAACTTAAAGTTGGCTTTTTTAAATCACCTGGTAGTCAGTAAATTTAAAAAAAATTTCTGAGGTTCGAACATGTATCATCACACGTTGTATATTCAACGCGCTACTACTCAGCTAAGGTACCATCTAAGATAATAACAGCAAAATGTTAATATAAAACTGAAATGAGTTTCAAAGTAGCTGAGAATAAATTTGATGGCTCTCACCAAATTCGATTACGTACTCAACTTAAGAATTAATTTTGGATTTGTTCTGGATGACATTACAGTTAGCTTTTAGTCAGTCTAAGAAAAGTTAACTATAAGTGAACTATTTTTGTAGTCAACCACACATTCTCCGACAGGGTCATTACATTGAAGTTATTTTAAATCATTGATGCGCACTTCTTTGCACAATTGTGCTGAGAGAACTCACACCTATTCTTACCCTCTTTAATTTAGTCGTCGATGAGACAGCGACGAATGCGCATGAGGCGGATGCTTACATATTTTTTTATAGAATATTTGTCCAGCAAACACACGTGTTGCCTTTCAAATTTATGATACGCCAAAAATATTTTATTATAAATAACGCATTTGGTGACATACAATGCCTTTTATGTTATCAAAAATTTAAGAAAAAAAAGGAATATGCTATTAAAATACATTATGATGCTTTTCATAGCGATATTCATAAGGAGAGAAATTTAAATAAAAATACAAATATTTATTTTGAAAAAAAAAAAAAAATAATAAATAGTTTGTATCAGTGGACTATACCAAAATAAAGTTTGAAAACGTTGTTTACAATTGACTGTTTGCTTAGAAAATGTTTTATTTTCAATTAATATTTTAACCTCAATCATTGACAGTTCACCAACACATTCACAGTGCCCACCAATGTTTTAAATCACCGAAGATGTGTTTAGCACGTAAAATTGTTTCAAGTCTCGTGATTTGAAAACGATCAGCCAACTGCCTGACGATATCAGATCACTTGACAACTTTTAAAGCATTTTATTTTGAGTTTGGTAATAAGACAATTATTACATACATACATACATATGTAATAATTTCTTAAGCTATGTACAGACGATTGTAAGATCTTACAATATTGTCGGATGTGGCAATGTGCTGACAAAAGGTAGATTGTCAGTTCACACGGTTGTATCAAATTTGTCAGGAAATCTTACAATTGTTTGTATGACAATAAATTCATCTGACAAAATCGTCAGTCGAAAAATTGTCAGTTCACACGGTTGTCAAATGCAAAAATTGTCAAATCTTTTGTTTTGCGTTGCCAGACTCAAATAATTTTTTACAAATTTGTAAATATCAATCGCTTTTGGTTGTGTTAAATATAGAAAGTGAAAATATAAATTATTATGAACCATAAAGAGCAATTTCAATGATTTTCTCGGCATATATTTTTTATTTATACTTTCTTTAAAATAAAGCGTATGCAGGGTTGCCCATAGAAAGAATTCACTTACAATGACGCCATTGTCAGATGCAAGAACTTCGCACATCTGACAATATTAAAATGTCTGACAAATATCTGGCAATAATTTTACAATGTGTTCACACGATTGTAAGATGTCTGACAATTTGATATCAGCTGTTAGTCTTGCAATGAACTGACAATGCTTTTTCTGGCAACGATGTCAGACAAAAATTGCCAGTTCACACGGTTGTAAGAAATTTTTAGCACATTTTACCAACAATATTGTAAGATCTGACAACCGTATGTACATAGCTTTATACTCAAGCTAAAAGTACAGCTTCACCAATGAGAAATATATGAGAGGTGTCTTATGTACCTGTTTGATTTATTTAAAAAAGCTTAAAAAAATTAAAGGTAACACTGAAAACTACAATTGTTTGTGAGTATGTGCTCAGTGTCCGACAGCGACGGTATTGAGAATTTTAAAATTGTACCAACAACTTTCAAAAATTGTACTCTTTTACCTTAATTGTACTAAAAGATTTTTCTAGTTCAAATTACATATTTTTAGTTGTTTTTATTTAAATAATCGACTTTGTTCTGGCTACCGAATCGTTTTCACAAATTTGCTTGTAAGTTGGGTTGTTAAAGCCTACCGCTACACCTGTTTAAGTTAAAATTTAAAATTATACAAATTAATAGCATCCGAATTTAGAAAAAAAAACCGATTTGGAAATGGACGAGTTCACAAGGCTGTTTTCAAGTGAGAAGAATATGAGTTTCATTGTTCAAAAGGGAAAATTGACATATGTAATCGTTTGAAAAGACATGCGGAGTGAAACTGGGGAGGCTCCTTAAATGTACTAAATTAGTCATTGGTGTACCGTTGTACTTTCCGAGTTTGAATAGTACCAAAAATAGTACAATTGTACCAACTTTGCCATCCCTGGTGTCTGCCTTTCATTTTAGTCGGGCCCACATGAAAAAAGAATATGTGTTTGAAGTCTGACACACAAACAAATTGAGCAAAGATATCCAAAAATAAGCGAATGCTTGTCTTCATGACTTTTATATGACATTGAATCAAGAGCTTGAAAAAAAAGAATAAAAAATGTTTTATCAATTGTATTTTAATTTACAAAAGAATTTATTGGAATTAATTTAGTATTTAGATAAATTTAATTAAATTACCGAATTTATATTTTTTGCTATATGCATTTTAGGCATAAAAAGCAAACAAGTGTTTGCCATCGGTTGTGTAATTCCAAAACACTGACCCAAATAATTATTCAAACGAGCAAGTTGCACGAAATCTACATCAACTGACACCACACACAGTGGACCAAGCACAAAGAACGCTGATGATGAAGGTGTAGTGGCCTTCGAAAACAGCCGATTGTTGCGTTCTACTACATGTTTGTCAGAATATTTACAATTGACTTTAGTGTTATTTGTTAATTAATAATTATCACATGTAATTTGGCTTACAAAGCGATACGTACTTTAGCCTGCTCAAATCATAAATATAGAAACAAATGAAGTTCGAACAATAATAATTAAAACTAACTACCTATATTTATTAATGTATGTGATATTTTTTTAAAGATCTCTAAATCTTAATATGAATTTTACTTTATGTTTTTTTATTATACCTATGTATTTTATGTTTTTGATTTTAATCGTTTTTATATTTTTAAACAAAATGAATTCCAAATACATTTTCATGTTAACATTTTGGTACTTTTGTAGAAAATAAGTTTTTTTTAAATTTTTTTAAAGTTTTTTTTTTCAGATACATATACATAAGTTTTTAAAAATATATAAGTATGTAGGTACATACATAAGTTTATGGTAACGCTGATCATGGGGCACATCACCCTCTTCTCTTTTAAATTATAATTGTAAAAAGGCAACAAATGACTCAACTCTACACACACTCTAACATTTATTTTAGAGGCCAACGAAGTAAAACAGAATTTGATTGGTCAACGTTTTTGGGGCTTGTCATGTACATACAGCTAGTGACGTCACAGAAAAACTTTTGTATGAGTAGAACAATATAGACAGAGAGCGAAAAAAAACCTCTAAAGCTGTGGGATGACTGCCAATAACGCATATGACATTTAGAAACACAAATGACACACAAACATGAGTACTCGTGCATATGTACATATATATCGCTCATTTACTCAAATAACGTCATAACTCAAAAAAACAACCAGTTTGGCAGAAAACGAGTTTGAAATTTTCAATTTGCACACAACTTAATGGAAAAATAAAATTTTATTTTTCTCTCAAGAGTTGAGTAAACAAGATACCTATTTGCATGAAATTTTTATACAATGAGGATTAATTCTTCGTCATTAACTCAAAAATTCCACTTTTTGAGTTATGACGTTCTTCGAGTTAATGAGCGATATGTACATATGTACATGTGCATACATGAGAACATTCATAGATATGTATGTACCTACCTATGTATATAAATCTTAAAAAAACATAAATAAATATTTAATAAATACCTATGTAGGTGATAAATAAATTTATATTAATCGAAACTAGTACAACTCTAAATTAAAATTTTTAATTTGCTCAAATTTCTCGCAAATACCCCTTGCAGAAAACATGGGGTTAAGTGTCCCCAAGTCACCAATTTTGTCTACTATATTGGTGACATTGTCATTGTTTTTGATGCGTAGAAAATATTTTGACAGATACACACAACTATGCTTCTTCTTAATGTTTTATTGGTTTGTTGAAAATACAAGTGGCTTCAAGCAAAATTCAAGTTTTTATGAAAATTAGTTTACGAAATCAATATAAAGGGCAAATAAAAAAATTTATTAAAAAATAATTCAAAGAATCAAATAAAAAGAAATTGCAAAAGACAAATAAAAAGCAATCCATTTTGTAATTATAAAAATAAAAATATTTTAAAATTAAATAATTGTGAAAACTCTTATGAGCCTGTAGAAGATTTTGTGGGCTCAGTTAAAAAGTCCAGTTCAGTAAGTCCAGATTCATACGTAAGTGTTTGATTTTAATAATTCGACGGAACTTTGAATTTTTCATTTATATTTAATACAAACAGCAAACTAAATCCTTACTTGCTATTTATGTATTTTTTTATTAAAACAAAAATTTTTAATAAAATATTCATTTTTATTATCATTAGAATTACTAAAATGTACTAGTGACTATCTCTTTCCAATGTCTCGATATGGTCCCAAAAGAAAAATACCTACTCAGTAGTACCAACGTCAGTAGTTGCTTTTCAATGACACGTACATACATGCTAAATGTCTATAGCAAAAAGCATTGTCTGGGGTACAATTCGTCAGTAGTACTGGTGACAAAGTCACTAGTAAATCACTAAAATTTCACTATTCGCATTTTCTGCAGGGCCTATATACATACGAATATATACATATGTATGTATCTCGACCAAAGAAATGCCTACATATGTACATATGTATGTATGTATGTATATGACTTAGACCACTTTCATAATAAAGGGCACATACGTATGTATATATGTGTGTATGTATGTATATACTTACGTTTTTTTTATATTAGGATGTGTGTATCTAAGTATGAATGGACGCACATGACTATACATGTTCTAATTTTGGAAAAGGCTATACATAGGTACACAATAATTTCACCAAAAATTTAATGATTTTCATTTATTTTGAAGGTGACTTTGTCCAAGATTCACAAACACAGCAACAACAATAACAAAATAATATAAATAATAAAATCGATACGCTTTTTGGTGATGTATACCAACGGACCGTAATATTTTATGCGGTTGGCGATACTCAAGTCACGTTTTGTATTCGTATTCATTTGTAAAGTTTGTTAAATGTATGCACATACATATGCACATGTGTATGTACGTACATATATGTATGTATATACGAGTATATTTATGAATATGGATTTGTATGTACATACCTATTTTGTAGTTGTTTGTTATTTTGATGTTGAGTTTTAGTGTTCGCTAAACTTCATCTGCTGTTATTTATTATTTTTGGAGAATTGAGATACGACTATGAGTAACTACATACATACAAACATTGTAAGAAATTCGTTCTCACAGACAATAATTAAAGTCATATGAATTACATTGTTTTTCTCATGTACAAAACTTGAATTGCTCACAACAAGATACATACTTATAATGAAAACAGTATATCCCGTGTAATTACCCATCAGAGAATGACAATGAGTACTTAAAACAATAAAGTAAATAATCTTAATTTTATTAACTGCGCATAATCATAATTGCAGCAAAAGCAATTCGTAGGCATAGTCGGTGTATGCTTATACTAAGAGTATGGATATTTAGGCGGACAAAAAAATATATCACATGATAGTCGGGATATTTATTCATCATTCGCCAACGTATACATGCATTTGCGTATATGAAATGGAATGGAAAATGTGTGGGTGTGTCTGTGGCCGTTTGAAAGCATTATTTATGTGTGTGTAAATAAAATAGCCCTGTAAATACGCATTAGCCGATTAATACTCAGAATATTTTTATAGTTATATAAACATAGTTGTTGGTTGTTTATAGTTATAGGTTAGGTTAGGTTGAAAAGAGGAGCCATTACGCTCATGTCCGGGGACATACACATAAGCCAGTCCTGGCCTGTTGTGCGCTCTCATGTAAATTAACAAACGAACCCCACATTTATAGGAACTCAGTATGGTTCACGTAGTCACTCAAACTGTTACAGTCAATACATCTAAGGTGGATAATGTCCGGTAAGGTGTCATCCCCAGAATAACGGGATCTCAGCTGACAAAGGAAGTGCTTCATTGTCCTCCATGCATGCCCTGCATTCATTGTCATTCGTGGCTCCAATCCGGTACAAATGCAATTGTAAATTAGAGTGCCCCGTTAGGATACCGGTCAACTTTCCTAGCTCCGGCTTGTTTAGCTTCAACATTCCTCTTGTTTTATCTTCGTACGGGTCGCCCCATAAAATCTGGCCGTCTTGGCCCAATTTTGTAACTCATTCTTTGCTGTTTTGCAAGACTTTGCATTAATTAGAGTTACTGTTTGTGACGTTCTGGCCTTTTTCGCCAGTTCATTTGCATGTTCATTTCCGGTTATGCAGTAGTGGCACCCATACAAGACAAATGTTGTCATATACTGCGTAATCTTTTATCATATTTTTGCAATCTAAAACGGTCCTAGAGTTTACTCTTCCAGTTGTGATTGCCCTAATTGCCAACTTGCTATCGGTAAATATATTGACCTTTGTGGGTCTAATATTCACACTGATCCATTTCAAACCTCCGTGATCACACGAACCTCCGCCTGGAAGACTGTATTATGGTCAGGCAAGCGGATGTAAATCTCGGTCTCCGATTCTTCTATGAAGAAACCTAGGTCTTTTCCCCTAGGTTCAGCGAACTCCCACGGGTGTTTATTCTAGGGTTCGATTGACCCAGGAGTGTCTTTCTGGTATCAATGTCTCGCATTTAGTTATAACCCTAGTCTCACGTAGCCGGTCGGACATTTCCATATAAACACTATTGAAATATTTTTAATTTACGAGTCGCATCGAATACCGTAATTTGCCCCCTGATCGTATGTGTTCAGTGACGTCCATATGTTTTGATGGTGTGGTATGTTGTCTTGTCCAATCCATTCCCCCATCACTTGTAGACGTTTTGTAGCAAGAGCTGCTTCGTATCTAATACGAATGTCTATAGGTTTGACATAACGAGTAATCTCCAATGCCCTGGGGGATGTATTTCTCATAGCAGCACTTATACCTAGGCGGCACATTGGTTGAACCTTCTCCAAAATTTTAGTGTTGTTGACCTCCACCATACTACCGATGCGTATGTTAGAATGGGTCTGATCACACTCCTATAGAGCCAGATGTGTCGCAATGGGGCTAAGTCCCCATCTGGACTCAATGATCCTTCTGCAGAGAGACCAGCACGAGTTATCCTTCTTGACTCTTTCCTCTATGTGATATCTCCACAACAGCTTTCGATATAGGATCACTCCTAAATATTTAATCCTATCGGATAAGGTGATGGTCTTTCCCTGGAAACAGTTGATGTAGATTACTGCTTTATATACGCAACATTTTATTCCAAATGGAATAGGTATGTGAATTGTTTTGTTTCATCGTATTACAATTTGCTGAAAGCTCATTTTTACCATCTCTAAGCTTACAACAATATTGCCATTGCCGTTTGTTATTTACTAATTATGCACATATTAGTTAACTTGCTTATTTTTGTTCTACTTAAGAAAAACTTTTTTGGTTTGATACTATTTGATGAAGTAATTAACAGGGGCTTACTGTACATAGTAAGTAAACCTAATAATTGTATGACGTAAAATGCCTGACCATACTTATAATATACTAACGCACAAATGTATCTATGTTTGTATTTATTTACATGTGTATGCATGTATGTATCTATGTATGTGTGCACGTACATACATACATATATATATGGGTAAGCATTTTTCCATTTACACATGTGCACACACACCCTCTTTTGTATATTATATATTTTTCAATGACTGGCAAAGGTACAAAATACGGAATAATACCAATGTTATTGTACTAGGAGTATATCAGCACGATATTGAAGAAATCGACATGGAAGCAAAATTGAAAAAAAACAAACTACTGAGAGCAGAGATGGGAAAGTTCGTACGACCAGAAAAATCTTTTTTTTTGCACATTTGTTATTCAAATGTAACTTTTACCCCTAGTTTTTAACTTAATATTTAAGTATGTAATTAGCTAATTCTTAAATAAATTTAAGTTGTATTTCAATACGATTTAATTTTTGCAGTGGTAAATTAAAGTTCTTATTAAATTACGCTGAAATTACGGTAGCACTGCAAAATTTCCCAGTATTATGGAAGGCTTTTCAAAAAACAGCTGTTTGAAATAAATAAGAAAGGTAGTTTATCAAAATGCTGAAAATTAAAATTGCAAAAAAGACATTTTATGAAACCAAAGGAGCATCAGAATGTATTTTCTATTTCTTTTTTCCATTATATGAAACTATGTATTGTATATGTTATATATTTATGAAAATTATACGAAATTCCTATTAATACGACCACATTATGTTTTCAATACGACCATTCGATGTTCATGTGTATGTATGTTTTCAATAAACACATACTCGCTTAAAAACACACAGTACTCTCATAAAACTTAAATAGTATTTAATTACACAAGGCTGCACATTTAAATATTATTTAAATATGCACTCACAAACACAATTTCGTATCTAAATAGAACTAAAAAATAATTACAATTTGATTACCAAGTCATGGTAAAATTATACAAGATACTTGCACGACTACAACAAAATTACAACACCAAAAAACACACGCATTTTGTTGTTAGAAACAAACGAATAATTGTCAAAAACAGATGTCTTTTGTTGTTAAAAATAACAATTACAGGGTAACTAAAGTACAATTGCAGAAGCGGCATTCATGCATTATTATAGTCATTCAATGTTGCCAATATGTGTGTAATACACAGTGTGTAACTTCTACTATCATGTGTAGGCTATATAATGAGATTCATGTATAGTCTGTGTGTAATTTACTTTGAGTTCTATTTTTATTTATTTTTAACCTACACAAAAGATGTGTAGTGTATTTTTCTTCAATGTGTAGTTGGGGACACAGCAATGTGCAAATTCATTGGCAACACTGTAATCATTTTATTCACACACATACACTAAAACTTTTGCAGATTGTAAACAAAATTTGACAACTTTCTGCATTGTATACATTAACAGGCTGGGCTTGTGCATGTTCCTTGTATAAATTTACCATGTACCAAGTCAAAAAATGGCATCGGCGAATTAAGGGCTCCGCGCCCTTGACTATACTCTTCCATTGCGTACATATGCATGTGTACACACGCGTTGTTGAGAACAAGTTGTGTGTATCGCATACTGTTCAAATCAGCGTTGCCAGACAAATAAAATTTGTCCCAACATTAAGAAAATATGTGTGATGAGAATTTACTAAATTTTTCATTTTCAGAAAATTATTTTGGCAAACCACAATGTTTGCTTTGTCAACGAGCGTTGTCATGAATATAAAAACGTGACATGCAAAGGCATTTTCACGCATATATTTAAATTATTTTACAAAGCCATCTTTTTACTCACCATTACATTGACGTAGTAACAACAAAAGATGCCTTTCTTTATAAGCAAGACTGAAGTGTTTCTTCTCACCAAAATAAAATCAGGTTTGCCTTTGGAGATTTCAAATTTCAAATTATGCAAATGAGACGAAATTTCACTGGCAACCGATTCATGTTGAAAGTATAATGGTAGGTACAGACTTAGCAACGTGTTTATGCAACCAGGCAGGTTGCATTGTCGGTCGCAGAGTGTGTAGTCTTGTTTATGGTTGCGTTCGAAGTTGCATTCGAAGTTTCAAAAATATCAAAATGTTTTGATGTTTATAGGTTGCATTGACGGTTGCATTATAGGTTGCAGTGTCTGTGTCAAAATATGCAACATGTAATATAAACGTGTTGCGTAAACACGTTGCAAAGTGTGTACCCACTATAAGGTACACAATCGTGAAATGTAATGGAATAGGTTGCCAACCACTGCTCTTAGAGCCTATTTCACCAATTTATTTAAATATCAATTCATATTTAAAAGTAATTTTTCCTTATTGAAATTAATGAAAATCGACATTTAAATATGAATTGATATTTAAACAGAATTGGTGATATTGGCCCTTATAGTATGTATTAGTGATGCACGAATATTCGAATTCGTATTCGAATTGCCGAATGTTCGGTCATTTATAGAAATTTTTCCAAAAAAATAAATAAATAAAAAAAATGCAAAAATCCTAAATGAAATTTAAATAAATTGCTAAAAATATTACTTTGTAATAATTTAAAAAATATTTATTTCAATTCAATTCTTGTATCCAACTTAAAACAAATAACACAAACTTCTTGTACCATTAAAATTTAAAAAGTTGAAGAACTTTTCTAGATAATATTTGTCCGAACAACGGTGTGTAGAGTTATCCATCGAGTGGCAAATACCGTTATAAACGAATTGATGGATGAAACTATTCGTTGGCCGGAACTTACGCATAATATAACCACACAGTTTTTCAACATTTGTGGATTCCCACAAGTCGTAGTGTGCATTGATGGAACAATGATAAACATAGATGCTCCGACGGTTAATGAGGAGCAATTTGTCAATCGGCACGGAAATCATGCAATAAATGCAATGATGGTTTGTGGACCTAACACAAGACGTAAACTGCAAATGCTTATCAAAACACACATGGCTTTGCAAAGCCTCCGTTTTGCATTGAGAAACGGTAATCATTTTAGCTAAGCACATTATTGGAAAAGAACTCTCATTTTTTGATAAGATGATAATTTTGTTTGATAAGTTTAAGTGCAACACTTATCAACTTTACTTTTCAAAAATAAATCTTATCCAAAAATTTTAAAGTGATTAGTGATTAGTCGTTAGTGCAATAGGGCCCAGTTCTTCGTCTGATTTGCTTTTTGCATTTCGGTAAAAAATTTGTTTGGATGAAACAAATTGTTGATTGAAAAAAAACTGAGTTTTTTGCATTTAAATTTACAAATTTCCTTGTATGACCTAAATTGAAAAAAAATTTTGCATTTGATTCAGAAAATTTTGTGTTTGAAATGGAAAGTTAGTTTTTTTTTGTGTACTTTAACTGCTGATTTGTTTATGATTTTTCAAAAATGTATGATAAGGAGGAGTAAGAAAAGAATAAAATGAGATAATCGGCCATGTTCTGTTAACCGAATCTGAGTAACTTTCTCGTTTTCCAAAAATAAATAAGACCCCCATTGTTGAGTTTTAAGTCATACATACTAAATTAATTTCAGATATGGTATTTAAACCTCTAAAAAATAGAAAACTACAAGAAAGTCTAAAAAAGTTCGCTATTAGTGGATCTAAGTTTTCTAAATCGAGCGTTTTTAACTCGATTCGATTTACCGAACAGGTAGGAATGACTACATAATTGTTTCATAGTTTAAAAGAATCTCACAGCAATCCATTTGCAGGATTTGTTTTTATATTTTATTTGAATCTGCTGTTATTTTTTTTTAAGAGAAGTAACACTCAGGCAATGAATGCCTACTACTATTACTAGGTGTTACCTTCTTTAGGAAAGGGATAGTGATAGAGAAGACAGATGGTGAAGGAAGAGATGGAGGAAAGTTTCATTCTTTTACAAATCTGCTTTTTTTGCACGTTGTTAATAATGCAGTGTTGCAGCGCCTCTGGTGTTAAATGAGGCGTATTAAATTTTGGAAACTGTGATTAGTAGCCATTTTATTGGTTATTTTACTTTGCCGATGATTCTGCTACACAACCAAGGAGGGCGCTCTGATGTTACATTGGGATTAGTATCTGCTGAAGTCGGTATAATTCAGTGACCAGTGACTATGCCTTCATCACATGAACTTTCCTACAACAACTGATGCAAAGGGACACTAATGTACATCAGAAAAATGCGTGGTGTTGTTATTTGATGACTGTCTGATACCGTTAATGTATTAACTGAACTATGATATGTGTTACTTCAAATAGTTCTAAAGACTTCGTAGTTAAGAAACAACCCCGAGAAACTAACAAAATTTATTGCAACGGCAATACATTTAAAACGTCAATAGAATTTTAAAAGTGGTTAAGCATTTCTGCCCGGAGACCTATCGGATCTATTGTGAATCCCTTCTGAATATGTATATACTTTTTTCCAATAGAAAAAAATCCAGTACATACTTCCCATTCTTGACCCCGTTTTTCCTAACAATTATGGCCGTATGATTCTGATCTTCATCTTGTTGATATACAACTTCTGGCGCTGTGTAACCACTTTGTTGCACAAAACCAGGTACATATATTCCCTTTTATGATGCAAAGATAATCTTCTTTTCTCATTATACCATCCATTTCTACTAACGAAACAAGATGTCACCAAGTAAAACTGGTCAAAACTTTTATGCCCCTATCACGGTTCTCAACTAAATTCAGTTTGGTCGTCTAAAAGTAGACCAAACTTACACACGACCAAACTGTGTTTTAGTATTATGAACCACAACTGTTTTTTAGTTGAAATTGTCATCGCGTTGCCAACTTAAAATATCTAGTTTGAAAGAAATTTTAAAGAATACAGACAGAGCTTTAGAAACAGGATTGCTCTTAGTGTTTTAGCTCAAAGAAATCATACCAAATGCATATAAATATGTGTAAATTTATTTTATGACGACGATGTGCTACGTATCAGAAAAAAATTCGTTATAATTCCAACCCTCTTGAACTACCGAATGCAACGTAAGGAATAATGAAAATAGGGAACGAATTCTTTAAAAAATAATTTTGGAAGGTTTTTAGTTATTTCCGGCAGAACAAAGAAACGTTTTGTTATATGTTGGATCACCTAAAACCATATTTAAGGAAATCTTTGTATGTGCCCGGTATACCTCCGATTCCGAAACTGTGAAGAAACTTTTGTTATTAAGCATAACAAATATTTCTAGTTACGATTTTTAAATCTTTTCTGCTTTTTTTATCGCACCAACCTGTAACTAGAAAAACCCAACTAATAAAAAGCAGTTGTGTATACTCAACGATTTTCTCAACCAAACTTACGCAGAGTTGTAAATTACAATACCAAAACACAACTGAAAAGTCAACTGTTAATTTAGTGGAGAATGGCAATGCAAATTTATCAATCCCAACAAAACTATTTTAAAAGTTAAAAACCATGATAGGGGCATTAAGCTTCAAAATCCTTGTTACTCGTACATGTACACTGCACATACTTACTTGATATTGTGATGTGTATCGAAAGAAAAAAAATAGTTTTCCATCCCTGGTTGAGAGTGTTTCAATAGCCTTATAGAAACGGAAATAGGAGAGAATGCTAGTACGAATGTGTTTTTGTTGTTACATAGTGCAAGTTTACTTAGGGCGCTTGATAATTTCCAGTTTTTCTTGCTATTTTTTATTGGGGCTGGTTCTTTCTTAAAAGGCAAAGAGGCTCGATATATGCACATACATACGTACATACATATGTATGTATGTACATACGAAGAAGAACGAGACAAAAGAATAATACCAATTAAATTTACTTACGGGGGCTTGTGCGGACTGTTATCAACGGCAATGATGATGAAACTTTTAATGGAAATGCATAAATCGAGAAGAGTACGAGCTAGTGCCAGAGAGAAACAAGCAAACGTGAATGAGCGCAAAATGTTACACATTTTTGGGGGATTGTTCGATTTAACGGAATTGCATGGAAAGAGAGAAACATTTATTTACTTTTTTTGTTATTAAGCAAAAAATTATTGAGCAAAATATGTTTTTATTTGGCGCGTGAGGTATTCAACGAGACATTAACAATCAAGTCGTGGCAGTGTCAAGAAATACACAAAATAAATTAGTACCTATTCGATACAAAAAGCAAAACCAAGCTGCTATTTAAAATATAGACAACGAGATACATATCCATCTACTTTAATTAAAAAACTTTGTTGTAGAAAAAAATATTTAAATTAAATTTAAATACTCACACAATTTGTTATTATTTAAAAGAAGCTAACCTTCAATACTCGAATGATTAGTGTCGAAGTGTTCCACAACAAACAAATGAAATAAATTAAGAATATAAGAACATTGAGAAAGTAAAAAAACAAAGTTATCAAGAAGAAGAAAAAACAAACTAATAAATAAATTTTTTTTAGTATAATTTTAACAAATTACAAAAAAAAACAAGACAAGCTGTTAGTAGTTTTGTTTAACGGTTAAACTTTTGAAGTCTCGCAAGTGTTTTATTTAACAAGCGCAGGCGCATCAATGCCCCAAATATTCGCAAATGTGTAGGCGTTAATGGAATAATGAACACTAGTTAGAGTTTTGTAACACCAGCGTTAAAGGACACATTAGAAAGGACATTACCTCCATCCTCGTCATCCTATTGTTACAACACAACTAAGAAACTGCTAAAAGTTTTATCATTTACATCCTATTTTAACGTTGTAGCACAAACAACTGGTTGAAAATATTCAAAAGTATTTTTTTTTTTAATAAAAACAGTTCAATAAAAAAATTATATAACAGAACAATTATATGTAGGTACTACTCAAAACATATCCCGAATTTTGTATTTGTATTATAAAAAAGAAAAACGTTTATATAATCCTGTTTAACTGCAAAAGTAATCTCATATTTACTATCAACAATTTACATAAGTAATTTCTAAAATAAACAAAAAGTGTTTACTGTGAATACCTTAATTGTACAAATTATAATTATAAAATTATTAATACATATACCTATAACTATTCAAAATGTCATCGACCTCATCGGAATCGAATCTGAAACACAATAACGCCTTATTGGCAACCGAAGAAAGTTCACATTTATTGGAAAAATCTGCAAATGGCACTGAAAAATATGGCTCACAACAAGCGGTAAATTACACCTTTTTTTCTATTTTTTCTAAATTTTTTATATTTTTATATGTACATACATACATACATATGTATGTACTAACATCATGTGCAAACATGCGTTATAATTTTCTTTTATGCACCAGTGCAACGTTTCTTTTTGCAAAAGGTGGCGGACAAAGAAACTTTTATTTCTAACGGTGAATTAGAGTTCAAATTTCTGCTCTAACACTCACTCGTATGTACATACATATGTATCGAATACATATAAACTAAAAGAAACCCATTTCTCTTTACTTTTAATTAAAAGAACCCAAAATAGATTCTGAACTGACATGTTTGACGCATTTGCCCTATTTGCGTCATATCTAAAAAGACATGTTCTTTTTATTATTCGTACATACATACATACATATGTAAGTATTGATTAACACAGTCCGAATGATTAACTTAACTATGGCATTCAAACTTACGTTTACGTGTATGTAGGATATTTGACCAATAAAAAATGCAATTATCGTATATGTTCTGTATTCCGCGTGAAATTAAATCGTTCGGAATTGCCATAGAATTGTTGTTATAAATTCCCATTTCCAACAACAGTTCTATGGCAATTCCGCACGTTTTAATTTCACGTGGAATACATAACATACCCGATACGGGTTAAGGTTTGAAAAGGCAGGGCTGGTAAATTTGGTGCTAGTGTAGATTTTACTCGATTGCGTGAGGCAAAGAAGGCTACATATTATGTTTATCAGTCTATTGCTGAGTACACATCTGGCCTTTCTTGTGTTGTCAATTTTCAAAATGTGTGCAATGCGGTTCACATTATTTTTTATTTTTTATTTATTTTTTTTTTTTTTTTTGTATGAAAAGCAATGTCACACAACGAAAAATATCGGAAATGACAAACGAATACGAATGAAACAAAATGTCATAGTGTGTAGTTGACATATGAACATACATATGTATATATGCATATGTGTATGTTGGCAGTATGTCAGTATGTGTGTTCCTTTCCGCCACTAGAGGACCAAACTGCACACTTTGCCAGATTTCAAGAAAAAAAGTAATTTACTAATTTTTATATAGAAATCTTGGTTTTTGTTATGCCAATAGAGAGAACTAATCAAAACAAACAACATTTATTCCATGTAATTTTTTCGCAAAATTAATATTTAACTAAATATGATGTCAAATATTTTTTTTTTTTTTTTTTGATGTGGAACGAAAACTAAGTTGATAATAATGTACATAATAATTAGTTCTTTCGATTGGCATAACAAAAAAATCAACATTTCTATAAAAAAATTGGTATACAGTCGAACTTCCCTATAACGAACTTTACTACAACAAATTTTTCTCCATAACGAATTATTTATGAGAACACTGTATTTTGTTAAGGTTCTGCTCACATTTTTATCTCCCTATAACGAATCTTTCTATAGCGTACTTTTCTCTGTAAAGGGTCTTTTACTGAGACACGACTTACTTTTGATGCACTAAATAATTAACCTATAGGTATAACGAATTATTTTTTTAATCATAACATTTTTTCCATACATACATCATCAAAGATAACTGTAAAATATGTACATACATACCATAATTTTATGTATTCATACCCTGTCAGCATGTGGAAGATCGTTTCACCAAACTAAGTCTCGACTACCTCAGTTCTGCGCTTAAAATAACACTCGAAAATGATTCCCAGAAATGCTTAGAAAGTGATTTGTTTAAAAAACAAAATGTACAGAATATAAGCAATCATAAATTTATCACGCATATGCTCGAAATGTGGCTATTTGAATCATTGTTTCACAAGCGATTGTAAGTACTACACCAAACTGTCTCGAAAATACTTCAAAATTGATCAGAAGCGCGAGTCATAAAAGACGCTTTTAGAAGAGTCGCGGCTAGGATACCATTTTCTCCCAAATGAACAGTAATTTTCCACTCGAAAATCAGAGCATAAATGATCATTTTAATCGCATGGAGGAGTCGAAAAAGACTCAAATATCCTTAATTGAAATAAAAAGTAAATGTTTTCATGGAATACAATGTACAGATACATTGTACACATTTAAAGATGACAGCTTCTCTATAACGAATTTTCTCTATAACGTACAAGTTCGTCAGTTTCCAGCTACTACGTTATAGAGAAATTCGACTGTAGTTCCTTTTTTCAAATCTGGACCAGGGGGCGATTTTGATGACTTAGGTTAATCGATTTGTCTTAATCTTTCCAATGCCACTAAAAATATGAAAATAGTCGCCAATTCGTGAAGCATTAAAAATCTTCGCAATATATTCTGATTCCTGGATGTAAAAGTCGCTATTTTCCCCACTACTTGAGTTGTTCTTTTTTTTCTTTTAGCTTTTTTACGAAGTCTGGTTTTTTAAATTTATATTTTAACATGAAGAATATGTATTTCAATATTTTATTTTTATTTAACGCGTGTCAAAATGAATATGTATTTAAAAAATTGATTTTTTGTTGGTTAAGTGCGTCTATAATCTAGAGTCTAGATGCATTTCGTTGCTGCTCTACTGATGTGTTGCTTTAGCAGCATCGAAATTCATCTAGAAGTGCTTAAGCTACAACAAATAAACTTTTTTTAAAAAGAATTTTTGTTTGTTAGTAAAGCACGTCTAAATGCATTTCGTTTCTGCTTGAGATGAGTTGTTTAAGTAAAAAAAATGCATATGGACGATCTTAAACAAAAATTTTTCATGTTAATACATTAATATTGAGGTCAAATAAATAGGAGTATTCTTCTGTGTTCTTATAATTTATTTTTTATTGCATTCATAAAATTTTTATATTCCATAAATGCAATGGGCCCGGGCCCACCCACTCTGTTGTACTAACATATATTTACATATTTATAAAATATACTGATAATTACATTTTTGGTAAAAACCATAGATAGAAAAGTTTCGTAAATAAAAATACTTGAAGTAATAATGTTGATTAATTTATATTTTACAATTGACTCGTGACATGGAATATTTTTTGGGAAAATTTTATAATCAGCACTAAAACTTTGTAATACTTGGGTTATGCAATTGCAGGGCGAATTGGCTTACAAGTGATAACGATAACAAAGCTGCGATATTTATTTTTTTTTTCACTTTAAACTTTTTCGGAAACTTCAAAAATTGTTTACGAAAAAGATACTAATAAAATTTATCAATAAAATTTCAACATGGAAAATATTTTATTACAAAAAAAAAACAATTGTAAACAAATTGCAAAACCTAAAATAAAAATCAAAAACTTTTGAAAATTGTGAAATGTGGTTAAACATGGCATAATTTTATTAGCGAGACATGCCGTGAAGAAATTTGTTTACACTTTTTTATCGCGATGATCCAGTTCTAATTGTTGTGTTCTTTCAATTTCCCATGTGTGATCTTTAATAGCTCAGCTAGATATGAAATGATGATGATTTTTCAACTTGTTTGGCGTCTAAATTTTTGATTTGGCGACAAATAAATTTGATGGTGATTTTTATAGCTGGTTTTTAAAAAAATTGAGCTTCCAAATTTTTATAATTTAGGCAAATTAAATTTTTCACGCGAACAATTTTTCACAACTTCGAACAGAGTACTAGGTTTTACGCTAAATATTTATTTATTAAACACATGTTATTATGTTATATAAATTGGAGTTGTTTCTATTTTTGACACATTGGGTGAACGAAAAATCCAGGTTGTTTTTTTTGGTATTGTTGCAATTTTTTATAAATTAGTGCCAGTGAACATTATTTAGCCAAATTCTGATTGTGTCTACGATAGGCTCTTACCTACCGAAGGAGATCTCGATAGATGTTGATCTTTGCTTACACCATCTCGAATGCTATGATCTTAAATTACGATACTTTTCATTCGATATCGAATGCAATGATGCCATACTTAAAAATTTCAATAAATTTTGCCCGATATCGTATGCGGTGATTAGACCCCAGATGATTGATGTATTATACAAATCTCGAAAAAAAAACAAATTTCAAATTATAAAAATACCCTTCGAAAAACAGCCCTTCGGAGGAAGTATGTAACGAAATTATTCAGGAGCACCAGAGTCAGACTTTTTCAGTCAATATGATTAGAAAATTAAATGAAAATATTACAAACTTTGCATTTGCAGTTCGGACTTGGTCTATTAATATCTGAATAAATTCTGCCATAAAATTAAAAATTCGGCTTTAAATTTTATACACCCCTGTTGAGACGTCATACTAGTACATTTTGGCGATGCTAAAAAACATCAGATAAACTCATGCGTGTACAAACTTTAAAATTCAATCGAGGTATATTCAGTAATGTTAGAGATTATCATCTTCAATAATGGATTTTATTTTTTTTTTCTTCTTTTTGTATTATTTTGCATAGACATTTTCTTTCTTTAGTTATTTTTCCTACAACAGACAACAACACATTACTCTCACATGGATGATTTGCGTAGTCAATGGAATGTATTCAAATTAACATATGTACACATACCCTGCAGAAAATCTGGTGACAATTGACGTACTCGTCCTATGAATTGAGAAACTGGGTTTGTTACCAAAATTAGGGAGTAGTGTATGGTGAAAAAAGACATATCCCGTAAGTGGTTACATATTCACCATTGTCGTGATGTATCGTCTTGATCTTTTGTCAATTTAATTGGAAATCGGTCTAGTATTATAGTAAACGGCACTGAACAAGCTCGATGTGGTTGGATGCAGGACCTGTCAAATAGTATAAATATAAATTTAATTGTTCCCTCCAATGATACCGCAAAGCCACTCTGGAACCAGTGCCGTAACTATAGTTAGATATTAATCTAAGCTTAAGTAGTGTTTATACTTTTGAAATATCAGTGCCCATGTGTCATGCCGAAGGTAGTCGATTCAAATTCCAAAAAAAAAATATCTGCTTAAAAATACGTAATGACATTTTTAAATAATTTATATTATTCTACACCGATTAGGTCCATATGAGATAGTTCAGTGACAAGTCAAAAGGGCATACAAAGTATCGTAATTTAAAATTTAGGCCATCCCCATGTAAAAGAGACTGGTTCGCTTCATAGGAAGTGTTTGAACTCGGACTGGTCCCTACCTGCTGGGACCGATGACGTGACTAGTCTTGTGTCAGTTAAATTTCCCGCAGGGTATGTAGTAGAGGTGGGCGCGTGTCATGTTTTCTTTCGTGACACGAACACGCACGACTCAACACGAAGTGTTCGTGACAGAAAATCTGTTTTCGTGCGTGTTCGTGTCGTATCAAGTTGAGCAAAATTGACACGATAAACACGAAACGATTTTTGGTGTTAAAATATGTTTGTATGAATTTCTAATAAAGAAAGAATTTAATTTTTGTATCGTCAAACACTTAAAACCATCAAATTTGTTGATAGTGTAGGGGTCTCTTAAGCTTAAAGTTCTGAAATTAAACAAAAATATGTATCTATTTGAATATAAAAAAAAACTTTTTTGCCATTCAATTTGATTTCTTGCGTGTGCAGTTTCGCGTTTTGAAAAAATTTGGCGTGCATGTTTCATACGTGTTGGACATCTTGGCATTCGTGTTCGTGTCGTGTCGTGTTGGAAAAATTCAACACGCGCCCATCTCTAGTATGTACATACATACTTACATACATATGAATACTTTTCTGAATAGTTTCTTATATTCAATTTCATATCCGATCATCAGCATAGAAAATAATGTTTTTTCTCAGATATTTTTTTTATGTTAAGCTCCTTGAATAATTTCTCATGCGTTCATACATGTGGCACTTGCAGTTGCATATTTTTCTTTACGCTTTTAAAATTAACAGCATACATACATACATACATACATATGTATGTATGTCAAATGCTGCCATATAACATGTACTGTTACTTACATACATACATATGTATGTATGTACGTACATGCATGTATACACACATATGATGGCTTTTGCAGTTGATAAAAAACGGTAAATATTTTAATGCAAGTTTTTATTAACGGTTATTTGCGAAAAAAAAACAAACATATGTATGTACATAATTAATTGTTCTTTGGGTTCTTCACATTAATCAGCTAACTGTAGTGTTAACTAGTGTAAATTATTTATAATTAATATAAATAAAAATATTTTTTATTGTGATTTGTTTATATGTATGTAACTTGTTAGAACTTGAATATTGAATTCACAAAGCCGCTTATTTCATTTAAACTTTAAATTTTAAAGAGAGCGTTATTTAGCGATATTTTGTTAAAGTAAAAACTGGTTCAATAAATTTCTCTTACTCAAGCCATAAATTTGTTTCCATATACGAGTATTTTGTTTTTGGTTTTTTGAACAAAAATAAAAGTTTATTTAAATTTTTATTTTAATGCTCAAACATACATACATACATGCATATATAAATTATAAATTAATTACGTTTCCAAGGTTATTTATTTCATATGAATAACAGACCTATGTAAGCAAAAAAGTGAATTAAAAAAATTAAAAAAAAAATTAAGAAAAATTTTTTTATCAAAAGTGATAAAAAGAGAAATGTTTAGACAAATATTCATTAAAAACCAAACAAGTGATGGGCAAAAATTAATCCAATAAAAAGTATTCAAAAGCTGCTTAACACCATAATCAATGAACTAAAGGTCATTGACGCTTAATTTTGCTAAAAATTATACTTTTAAATTATTACAATTTTTATATTCAATTCGTCAGTATTATATAAAAGCATTTACATAGCAAAAAAATAGAACTTACGAGTATTCCAGATCTAGAATGCTTAAAATAACAGACTTTTAAATTAATTTTAGAAAAATTTAGACTGAAATAACTATTACAAAAAAAAATCATAAAGCTATGTAACACTGATAAGATTATAAATTTTGTCTGTACAAGTTTTATGGAATTAGTGGTTTATTACATATTATAAAATATTCGTGCGCTAGAATCAAATTAGGGCATCCGAGCGATATCAACGAAATTTCAAAATTGTATTGAAAAAAATTTTAAATATCGAACGATATTGGATTTAGCAACAACAAGCAGCGTTACCGTTGAGAAATTTCAAAAAGTGGCACAAAAAGGGGATTTAAAATAAAAAAGTGGCACAAAAAAGGGGATTTTGAAAAAAAAAAAAGTCGCAACGTTTTCATAAAAGCATTTATTTTAAACAAAACATTGGAATTTAGTAAAAATTAACAAAAACATAACAGAAAACAATCAGTTCATTTATAAAAGCGGTAAAATAATAAAATAAAATCTAATAATAATTAATTTTAAAACTAAACAACAACTCTTTAGAAGATACATAGAAGCAAATTCATATACATATGTAAATATTTATGTAAATATTAAGTACTTAGATAATTTAACTTTGGAATGTTTGGATTTTCATTTCGCACGGATGACCTCAAGCCGAAACTATTGTTAAATTATGAAGTATTTATTTATAAAAAAAGTGGCAAAAAGGGGATTTTTGAAAAAGTGGCAACAAAAGTGGCAAGGCTTCAAAAAAGTGTAAAATTGCCACTTTAGTCGCACAAACGGTAACGCTGACAACAAGCACTCTGAGTGCCTGTCACACATTTTTGTAAGAAAAGAACTAAAAAGTTTTGCAAAACGGCTAAATTGGATTGATTTAATTATGAGCAATGCATGTTTTATTTTTAGAGCATATTTTGATGAAAATGCATATTTTTTGCATAATTCGGTGACAAAATCATATTTTGGCTTAAATTCAAATTTCAATCAAATTATTATTGTTGAAAAACTATTAATCCAAGACTGTTTGATGATTCTAAGCAAATTTATTTTCTTACATAGAATTAGGCAAACGATTGTACAAAAAATGCGTACACAATCAATGAACAGTGGCGTGAAATAGACAAAAGTGTTAAAAAAAAGTTCGCAACTTTTGAACTAGTGAAGCGATTTCGATGAAACTGTTTTGGAAAGAAGTGTTGAACTTTTGAGAAAGTATATTTGGAGGCACCCTGTTGTGAGACAGAGTATCTACAAAGAGTGTCATGGTAGGAAACTGCGGGTGTCGAAATTATTTCGGATCTTGGGGCAAATTACGGCAATCGATACGATTCGAAATTGAAAAATATTTCAATATAAACTCTATTGAAATATTTCGTAATTTCGTTCGATAACGAGTGCCGTAATTTGCCCCCTTGTAAGTTTTGTAAATGTCGACCGATCTTAATGATTTTTGATGATGAATTGTAGCAAGGAATAATTTATGCAATTTTATATATTTTGTGAAAAAAGTATTCTTATTTTTATCTGTAATATTTTAACAAATTATTAAGAGAAGAGGTATTAAGAAAGACTGTGAAATAAATTTTATAGATTTTTGTTGGTGTGCCCTACATCCAGCATTGGTCGAAAATTAGCATTTCTTTTAGCAAAAAATTAAATTTTTGGATGTGGCAAAAAAGTGTCAATGAGGCGTATTAAATTTTTAAAGCTGAGCTTAGTAGCCATTTGATTGGTTATTTTACTTCGCCCCAGGATGTTACATTAGCATTAGTATCTGCTGAAGTTGGTGTAGTTCAGTGACGAGTGACTATGCCTTCATCACTTGAAATTTCCTACAACACCTGATACAAAGGGATACTAATGCACATCAGAAAAATGCGTGGTGTTCTTATTTAATGACTGTCAGAGACCGGGCTCGAACCCAGGACCTTAATTTTTTTAGTCAACACTTTTAAGTAGAAGTACTTGAAAGAGAATGTCACCATTTGTACACAAATAAGAATGTTCGCTACTTTGTAGCACAATCGCTATGTGATAATTTGAGAGAGAATTCTCATTTGGTTCATAGTGAAATTAGTATAGATTTACATATAGTTCTTTACCGATTAGTATAAATTTGGTAAAAATAAAAATAATTTTTTCCTCAGATGAAAAGAGTGTCCTTGCTATCAACTTTTTAAGACTTGCTATAGAAGAACTCTAAAAAGAGAACTTCCTTATTTTTACCCGAATGGGCAACGCACAGAAGGTAATTGTGTTTATCAGCCTATAAATATATGTATGTATGTATGCATGTACATATGTATGTGTGTTCCTTTGCGGCACTACCCAGTTGGCCACTTCTTTAAGACATCTTTGACGACGGGTACAAGATAATGGTAAGTCGTAGAAGACATATTGAAGACAGCTCCATACAAATCGTCGACGAAATTTTCATACAAATGGCGGCGAGGTCACACAAGACGAGATGAGTGATACTGTCGCTCAGATTGTCATCAACACGGCTTTCTTGGGGACAAAACGAGGGATATTCTCACTCAGGTTGTCCTCAACAAAGTTTTATTGAAGACAAAACGTTTGACATTGTCGTTCAGATTCTAGTTAACACGGCTTTATTGAAGACAAAACTTATGACACTGTCTCTCAGATTGTCCTCAGCAAAGTCTTATTGAAGACAAACCGTATGACTGTCGCTCAGATTGTCGTGAACACGGCTTTATTGAAGACAAAACGAGGGACATTGTCGGCCAGATTGTCCTCAACAAAGTTTTATTGAAGACAAAACGTGTGACATTTTCGCTCAGATTCTAGTCAACATGGCTTTATTGAAGACAAAACTTATGACACTGTCGCCCAGATTGAAGGCAAAACCTATGACTTTATCGCTCAGCTTGTCGTGAACACGGCTTTATTGAAGACAAAACGAGGGACATTGTCGGCCAGATTGTCCTCAACAAAGTTTAATTGAAGACAAAACGTGTGACATTTTCGCTCAGATAGTCATGAACGATGATTTCCTTTAAATTGTCGATTAGAAAACCTAATCGGCAGGCGACTTGTCGAACATTAGTCGTCGAAGACAATGTCGTCTGCGACGATTTGGCTAACTGGGTATGTAAACCGAAATCGTGTAAAGATTTTGATGATTCTTACATCAATCGATTTGTCTTAATCCTGGGAGTGTTAGTAGAGATATGAGAGTAGTCAAGACTCAATATGGCGGCCAAAGGACGCCATTTTGTAAATACGAAAAAATCAGAAGTAGGCGAACTATATCAAAATGGATATCATTCGATAGGTATTTTAAAATCATCTTTAGATTTATCTTATGATTTTTCATTTCAAAGGACCCTTTAGGATATTTAGCTGTTCAAAGTTGTTCGCAGTCGGGTTTTTTTATTTTTTTAATTACTACTTGTACTTTCACTATTTGAATATCACAAAATGTATTTGAATATTGTTGACTTCTTTTTAAAGTGCTCGTCTTGTGTGATTAAAAGAAACAAACACTAAAAATATATATAGTCAGACACATTAATATTTGCTTAAAATTATATCATCTAATGGTATTTATGCATAAATCTAAATATTAATGAGTATTTAATAAGTAGATACTTGTGTAAATATATTTTTTAACTCTTATGCTTGCACAGTTTTCTATAAATTTTTTTAATATATTCCTATTATAAGTTTTAAAAATGTGTGCAAATATTCTCAACTTATTGGTCTTAACATTTTTGTCATATACGAGGTTTGTTCAAAACGTATCGCGAATTTTGAATTTTCGCGGGTTAAGTATATTCGAATTTTAATTTTTTTGTGGCGTTACGTTGGTACTCATGGCTCTCACTTATGCCGACAATTTCGGTAATTTTGAATGTTCAGTTAATTGTTGACAGCTGCTTTGCTTGCACGTATTTTGGCTCGTCTCTCACTATGGCCGAAATTGTCGGCATAAGTGAGAGACTTCAAAGATTATTACTTGAATTTTTTTTATACAGCATGTAGTTCCACTTCTTCAAATTTATTTTGATTTTAATCACAAACTAAATTAGAGTTCAAAGTTTAATTTTATTTAAAATGTATAATTAGTACCTTGTATGTAATCTAACAATTTTAAGCTTTCAGCTTCAAAGTCCAGTGTAGCGAGAGAGATTTTATTTGAACAAATATGAATGAATGTATGTTCTAAGTAAATTTAAAGAAAAAAAAATTAAACAATTACAGTAAATTCGAGGAATTAATAATATGTATAAAACGAAGTGTTTGTTAATCTCGGTATCAAATCGATTTGTATAAGACACACATTTTTACAAATTTATGTAAATATTCAATAAAAGTGTGCACTAAAGTTTTTAAGCCACAACAGAAAAAAATAACAAGTTTCCAAGGGACGATTCCAAATAGAGAAGAAAATTCTGTTATTTCGCCTTTGTTGGGAATCGAATCCACGACCCGCACTGATGCTTCTTAGCACACTTGTTCACTTTACCTTAAATTCATTTAAATCAAGATTTTAACGGTATTTATTTAGAAAGAAATTTTAATTAATTTATATAACAATTCGTTTTTCTTGGCCCCAAATTTCAAAAAGTATAACCACCCTGCGCACCCATTTAGGAAATTAGTTTGACTAACAAATTGATAAAAATTGTGAAAATACTTTCAGATAAAATATCTTAATTTAGTAATTGCACTTCGTTTCATGTAAGTAAACCTATAATTATTTGAGATTTCTTTTTCTGAGCAAATATTTATTTGCAGAAAACACAACAAAGAAGACAAAGTCAATAAAAAGCGAACAGGAAGGAAATAAAAAATGAAGCAGTCATGCTTTGATATTTATTTAGAAAAAAAATTTAACTGCAGATAAATTAAGAAAAAGAGAGAGAAAAAAACGTTTGCACACGTATGTATGTATATAATTAATTTAACTTTTATTCGGAAGTGATATCAAATTGCCAAGGTTAACATGTATTTTAATAATGGCAGACTCATAAAGTTTATGTGTCAAATACGCATCCTAATGAAAATCAATAATTTTTAGAAATATTTACAAATAAAAAAATCCGATAAAGCTGTTCCAAACGAGAGTTCAAAAGTATAAATTAACGTCAAGAAGGTATAGAAAGTTGGTGCAATTCTATTTATTAAAAGAGATGCACAGGCACACAAAAGAATCCACACCTTTTTTAATTAAAAAAAAACAACTACTAATTAAAATTTAATTGCATCAATTAAACTTTTTAGCTCATGAAATTTTAAAATAAAACTTTAATTGATTCAACTAAATTTTTAATTAAACTTTTTCACTTTGTTTCCACAAGTCGGGCAGGCGACTTGTCTAGAAAATTTTTATGAAAATAACTCAAAATTATGAGTGCTTTTCATATAAATTTTATACTGAAGTTAATAGTCCGGGGCAGAGAAACAAGCCGTCTTAAAAAGTCGGCGGCAGCGGCTTAGGAAAAAATAATCGGCGGCGGCTCATAAGCCGGCTGACATTGACAGCCGCTTTTTAAACACATTTCTATAAAAAAAATTTCAAACACCTGATGTCTTCCATATAATTTGAAAGATGTAGTACAAATTTGCAACTACAAAAAACAATTAGCCGGCTGCAATTTTGAGCCGAGACTAGCCTTATGCATTGGCGGCGGCTTGAAGTTACATTGAAAGTCGGCGGCGGCTCTTGAGCCGGCTGTGAGCCGATCCACTTGTTTCTCTGGTCCGGTGTATGGAAACAGGGGAATAATCAATTAAAATCGACTCAAATAAAATTTTTAACTGATTATTTGTATTTTTTTTTTTCAATTAAAGGTATTAATTGGAGGAAATTTTTTTCTGTGTACGTATCGCAGTGTATTTTAAATAAATACACTGCGAATCACTTTAAATAAGGAATTTAATTTTACCAATTTTGAACGAATATTCTTCTGACGAAAAAAAAGGTTTAATATCGATGGACCAGATCCAGATCCACTATTAAGAAATCAAACAATATATTTTGATTAGCAGTTATTTAGTACTTTTTGTCTGACTTTGTTAAACATTGTTAAAAAAAATTAAACGAAATAACGCCAAATTGTGTTGATACGATTCGAAGTGATTTATTTCCGCTTCAAATTAGTGTTGTCAACTTGGGCGTTATTTGCCGCTTGCAGAATGTTAAAAATAAACATGAATATCAAACTAACTCTGAATTCTTGTTTCTTCTGGCTTTAATCTTATAATGAATTTTCAACTTTAATAGAAGCATTTCAATAGAAGCACTTGTTGAAACTTGTATAGTTCTGAAGTGGGAAAACCTGATATGAAACTGCTGACATTAACAAAGCATCAAACTAAAAATAGAAAATGATGCTTAGCAAAATTGCAAAAGTAAAGAAAATCATGCAAGAAAACATAAAGTAAAGAAAATAACATCGGTATTGTAAAAGCTGCTCAAAATTAGCATTACAATGGAAAAATATCAATATAAAAAGAAGCATTAACAGAAACGTGCATTATAAAAAATATGAACACTGCATAAAGTTCAAACTTCTCGAGTAATATTTATAATAAAACTCGTTACTGGCCAAATTCAATCTCTTTGTCATTTTGAATACATCTGCTAAATTTGCAAAAACTTTTACATTTAACGCCTCCATTTTAAAATATAAATCTTTGAATTATTTTTTTCAATCTTTTTTGTTACTTTGTTCACAGCCTTACGTCTGGCCAATTCCATTGTCTGAGTATTGTTTTAGTAGTAAAAGTTCATTGAAAATATTTTGGCCAAAGGCCAATTAAAAATGCAAAATATTAAATATACTAATGTACGAGTATTTACTTTGTGAAATGTGCATTTTTATAGCAAATATTAGCGAATATTTTAATTGGAAATTTTAATAATAAAAAAGAAAAGGCTTTTGTCTTAAAACTGATTGATGCAAACAAAAGTCATGAGCAGAGAAAATACAACACAAAACACATACATACATTATATTTTCTTTTCTTCTAGTATCTGCGATAAGGCAGCGGGTGTAAATCTAGGAGTGTTGCTTGCAAAGTATTAAAATTAACGTAATTTTTTGCAAGTTTTATTGTAATGAATTTTATTATAATTCCAATTCCAAGCACAAAGCAATTAATTCACTGTCGCGTAATACAAAAGCAATGCAAAGCGTCGTCTTCTGCAACGCACTTCATTACTAATCGCCAATGTTGCCATATGTGTATGAATATATTTCAATTTGTAAAGGTTTTTTTTTAATATTAAAAGTTTTCTTCTTTAAAAAAGAAAACATTCATTATGTTGTACTTTTACTAGTTGTAAAGTTTATTTTACCCCTTTTGCGATTCTCAAATCGGTTTGGTCGTCCGACAGTCAACCCTAACTGTCGCACAACTAAGCTATTTTTAGGGTTCCATACACCAAAGGTGAAAAGGTCCGTCTGTCCGTCACGGGCTGTTTTCTCGAGAATTGTAAGAGCTATGGACCTGAAATTTTGACAGAATATGTAGAACTTTGGCCGCTACAACAACAAATATATGAAAGTTAAAAATTAAAGGGTGCTCCAAAACGAGCAACGAATAATTTTAAAATACCATGTAATATACATACATACAATTATATATGTATGTATGTATATTACATGGTATTTAATTATTTGCAAAGTTAGTGTACTTTTATACAACAATTAACACTAAAATTAAAAAAAAATTAAAATTAAAGGGTATTCTATCAGTTAATGTTATTTTGACTATGTCATTTTGACAACTTGCTGTATCTTGGAAACCGTAAGAGGCAAACTCTTTAAATTTTCAAAAACGCTAAAACTAAAAAATCCCAAAATTAAAAATTTCGCCAAGAACCGAAAAAAATCGCACCAAACTAAAAAAATCTCAAAGTAAAATAAAGCGCCAACAACTGAACAAATCGCCAATTAAAAAAAAACCAACACTAAAAAATTCGTCAAAAACAAAAAAAACGCCAAAACGAAAAAAGCGCCAAACTTAAAAAATCTCTAAAACTAAAATAAATCACCAAAAACCGAAAAATTCGCCAAAAGGAAAAAAGCGCTAAACTAAAAAAAACTCTAAAACTAAAATAAATCGCCAAAAAAAAAGCAGGAAAAATCGCCGAAATGAAAAAAACGCTAAAACTAAAAAAATCGCCAAGAAGCGAAAAAAATCGCCAAAACGAAAACAAGCGCCAAACTTAAAATATATGTTTCTAAAAGAATTCAAAAATTCAAACATCGCCATAAAACTGAAAAAATCGCCAAACGAAAACAGCGCCCAACCAAAATAAAACTCTAAAACTAAAATAAACCACCAAAATAAAAAAAGGCCATAAGTCCATATTTACACTATGCAAGTCTTATTGCTAAGCTGATTAGTTTGATGGAGAGAGAGACGAGGAGAACAGTAAAGTTTCTTTTCCCCTCGTCTCTCTTTCCTAACAAACTAATCATCTTAGCAATAAGACTTGCATAGTGTAAATATGGACTAACTAAAAAAACTCCAAAGCCGAAAAAAAATTACCTAAAACGAAAAACCGCCAAACTAAAAATAATCTCTAAAAGTAAATTAATCGCCAAGAACCGAAAAAAACGCCAAAACTAAAAAAACTCCAAAACCCGAAAAAATCACCAAAAGAAAAAAAGTGCCAAACTAAAAAATCTCTAAAAGTAAAATAAATAGCCGAAAACCGAAAAAATGGCCAAAAGTAAAAAAAGACGCCTAAAGCGAAAAAAAGCGCCAAAAATAAGAAAAACCGCCAAAAATAGAAAAATTGCAAAACTTGAAAAATTTTCAACATCGAAAAAAATTTACCGGTTACTTATTTTTTCAACTGTCTACATCAGGTAAGCAGTGATACCATTTTTTTTTTGGCTCTAAAAGCACATCATATATTAAAATAGCACTAAAAAGTGCAATTTTGAGATCTAAAAAGCGTTAAAAGCTCTAACGTGAAAAACGAGTGTGAAGTGTAATAATGTTTAATATTTTCTAAGCTATTCTCTATTTCGGCAATAATATCATCTTTAATGAAATATATCAGACGAAAAAGGTATGCTTTACACTGAAAAAATAAATACAGCAAGTTTTTATTAAAGTAAATTTAAGAAATACAAGTAGTGCTTTTTCTTAGTTTGGCACTTACGCTCAAAATTTGGCGTTTTGAGTCTTCAAAAAGCACTAAAAATAGTGCCAAAAGCACCAACTTGGCATCGCTGCAGGTCAGATTTTTCATTATATAGGCTAAAGTACGTATAGTATTACATATGTGCCCTTAATTATGAAAGTGGTCTAAGTCACATGCATTTTTGCTTCCAAATATCAAATAAATCTTAAAAAAACTTCAATAAATCCTTAATAAATATTAAATATATTTATATTAATCGAGACTAGTACAACTCTAAATTAAAATGTTGCATAATATAAAAATATTCTTTGATTTGTTCAAATGTAATTTACGAAATATCTCGACCAAAGAAAAATATGACTTAGACCACTTTCACAATTAAGGGCACATATGTAGTGTCATTACGGAACCCTTCGTGTACCGAGTCACAGTTTCACTTTACTGAATTTATTTAGCAATTTAGCATTGTGAATTGCAGCAAATTTTGGCTTCAGATTGTTATGAAGCAGAACAATTACAAACTCAACTGTTATTTAAGTGGTGAATGTCAATACGTCTTCTGAATGACAACTTATTTATTTCAATTTCATTAAAAGTATAAAAAGTGAATATCAATATAAACTATTAACTTTTTTTAACTTGAGTACAATATACCTATACAGCTTTATGTTTAAGAAAAAAATGGCATGAAGTTAGCATAAGTGGCAAAATTGAATATGATCTTAAAGAGTTTTGCCATAAAACTTCACATTAAAAATCACGCTAGGACCTAGTAGTGGGTTAAAGTCAAGTTGTGTGGAGGAACTCGTACATGAGGTCGCTAGTGTTTAATTTGATGTACATACGTATAAAATTACTATGGATATACATATTTTAAAAATCTAGTTTCTGGAATATATTGTAATTTTTTTTTAAGTGAAATACACATTCTCGATTCACTTGAGTTGTTTTTTTTTTCAAACATATTAACACTAACGTAAATATTTATTTGGTTTTGATTTGAATACATATTAAATTTCAATTTTATTACCGCAAAGTTTTCTAAGCCTTCTTCAATATTAATTTATTTAAATGTCTGTCTCTTTATATAATTGAAATATGTATCTATTCATTATTATTGATCTATGTTTTAGAAAAGTCAAAAAATTTCCAGTAAGCTAATTAAGTTTAAATTAAATTATTGAAATCTGAACCAGTTATACATTTGTTTCCGATTGAATAAACTTGTAACTATAAGTTCTTATGACATAGTTTTGAATTCTACTCTAGAAATACATACATACACACTCGTATGTAGATACATTCACATGTGAGTATGCAAATAAGTAGTGTTCACTTAAATTTAGAAAAAAAAAATTATATAAGTAGATTGCATATTTTAGTCAATATTTTTTGTGTTAATCAACTTTTCAAAACCATTTACGTCATTTACAAGGGCGTACACCAAGTGTTAACTGGGTTGTATGTGCTAAAGTTTTAAAAAAATTAAAAAAAATATTTTTAATCGAAATTTTTCCTTCATTGTTGTATGTTAGGGAACTGAAAACCCGTATTGTATTATTCACCTCCATCGTGAACAGTTTTTCTCTCGAAATACTTTCCCTTTTATTCCCCTTATCATGAATAATACCTATTTTTCACATGGATTTTTTCACCTTTCCCTTGGTTTTGTTCAGTTTATTTTAGCAGGCAAACTGAATTAATACATCCCGTAATTTCAATATTATCCTTTAAACTAAATATTAAAAGTTATAAATAATAATTTAATAATTCAATAATTTCAATATTATCCTTTAAACTAAATATTAAAAGTTATAAATAATAATTTTTGGGGCAAAATCAGTAAATAATGTCCACGATTAATAACAATCATTCCCTGCAACAACTTTTTGCATGGAGTATGAACTTGTGTTTGGTTCACATACAGTAAATTTATATATACTAAATAATTTTTTTCCACTGCACCTAAAATATTTAAAAAAACAACTTTACACTTAAAACATTTAATTTGAAACCAAAAATATGTGAATTTTTTATTATTAAACTTAATTTTGTTTGACTCTTCCTGTTTTTTAAATTCACTACACATTGATAGCTTTCCCATGAAATTCTTTATAGCAAATTTCCCTTCATGGGGAATGAAAATTTCATGGGAACAAAAATTTCACATTTTATTCGCCATAGGGGTGATTAAGTGTATGGCTAGAAATGCAGATATAGTCCCGGTTCACACACTTCAACGTTTGTTGACCAACTCGCAATTCAGCTGTAAGAAAAAAAGAGATATTTGTATTTCCTTCTCTGTCTTTCTTATAGCTGAATTACGAGTTGATCAACAAAAGTTAAAGTGTGTGAACAGAGACATACATACATACATATGTACGTAAACATGTGCCCTTAATTACGAAAGTGGTCTAAGTCATATGCATTTTTGTATCGAAATATGAAATAAATCTTTAAAAAATTTCAATAAATATATTATAAATATTAAATAAATTCATATAAATCGAGTCTAGCACAACTCTAAATTAAAATGTTGCATAATATAAAAATATTTTTTAATTTCTTCAAATCTAATCTATTAAATACCTCGACCGAAGAAATATATGACTTAGACCACTTTCGTATTTAAGGGCATATACATATGTATGTATGCACGCATGTGAATAGTAAATATTAAAGTATTCTGAAATATAAGAAATCACCTTGACTTTTTGGAGTCTTGGAAAAGCCAAACATTTTGTAACAATACACAAAATCGTCAAAGTGATAAGACACTGTTTGCGATTTTGGAAATCGTGCGAGTGAAAATCGAGCGATTTTTACAATATCCTTATTTAATTATATCTATTAGTAAACTCCAAAAAAAAAACTTAAAACTAACTTCCTACATTCTTTTGCAATTTTGAATGAAATTTTCTAAGCAACATTAATTAGTTTTTAAAAGGGACGAAAAGCTGCCATTAAAAAAGGGGGATTATGTAGTTATTTTATTATCCCATTGGCTAAAACATATGGGCATTTCCACGTGAAAGTAAAATTTTTTGTCGCGTGCGACATTAAACAATTAAGCTTGTATTTCGGAACAATGTGACTCGATTATTCTTAAAATATAACCTAATATAAAGCTGCTGACTGACTACACAAATACATATACATTCAAAGAAGTAAAAAAAAACTTTAGTTTTCTTTCAAAAAACAAACATATTTGTTTGATGTCGCACGCGACAAAAAGTTGACATTCCTGTGGAAATGCCCATATGTATTTGTTTTCTAACTGTTAACAATTTTGTATAAGGCGCTGAGTAAATTTGGGAGTTTTTTTTAACCAGTTCAGTACTCCTACTTCCTACACGAAAATATAGCTCAAAGTGCAGCTTCTAAAGAAGGCCCCTGTTTTGATGGCTTACCCTGGCAATATACATATGTATGTATGTAGCTATGTAGCTGCGAATTTGTATTACCAAGAAAAAGTAAACTTAGGATAGGATAGTCTGTCACAAAATATTTTTCGAACAAAAACTCATCTTTATTATATAAAATTCCTTAGCTTTTAATAGAAATGCCCAATATGACCCCATGGTTGGTTAAGTTATTAAGTTTGCGTTACTAATTTTATCTTTTACACTTGAAATTTTTGTTTAATAATTAATAATTTCTATATTCATAAGCACCGCAAGTAAAAACTTAACTCGTCTTATTATTAAAGTTTTACTTTATCTCCTCCTCTTCTTGATTATAGAAAATTACAGTGTAAATTGTTTCACTATTCTTAAATGTTACGACTGTACCTTGCAATATTGTTGAGCCATGCAGATGCAGTAAATGCTATAAATTCTTCTATTAAAAAAGAAGAAATAATAATCACAAGAAATAGCAAAAACCAAAGTTTGTGTGTGTGGTTATTCTTGGTATAGTGGCACTTGTTTAAAAGTGCGTTTACAGGAGATGTATGGACATATGGACTTATTAACAAAAATGTACATGTGGTGCAGAGAACGAAGCCGACCGGCTGTAATAGCCGCCGCCGACAAATGCGGTTAATTAGGTTTTTTTTAATTCCGTTTTTTAAATCAACCTTCTGACATTAATGGTAGCTAAAAGATTTTTTTGATATTAGCCGACATGCATTAGCCGCAGACGGATTTATATCGCTCATTTACTCAATAGTGTCATAACTAAAAAAATTAGTTTTTTGAGTTAATAATGCAGAATAATGCGGCATTTCGTATTTTATATTGTGTAAAAATTTCATATAAATAGCTTTGTACCATCACCTCCTGAGAGAAAAATCTTTTTTCGTTTCTTCACTGAGTTGTATGCAAATTGAAAACTTAAAACGCGTTTTCTGCAAAACTGTTTTTTTTTTTTAGTTGTGACACTATTGAAGTAAATGAGCGATATGTTGGCAGCCGCCGCCGCGGTGTCTTCAGCGTAAGTCGGCTTTTAACCGCAACTGACAAATCAGCATCGTCTTCGTTCTCTGAGGTGGTGAGTCTCCTTTGAATTATTTATGTAAAGGCTCAGTTAGCCGACTGTAACGCAATGTAACTGTAATGTAGGAAACAGCTGATCGATATTTTTATATGAAAAGTAGGTTACGTTACATTACATCTCTATAACAGTTTTCATTACTTTTCACATAACAAAATCGATCAGCTGTTTCCTACCGTTGCAGTTACATTACATTACAGTCGGCTAACTGAGCCTTAAGACCGGGTTTACATCTGTGTGTCATGTGCCACACATGCGTAAAAGAAGCGTAACCACTAATTACTACTGAAAAACTGTTTGATTCAAACACGTATTTATTAAGTTAAACAGTTTCATACATAACTAATAGACAATTTTATAGAATCCAACATGATTGGAAATAGTTTAAATCAATAAATACATGTCTGAATCAAACAGTTTTTCATTAGTAATTAGTGATTACGCTTTTTTGGCACATGGCACACAAGAAATGCCAGATGTAAACTCAGCCTAAGTATGTAAATATCGCTCATTTACTCAAACAACGTCATAACTCAAAAAACCCAGTTAGCCAGAAAACGAGTTTGAAGTTTTTAATTTACACACAACTTAATGGGAAAAGAAAATG
Source organism: Nowickia ferox (assembly GCA_936439885.1). Classification (NCBI taxonomy): domain Eukaryota; kingdom Metazoa; phylum Arthropoda; class Insecta; order Diptera; family Tachinidae; genus Nowickia; species Nowickia ferox. Next base: position 28,951,321 of record OW387024.1, read on the forward strand.
TTATTTTTGTCTCAAGAATTTTTTTATTAATTCTGCATATTTGAGTAAATGAACATACAATTATTTATGATTTCACAAATTTCCAATTTTTATTACTTGTAACTGTAACATGTAACTGAGCACCATCATCCTACGTAATAAGGCGTAGTCTAACCTGTAGGACCAGTTGGTGGACAGACAACCAAATAAATTGCTTGGTTTTGCTTTAATTTCACATCAATTGTTGTGTATCCCACTTCTACATGAGTGAAGTAAAAGTGTAGGATTGCAAAAAAAAGCAAACATGTTCAGGAAAATACACATAATATGGCCAAGGGCATTACAAAGTGACCTTTAAAGGTTTGTTTATGCGTATTTGCTTGCTACTCTTGTACATACATACATACATATGTACATATCGAGTCATAAGCCATAACCGCCAAAAAAGCTTAACGACACATTTTTTGGATCTCGTTTTTTTTACGAAAATCGTTTATTTACGATTGCAAATAATCGTTTTCGGTCAAAAAATCAAAGTTCGAAAATTATGTAGCTTAAGCTTTTTTGGCGGTTATGGCACGATATGTGCATATGTTAATGCTAATTAATGATGTTTTATTAAATGCTTATTTTAAATAAATTATCATAGGTATTTCTTTTTTGATAAATGAGTCCATTAAAATGTTCATTTTTTTGTAACAAAAAGCTGACAGTTAAAATGATTGATAGATGACAGTAGATACTTGTACTAAAAATGATAGACATTTCATCACGTAGTGATATAGAAATTTATTAACTGTGCAAATAACCAAAATAATAATAATAATAATAATAATAATAGACATCTCTCCAGAAGTACCGAAATGGGTGGTGTGGCTTCTACCAATAGAATTAATCAAATAAATTATGAGTATAATTATTTTGATTAGTTTTAAATTACAGAAATTTCCCTCACTCTGATATTTTTCTTTTTCTTCTATGATAAAACTAATCACTCACACACACACACACACACAATGGTATAGAAAAATATTCTTATCACTGGCCCACAGTGTAAGAAATTGGCACAACACTAATCAGTGACTGGCTTTTAAAGTTCGTGGGAACTGCTTTCAAAAGTCCATATAATAAAATTAGTGCGAAATAATTGTAAAATAACCCTGCTCAAGTTGTAAAAATAATGAGTAGGGAAAGGATTTTCATGTAAATACATGTTTTCTGTCGTTGGTTGTAGTTCAACGTAAATAAAATATCTTTGCGAATCAACAAGTTTGCGACGAAATGGCATCGATTTGTTAGTGCATATTTTTGCATATTTTAAAATAAATACATATTTTTGCATATTTCACTATAAATGCATATTTTTAATAAATTTTTTTAATTTTTTTCATGCTATAAAACAAAAACACCAACGTTTTTTGATTAGTTGCAAAGTATTTTTGCAATTCTTTCGACTGTGTAAGAACAAAAAGAGGAAAACGAAAGCAATTTCAACTGGGATGAAAACTCAATTCATTTGAAAAACTCAATACCAAAAAAAAATTTAATAGCGTGGATAAAAGCCCTTTTAAACCCAAAAATGTTTGTGTAATTTTTTTTGGGCGCTCTTTACCTAATACTAATTACTACTAATTTCATGTGTTTTTTAAAGCTCCTTTGCGTGTTGCAGCCTTTAAAGGAAAATATTTAGGGATACGAATTCCCCACAGCTAGAAACTAGATGGTGAGCGTGGTTGAATGCTGTCGAATACTTTATTTAAGTATATTACCAAAGTTAAAGAAATTGAAGAAATTTTAAATTAAAACAAAAACGTAAGCACTGAATTGATATTTGTGCACCCAGAGAATGGCTTTCGTGTTGACACTATAGCCCAATTAGATAGTTTTGATTTTTTAACAGCTCAAGTAAAAAACTGTGTGCTCTGAAAGACAGAATAAGTGAAGAAATTAAAAATAAATTAGATAAAGTTATACAAAAAATTATGGACTTAAAAAATGCAACAAGTTGCATCAATATAGTTTATAGTTCAAACAACTAAAATTTAGAAACTGAATATTCCACAAACGAACTAGCAGCATTTAAATATGCACCAATATTTAAATTTGTACCAATATATTTTGCTGACGTGGAATGTTAATTTTTATAATAAAAATGTTTTTTTTTTAGAAAAAATAGTCAAAGATTTACCTTTTACAATTTAAAAAAATACTTATTCATTTATGTACGTAAATAAAAGTTCTTCTTAACTGTATTTTGTATATGGAATACAAATGTTTGGTCAGAAGGCAATAGAGCTGATTTTTTTTAATTTTTTGATGTTATTTTAAATGTTGAAAAAAGAGTTAATAAATGCATATATTATTAGTTTTTAATATGTACATATTTTTATATTTTTCATGTACATATATTTTATGTACATAAAACGCAATTTTAAATGCATGAAAATCCTTTTCCTAATAATTAGTTAGGGCCTTTCTATGTTAAGGTAACGATATATTAATTATACTTTCTATACCTATTCTGCATGACAATTTTCTATGTGACAATACAACAGGCCGTTCACAATGGTGCTATTTGACCTTAAATAGTAATTTATTAATCATCGCTTTAAGAGATTTTCAACTGCGTGATACATTTGATTTATATTAGTCATGCTTCGTAATCCATTAAAGGTAAATTCTAACAAATCATGTTACGAGTATGTTTCGAGCAATTGCCGCAAATCTTCACTCTGGGTGGTGATAAATTTTATCACGCACAGTAGTAATGTGTCAAGAGGGCCATATGCGCTCATTATGTTTATCTAAATAAGAAATTTTTCCTATAAAATAATCAATGTTATTCAACATTTTTCACAAATCTGAACAGAGTACATACAGTGGAGGCCCAAAAAAGTTAAGTAGTTTGTTTTGGGGGTGATGAACTTTTCCGAAATCTTAACTTTTCCGTAGTATGAAAAATTCAAGAGGTTATATGTGTATTTGTACATTGTTTATTTATTTTTTAATTGTCAATTAGAATTATATGTACATATATACATGTATACATACATATTTATTACTGTTTTGACATGAAAACTAATTAGAAGATATGCATGCATTATTACACATTACGATTATTTGGTATTTGTTACGGTGACTTTATTTTGATGGAGCTTTTTATCTGAATGCCATTTGAAATATGTTTGTCAATCAGAACAAAACAAATTCTACGACTAATTTCTTTTACAACCAACTGATGAGAGCAACTACATTATGCATATAAAATTCACAAAAAAAGAAATATATAACGGTAACGGTTTTATTTTTGCATGTATACAGGCGTATATGACTCACTATATATATAAATATGTATTGAGGATTTACATACAAAAGTTGAGATCATCTTAGAAAGAAAAAAAACTATTATAAAAAAATTGTCTCAGAAAAGTTGAGGAGTTGGAGTCACCAATGGTGAATAAAAGCTGCTTAACTTTTCCATATACTTAACTTTTCTATGACTTAACTTTTTCGACCCTCCACTGTACTATGATGATTAAAGGCAAATCTCGAACGTTAAAATTCGGAAAAAATTCAAATTAAAGTGATGAAATCAAACGTTAAAATTACGACAAATTACATATGTATGTATGTATGTATGTGTGTATGTTTATATGCCTCACTTAATCTGGCAGCTCTGCAAATATTTATTAAATTCAAGTGCATTTAAAAGTTGTGCGAAGGGGTGTGTCTGGCCACAAACCGCATTTACGTACTTTAATTTAAAATCAAAGGTATAGAAAATATCTAAATAAATATACATACATACATACTTACATATGTATGTAAAAACGTAATTTGCCTTCATTAACATAAAGTTTAAGGCCGGCCGTAAAAGCTTTTTCTTTTACTGTTTTTAAATTGTTGTTGTTGCGGTTCTCAAACAAAAGCAATAGACAACAGAAATACAAAAAAAATTTAACTTGTTGTTTAACAGAGGACAAATAGGGCATTTGTTTTTTTTTATTGTCTCTCCATAGTATTGCTTACAGCGTTGCCACTAGTGGAAAAAGAAATTACACAGCTGCAAGTCTATAATAGTGCAAAACCGAATGAAATAGTGCAAAAAAAATCTAAGAAAAATTTTTTATTTTTTTGACTAGTTTTTTACTAAATTGAAATTTAAAACGAGACAATTTTTTTTAATATATAAAACACGTACAACAAAATTAAAATATAACGAAGAATAATTTACTAATTTCGTCTGAACATTTTGTAAAAATTTCATAAAATAGTCTTTGAACCATATGTACATACACATATACATACATATTTACACTAAACTATTTTCTTCCAATTTCTTTTTATAATTTTAGGCTAAACATTTGCAGCACAATTTTAAAATCGATGCTACTGTATTAGCTGATAACTCATTTTTGGGGTATCGGTTCTAATTAAGTTCAGTTTACTAAAAAAAAAGTCTTTCAACAGAAGCGTTTAAGAATGGTACTATCACAGCTTTTAAATTTAGAAAGAGAATATGGCCAGTACAGTTTTTACTTTGAAAAATTTTTAGACCAGTAAATTTCAAAACATCCAATTTATCGCATATATTAAGGTCTTTATGGTCTTAAATGGCATATTCAAATCTGAAAATTTTGCTTGTTTTTATGGTTAAGCAATTGTCTATATGCATTTCGTTTCCGCTTTTGGAACTCATCAATAGACTTCAACCCCAAAAATTTTTGAATATAGCTAACAAACTTCGTATGTTTATAGTAAGGCCGGGCTTACATCTGTGTGCGATGTGGCAAAGAAAGCGTAACCACTAATTGCTAATGAAAAACTGTTTGATTCAGACATGTATTTATTGATTTAAACAGTTTCCAATCATGTTGGATTCTATAAAATTGTCTATTAGTTATGTATGAACTGTTTAACTTAAAAAATACGTGCCTGGATCAAACAGTTTTTCATTAGTAATTAGTGGTTACGTTTTTTTTGGTACATGCCACACATGAAATGCCAGATTTAAACTCAGCGTAAGACTCTTAAAACTACACTGAGAATCGCAAAAAAAACATACCAAAATCTTTATACATTACATTTTATTGTGCCTCGGAACAGTATTTCAAGCAACTAAATTAATATAAATTCCACTTTACTGTATAACAAGTTGCTCGTTTTTATAACAAGTAACTCATTTTGTTAAAAAAAATCAGCTTTTATGTAATTAGAAAAAAATAGCATAACTTTCATTACTTCAGCTTTTAACGTGTACAAAAGCATCGATTCGCTTTAAAATATTAAGTTAAAATTAGTCAATAGTCTAAGAGAATATGAAAGGAACTCCAAATAATATTTTGTAGTAATTTTTAATGATCTTCAAAAACTTCCAATCTTCAATATAATCACAATACTTTATATTGGTCCAGAACACTTTCAATGCGACAAGCTGTTAATGATAACAATTGCGTTGTGGAAAATATCGTAGATATTCTCGGAGTTTGCATTACGTTTGCAATAGGATCCGAGTTATTTTAGCAAATCTCCTAAATATGTTTAGTATAATTTGAGCATTATTAAAAATATTTTTGGAATTTTATTAAGACTTACTGCAATATTGTTTTGTTTATATCTTTATAATAAACTTTGTTAGAGACATGGGGATTTACCGCAGGCATAAAGTTTCGCCTGTAGAATTTTGTAGCACATACATATAACTCGATTTTGTCTTAAGTCGACTGATGCTGTAATCGCTTTTAAACAATATAATTTAAATGGCATTAAAGTGAAATAATGCAAAATTACACAAAAAATCTATGATACAAAAATAGTGCAAAGAACAGATTTTGCACTATTACACAGAAAGTGGCAACGCTGATTGCTTATACCCTGCAGAAAATGCGAATAGTGAAATTGTAGTGATTTACTAGTGACTTTTTCAGCAGTACTACTGACAAATTATACCCCATACAATGCTTTTTGCTATAGACATTTAGCATGTACGTGTCATTGAAAAGCAACTACTGCCGTTGGTACTACTGAGTAGATATTTTTCTTTTGGGACCATATCGAGACATTGGAAACAGATAGTCACTAGTACATTTTAGTAATTCTAATGATAATAAAACTGAATATTTTATTAAAAATTTTTGTTTTAATAAAAAAAATACATAAAAAAGGGAACATTCGTTCAGCAATTAAGGATTTAGTTTGCTGCTTGTATTATATATGTATAAATGAAAAATTCAAGGTTTCGTCGAATTATTAAAATCAAACACACATTTTCTTATTTGCCTTTTATATTGATTTCGTAAACTAATTTTCATAAAAACTTGAATTTGCTTTAAGCCACTTGTATTTTCAACAAACCAATAAAACATTAAAAAGAAGCATAGTTGTGTGTATCTGACAAAGGGAGCTATTCTGGAAAACGCGTCGAAAAAGTGAAACTTTACATTAAAATAAAAACAAATTTTCAAAAATTGTTTTTGTTTGCCATACATATCTGAAATAAAATAAACAAGAGAATTTCAACGCGTTTCTCTCTCTTTTAAAAACGGTTAATTTTGTATGAGAAACAAAAACAATTTTTTTACATTTATACAGTTTTGTTTTTATTTTGCATGTAACTATCACCAAGTCGACGCGTATTCCAGAATAGACACCAAAATGTTTTTTACGCATCAAAAACAATGTTAATATGTAGACGCTCCTTTGACAATGTCACCAATATAGTCGACAAAAGTGGTGACTTGGGGACAGTTAACCCCATGTTTTCTGCAGGGTATCTACAGATGAACATATGTATACGAGTATATGTATGTATGATCACATGTATGTACATAAATACATAATTTGGAATGCGCCTCAAGGGGACAACCTTTCTCACCCTAAATTATCAATATATTTAGGCAATAAAATACTAACGAAATTTATTTAATTAAATTTCAAAAAAGAAAAGCTTTGCACTAATTAAGTGATTGTTTTAATATGCTTTATCGACGCTAGGTCTCTGGTTTAAAGGCATAACAACGTAAGTCGATTTTGAAGTATTGATATCAAATTACTTTATTTAAAAGTCGGCCGAAAAAAAATTTGGAAATATTTTAACTTATTTTTTTAAAGGCAAAGCATAACTTTTATATTATTTATATTTATAAAAAATATTCATACCTGCTGTACATACAATGCTGTTTGTAAGCGCATCTAAAAATATAAAGAAAAAATAATTATAAATAAATAAAAACTTTTAATAACTGGCATCATTTTCTTATTTATGTGTAAATAGCAACCCAAGGCGAATCCATACTAGGTGATCGCAAGGGATCATACGTTGGATGCCAACACACATTTTTCAGTAAATTTTTTTACATTTAAAGTATAAATTTCTCAAAGCGAATTGAGCTGAGAATACCTTACATATATGCATTTGCCTTGATAGCAACCCTAGTTTTTATAATTTGTAATACGTATTAATGTTTTTAATAAAATTGTGTAATTATTGATTTATAATTATTGATTTGGAAATGTTTTATTTAAATATTTTTATTTTATTTGTGGAAACATCCGCAAATTTTGGTGGCCTCATGTCCCTAATACATTCTACCACTCCTTATGTGCATCATATGCCTCCAACTGGACAAGCAACACGCAGTCGTCTGCAAAATGGGTCATCGAACATTCCAGCAGAAGTAGCAGTAGCATCAGCAACTATCCGAAAACTTTTCCACCATTTGGTGGTGAGCAACCGCAGTTATGGTTCATACAAATTGAATCATTGTTTCATATTTTCATCGCGAGATGAAAATCGAATAAGTACGAAGCTATAAAAAACCATCTTATAATTACGTTTGCAACATCAAAAGATGCTTCTTAATTAAATAAATTCAGTAAACTTGCACAGGGAGGGTTCCGTACGGACACTATATGTATATCGCTGTTAACAAGTATAAGGGCCCTAACTCGTATTTTCACGAAATTTAGTTTTTCAGTGATTCCAATACATTTCACACAAATACACTTAGTCACAAAAATTTATTGCAATAGTTTGAAAAATAACTCTTTTACAAGCAGTTTTACAAAGCAGTTGTACAAGCACTTGTACTGTTTATTATTATGTTTTTGCCTTCTCCTGTAAAGTTGCAATTATTTGAGTTGGGGCCTTTCTACTTGTTAACAGCGATATGTTTTTTGCTGTCAAGTGGTGTTATTTAAAAAATAATAATATTCAGCTTTGGGCTGAAGAACTGCTCTCGCGTCATCGTAATTATTTCTTAAGTGCGGTCAGGCTTGTGTGTGTTGTTTGGCCTTCGAGAGTTTATAGTCTCGCTCGCACTGGTTGGCTGATCTGCCACGGCTAACCGTATAATCTTGCTTTTATTTTGTGGAATTTCGTTGGAAACCACGTTGCTACTTCCTGTGTGAAGGCATAAGTCGGATATAGTTAATAACAAAAACATTTTTAAGAATACTGTTAATACCATCATGGACATATGGTCTAGTCACTCCGTCCATTTTTGCGCAACCATATTCTGCAAATTTACTTTGTAGAGTATGTACCAATAAAAAATAAATAATAATTTTCCAACCTAAATGTCGTTGTTACATTTTGTTTATTCATATGCAACAATCCTCTTTTATTATTTTAAGAAGCCAAAAATCCCACACTTAAAGATTCAAACGGGAAATGCTAAATTTATTTACAGACATTTAACCGTTATTTGCTGTAAAAAAAGCTTTTTTATTGAAAGCGATTTTATCACCTTGACCATCGTCAAAACTTTTCAAATGTTAAACCTAACACAATAAGAAAGTTTTTATAACTGCCGACAGAAAAAAAAGCTTTTGGTTACAAAACAGTGTTTAATAAAATTATGGTGACAAATTTGTTGAATGGTGAAAAGAATTTTGAATAAATATTTTGCGCACGTTTACAAGTGTGCACACTCTTCCTGTTTATGAATGTTGGCACGTGCAACGATATGGCAACGTTACCACTGATTATGAATGTTGCCACATGCAACGATATGGAAGTGTTACCAGTATAATTAAAATAAATGAGCAAAAACGGGAATATAATTAAAAATAATAGCGATTAATTTCCACCAATGTTGCTTGATTTTTTTTATTTATTTACTGAGTAACGTCACAATAAATTATTAGTAAGTTAAGAGAATTTAGCGGTAGTTGCAACGTCCATCGGCTCTAATATTACGTGAATTCTTTGGTTTATTGAATATGTCCGTTTGTTTTTTATAGAACGCGGAAATTTGTGTTCAGTACCGATTACGATAATCGTATCGCTATAATAACGAAAATTTCTCGACGTTGCTATCCAGTAACATATTTCAACGATATGCGATGTCGGTTGAAATAAAAAAAGTAAAATAATAAGCTGAAATGCATTTAGTTTTTCTTTCATTCTTCTTTATGCTTTTCGTTTATTTTGATATTTTGTATGCAGGGATGCCACATGATATACAATTGAATGGCGAGTAGAGCACAGAATTTCAGAATCACATTATCGTTACTGCAAACAAATAAATATATCGATAAATATTACGATTTTCGGTTAGCAAAAAGTTACTGAATCCAGATACAGGTATAACAAGGCGATCTTGTTAAATATATATGTACGTGGGTAGATCCATATGTCTCTGATTTTTTTTAACAAAATATGTGTTGTTAGCAGGAGAAAATATTAATACTGCATATTTTTCAATATATGCAATTTACTTTAAACTCTTTACACTCTGTCTAACTTCGTCCAGCGAAAATAGTGATTTTCTTAAAGTCAAAACATGCACTTTTGTTGGAATTAAATTGTATTTTTCCTTGCATTTCATCATTGATATCTAATATTTAACATTCTTTCCTTTCATCTACGATCAGTGTTGCCAGAAAATGATGATGAGAGAATGTTAAATCGGTCAAAAAATTCTGCTAAAATGTTCTACAGAAGAAATAACTATAGAAAAAATTATTGAAATAGCTTTGAATTTCATGTTTATACAAACTTATTACAGGTCCTTTTATAGCATATACAAACATAAAATAGTTAAAAATGCCTAATTTTTGGAAATGTTACAATTACGTTTAAATTATTTTTTTTGATTATTAGCCGAATTATTATTTTTACTTATCAGTAAAATGTTTTTTTATTAAAAATACATTGGAATTGATTATTGAGGGGTTAGCTGGATCCTATGCGCATTTCACTGTTGCTGCTGCAGATCATCAGGGAACCTTTACCCTGCAATACCTGTACATTTATGAGAAAAATCCTCTACACAGGAGAATTTTTTTAACAAATTAAACTTTTTATTTTCAACAAATTCTGTCAGAAAGCATTTAGCAGAATTTTTTGAAAGTTAAATGCTTTTTAACTAATGAAAATGCCAGATCTAGCAGTGAAAATGCTAAAATGGCAACAATGTCTGCGATGCCTACAGCTCTACTCTTTCTGATTTCTTCAAAATGTTCTTTCACTTTATTGTCATTGAAACTGTTGATAAATTTTGACTGACAGATGGTGTGTAATCATAATATCATAATAATATTACCTTTTAGATTGAATTAGAGTTTTTCACTTATTTTTATTGTTATTTCACACGTCACATGCATATTTATTTTCTTCTTTCGTTGTTATTCAAAAAAGTATTTTTTCAAATCAGTTACTTTAAGAGTTATAATTAATAATCCTAATAAAATTGCGCATGTTATTGAAAATCAACATCAAATGATAACTCAGATATTAAGAAATTGCAATAGTTCTTTTTTTTTTTGTTATTATTACTCTATTGTCTGCATTTAAAATTAATTATGATGTTGACTACAATTCTATTTAATACAGTTATTTTTCACATGATTATTTTCAAAACATTCAATTCAATTTAAAGCAAAATGCAATTTTCTTATTTCAATAGGGATTTTTCCTACTACGAGTATATCCAGTTGTCCAGTTGTCAAAAATTCGTTGCCAAATGTAAGCAATAATTACAATAATTTTTGTTTAGTTTAACCTGCTAGATCTCATTAAATAAATAACAAACCAAAAGCTTAAATACAATTTTGGTTTAAATATAATGATTGATTATTGAGTTCTTGTTTCAACTATGATATTAGCTAGACTTCTCATTCGTTTAAATTAAATTTTAACATAATATCTCTAGTTGTTAAACAATTTTTTGGCTAAAGGTACAGTGCTAAGTTTGGAATTTTTTATTTTTATTCAGCCGCAAATTTTCTACTTAACATTTTTTTGCATTTTCCAATTATGTATTTAACACAGAAAAAAAAACGAAATCCCGGTTCAACAATGAAAATTATACATTCAATTAAAAACATATTTTGGATTAAAAAAATAATTCAAAATTTCTAAGTCGTTTTGACCATAATTTTAAATTTGGTTTTCAATTCAAGAAATTTATTATTCGACATATTGTCATAATTACATTGTTGCTGGGTTTTGTATGAGTTTCTAAGCCTACTACGCTTATTTTGCTTTTGTGATTTTCAAAAATATTATTATTTGTGAATTCTCAAATAGTTTTTCGAAGTTTGTGCATAAGATAAGAGGTTAGTGACTGTTCAAAATGTGTGGTTGAAGTCTACTGACGATTTGTTAAAGCAACAATGAAATGCATATAGACATCGCTTAACCACCGGCAAATAAATTTCACTTTTTGTTTTCAATAGTTTTTGCAAAAATGTTTCATAAGTCACCCATCAAAAATTACTGCTTCGCCGTAAGCACGTTTGTAAGGGAATGTCTAGCTGCTTTGGCTTACAAACCTGCTTACGTGTGGCATGATATTTTTTCGCGATGTCTCACTTAGGAGAATTTCGTTTTAAGTGCTAATACCCCATTTAAACACGGAAATTTTACTTTGCAAAGTCTTAATTCAGCTGGGAGAAAGACAGAAAGAGATAATATTCCTCCCTCTGTATTTCACACAGCTGAATTAAGGCTTTGCAAAGTAAATTTTGCGTGTCTAAAAGGAGCAAATCATTCGTGCTATGGTCTTATTATGTTCGTTACACTTCGTAAAATTATAATTTTAAACATCGCCTTACATTAGTGCTTTCTTTTGTGCACTAGTGTAAAGGCTCAGTTAGCCGACTGCAATGTAATGTAACTGCAACAGTAGGAAACAGCTGATCGATATTGTTATGTGAAAAGTAATGGAAATGGTTATAGAGATGTAATGTTTACGTAACCTACTTTTCATATAAAAATATCGATCAGCTGTTTCCTACATTGCAGTTACATTACATTACCGTCGGCTAACTGAGCCTTAAGGGTATGTGTGTAAAGATACATAATGAATGTCTGAATGTCTTTTTATTTTTGTATTTTACTTTATTTAAAATAAGTAAAATAATTATTTGGGCTTGCAAAAATTTACTTTTCGCTAGGGCTTTAAAAAGTCTGCCATTGCCGCGCTATCTATTTCTGGTAATAGGTTCAACAAATAAACAAGTGTTTAGTTCTTTTGTTGACAAACATGTTATCTGAATTAACTATGCCTTAAAAACAAAATAAAAAAAGTTGCTCCTCGTTCCACAACTGTGCACTATGGCTTTACAAAAATATGACAAAAATAAAAGCTCGTTACTTAAAATACTAAATAATAATAAAATAACATTTTTCAACGATTGGATCAGAGACATACCTGGGGAGTTCAGACCAATATGTACATATGTATAGGTGTATGAGCCAGTTATTTTGAGAACCAATTAAACACGTCAGTGACTAAAATCTTGTCAGCCGTTTCGACTATTACTCGTATGTTTGTAATTAAATTTTTATTTTCTGAGTACAAAATATATGTATTTTGTGGTAAAATAATAAGATTATTTAAAAATGTAATAATCTGAACGGCTGACTAGGTAGATTATTTTTAATGAGGCGACTTATGCCACCTTCAAAATAACCGGCTCAAGCATTGTACTCGTAGTTACATTGAACTTTTGATTATCTCAAGTAAATCACAATTTTATAGTTTTCATTCAAATATTTATATGTTACAAAACTATTTACATACATACATACATGTATATGTAAATATTGTATATTTGTAAAAAAATAATAGTATCATCATTAACAGAAAACTGTAATTCATTTTCGACGAAAGATTGACAAATTTACATAATCATTCAATTGATAGAACGTGACATCGGTAATCGCCGCTTCGCATTTTTGCATACATAAGTATGTATGTATGTATTTACATACATATAAAGGATCTTTCATTAAGCGCTTACTAGCTTTAAATTTAAATAACGCAAAGTGTGTGTGAGATATACATAGAATAGAATAGGGGGAAGATCTGGTCCAAAGATTGGCACTGCCACACCTGATGGATATTTTGTGACATGTGAGATATACATACATACATACATACATGTGTATGGAATATAAAATCGTGCAAATGTCGGTCGGGGTTTCGATATCGAAATGTCTATTTAACATCACACCCACATGGGATAGTCAGGCTTCCAAAGCGTTCGTGCGGAATGTCCAATGTGGCATAAGCTGCATGGCACGTAGCGCCGTCCTGTTAAAACCCCATGTGGTTGATGTCTATATCATCGAATTCTGGCCAAAAGAAGTTGGTAATCATCGACTTATTGCGTCCGCGACCATAAAATGCTTGAACCGCGCGAAAATTTGCTCGAACAGCATACCCGTTTTGATAAAACGACAAAACATACTGAATAAATGACAGACAATTCCACAGATTTGTTTCACATTAACGTGAGCACCTTCCTTTACGGCATAATCTCACGGTGGTGCAAACACCGCGTGAAGGTTAGGCGATTACCATCATGGCGGCGATGGCACCCTTAGAAAGCACCATGTGACACTCCAAGAACACATATGTTGCAATCTTTGAACATAATTATCCTCGTACTACGATCAATTACCTTGCTAAAGTACTTAGAGATATCTAAACTCTTGCTGTTAAGACCGTGCCCAAAGCAGCTTCTGTTTTATGGCAACAGCACTTAGAATAGTGTCTGGCTGATCGCGTCACACCAATCACTAGCACTTCATTAAACACTGGGAAGCCAAGACTATTCTCCCGGCGTTTTTGGTAGCAACCACAGCCACCACGTACGATTCTTCGTGATCACACGAGGCGAGTGTAATTGCTTACACCCACAGCAAGGTCTCCAAGAGAATTCCTCACTATTAACCGACAGAGCACAACCACTCATCAGAGCCAGACGTATGCCTAAGCCAACACGATCCAGTACCTATTCCACACAGCTTAACATCATGTTTTAACCCCGTGGGGTGAGACGAAATCGACCTTTTGGTAAAGGTTCATGACGACCGCTACGCACATCGAACTCCTAGACCAGCTCGGCTATCGAGCCACTGACATCCGTGGTACCAGAGACAAGCTTCTGGTCAAACCTCGAAGTTCTACAACGAAAGGCTTTACCTCTATCGTCTTTTGAACTCAGGGCAGTTCCAGGTGACGAGGCACCTGATCGACCACACAGACCTGTTTCCTTTTATAAATATGTGCACATCTGTTCCTCTATTGCCATAAGTTCTATGAGTAAAGAGCCAAAGGTACATCAACAAAAAAATGCAAATTACCCCCGAAATCCCCCTGAGGGAACCAATTGGACAGATATAACTTCAACAGTATGGCCAATATAAACTATCAAAGTCGGGACGTCTCTAATGGAAGACCCTTTTCATCCATATACATATCGCTCATTTGCTCAAACAACAGCATAACTCCAAAAATGGAATTTCGAGTTTATTGATGTAGAATTAATCCTCATATCGTTATTCATATTGTTTAAAAATTTCATACAAACATATTGTTTACTCAGCTCTGGAGAGGAAAATAAAATTTTAATTTTCCATTAAGTTGTGTGCAAATTGAAAACTTTAAACTCGTTTCTGGCAAATTACTTTTCTTGAGTTATGACGTTGTTTGAATAAATGAGCGATATGTTTCTGATATTCTTATCAAATGTTTATAAAGAGAATTATCATACAAAATTAGTTTTAGAAACCATATGAATTAGTCGGTAAAACCTAAACAAGGTCGTGTATTTACATAAAAAAAGTTGTATGTGCGTGTCTATCCGGAAGTGCGTTACTATGGAGGTATGTACTTTAGTACAGACACTAGTAACTTGTTCTTAATAATTTTACATATATACAAATTATATTTAAAATTGAGAACTATTAAACATGAGGCGTTTTGTTGATGCCCACTTTACTATCAGGAAGTGATGTTAACTTTTAATTTTGATATCTTGGATATGTTGATATATTTTGGACAAAATTACTGTACGCTTAACTAATATACGAGTACGTACATACGAGTATGTAATTTATTTTATTTAAAAAGCTTAAAATTTTCCTACTGTAATATGTTTACACCACACAGGATAAGTTACAGCTTTGCTTTTTATTTCACTACACAGGAGCTAGGACGTGATTTTCGTAACAAAAATAATCGACACTATTACAGTTATAAATTTATTTTTGTTTTGATTTCTTTGCAGAGTACGAAAACAAGCGAAACAAATTGTTTGATTTTGTTTTGTTTCCTTCTTTCAAGTGAGTGAAACAAAAACAAAACAAAAACAATTAGAAGGATTGCTGAATTTGTTTTTGTATTGTTTTTGGACATGAGCACAAACCAGAAAACACAGCCGATCGGCTGTAATCCGGTAAACAGCCGTCGCCGGCCACAAACACTACATTAATTTAATCGTTCCCCAATAGAAAAGAAATTAATGGGAAATAAATGGAAACGTTTTGAAATATTTGCGTCGAATTTGACATCATCATATAATATAATTTTATTGCATTGTTATTTAACACATTGAGTTTGTTTTATATACATAGCTAAAGAGCCACTCAGACTATTATACATGTATAAAGACTTTCATCACACTTTACGAGAAAGAAATCTAAAGACATTTGTTTCAACTGTCAAAAAATCTAACGTAAAGTTAAGTTTTGTGTTCACACCGCATATTACATTAAAAAGACAAGTAGAAAGCAAACAGCTGTTGAGGATTAACATGCCTACATTAATCGTTGACTTCCGGCGGCAGAGCAGTTTCATGGAAGCTGTGGTCGTGCCGGCCCTTGAAAATAAGCGGCATTCAAAGTAGTTAATTTAAATAAGACAAAGAAAAAGCAAATACGATCATTTCGATCAATTTCAGACGATAAGCATATTCAATATTTATATCCGGTTTAAGACGAAGACACATACCATAAACGACGGCACGGCAACGGCGTCGAAACAGAGGACTTGTTAGTTTGTTTATTAGTTGATTTTGTAATAATGCAATTCTGATCAGATGAAAAGTATTATCGTTTAGAAAAATTTTAAAAAATGGCCAAGTCTTATGGGATGTCAAATTTTTATCGTATTATTTACCATTCGTCATGACATTTTGCATTTACAATATCGCACTTGCACGTATTACTTGAATTTTTGACATGTATTAATACCAAGTATAATGGTCTGAGTGGCCCTTAAAGCCCCGTTCAGACTATTATACAAGAATTAATACTTTCATCATATTTTACGATACAGAAATCTAAATACATTCGTTGCGACTGTCAAAAAATCTAACGTAAAATCACATATTGTGTTCAGACCATCACACTTCAAATAAAATGTATAACAAGCAGAAAACAAAACAGCTTTTCAATGAAAATGTCTGTGCTATTCATTGACTAGCGGCGGCAAAGCGGTTTCATGTAGGCGGGGACGTGCCGACGCTTGGAAAAATTCAGCAGTTAAAAATATTCTATATATGTAAATAACAGAAAAAATTTAAGAAAAGATATTACAAAAACGTTAAAAAATTACGTCAACGAAATATACTTCCATACGATTCACTTATTAAAAATTTTGAGCCGATATACATATGAAAAAACATTACATCAATGACGACTTGGAAATTTGGTTTGTGTGAAAATGCAACCCTGATCTAATGAAAAGTATTATTGTTTAGAAAGTTTTCTAAAAACGAAAAAGCCTTATGGGATGTCAAAATTTTTATCGTATTACTTGCCACTTTGATGACATTTTGCGTTCAGACTATCACACTTGCACGTATTATTTGAATTTTTGACAAGTATAAATACAAAGTATAATAGTCTGAACGCGTCTTAAGCAGCATAACTATAACCGGGTGTCCTAAGACACTTCCCTTCCCTTTTTTTTTGGAATTCCCCTTCTAGCATGGTACTAATCTCTGCCTAAATATTATTGGCTGATTCAATTAATTCATGTTTGTTATTTTTAAAGCGCTATTGAAAATTAGTAACAATGGGACTAGTTATTAATGTAGATATAATTGGGTTATTTCCAAAATATTTCACTTCTGACCCACTGTGCTGAGCTGATTATTGTTTTATTAGTTTAAATGTGCACCACACTTTCAAAACAAAGGATTCTTGCAAAAATGTTGACAATATTTACTCAATTACATAATGATTGCAGAGTATGTTTCTGATCAATGAAATCACATTCAGTGTCATTTTAAGAATGAAGAAAACAAATGTTATCAGGGATCATAAATTTAATATCGGTATTAGAAAAAATGCAGAGAAATACCTTAAACAAATAAACAAACAATGATATGAATAACAGAAGCGGCGAAAATTTTTCATTTAAAAAAAATGAAAAAAGAAGAAAGCTTGGGAAAAGTAACTACAGTCGAATCCGCTTTAGCGCAACACGCTTTACTGAAAAAAATCGGATTATTGAAAGCGATACAAATCGCCTCACTGATTTTAAACGCAGCTAGTCTTATTCACTTCGCTTTAGCGAAACATCGCTTTACGGAAAATATCGTATTACTGAAAACCAAAAGCAAGCCCACAACAACGTTTTGTATGAAACTTACTTCGCTTTAGTGAAAAAATAAACAATGACAAATTTATTTATTAGAAATCGATTGCATAACTTAAGGCTGAAAAAATTGTGTATGTTTTGTCCTTTAAAAAATTAAATGGCAAAATGTATTTGTCCTTTTCGCTCTTACGTACTTTATTGTATTTTTCTATTATATTGTCAATGCAAGTGGCTAGACATTTTCGAGGAATTCGTGAAAAATTTCAACAACAAAATGTGCACATATGCATGTGTATGGTGTGTATTAAGTTTTTTTTAACTGCATGCATACAAATGGAAATATTTATCAATCATTTACAAAAAATTAGAAATATTCGGGTGAAATTAAAACGAGCGGAGTTGCCATGTGTGTATTTATAACAACAACGCTATTAATTTCACGTGTAATACAGGGCTCAAATCGTCACATCCGTGATAGCATCGACAATCGCAAGAAAACAAATTAATCGTATGACCTGAATGCGATTTCAGTACTTTCACGTGTGTCATAATCGGGTATTCATAAATGGTATTTTTACGTTACGAGTTGTACGTTCACGGATGTGACGATCGGACCCCAGAACATACCCGATTACTTGAGACGAAAATTTTTAGTAACTGTTACCACTACGCTCCTGCACCAAATTTACAAATTTTAACAACGTTAACCAACAAAAACGAAAATAAAAGAAGCTTAATATGACGAACAATAATAACTGTTTTTCCGAAACGACTGCTTGCAATTAGTCTTATTAAAACCATGCATCAATGCACAACAGATTCGTGGAAACAACAATTTTAAAATCCTGTAATTTTTTTTTTACGTAAAATGTTGGAGTAATTAAATTAATATTTCCTTTCTTCTATTTCTTTGCAGGATCAAGACAATTTACTCGATAACATGGTTCATGCGACTGAATCGAATTCAAAAAGTTTGCCACAATATGTAGCAGCCCTATCAGCCGCTGGTGGAGCCTTTGCAGCCGGTACTATGTTAGGTTGGACTTCGCCCGCTCAAGTGCGTTTATTTAATGGCGAATATGGTTTTCCAATCGATGCTAGTGCTTTTTCATGGGTTGGCTCTGCCATGACTTTGGGCGCCGCTTTCATTTGCATACCGATCGGTTTTCTAATCAATCTAATTGGACGTAAGCTAACGATGCTGTTGTTGGTGTTGCCGTTCACTTTGGGCTGGTGTCTTTTGATATGGGCTCAAAATGTTGAAATGATGTATACGGCTCGTTTTATTTTGGGCATTTCCGGGGGCGCTTTCTGCGTCACAGCTCCCATGTATACGGGAGAAATAGCCCAGAAGGATATACGCGGCACTTTGGGAAGCTTCTTTCAGCTGATGATAACGGCTGGTATTCTCTTCGTGTATGCAATTGGTGCCGGTTTGGATGTTTTTTGGATTAGTGTTGTTTGCGGTATTATACCTCTAGTGTTTGGAGCCATATTTGTATTTATGCCAGAATCTCCTACTTATTTGGTAAGTGGTCGCCTCTCTTATGCAATTTGTATTTAAAAAGTGTATACGATTTTACTGAATTTTTCTTGTTGCATTTTAGGTTAGCAAAAATAAACATGAAAGCGCTGTCAAGTCCATTCAATGGCTACGCGGCAAGGATTACGATTATAAAATGGAAATCGAAGAACTTAAAGAGACTGAAAGAAAAATCAAGGAAAATCCTGTTTCCATTGGCAATGCCCTCATGCGCCCCGTCACTCTCAAGGCCTTGTGCATTAGTTTGGGTCTTATGTTTTTCCAACAGTTGTCTGGTATAAATGCCTACATTTTCTACTCAACCGATATTTTCAAGGTGAGTTGTGAGTCACGCCCTTAAAGCATGTCAAAAGTAAAATGTAACATCTACATATACTCGCACATACATATATGCAACAGGTATTAATTATCTTTTCAAAACACTAAGTAGTTAGATTAAGGTTGTTGGCTTTTACATTGTATTGGCTTTCGAACGTTTATTGAAATACTTTTTTGCTAAACATATTTTCAATCAATCAACTTTACAGATCTAGTGCCGCGTTTCTGTAACTTGTGAGAAGTTCGCGCATCGAGAAGAACTAAATAATTATATTGGTTGTACTATTTTACACAGGGTTATTCATATAAAAACTTAGGTTAGGTTAGGTTAGGTTAGGTTACGAAGGGTGGTGCTAAAACGCACCTCCAGCGCTAACAGCTTTAAAGCTTTGAAGGGACACAATGTCAAATCGAATTTTGTTAGTGACTGTAGGAGAGCCCTTAACTTGCTTATGGATAAATATAGTGTCAGACTATGTTGGGTTCCTGGTAGAGCTGGCAAACTATCGATAGTCACGCCATTCGATATTTTCGATAGTTTGTTGGAAAACTATCGATACTATCGATAGTATCGAGTTATTTTATTATTTTTATAATTTTGTTCACACGGTCACAGAATACACAGAAGTGAAGAAAGTGACAGGTAAAAAAGCTTCTATCAGGTTTTTTTAAAATTCGTGGAAAAAAAAGAAAAATATAGTTATTTGATATTGTACTGTATTACTACTTACCAATTAACACAGCTACTAAAAAGCGTTGTAGTTCTATTGCACTAGAAAGAAGAATCAAAACAAAATCGCCGACAAAATTCGAGGGAAAACGAGACAAACAGAAAAATACCCTCAATTTGTTATCAAAAGATTCAGCAAGATTCAGAATGAAACAAAATTGTTTATAGTTCAAACAATATTCATGCGAATAGTGAATGAGAGAGCAAACCTCGTTAAATTCCATTTTTTAATACATATCGTCGGTTGGTTACTGGTTTGCCGCATCAATAATGTATTGTCAATATGGATCATTTATTTAAACAACGTTACAACTCAAAAAACTGGTTTTGAAAAAAAAATTAGTTTAGTTTTCAATTTACATACAACTCAGTGGACTTACTCAAGGCCGTGATACACTATCATACAAAGTCGTGCTATCTACGAAAAAGTACAACCCTGGTGTGATGAATTGTTATTGTCTTTTGAAAATTTTCATAAACTCCATCATACCAGGGGTGTATTTTTTCGTAGATCGCACGACTTTGTATGATAGTGTATCACGGCCTTAATTGAGCGATATGTACTTACATGGATTTTCAATAAAAGAAAACTAATATGTTAAATTTGATCGAGTTTACTGCCGATTTGGTAATAATTTTTTTCAACGATAGTATCGCTATCGAGAAAAAACTATCGATAGTCTAATAGAAACCAAACTATCGATACTATCGATAGTACTATCGATAGTTTGCCAGCTCTAGTTCCTGGCCACAGCAGTGTTGAGGGAAAGGAAATTGCCGATGAGCTGGCAAGAATAGGGTCGGCGTTAGATGAACGAATTTGTGACAGATCGGTGAAATTACCGATAGGTCATTACTACAGGAAACTCAGTAATTGGGTGGAGAGAAGAACCAACCTGTCATGGCGAAGTACACAGAAAAAAATTCCAGCAATAACCACGTTTTATTTAAAAAAAAACCAAAAAGCAATTAAAAATGTAATTGACTCAATTAAACTTTTGTTTAAAAATTCAATTTAATTAACAGTTTAATTGACTCAATTGATTTTTGTTTTCCTTTTTTCAATTAAACGTGTTTTTTTCTGTGTAGGGAGGATTGTAGTCTCGAAGGCTATGTGGTAAAAACTTGCCTCAGGAAGATCCCAACTGCTACTGGATATGAATGGGAAGGCAATGCGAGTCGTGATAGGCGCATTGACTGGTCACTGCTCGGTCAGAGCAAGGACCAGCCTTTGGGAAACTGACACTTCAGATTTCTGTAGGATGTGCGGGGATGTCAAGGAACCAGAAATCATCGCACTCATTATCTGCCATTGCCCGAAGCTGCAACGCCACAGGCTTAGATGGCTGAGAAGACGTTTCCATGAGAGCATTAGTGATATCGGCAAGTGTAAACTGGAGGACATCAGGGGCTTTATCATGGGAATTCGGTGGCTCAAGGACGGATAGTAGGATCACTTCTGGCTACAATTGGGGGGTAAATATCTTTTTTGGGCAACAGAAGGGAATCACAATGGACCCAATTGGGTCTCCAAGTGGAGATGTGTTGTAGCACCATCCTTCCTAACCTAATCTCTTGTAACACTAAACTGAAGATATACAAAACAACTTTTCTTAAAAGTGGACACATGTGACAAAGACTTTGCCATGGAATTGCTTGAGGTTTTCACAAAATCACTTTAACGATCTTTCTTTTTTGTTAGGGATGCAATCTCTTTGTTCTACTAGTATTTATAATTAATCTAATTTTAATTTAGTATCCTTAAATGATATTTTCCATCATATTGATTAATTTGAAATCTTTTCGCTTATGTCGTTCCAGGATGCTGATACCGGTATCGATGAGAACCTCTCGACCATTGTTGTCGGCATAATGCAGGTCATTGCAACTTTTGTTTCGGTTTTGGTTGTCGATAAATTGGGTCGTCGTATCTTGCTCTTGGCCTCGGCCATTGTTATGGCCATATCCACCATTGCCATGGGTGTCTATTTCTATATGAAAGAGCACGATAAGGATTCTGTAACCAACCTCGGCTGGTTGCCCGTCAGCAGTTTGTGTGTATTTATTATCATGTTCTCCATCGGTTTTGGACCAGTGCCATGGCTGATGATGGGTGAATTGTTTGCTTCCGATATTAAGGGTGTGGCTGGTTCCATTGCTGGTACTTCCAATTGGGTGTTGGCTTTTGTTGTCACCAAGACTTTTGTGAATTTGAAGGAGGCTCTGGGTAGTGGAGAAACATTTTGGTTATTTGCCGGTATCACGGTGATAGGAGCTGTCTTTGTATTTTTCTTTGTGCCCGAAACCAAAGGCAAGAGTTTAAATGAAATTCAAGATTTATTGGGTGGCAAAGCAAACAGAAATCAAAGTAACGGCAATGCCATCTAAATAACTATATGTATATAAATGTATGTAAAAATTTGCTAAATTCTGGCCGTATTAGCTGCTTTAAAAAAAGTTGCTATTCATGGAGAGCAGAAAGTCATGTGGTTAAAAAATTCAAACCATGAGCAAGCACATGCTTCAAACTTTCATCTCATTATATCGTTTATATCATATACATATGTTTCAGTTCGGTTATATTTTTTTAAGTTCTGGATATCTTCCTTTATTGTTACATGCGAGGAATTTTTTTAATTAAATATGTATGTATGTATATGTACTATATTTCTTTTTAATAAGAAAAGAATTTATTAAGAATAAAACACACAAAACTATAAAAATATTTATGTATGTATTGTATGTACACAATTGTAATTAAACGAAAGAAAAGAAAAACTACTTAGTGTGAATGTATGCATTTCAGTAGTAAATGTTTACTTCCACGTTCTATTTCCTGTTGCGTGTTTTAGTCAAAATTGTTATTTTAAGGAAATATGTATCAAAATCAAAAACATTAATTTTGTATAAACTGCTTTATTTTAATTCTGTTCCAAAAACTGTTTTATATTTTTAATTATTGTTTTATTTAAAAATAAATTAATTATTATTATGTGTGCTTTATGTCTGTTACTACTCACCACACGGAAAACATTTTAATATTATTTTAATATTTTACACCAGAAAAGTAAAAAATGTAAATACATATTTAAACTTCTGTTGTCTAATTTATTTGTTTTCACACTATAAGACTGAAATAATATACAGAAATATAGTATTTTTTTAAAACAATATTTAAGCAAGAATTAAAAATAAAATTTCAAACGCAGTTTTAGCTCAAACTATTTAACAGTTTTGTTTTACTTTTAAATTAAAAAAATATACATATGCATGCACATAATTTTTTATTTTTTTACTTTTCAAATTAGAAAAGAAATCAAAAGTAAATTATTAAGCTCTCTTTATGTAAAAATCTACAAACTGTTAAATAACATAAAGTTAAACTGTACACACTTAACATGATTTAAGTAACAGAGAAAGGGCAAAAGAACTCTGCAGACAGTGAAATCTACAGTTGTTACACATAGAAAAAATATTTAATTTAAAATCATTTAATTTCTTATTAAAAGTTTGCTGAACTTGTTCCAGGCGAAAAGCAATTAAGCGTTAAATATAATTTTTTGTATGTATTTACAAAAACAATAACAAAACTTTTAAGCAAGAAATCACTAAACGAGTGGATATTTGCAATTAATTATACTTCTGCAAATTTCTTTCGACTTAAGAATTCTGTTAAATTACACATAAATATGTTTTCATCATAAAGCAAAGAGTTTTATAAAGTAAGACTTAATGTATCCTTTTAATAAAGTTTCTAAAAAACAAAATGTCAAGGCAACTAACTAAAAGCACACATAAATTTTTCCAAATTACACAATTTAAGGATTCTGCACAATTTTATTTCCCTGATTTACTTCAAAGAAATATATGTATGTATATGTAAATGAAATTGTGTTTTCCCTTAAAATGCTAGTTTCTGCACATTTTATTTAATAAGCGTATATTTTTCAAAAAAAAACATATATAAAAATTGTTATATCTAAATATTTAAAAGCAAGCAATATTTTCAAAACATGAACACAAATTATCAAAAAATGCATTTAGCAAAATTCTAAAATAATTTATTTAATCTTCTTTCTTAGTTACAAATTATATGTATGTATTCGTATGTACATCCTGCTTTCTTCAAATTCCTAATGCATTATTTTCTTATGTAACAAAATATATTTTTTATGTTAAATGAGTATTTTTTGCCTCTAAAGGAAATATCAATCAATAAGCATTACAATAATTTTTAATTTAGTTTTTAAGTAAAACAAATCTGCATTTCGTTTACAACTTGTTTTTATATTTATTTTTTTTTTAACAAATCACATCATTTAATATAAAAAGAAAATGTTTTTATTAGAAATATACACACAACATAAATTTACTAAAATCAAATGTTTATTTAATAAATTTATATTTTATACACCATAAAGTAAAATTAAATATTTTTGAGTTTCACTTTTGAGTTGTTTTTTTACAACTTTTCTGTTTGGTTTTTTTAAATATTACACCCTGTTTCCACAATCCAATCCACAAGGTCGACTTGAGTAGAAAATTTTCATATATAAAAAGCATTATTTTTTTTACTTAAGTAGAAAATTTATGTGAAAAGCACTCATTTGTTTGAGTGATTTTCATACACATTTTTAAGTGTAAGTTTCAATTTATTTACATAAGTAATTTTCAAAAATACTTTTTGTGCATCCCATACAAACAGCCGCCATGACTTTATGGGCCCTTCTTTAGCGCCGATTCACCTTGAGAAATCCACTATTTTTACTGCGTGGACGTTTCATTTTCGATTACTAAGCCGCACAAACACTCGTGCGAAGTTGTCACACGATTGCGTTTCGCTAATTTACTCAAAGAACGTCATAACTCAAAAAAACTAGTTTGTCATCTGTTTGTAGAAATCGTCAGTGTATAAGTAAACAATGCAAACACAAAATTAACACAACAAAAGAACATTTTATAAATTTCAATTTTATAATAAAAATTTTACGAAAATATCACTATTTTTGATTAAAATCAAAAGAAAACATTTTTAATTTTATTTATTAACCATTTTTAAAGTTTAAACCAAACAAAATTCATCAGTTCACTTCAGTTTTACTCTTGCGACTTGAACTTGCCAAGAGTCTTGCGATTGCGATTTACAGAACACCTCTCTTGCGAGTTCAAGTCACATGATTATGGATGGCAACCGAACTTTGGTTGCGTTGCTAGTTGCCGAAATGGTATTATGGATGACAACTGACAACTAACAGCTGGTAATTTCAGTTGCCATATTAGGTCCGTTTGTTTACTTTTCCAGTAAAATCCAGTAGTTGAGTCAATTTTGGGTAATTTGAAAATTTTACTCTCAAGAGTGTTTCTTGCACAAAAAAGTACGCGAACGGAAAAATCGCACAAATTTGAAGGTTAATCAAAACAGCTGTTTATAGTGTTGTATAATATGTGTTGTTTTGACTACCCATCAAATACATATTTTTAGTAATTGATGCATGCATTTTTATAATTATAAATTTGCAGCGATATATATTTCTAAAATAGAAGTTCTGTGAAAGCTTTATCATGTATTTGGATTTAGTTTTTATTCTGAGTAAAAAAACTAACTTGATTAAACGATTCCAACCAAACAAATTAAATTCATACGTTTAATTTAAACGTAGTACATTGTTGCTCTCGGAGGTTTTCATCTTGATATTAGTGTATATTGGAGTAAGGATATGCTATCAAAATCTCGGGCGATTGAATCTTAACATAGTGTCCACACCTGATGATTTTACATCATAACTCTTAATATGACGCCGGCAGAGCAACACAAAGGCGTAGACGTTGATGATTTTATATCATGATGAATGAAACAAATATTTGAAAAACACTTGCCGAAAACATCTAATTTGCGTGTTGTTTAATTTTTTAGTCACAAATAATTGTTGTGCCGTCTTTTTTAAACGCAAATTGTTTAATAAATATACGTTAAATGCACAGTAACACATAAAGTGATATTTGATATCAAAATGAATTTATCAGGCCGAGAATTTTGATGATTATATCATAAAGCTGCTATAATATTAATAAATTGAGTCCATACATGATGAATTTTCATCATGATATCAATTTGACATTCATCATGATATAAATTCATCAGGTGTGGACACTATGTAAGATCACTTGCTGTGATTTCAACCGAATTCGCACGAAAAACATATATATATCAGAGAATGTCAATGAGTATTAAAAAAAATATATGTACTCAAGTAATTTTAGTCTTACAGACCAACCTAAATTACGACGCAAAGCGTTGTCTGGCTGTCAAAATTTCTCATGCCCATACAAAATGTATGAAACCAACCGAATTAACGCGGCGTCAACGCTTTGCAATTGGAAAATCCAATTTTGAGAGCGCGTAAAGGAGTGAAGTTGGCTGCAAAAGTACTGTTGTTTTTGTTAAGTAATGTAAGTTTAGCTACTTTCAGGTCAATTTAGCGTTTTCATTTTTATTTCTTATTTCTATTTAGAGTTTTTAATAATCAAAGAGAGTAAGCATCACTGTTTTTGGCGCAACGTTAACGCTCTAATTTAGGTTACTCATTTCAGCGTAAAAGCTAAGCGCTAAATTACGTTGCGCTTTGCGTCGTAATTTAGGTTGGTCTGTTAATTTTAGTAACTGCGTCCAATTATAATTGTAGCACAAACAATTCGTACGCTCACATATTTTCTCTCAAGCAACTATTATTACTTCTACTTCGTTTGTGCGAGAAAAGAAAACACAGGCTACAACTATAAATAAAAAGGCAAATGCGTATCAAGCGTATTGACTCTTTATCATACTCATACTCGGAGTTTGCTTATACTCAGAGTATGGATATTTAATCGGACAAAAAATATACCCATGACACTCGGGATATTTATTCATCATTCGCCAACTTATACACATAGGGTGTTTTTTTTAGAGGGTCACAACTTTTTTAGAGGGTCCCAACTAGCACCCATTTAACAGCTGATAGTTGCCATTAGTTTAGTTTGCTTTGAAGTTTCATTATGAATCGACTTACACCAGAGCAACGCGTGTAAATTGTTCGTCGAATGGGCTGAAGCACAAATTGATATTGATTTTGAATTTCCATTCAAAATTTTATTTTCCGATGAAGCCCATTTCTGGTTGAATGGGTACGTAAATAAGCATAATTGTCGCATTTGGAGTGAGGAGAATCTACAAGCTTTTGTTGAAACGCCCTTACATCCATAGAAAATCACTGTTTGGTGTGCTTTATGGACTGGCGGAGTCATTGTCCCATATTTCTTCTAAAACGATGATAGCCAGAATGTTACTGTCAATTAGCGATGCCAATTTAGCGCGTTTCGCGCTAAATTTAGCGCGTGTTAACTATGCCAAACGCGCTTTTTTTCGTCTTAGCGCGTTTACTAAAAAGAGCGCTAAATTAGCGCGTTTTGAACAAAGTCATCATCATTTCAGTTCAATATAATTTTTTTTTTACTTTTTTGCATAAATTTAACAATTTTCTAGTATTCAAAACTCATAAAATTTTTTAAATGGGTTAATGATTCAGCTGTCGCAAATAAAATTCCCTTGACTGTGGTTAGAATTGAAAACGCATTTAAATACTGTAAATGGCAAATATTTTCAAATTTCACAACTAAAAATATGTACATATTTATATTATTATTATATTATTTGTACATATAACTTATTAAGCATCTATTCTAGCTGAGGTATAAGAGCATTTGAATCGCAACACTATTCGATAATTTATATAAGTTGTTACAAAGTTTGACAAATAAAAAAAACTAAGGATTTCGATTATTTGGAAGGCAATTCTGATTCTGTATTAAACGATTCAAGTTATTTAGGGTATAATTTCGAAGAAACAATATTATAAAATCTGAAAAGAGCTAATTAATGAAATCAATTGTATTTACTAGTACACATGTACATACATCGACTTTTATTAAAATTCAATTTAGCGCGTAGGAAAATAGTGCGTTTTGGCTATAAATAGTAACTGTAACTTAGCGCAATCTAGCGCATTTTGCGAAAGGGGATAGCGTTTGGGTTATAAATAGTTGGCATCGCTGCTGTCAATGGTGAACGGTTTAGGAACATGATTCGAGATTTTTTCGTACCTCAATTACTTGACATTAATCTTGCTGATATTTGGTTCCAACGGGATGGAGCCACATGCCACACAGTGGGCGCTACAATTGATTTACTCAAAGAAACTCAAAGTTGTGACACTCTAAAAAAACACGCTTTACATTTGTTTATATAAAATGGAATGGCAAATTTGTTTTGGCTGTTTGAAAACATACTTTATGTGTACGTAAGTAAAATAGCCCTGTATATACGCTTGTGTAGCCGATTAATACTCAGAGTATTTTTATACTTATGTGTATTATTTTAACTTATACAGTCTATAAATTTTAGTTGTAGTCGTTTGTGCTGCGTAATTTAAGAAATGGGTATGGTAGTTGTTGGTTGTTTAGTCATACGTATCCATTTTAAAATTAATCCGTGTGTATGCATATGAGCAATGGAATTACAGGCCTTAAATTTTAAATCATTTTATCGATATGGCTTCATTGTACTTATTATTTTTACTCACAAACATATTTCAGTTTGATTACCATTTTTAAGTGGAATAGTAATTGAAGAAAACAAAAATCTGTGGCGGTAGAACATTTGGAAACAAAAATGAAAAATGTGCTCATTAAAATTGCTATCAGCTGTTTTGTGCCTGTAAATTTGAACAGACAATTGGAAAGAAGCTTCGAATGCAAATTCGCATCAAATTTTAAAAGTATGTATGTATTAGTGAAAAAGTGTGAAGGTATTGAATCTTGAAGTGCAAAAGTGGATCCTGTAACCGTCAAGTAACAGGGTTACCTGTTTTGCAGGGTATACACGTTACTTAATTTCGTATTTAAGGTGTATTTACATGGTAATACAATGTATTACGACATGTCAAAAAATGCTGTAGATTATAGAAAATCTTATACGGTTAGAAAATTTGACAAGCGGTCGGTAAATGTTTATTTTCTAAACCATTTTAGAAACTTAAGTTTTCCCATCACACCAGAGGTGTATTGCAAAGTAAACATTGGCAGCACTAATGGTATTTATTGAAGGTGTTAACACTTTTACAAAAACAACCAAAATCAACTCAGGAAATTTTTATGTTGTTTTTGTAAATATTGTACAACTGCAACCATCAAGTAGCTGATGGTACAACAAAAGCAGACAAACAATAAGCAAACCTATAAAAAATATTATATTTTGCAGTAAAATTATATTGAAATAATAAAATGTTTTCTGCAATATTTAGTTTTATTAGTGCACATCTTTTTTTTTTTGTTCTTTCCAATTTTTGTTATTAACTTATAAGTTTAATATCTTTGCTTGTATTTTACTTAAAGTATCAGTATAAACATGAAAAATATTTACAACAGTCTTTTGTTCGCTTTTTTTTAAACACGGAGAGAATTTCATAATATTTTGATTCTACAGAGTCGTAATACTTTGTATTGCCATGTAAAGACACCTTTAACGTAGTATGAATTGTAGTACGGTTTTAAGATACACGTTACTACAAATCATACTAATTCATGTGGTGGATTTATTAATAATAAGTGAACTGCAGTTGAAAAGAATAAAAAATAAATGGGGCATGTTGTAGACAATTTGTCGGTTGGTTATTGGTTTGCTGCAGTCATAATGTATTTTGAATATACTGTGCCGCAAACCAATAACCAATCGACGAATTATTAAATTAATGTATTATGTTCCTTTTTTAATTAAAATATCCGCTACATAAACCTAATTTTAAAATTGAGCTCATAAAATAAATTTTGCTGTACAACAACATGATACGCAATACTTATTATCGTACTTATCGAAGCTCTACAAACTATACTTCACAAGTACGACAGCATGATACACGTTACTAATTTCATACTTGTACGATTTGTAGTAAGGTGTATACTCGCCATTTGAAGCTGCCTTAACTTTTGTGCTATGTTTCCACGATCACTTGTTCCGTTCTAGAACGGAAACGGTCCTCTTTGAAAGACCACTCCACTCGGTGTCAACCTATGTAGAAACGTATCCAAGTACTCGGATACGGTGATTGGTACTAAATCTAACCCGTCTCATTGAGATATCTGATAAGATCACTCAAACCAATCTCTGATAACTCTGAAAGGTTATCTAGTACATGGCTGCCTAAAAACTCATTATAGAACACGTCACGTCTGCGACGAGCCTCGAGATGTTCCTACGGTTTCTACTTGTGAAATGTATTGAGCGCATATCATATTTTAGCAATCTTGCACGTGTCTATATTGAGATATCTGTATTCAGCCTTATAGAGATAATACTTGAAAATGTAGAAAGACAATGTACTACTACGTATGTCTTTCACACAACTGAATTAAGACTTTGCAAAGTAAACTTTGCGTGTGGAAAAGGGGTATAAGCAAATGTATATTATGCGAGGAAGAGGACGAAACATTGGCACTAGAGATGAGCGATATTTCGAAACCGGTTACTTTTTCACAGAGATTGAAAAACCAATAATCACAACTGCGACTTAATTTATCAGGAAATATTTACAGTTCTTTCACACAAACAGTAAATAAAGTCAACAAATTAATTTTTTTTTACACCTTCAGCTTTTATCGAGAAAAAATCGTAAATATTTGGAAAGGGTAAATTGCTAATTGTTTGATCTTGTCACTTTTCTTACTATTATTTCAAAATACTAATACACACTTTTAAAGCAGAATTTGCTGAAATGTGGTAAGATCACGGTCACTGTTCAATTTCACTGCTACTCTTCTTACTAGTTTTTCTCAAAATAACAGAACTGCTACAAACAAAATACTGCTAAACTGTGATCACAGTCACAGTTTAAAACAACAGCGATTTAGAAATCACGTTCACAAAGAGCAACATTATTTCAAAAAAATCACAGTATTGCTCATCTCTGATTGTCACACTACTTTTGCCAATGATTCGCATTTGATTGTATTAAATGAGAAATTTTCCATATGGATAATATAAAGCAAAGTATCCCCGAAAACAACGCAGATAAGAGGTTGTTCCCTTGCTTAAGTTATTTTTCTACTGTCTAGGCTGGGCTTTGATTTCACAAACTAGTGCTGAATACACATTGTGGCATTTTGTGTCATCGCAGTATTGTCTACTAGTGACAACGTTTGTCATTTCCGCATATTTTTCGTTGTGTGCCACTGCTTTACAAACAAAAAGCAAAAAAATATATAAACTTTTTTGATTATTCAACTCTTTTTCTTATTGGTACTCGATACAATATTTTTTATAACACGAACGATCTAAGAATAAGTTTGTAATTTATTTTATGTTATGTTTGAAATTAATTTAATTTTAATAAAAATTACATGACTAAATTATTTATGTTTCATAATTTTTATTTAACTTGTTCTAAAATTGTTACAATTTTCGTTTGCTTATTGTTATGTGTTTACCTCTGTACCTCTGACCTCTGTAGGAAAATTTTTCAAAATACTCAGTAAAGAATGTTCACTTTATTATCTCAATTTATGTTCTTATATACTTTTTTCTTTTTTGTAAACGAACGCAATTTAGTAAAATACAGTAAAGTTCAGTCAAAAATGTTGTAAACTTTTGCGTATTCGAATACACCTAATGTGAACGGCATCATAAAATGACTCAGCATTACTTTCAGCATTTGATATTTGAAATTCATGTTGTTCTTCAGATGAAAATAAACCAAGAGGTAAATTACTGCATTTGTTTAATATCGAATGCAGTAATTTGCCCCAAAATTTAAATTTTCAACTGAGTTCAGACGAAAAGTTTAAATTGTACATAAGAGACATTTTTGTTTCACATAACATAAGTTAAAAATGTTTAACTTCTTTTAGAAAAACAAAATATTTGCTATTAGAAATATAAAACGTTAAAAAATTTTATGAAACAAGAAAATTTTATAATAGAAAAATATTGAATTGACCTCGATATCAAAATAATGGGAAAAATAACATCCCCACCCTAATCATGTTTTTTATTATTTTCTAAAGCAAAAAACAAAATGTATTTTTAAGCTAAAATATATAAATTTTTAAATAATATCAATAATATCACTTTTAAAATATTTTTATTTAAGAATATTTTTACAAAACAAAGATTGTTTCAGAATAATATTAATTAATTTGAATCGGAAGAGTATTGTTACAGTAAATAAATGTGGTTTCTAAAATGTATTGAACAAATTACTTATGAGTTGTAAGTTTAACGGTAAGTATGAAACATTGTTCTAGGGACGAGATTTTACAAAAAAAAAAAAGGAATTTGAATGAGGATTATCTGGTCTAGTGACCGGCACTGCGACGTCAAAAAGATGTTTATTCGGAAATAGAAACCTGTAAAATACAGTTGGAGTACAAAAATTCTGAATGAAAAACACACCTTTTAGTATTACGCATAGAATATCTCATTAATTCAACTTACTCAAGACACAGTACCTGTGTTTTGTAACTTTCGAAAAGTTTTCGCGTCGAGAAAAATCAAATAATTATATTGGTTGTCCTGTTTTCCACAGGCTGATTCATATAAAACCTGAAATAAGCTTACAAGAAACTAATCTTTGCTCGATACCGCAATTAATTTTGAAATTTAATTAACTCAGTCACACAAAATGTTAACTCTCAAGTTCTAACCTGTAATGCTGTTGTGGCAATTATTGGAATAGCTTAAATGAGCTGTAAAATTAATAATAGAATATTATGCCAGCAGCTTTATCCAAATATAACTACATTCAAATTATAAAATAACTAGCTTTACAGTTCTTGGGTTATAAACTTCAAGTTATAATAAACTTAAGGCAACATGCAATATTCTGCCCCGCGCCCTACAGCCACAGAAAGAAACCCAACCAGAGCAAAAGTATTCAGTCAGCAGTTTCTGCTAAACAAACTCACACTTTTATATGTATGTATAAACATTTATTATAAAGGCGATCAACATTTAATTTGTTTTATTTCACAAATGATCCATCAGGTGTCGCAGTGCCGGTCTTTGGACCAGATGTTTCCCCTATTCTAACATTTCACCAAATGCTTTTAAATTTGCAAAAAAAAAAAAAAAACAAAACAAAGAAGTTTGTTATGGATGACGCCTGAAGTACAGATCATTAAACGTTGTGGTTCAATTAAGGAACTTGGATATTACCCGAAGTTTCAATGAAAAGTGAAAATTCATTAGAAGCCTTAACCTTTATCATCTAATTATTGGTGAATAATTAATTACATAAATAAATTTACTCACACTGGTAATGATATGGCGATGTATTGGCTCAACGGAAGATTATTTAATTATATATTCCTACTTGTTAAACTACACAATAACTATTAATGTCCTATTTTCCATATCCAACAGCAAGATGCAAGTGATCCACACGAATTCAAGAAACTTCTGAGCTTTTTCCACATAACTGCGCGCGACTTCTCTACATTAACCGCCTTTTGTATCAATGCAACCCTTTTCTTCTTTTTCTTTCCCTATTTGTTTCGTTTCAATCAAAATGGCATAAAACAAAGGTTGCCACCGTATGTATTTGAACAGGTAGCATTGAATACCTAAAACAAAGTTTTAACACACCGTCAGTTGCTTACTGGTTTGATGTATGGAACAAAAATGTGTTTTCGAGAAAATCGATGAAGAATGTTTATTTCATTAGTTTTATAAAAATAGAGTCGTAAAGCAGCTCTGGGCGAGTCAACATCAAGCGTCGTTGGCAATTATTTCTTAAGTGCAACCAGGCCACTGTTGTTTATTGGCCTTCGAGAGTTTTGCGTCTCACTCGCACTGGTTGACTGATCTGCCACGGATAACCGTATATTCTTGCGGTTCTTCTGTGGAATTTCTTTAACAACCACGTTGCTACTTCCTATGTGAAGGCATAGGTCGTATACAGTCAGTCACAAAACATTTTTAAATTACTGTTAATAACATCTTGGGCATATGGTCTAGTTACTCCGCCCATTTTTGTGCAACCATATTATGCAAATTTACTTTGTATAATATGTATAAATAAATAAATAAATAAATATAAAAATACACGATAGAATTTTTTGTGTAATAAACTTAAAGTTTTTAAACTTTTTACATCCAACATGAAAAGTTATTAGGATTTAAAGAAAAAATTACAAAAATCTTTGTCAACGCATGTCCCAATCATAACAACAATATTGTTCACTGCCTTTCAAGTAGGTTAAGTTACTGTATATATTTAAGTAGAAAATATCAATTTTATTCATGTAATATGACATTTAAAGGAAAAACAACGTAAGAAATAAAATACAGTTTGAATATATTTAATAAAACAAATTTTATTAATAAAAATAAATATCAATTTCATTTGATTAAAACATATGATATTAATTTTGTTAATATTATATATATAACTTCTTTGATATTAATATTTAAAGTAATAATTCAACGATGTTGCCATTTATGAAACAAAACTTAAGCAAGAGGTGAAATCCTAAGCCATAGATATGGCAACGCATATTCGCTATGAAGTTTTCGTGAATAGTACCAAAAAAAAGTATCTCCGTGAAGATAACAAACTTTTTAACAAACTTTTCTGGTTTGCTCAGAGAGACAAAAAATAATGCTCTCTTATCCAGAGAAAAATGAGTATTTTACACTTTGCAGGCTGAAATTAGTAATGCTGCCAAGTTAAAAATAGTAAATTCTGCACAAAATTTTTAATTTATATGGCAACAACATAAAATTGGTTGCTAATTGAGTACTATTTTTATACCTTTTTAGACTTTCAACAAACTATGTACCTTTTTCAACAAACTTTTTACTGAGTTTTCAGGCTATATCTCCCAAACCCGGCCGCGTGCCAAAAAACGACTTATACCATCTGATAGGGCGTGAAAAATCCTATATTTCCTCATCATTCGATTTTTCCTACACAGTTAGTGTTTCGAACAAAATTTTTTAAAAACTCTTTTCGAAACTAATTTTTTAGCACTTTTTGGCCTATATCTCCCAAACCCGGCCGCGTGCCAAAAAACGACTTATACCATCTGATAGGGCGTGAAAAATCCTATATTTCCTCATCATTCGATTTTTCCTTCACAGTTAGTGTTTCGAACAAAATTGTTTAAAAACTCTTTTCGAAACTAATTTTTTAGCACTTTTTGGCCTATATCTCCCAAACCCGGCCGCGTGCCAAAAAACGACTTATACCATCTGATAGGGCGTGAAAAATCCTATATTTCCTCATCATTCGATTTTTCCTACACAGTTAGTGTTTCGAACAAAATTTTTTAAAAACTCTTTTCGAAACTAATTTTTTAGCACTTTTTGGCCTATATCTCCCAAACCCGGCCGCGTGCCAAAAAACGACTTATACCATCTGATAGGGCGTGAAAAATCCTATATTTCCTCATCATTCGATTTTTCCTACACAGTTAGTGTTTCGAACAAAATTGTTTAAAAACTTTTCGAAACTAATTTTTTAGCACTTTTTGGCCTATATCCTGAGCCTGAGTAGAAAACAGTACCGCCAAGTTTTTATTTATGAGTGTCATAAAACATTATATAATATGGCAACTTTGATTAGGCTTGAGCTTGGTAGCACTGGAATGGCGTCCTTTTAAGCGTCGGGTTTGGTATTTTGTGATTGCATTTTTTTCATATTTTAAATAAAGAAATATTTTTAACAATTGGATAATGGTAAGTAGAAAAAGGTACATTCTATCATTCTATACATTTACATTCTATTATAGGACCAATATATATGCCCTCATTGCAATAAAAGGTTGGTGCTGGCATTGAAACTGAAAAAGTGGTTGGGTGGCATGCGTCATCATAATTATTCCGGTCCGTACCGGAATTATGATGACGCATGTTACGATGAATATGATCAGCGATACTATAACCAGCAACCACCACAGTACCAGCAGCAGCCACCACAATACCAGCAGGCAGCACAGTACCAGCAACAGCCACTGCAGCACCAGCAACAGCCACTGGCAGCACCAGACACCGCCACTGCAGCACCAGCTACAACCACTGCACCACCACGGCAGGAACAACCACCGCAGCAAGAACACAAGGTTTAAATCGAGTACATATATTTTTCTCTATCACACCAAGTATGCAGTTTTGACGATTAATAATTTCAATGTTTACTAAAAATAAAATTTCTTGACAGGATTTGGAGCAAAGTGGAGAAAAAGTGATATTGCGCCAAAATCCTAGCCAAAGTTGGTAATTTGTGGACAAAATTTGGTAGATTGTTTTGTCCACATATTACCAACAGTGAGAAAAGTGATCAAAACAAAAGTGATAGTGAAAAAAACATCGATTTAGTGGGAGCATCACACAGCAAAATTGGAAATTTAAGTATAAACTTATTTTTTCTTTTAGTTATTTACAATAGATTTCAATAATATATACTTATTTTCTAGGAGCCACAGATGCACTATGGATTGTCCTACAGGATAGAAGCTAGATTTGTTCCCGAGAGAGCCAACTAAGTAAGTAATTTATATGAAAACTGTGCAAAGTCAATTTTTTAAAGTGAGTTTTATGTGTGGAATTTTGTACATTGGGAGGGACAATGATGTTCTGGTCCAATGTACAAATTCTTTGGTTAACATGTCACCTTGAAATGAAGTGTTTGGATCAATTTGAATCCAATTTTGTTCGCTTTTTGCAAGTGAATTACGAAAATAAGTTGTTTATATGGCTAATGTGTACAGATGCAGTGAAGTGTAGGTGTGGAATCGTGTGAATTGGAAGGGACAATGATGTTCTTGTCCAATGTGCAATAGCACAAGTTAACAAGTCGTATAAAAATGCAGTGTTCGGATCCTTTGGATTTCAAGTGTTTCGTTCCTTTTGTGTTTTTTTGCAAGTTCTTAACAAAAATAAGTGATTTGTATCTACATAAAGTGAATTGTTTGTGTGGAAATTTGTACATTGGAAGGAGGAGTGATGTTCTTGTCCAATATACAAATACGTTGGTTAACAAACCGCTTAAAAAAGAAGTGTTTGTGTTCTATTTTACAAGTACTTGTCAGAAATAAGACTAATGTGTTCATATGAAGTTAATTGACAATGTGGAATTGTGTACATTGGAAAGGACGATTGTGGTATAGTCTGATGTACAATAACACAAGTTTATAAGTCGCGAAAAAAAGAAAGCAAATGTGTTCATATTGTGTTCTTTTTTACAAGTACTTGAGACAAAAAAGAAATCACTTTTCAATAAATAAAAAGCCATTTTCCTGGCTACAGAATACTTTATAAAAGAGATTCAACTTTTGTTTTATAGACATAAAGCCCTACTTCCATGAACAAAAAGCTCTTTTTTTTTAAAAAAAAATATAATTTTTTA
Source organism: Nowickia ferox (assembly GCA_936439885.1). Classification (NCBI taxonomy): domain Eukaryota; kingdom Metazoa; phylum Arthropoda; class Insecta; order Diptera; family Tachinidae; genus Nowickia; species Nowickia ferox. Next base: position 28,989,169 of record OW387024.1, read on the forward strand.
TAACTAAAAATACAATTTTAATAATGCTATTTTTTAATTTTAATTTCTTCTAAAGGTGAACGGCAAGAAGAAAATCTGGAAGAACCTAAACGAAATATCGCTGCTATGTAGAAATACCATTCGACCCCTAAGAGCTAAGGACGAATTTTTGCAAGGAGAAAACAACTTTAGACTTTGGTGGCATAAGTAAAAGTATTTTTATTTAAGTTGTTAAAAAATTTAATCAATTCTATTAGTAAATATTCTAATTTTTTTTTCGGTTTGCAAATTTTGGAATTTACTTTTGTTTACGTATGTATGTAGTGCAGAGTTCTTTTTGTAACAATTTGAGATGATCTAAAAATATATACATATTTATACAGTTGATAAAAAAAATAAAAATAAGAAAACAATTCCAAAATTGAACATAACTTTTTTCTTTGAAGATTTTATTACTAAAAATTTGGGGTGAGTATATGCGCAATAATAACTACAAATACGCCTTAATACCTTAACAAATTCAAATGGAAAACTAATTAAATATAATTGCTAATTTAATTTCTTTTCAAGTATATATTTGGATTTTAAGATATATAACGACAAACATTTACATTGCACAGTGAGGACTTTTGAAAAATAAATGTTAATAAATCTGGAACTTTTAGAATACTGACTGGATTTGTTTGAAACTTCGAACACATTTATAGGAAGACTAAGCCTTTATAACACATGTCTAGGCAGCCCTCTGGCTTAAGCAGGAGAAGAGTTACAGTGGGACAAAGTTGACCACCTGGGACTCCAAAAATTCTGAAATAAAATAAAATTGTTAAATAATATAAGTCTAAGATGGTGTTAATAACACAATATGATGTTTTCAAGTAATTGTGATTTAACTTACATCATCCGACTCTAAGCACTTGTATGTATAATGCGATGGCCGATCATATTCTTCTTTGCCTTCATAATAACTCACTAAGGCCATGAAGCTTTGATATAAACTTTGTTTATCAGCCGCTGCCCGTTCATCGCTGCAATACATAATGTAGCACAATGCAGTCAGCTCTAAGGCTCCTAATTTTTCACACAGATTGTCCATTTTATACATAGCAATACCTTCGATATCACCGACACCACATGCTTTACTGTAACATTTTATGACATTTACAAATCTATCTATTTTTTTCATAGGTCTCTCCTAAAATAAAAATAATTTAAGCATGTATTAAAAAATTATGTGTGTAAATATGTATATATTTTTTATGTAAAAAAAGAATCTAATGTGTATTGAATCAACATTTAAAGCCTTACCTACACAGCTTTCCTATAACTTTGTATGCAGCGTTCGTGTTTTTCATCTACATACATAAATACATGACCCACTAAAGTCCAAGCGGCCAGATATTTGAAATTTAGTTTGAAGGCTCTAGGAAAGTATGTAATGACCATAAAATGATCACATCCACATAAGAACCCCAAACATAGGTGCTGAACGTATCGAATGTATCAGTAACTACTGAGCAGTTTGATTAAGATCAATTGCTTTCAGTACTACACCATACAAATACATGTCATAACCATCCAAACGTCCCCGAGAGTATTCAGCTTTTAAAGCAGCCAACAAATCTGCCAAATCTTTTACGTGGCCCGAATCATTAAGATTCGACTAGTCTGCAGTTGAGTCCAATCTACGCTTTTCCAAGTCCATATATATGTAGCATATAAATGATGATGCAGATTCGGCATTACGCACCAAATACGCCGCCCGGTCGTATTCCCGTACATCAAAATAACATTTGGCCAAAAAGTAATTACCATATTCCACTTTGCTTTGAATTTTTCACTATTTGCATCGATGTCTATGTATATCGCACAGACCATGGTTCATTTCAGCCAGCCATTTGGCACTTTGCATCAGGCCGTGTTTTTGGCATTCCACAATGCCGCGACGTAATTCGCGTTTCACATGCTCCAAAGGCACATTACAATAGTCATCTTCCATTTATCGCAATCTGAACTAATTCCAGCTAGTTCTTTTTTCTATTTTACCTTTTTTATTACACAAAATTGATCAATTTAACAAGCGACCATAGACTAACAATTCAAATTTTTTATGAAAACAACCAATTCCAGAGCGATGCATTGGCAGAAATTATTGAAAACACGTAATACGAATAGGTTTACCACCGATTACATTAACATTTATTGTATTTAAAGTACATTAAGCATAAAAAAATATATTTAAACGAAATTTATTTTGTGGCAATTAAAACTCATGGAATTGTTTTTGCAAATATTTTAACTTTTTCATATTATTTAGGTCGCAATTTATAATCAATAGCTGACGAACACCACTGGCCTTAACTTAAACAATTTAAAACACAAAAATCACCGCTCTTTTATGCAAATATTTAAGTTTTATTAAAAATATGTGTAAAATAATTCACTTTTGCAAAATTTAATTTTAATAATTTAATACGGGTAGGAATTTATAAACAAAAGTAATGCCAAGTTTTCAATTCGTCTGCACAAAAATGTGTTGCCACACTGAAAATAAGGAATTTTTATAAAGTAGTGATGCCAGAAAATTTCAGAAATATTCACGATTTTGCATCTATTTTATAGCGATTTCTTTTTGACGAATACATTGCATATATGTTACATGCTTTACATTTCTGTGTTCGTTTGTACAAAAAATATGGAAATATGTTACATATCTTACCTTCACTTTATCTATTTTGCGGTCTCCACCTGACATAAAATTACATTACATTATAACATTATTGTTAGTGCATTTGCTTTAATAACTCATTTATAACTTCAAGTTACAGCATGTCAGGTGAAGACGTAGAGTAAGGTGTACATACTGCAATATGCAATACTTAGAGTGATTCTATGTAACATCTAAAACTGAATATTTTGGTAGTTTTTCTAATTTTCAAGATGCTACAACTAGGAAATAAAAAAAAATACTTTTACATAGTTTTCCACACAACCCAAGAGGTACCATGAAATGTGCGTTGCCAATTATTTTTTATGGCTGGCATCCCCAGTAGGCTACATACCATAAAATAATTATAATATACTTAATTTTATATCATACCTTCTTTCCCAGCGGTATCCCTTTTACATTGCTAATATCTTTTGTGAAATAATTTTACAAATATTCGTATTTTCTATCCAATGTTTTCGTTTGCATTTATCACAAATATAATAATGACAGTCTTTGCATATGGTTACTAAACTGATCGTTGTGGACTTTAGATGTCCACACTGCACACAAAATCTAGTTTTATTACCTTGATATTTTATTAGTAAATTTTTCAATATATTTCGAAAATCATCGGGGTTCTTTAAATGTATTAAAGGCTGGTTTCCAAAATTTTACAAGCATACATTAAAACATATACGCCACAACTCGTTTTATCTTTTTGTACATCTCTTTCGAGTATTGGGCAATAATTCCATAGAGCTTTTTCTTCCCCAAGTGTACTGAGAAAATCGCTATATAGTCGTTTTCCTTCGCCTTGACTTTTTACTGAATTTATGTATAAAAATTCATGGGTTTTCAGGTTAAGCACACATAAAGTATAATGAAAAGAATGTAATATAGGTACAAATACCATATCAGGATGATTATTTATTAAGAGATTCATCTTTTCAAAATTTATGTTATCAATTTGGCAAGGCAAGCAATAGCAATGAGATGATCTACTCTCCTTTTAAAACAAAATTCGTTAATTGCTCGTTATTAATCAAAGAAGTCCAGTCTGAGGTTTCTAAGTTATCATAAAAGCCAAAACTAACATGATCTATTATATGATTTACTTCAGAAAATAGCGTATCAAACTTGAACAAAAAGAAATTGTCCTTAATAGCAGACAGTTCATTACAATTTATTTTATTTTTAAGTATCTTTTTAACTTTTTTGCTAGCTTTTGAGGCTAGCATCAACTTGGGTCGTATTGTCCTTTTTTTAATGGAACTTATTTTACCCCATTCTTCTTCAAGTTCACTCTTTATACTTAATTGTGTATAATCATGATCTCTTTCTATGACTTCAACACTGAAGGAGTTTTCATCATTTACAAGCTTTGTATCATTAGGAGTTGAAGTTATGTAAGAATGTTCTTTTTTTATAATCTTACTAAGATTGGTTTCATTATATTCATTCATAGAAGTGATGGTAACTTCAATTTTGATTTGTCGCCAAATTGTATTAAAAATCAAATCAAAATCCTCAAGATATTTGTGAAAATTCTTCGCACAAACAATCAAGTTTAAAAGAACAAACAATAGTTTTTTCTTTACAAAATTATAAAAAGTTATAGGTACAGTATTATAGTTTTAAAATAATTAAATAGTCTAATAATAGTAGTTTAAAGTTCTTTTGACGATTTTACACATTAACCTTGACGATATTACACCAATTTTGTCTGGCAACCAGACTGAAAACATGTATGTTGTCTGGCAGCACGTTTACCAAAACAAAAGAGAACTCATCGATTCCTGCACATTTTGCAGGTTTGCTCTCTCAATTTTTCAATGGCCGATAAAAAGTTTGTTGAAAAAGTTTGTTATCTTCTCGCGGGTAAAAAAAGTATAATTACACCAATTTTGCCAATCCTGTGACGGCAACCTCTTCACAAAGTAGACACCTCTGTGCCAAGGCACATCAATCAGGTACCCGCATTACTACAACAAATATTACAACAGCAACAAGGCACATTTACTACAGGTACACGCAGTAGAGAAAACACTGTGGCAACTCTGTGCTTCTCACATAGTTTTACAAAGTAATTGTCACTAAATTGTATGCATCAAACAAGGCACAAAAGTAATTGTCAAATGAATTTTTCGTTATAAACGTGTAAACAAAAAATCAGCGGATGAGCAATTTGCCTGATGCATGTACCTGTTTGATATACCTTGAACAGCAATAACCACATGTACTTTGTTGGTGTAAATTACCATCGTACTTTTCAAAACAGGGTATAATCGTTAGAGCGTATGGTTTTTATAGGAAATGTCAAACATCATACAAAAGTGAATTTTCGACTGGAGTTTGAAAATAATACAAATAAAAGCATATTTTTAGGATTATACCTACACAATCCAAATTTGATATTTCATAGGATGGTTATCGGTTTGCCGCACAGATATTAAGAATACATTATTGATGCGGCAAACCAGTAATCACCCGGCGATTTGGCTTGGTATAATGACATTAGTCTCCTGGTCTGGTGCTGCCACCTTTTAAATGCGCATTGCACTGTGCCTTTGACGTTCTTCGGTTCTTTACACAGCAGTTGCCGTATCCTTATGAAGTCACCTGGTATAAGAGCAACATGCCATACACCAAAGCACATACTCCTTAGTTCATGTTTTTTTGTGTTTCTGACAGCTTAAATCAAGGCACATTTACTACAGGTACATGCATTAGAGAAAACAGTGTGGCAACTCTGTGCTTCTCACATAGTTTTACAAAGTAATTGTCAAAATATTGTATGCATCAAACAAGGCACAAAAGTATTTGTCAAATGAATTCTTCGTTATAAACGTGTAAACAAAAAATCAGCGGATGAGCAATTTGCCCGATGCATGTACCTGTTTGATATGCCTTGGCTTAAATATAGTGTGGTTTCTTGTGTTGCCATATTTATGTTGAGTTGCACCGACCTAATAAATAGACCTAGGAACATTTTTCCCGGCTTTTGAATTCCCAATAACATTCATATTCTGTGATGTTGACTTCACTCACAACTTGACCATTTTGTTTACATTGGGTTGGAATAAAATTTAAAATTATAAAATGGATGGAAATATTACACAAAATAATATGAAGAAACGTAAAAAAGACCCTATAACATACAAAAGATGGGCTGATGAAGAAATTAAGCTGCTATTAAAATATTTGCGGGAGCAAAAGGAGTTTGAAGTTTGTTCTAAATATTAATTCTCTTGGTCATGATTTTTTTTAATATCAGCATTTTCAGAAGCCCACTGCTCAACTTTTTTATAGAAAATTCCTGAAAATGACCGGAGTCGATGCGTCCTGGGACTTGTGCCGATGGAAAGTAAAACATCTCAAAACTTCTTATTTCAAAACAGAGAATTTGATCAAATGCGGAAATGTTACGCAGCATGAAATTGATGAAAGTGAATCAGTGGGACCAGGTTTGTACTCATCTAGTGTAACAAGGAAAAACTTATACATAAAATAATCATTTCAGGAAAGTTAAGAAAGGTTTGTCGATTTTATGATGAACTGCGAAAAATTTTTGGACCCAAAAACTCTGAATTCGAAGTTCTACAGAATGTCGTTAAAGATGAGATCGAGGTTAATAACGCATCTATTGCAAAGGATTCTGCAAATTATCAGAATGAGTTTATTGGTTTTGAAGGTGTTGATGATTTCCGTTCAATGGTTAAAGAACCAGCAGCATCACCAGCAGAAGATGATTGCGTTGAAATGCAGTCCGAATCTTCATCAGCTTCTCTAAACTCCTCCGCTCCCTCAACGGCATCATATTTACCTTCAAGTTTTGAGCATAGAAGCAAAGCTGTCAGGTTAAAACTTGCCAAACCTAAAAGCTCTTTTGGTCAACTACATTTTATGCAAAATGAAAGAAATAAATTTTTAAAGCTAAAACTGGATTTCGAAAAGGAAAAGTTTCAAAAAGAGTTTGAATTAAAAGAAAGGCAATTTGAAGAGAAAATAAAAGAAAGAAGAGAAAATTTGGAACTTAAGAAAATGGATATTGAGAAAGAGGAACGTTTGCGCAGGTTAGAGATTGAGAAGCAGGAGCGAGTGGAGCGATTTGAAATTGAAATGCGATATAAATATGGTTCCCAAAAATGACTAATATTTTATACATATGTATGACGAACATTAATGACTTCGGTAGTATTTTAAACAAATAAAATTTAAGCTAAGAATTGCTTTTTGATGGATTCAATTATTGACATCATTTTCTCTTCGTTTGGTTTATTTAATTCAAATTCAGGCAAACATACAAATTCAAATTCAGGCAAACATACATATATATAATATAATAGCGAGTAAAATGGATGCTTGTACGAATGACGTGTAAAAAAGAGCATAACGAACTGCCTGCTGGCGGCCTTATTTAATTAGGTTAAAATTCGTATTTTGGTTAAGAAAAACTACATGCTACTACTACTTTTAAGGAACAAATAACAATAACGGTAATTGTATATATTCAAGGGATGGCAAAGTTGGTGCAATTGTAATTTTTTTTTGGTACTATTCAAACTCGGAAAGTACAATAGTACACCAATGACTAATTAAGTACATTTAGGGAATCTCCCCAGGTTCACTCCGCATTTCTTTTCAAACCATTGCAAATGTCAATTTTCACTTTTGAACAATGAATCTGATATTCTTCTCAATTGAAAACAGTCTTTTGAGTCCATTTCCAAATCATTTTTCTTCTAAATTCGGATGCTAGAAAACATGGTATTAATTTGTATATTATAAATTTCAATTTAAACAAGTGTAACCATATGCTTTAGCATCCCTACTAACAAGCAAAATTTGTGAAAACGATTCGATAGACAGAACAAAGCGATTATTTTAATAAAAACAAATCAAAATATGTAATTTAAACTAAAAATATCTTTTAGTACAATTAAGGTAAAAAAGTACAATTTTTTAAAGTTGGTACAATTTTAAAATTCTCGATGCCGTCCCTGATATAATCTGACAAACACTAGCAGTAAAACGGAACAACATGCTATTTTCTTGAAGCAAGTCTCTTCAATTATCTTTTAAAACTGTAATTTTATTTAGACAGACGTTCTGTTTTTTTAAATTTTCCCATTGTTCGAACACAGCGAACTATATAACAACTTTCCGCTGTATGAAGTTACTGATTTTACCCCAATTTTTATATTTCGACGTTTTGAAGTCCTGGGAGTCGATTCTGACTAATTTCGTGATTATTTCGGTGTATATGTATGTAAATAAGTAAGTATACATATGCATGTGCATGACATATGACATACACTGTGTGTACAAAGGATCGAAAGTAAATTTACCGCATTCTAAAGATGTTGAGCTCACTTGGATGTCGCAAGTGTGAATCGAATCGGTTCGGAATTTTTCGGAAATAAAATTTTCACTTAACTGTTTTTTTGTGGTTAAGAGTTAACGTGAGCCTTAACTTCAAGTTCTTCATACAAAACTTTCCGTTAAAGTCGCTGTTATCCAATCAGCTTTTAACCTCAAAAAGAAACGTCGATTACTGCCATTTTGACTAAGATCGGGTAATCGTTCGAGACGAAAATATTTGTAAAAATGGTTTTCTTTTAATATTTTCAAAAGTCTTCCTCAAATCGATTTTAGATATTCACTGATTTAAAGAGTTTATCGGATGCTGCAAGTTTGACCAAAATCTGTGAAATGGTTCGAGAGAAATCGTCGAAAATTTGCGAAAAAAGTGTATGTATTTTACTACTCCGCAATTTTTGCCAGATCGATTTTAGATTCATAGACATAGTACATATGTACATTTTTTGGACTCAAAAACTTCCGGGAAGTTTCAAGAACGGCCTGCAAGGTCAACCGATTCCCAGATACGGTTGCTTTTGTTTGTCAGAATGTTTACAATTGTTTTTAGTTTTATATGTATGTGAATATATGGAATACCGAAGAATATTTATTTGGTACTAGATGAGCCCGGCAAACGTTGTCTTACCCTCAATAAATTTTTTTTAACTACAAATTATTCCATACAGAAGTCACTTGTTGGTTAAAAAACAAAACGAAAACCTACCCGGTATTGACCCGAATCTGTGTTGAAAATTTCAGCTTCACAGGTCTTATAGTTCCACAAATCGTGCGTTAATAACAAACACACACTGCGATTTTATATATATAGAAGATATATAATCTAGCGCCTTAAAATATGCAACATACTTGAATTTTTGTATTACAAACTGTCAAACAATGTATCACGCACCGGCGCCATCTACTTAAAATGAAACGTACTTATTTTCGTGAAGTATACTCACACACCACGTACTTGCGCCGTTGTAGTACATGCTGTGTATCAGAGATGGCGCTGTATGTGAAAAATGATTTTCCCTGTTTTCCTGCTTTTCTCTTGAAATTTTCCCTGAATTTTATTTGCTATAAACCTCACGGAGCCAGATACCTTTCCAACGAATGCAAAACTGTGGAAATTGCTTCGTGCGTTATGGAGTTATAGCGTCAGGAAGGAAAACCCGACTTATTTTTATATATTAGATTTGAGGCAACCAGTGCAGAACAGGTGTAACCCCAAACTATTATTTATGTATTTAAATGCACAAACAATACACAAATACTAGGGAAAACAAAAAATAATAAAATTTGGAAAAGCGAGAAAGTTCTCGAGGAATTTTATTAATGATTGTCCTGATTATGTTCTGAGAAATACCAAGAGGTGGCTCACTCTACTTTTTTGGTACATAATCTAAAGAATGTACAGTGAATCACAATGAAATTAGTCGACTTGCAATCAAAAATTTAGGGGTTTAGTTTGAAACTCACTTAAAATTTTTCATTCAAAACTTTCTTAAAATGGATTTCAAATACATACATTTTATTATTTTATGAATATGGGAGAGAAACTTCTTTTCCTGTATCAATCATTTACTAAAATAACGACACAACTCAAAAAATAGTTCGCCAGGAAACGCGTTTAAAATTTTCAATTTACAAACAGCTTAATAGAAAAGAAAATTTTATTTTTGCCTCAAGAATTGAGTATTGAAGACATTTTTATTAAAATTTTACACCATGTCAATAACAATGTGAGGATGAATTCTGTATCTTTAAATCAAAAATCCTATTTTTGAGTTATGACGTTGTTTTAGTAAATGAACGACTTGTACTCGTATGTAAGTCTCGAATAGACTTCTTGCTTTGTACTGTTTCAAATAAAAACGAATTTAATGAACGCAGTCAATATGTTCTGATGTTATTTTATATTGGTTTCTCTCGTCCATCTCAGTTTATACCGTCATTTTCTAATTTTACTTAGAACCGTCATCTATTTCGCGACCAAGTAAATATACTTCTGATAAATGAATAAAACACTTAATTCAACATATTACCGAAGACTTTGGAGATGGGTTTAATACTACGTTTTGACTCATAAATGTAACAAATATAACTTCATATACAATAATATTGCTAATGTCGTCTGGCGCAGAAGTGAAAAACACTGCTACTCCTGTTTAAGTTTTTGTCTTAAATTTGGTCAAGTGCAGTTTGTTATAAAAATTTTAGTTTTATCTTTTTTTTAACACAAATGTTTAAGTTCTCATAAGTACGTTTACTTTCACATTATTTTATACTACATTTATACTTTTATGTACTTTCTTCTAATACTTAAATCTTAACATGTATACATACGAGTACATACATTCATATTAAATAATTTTAACCTTGTTGACATATGATTTCTTTTAGCAAAAATATTAACTTAATGGTTTGGCTTTATCATAATTATAATACACATCTAACTGATTTGGAAATTAAGAGGAACAAGAGGTATTTTTACAGTTTTAGATTATCTAATAAGTTCAAACAAAATCTATGTTTTTGAATTTTTAGTCCAATATGAAACCTTTGATGAATGGCAAGCCTGTGCCAACATTTTGTTGATAAACCTTGTAGTCATTTCGAAAAAAGTTCAATAAAGTGAATTCTTCGCAATAAATGCGATCGTGAAAGAATTTCCAACTGGCCGCAGTATAAGCAACTATGCAAATTGGATTCAATAATATGATTTGAGTGCCAATCGACCACCAAAACCAGCCAACATAAGAAGGATGGCGGGAATAAGCATATATGCCATGCGTTACCAATTTGTGATCATCGGCTTTTTCGTATTGCACCTACATTAAACAATTTTTTGGGCTTGTAGTGATGTTAAGCATTAATAATGCTTAGATAAACAATTCTTACCAAATGTGTGAAACTATTACTAGCAGTAATCATAGCAGCCTTGCGCACTATTTCGCCAAACATGCACAGGACAACGCCCAGCAGCCACAAGTAGTAGAAATCTTTAAAAGTTGGCAAAAAATATACCTCTAAGACGAATTCCAACCAACTGGCAGTAGCTGCTAGGCCATAAGCCCACGAATGATTCAATATGAATGAGTCAACTGTTAAACTTTTTGGATTACACCAAGCTATAGCAAGAAATTCGGAGTAATGGAAAAATGCCATAAAAAAGCAATAAACTCCAAATTGCTTCCAAACCTCGGGTGCAAAGCATATCAGCAGTATACTGATGGCTTCAACGAAACCTAAAAATGAAGCTCGTATAGCAATCTATAAACAAAAGAAAAGCAAACATTTAATATCGTTGAAGAGGGGCGGGATTGCTGTCAGCCGCGCGTTCTACTTACTTGATACTCTGTATTTCTCAAGACAAAACGAATAACCATACTTATTAGAGCAAAATATAATACTGGTCCCCATAATTGTGCTCCCCATACTTTGGGTACAATTCCATAGTAGATTTGTGGCACAGAGGGTAATAAAACCAATGTAATCGTCACCAAATAGCACACCAAACTTAACCTTCCCTCTTTACACAGCTTTCTAGAGGGAGCAATGTGCTGTTGTACTTGTAGTGGGTTAATACACATAATATTGATATATTTGGAAATTGGCCGAAATTTATTTTGATTTGTGGAAATATTTTATACATATTACAATTGACACAATTTTTGGTTCTGCATTTTTGAACGCATAAACAAAACTCAGCTGTTCGTTGTGGGTTTTATTGGATAGTCGCTGGCAATAAGTGGGCCAAGATAGCGTCGACGAGTTAGCGTCGATTTTGGGAATTTAAAAACCGGGAAAAAAGGGGGTGTTGGGAAAATTGTGGGTATTTTTAAAAATATATTAAGAAGCCGGCATCAATCTTGGTAATTCAAGGGTGGAAATTAAAGAAAAATTGTGGATGAATTTTCCCAGGAGCACTCTTGGACCCCCACGCCAAAATGTCACATATTCTTAAAGTGGACACTTAGGAGAACAAAATGAGACAACCGTGGGGGTCGATTTTCTCGAAAACGGCTCGACAGAATTTTAGCACGGTTGTCTCATTTTGTTCTCCTAAGTGTCCACTTTAAGAATATGTGATATTTTGGCGTGGAGGTCCAAGAGTGCTCCTGGAAAAATTCATCCACGGTTTTTTTTTTGGCCATTTTCGTTTTAGTCGATTTTCTCGAAAACGGCTCGACAGAATTTTAGCACGGTTGTCTCATTTTGTTCTCCTAAGTGTCCACTTTAAGAATATGTAACATTTTGGCGTGAGGGTCCAAGAGTGCTCCTGGGAAAATTCATCCACGGTTTTTCTTTAATTTCCACCCTTGAATTACCAAGATTGATGCCGGCTTCTTAATATATTTTTAAAAATACCCACGATTTTCCCCCATTTTTTCCCGGTTTTTTAATTACCAAAATCGACGCTAACTCGTCGACGCTATCTTGGCTCACGTCTGGCTATATGATAAAGTCAGAGATGGGATGTTAAAAATATTTTGGATAATCGTTGAGTCCGTTTAGATGAAGAGTGATATAACTGCGACAGCTTACGTTCTCTTTTGGAGTCCCTTCTTAAATCCACGCGCATTCACATGAAGAAATTTTTGTCGCGATAGTCAGGGCTCGTTTTGATATTATTTTAATCAATACTTCTTATTCGTTCATTCGTAGCAGTGTTGCCATAAAGGAACTAGTTTGGGAAATGTAGAATTATACGTCCATATATTTTTAATTGCTTTAATTTACTACAGTAGGTCCTCGATTATCTGTGATTCGATTAACCGGCAACATTGATTATACGGAAAGAAATATTGTTATTGTTTTCTTTTTGTCCATCCGTTTAATTTTTTTACATCCATCAACCGTGATTGATGAAAAGCTGTTACCCGATTAACCGGGAAAATCGATTATCCAGAATGCTCCCTGTTCCGAACATTACGGAGGCCTAACTGTACCAATATACAATAATTCCCTTTCTCTCCTTACTTTATTTGCATAAAATTTTTAAATTACAACTGTTTATTTTTTTTTTATTTTATTTATTTTATTAAAAATTGGTCTTACTGGCAACATTGCTTGCCTTGCTTGTACATATTTAACATAACTACAAGAAAGAAATATGTGAGAGCGAAGAGTTAAAATTGTTGCTTCAGTTCCCAGTACGTGCGACTTTTGATACCCCTAAAGCTTCTCTTCACTTCTACATACACGACTCGCAGGCGATGTGTCGCAGCTAGGCCACCCTTCATCTAAACAGGCTCTTAGCTACTCTGTCTTAACAAAGCAAACGCAACCCTGCTTGCCAGGTGTGCAAAGCAGTTGGAAAGAGAAAATAAAGATGTCGTTGAAAGGAATGTAGAAAGGCAAGCAGAATGAAAAGAACCTTCAGTTGTGTTAGTATTTTTTCGCAAATTGTGTAAAGAAGCCGAACGGAAGAAAATATTTAAGGAAAAGAAATTTTGGGCAGAAAGAATTTGTGAAAATTACAGAAAAATATATTAAAAAGTGTGCAAAGCAGCAGCCTACATATAAAATATCAAAATGAGTGGAATGGATAAAAGAAAGTTGTCGTAAGTTAGAAAAATATGAAAAAGCTAGATGCTTTTTGTTAAACAACGATGAATCAAGAAACCTACTGGCGAAGAGCAGTCGACGTCTCTGCTTAATGATTATTTTTTCAGCTACTGCGAAAAGGGCAGATGTTTTTATAGTATTTGGTTGTGTGAGTGAAAAAGTTTTCAAGTGGTATTTGCTTGTGTTTTTTTTTAATTGAAATAAGGGCGGCGGGCGTAAATAAAGCCGGCAGCGCAGTAGCAGTGAATTGATTTTTTTCTTTGGCAGTTGGGCCCATACAGATAAAAGAAATGAAATGTTAAAAGAACGAAAATTCGACGTTAAAAAACTCATACAAATCTTTTTAACTTTAATTATGCTTATTGATTGTGTTAAAAATTCCTTATTGATTGTGTTTGATATTTAATGGATAGAAATTGCACTTTTATTTTAAAGAATCCATAAGGAAAATAAAGCAGTTAAAAAAATTTTTAATTTTCCTTTCAAGAAAATTAATCAAAGCGACACATAATGTACATACATATGAATGTATATAATGCCTTACTTTATTTTTATGCCAAGTATGTAAATGCATACACAAAATATTTTCTTTGTAAATATATCCATACATACATTCATATGCATGTATCTAACAGATTATTATTAAATAACTCCAACGTGGTTATTGATTGTTGGCTTAAGCAGCACACATCCATATGTACATGCATACATATGTATGTCTGTAATTTAAATTACACATATTCTTTCTTGCATACTACTTATACCTAAGCTTTTTTATTACCGAAATATCCACAGATACATAACATACATATACTGTGTACATATTTATATGTATGTACACAGTAATAAACATGAAAATATTTGATTTTCTCTTAATTACATGTTTATTTTCACTTTCACGCTGTGTGTATGTCATATACGAGTATATACATACGTACATACGTAAATACATATATGTACATGTTTATGTACATATATAGATTAATTCTCTTGCCTTCTTTATTTTATAATTTTAGCTGAAATATAAAATTTTCGATTTTTCCAAAAGTTTTACACTTCCCAAGTCATTCTGTAAACACATACCCGTACACCCATGTATGTATATACATATGTATGTACATACATACGTATCTACATATCTCCATAATTTTAATTTAAGAAAATAGGAAATTTTTTTTTTTAATTTCTTTGGACTTTCGTGATGGCAAGTAATTTTAGGTACATGCAGATTTTAAAGACACCATGAACTGCATATATCGTACCATATGAGATCACATCTTATTGACCTCTCTACATATGGATGTAGGTACATACAGTACTGTGCAGAACAAAAGCAACAAAATCCCTATTTGACTTAAAATTTTAATATTTTGGACATTTGATTATTTCAAGCATCCCACACACACTTTTGTAGGCAATCATACTAGGAAACAATTTCGCATTTTAATTTTTCAATATTGATATTTCTTGCAAAAAAAAAAAAAAATAATATCAAACCCATTTATCGAGATTGTGCAGAACAATAGCAACAAAATAAACAATAAATTCTTTGATATAGCGCTATAATTCCGATTCCAACAGGCTTAATAGTACTTATTATTCCTTATATTAGATTTTAAAATTCCTTTCTAAATGTTATTGGTGTCGCTTGATCTAGCAAGAATGGGAAAGTTAAAGGTCTAAAAACATATAAAAATTGGCCGTTAATCACTTAAGAAAAGTATATCCCTAGTTTGCTGATTGTTAGGTTGGCAGGATAAATACGTATTGAGCGGTTTTGTGTACGACCGCGAAAAACTTCTGCAGCTTATGATAGAAAACTGTATTTCAAATAATCCAAAAAGCTCGTTTGCTGTTTCTAGTTAGGTTGTAATATCTCCAAATTTAAGTTTGCATTATGGTACAACTCGAAACCATGCCGAAGAAAGCAATTGAAAAAGTTACAGACTAAGAAAATACCACAGTTGACCAAGAAATACTTTCAAAAAGAAATACAGGTAAATCTTATATTTACTTCATACAATTTTATTGCTTTTATTTGCTTAAAACAGAGTTTTTGGATCATAATAAAATGGTAAACCGATTTATTTATTGAATAATTCAAATTCTATATAACAAATTGGTTTATCATCTCTTCAATTCGGCGCTTGCCTAGCAAACAGTTTTCGCCACCAAATATCAAAATGGGTTTTAAGCATAGCAGCGGTTAGGTGATGGTGATGCTAGACCATTCCACAAATTTTGTAAAAGCAAATACTTGAAGTAAAGATCATTAGGCATTTTGAGTGCAATACGACACTTCTACGGATGTTTCAATGTTGGAGTTTGGGTAAAAAAAAAACCAAAAAATTAATTTAATTCCAATCCTTGCTTGACCGACACATGCAGCTTTCTTCAACGTCATTGCAAATGTCTTTGCAAGATGGTACGGGAGTGTTTTCCGAAAATGGTTTCAAAATTGCAACAAACACTTCCAAATTCCATTAACTCAGCGGAAATGTATTTCTTAATGCATAATAAATAATACTTGTGAATTTATCCAGCGCTGATATGCACTTATTGTGAAAAAACTAGATTATACAAAAAGTATTCATTTGTTGCTTTTGTTATGCGCAGCTCCATAGAAAAATCAGTTTTTTCACAAAGATTTTATTTAATGTGCTACATAGGGCACATATGATGTATATTCGGAAATAATGGCCGCTTTTATTTTTATAGAGTTTGTTGCTTTTGTTTTGCACAGTACCGTATGTACATGCATACATAGTATGTAGTATCGTCTTATAAAATCAAACAAGTCATAACTTACAAAAAATTCAAAATAGTTTTGATTGTATGAAGTTCTTAATTAACAAAAATCCTTTTACTGATCATATTTATCCGTGTTTGTCCAAAAATATCGAATTTGTTGACAAAATTTAAAAGAATATTGAAAATTAAGTCAAAGAAACGTGAGCCGGGTATGCATCTGTGTGCCATGTGCCACACATCGTCGCTGTTTTAACTAACCGACCTAACTGAAATTTTTTTGAAAAATGAGTTAAGTGCTTTACTAGACTTTATAAGTCATAATACACCTTGTCCACAATTTTCATGACTGTAAGTATTACTGTTGTGCCTATATAAATAAAAGGATTTCCGACGCAGCCATAAGAATGAATGTATAAAACAATCATAAAAGCTGCTCTCCTGTTAAATTTTAAAAATGTTAGTTAGATCAATTGTTAAATCAGCGACGACATGCGTAAAAAAGCGTAACCACTAATTATTAATTAAAAACTATTTGATTCAGACACGTATTTTTTAAGTTAAACAGTTTCATACATAACTAATAGGCAATTTTATTGAATCCAAAATGATTGGAAACAGTTTAAATCAATAAATACATGTCTGAATCAAACAGTTTTTCATTAGTAATTAGTGGTAACGCTTTTTTGTGCACATGCCACACAAGAAATGCCAGATGTAAACTCAGCCTTGTATATACAGCATTATGCATAACGAAAACGCAATAATAGTGTATATTTTTTCCGGGTCGTCTCATCTCTCGTTTTGGCGATTTACATTTGCCCGCAAGATCGCCCGATTTAACCGTTCCAGACTTTTTTTGTGGGGTTTTTTGAAGTCCCGTGTTTACGTGAACAAGACCGACGTATAGCAATCAATTGTGACGGCGCCCATTTGGCCGATATCATCTCGACTTTACCAATAAAATTCTAAAGATTCAAATAAACATAATCAAAAAACAGAATCGAAGTTTTTAATTTAAAAAAAAAAAAAAAAAAAAATTAGAGCCAAACAACAAACAACGGATGACTTCTTTTGGCCCACCGTGTACAAAAACGTGTTATCCAATAGAACCCTTGTTTCATCACATGCCTACATGCATATGGAGCATTCCATGAGAAAGTGGAAGTCTAAACGATTTCACCAACGTTAATTTATATAATTTTTATATAATTTATATATAATTTTTATAATATAATTTTTATATAAATTATAACGAATATATTACATTATGCGTGTTCTTATACTTTTGTAGTAAAATGCGGTAAATGAGTATTTACTGCAAAAATTTTAAAATATACTCTCAAAAAGAGTTGTTGCCGCAAAAAGTAGGCGAACAGAAAAATAGTAAAAATTAGTAAGATTAAGGAAACAGCTGACTCCAACTCCACATAGTGCTGAAAAATATGTACATATGTATATGCAATTTAAGAATAAATTTGTAATTTATTTTATGTACAATTACATGACTATTTGTGAATGTTACTGAGTACCTTAAACACAAGTGCAGTAGTAAGTAGCCAGATACTTTACAGTTTTACAACTCTGAATAATTAAAGTCATCCACAAAACAAAAGAATTAATAAATTAAATTATAAAATAGTATAAAATAGGTGTGTTTCTTTACTCTACATTGGCATCCCGCGGGAACCCAATTTGCACCAAAAGCATTCCCGTACTCGAAAATGTGGCAAATGAGAGAAGTTTTGTGAGAGTAATGTTCTTCTTCTTCTATATATGCTGAATCATGTAAGTAAATAAGTGCGTGTGTATATACATACATAAGTATGCGTTAAGTTATACATATGTATACGTATGTACTCGTATATGCGTAACTGCATTGACGTTTCCTTTCGTGTTAAAATGTTGGTTTTACGCGTTCCCGTACTTTTGTGCGTTTTTGCATATTATTGAGAGAAATTATAGTTTGCTCTCATTTTACCGAGCTTTACCCAAGAATTAAAGAAACGCACCTAATATGTATATTAACAGTTATTATTACCATTGTTTATAAATTGTCTATTTTGAAATGTCTCACAATTTTTATTTACGGCCTGGTCCACGATGTCGACAAGAAAGTTACTTTCGCTTACTTACATACATTGAAAACAAAATAAGAGAATTTGTTTTTGTTTTCAATGTAAGTAAGCGAAAGAAACTTTCTTGTCGACATCGTGGGCCAGGCCGTTAATCTTTTCAAAAATTTTTACACTTTTCGTTTGCTTACTTTTCATTTGTTTACATTTTGCATCATATGTTTTTATCTTAGTCATGTTTTATACTTGGCAGTTTTTACTTGCTTGTACAGAAAAGTTACTTCAATTCTATTTTGTTATTTCATTCGCTGTATTAAAACAACAGCAAAATTGAACAAGAAACCGTCTGAGTGTAAACAAACGAGCAATTTTAAAAGAGAATTGAAGAGAACTGCTTCAAGAAAAACTGCCGAGACTTACTAAACTTTACTACTACAAATTTCTGCAGTAAAAATTTGCAAAATTCTCAGGCAAGAACTGTCACTTTACTCTCTCAATTTGTGTTCTCATTTACTGTATTTTGGGTAAACCAACGCAATTTAGTAAAATGCAGTAAAGTTCAATAAAAATTTGCAAAAACTTTTGCGTACGCGAACGCAATTATTACAACAAGTATACTTTTTTATTTATTTTTACAACAGTGGAGCAGCGTTAAACTGCATGATAATTTTTTGTAAAGGGCTTAGGTTAGGTTAGGTTAGCAGGCTGCTGGTAAGGAAGATTTGAAAGATAGAGTCCAGCTCACTTGGGTCCATTGTAATGATCCCTTTGTGCTACTTGTATTAAAAGGATAAAGAACGAGAGAGAAAGAGAAAGGAGGGTGAGAGGGATAGAGGTGAAAACATATGACAGTTATATTTATAGAGGTTAGGTGAGGTGATAGTGGGTCCTAGTTTGGATAGGGGGGGGGGGGAGTTAGCGGCTATACCAGCCACTATTCCTTATATAAAGGCTCAAGTTTTTGAGCTCAATTTCCGATAACTCAGATAGGCTGCTGAAGGATATTCTGCCAAAGAGGTGCAGCTGCAGATCCTCCAGAGCGGAACAATGACACAGGAGGTGCAGCAGATTTTCCTCCTCTTCCTCGTCATTGCAACTATAGCAGTAGTCATTATAAGGGAGACCCATACGTTTAGCATAAGTTCCGAAAGGTCACTGTACCAGTCAACAAGGCCACGAGGTTTCTCAAGTGCTTCCTATTGAAGTTCATGAGGTTTTCCGTTCTATGAGAGTTAAGGCAAAGCCAGAGGGTTCTCGCTATTGCACAGGTTGGCTCGTTGCGCCATCTATCTTGGGCTATTTCAAGAAAGGTAATATCGAAGCGTCTCCAGGAGGATGAGAGTGGGAGACCACAGAAATTGTCAATATCAACCTCTGTAAGTGTGGTTCCCCTCTTTGCCAGCTCATCCGCAACTATCTTACCTGAGATAGTCCCATGCCCCCGCACCCAACTTAGTAGAATATTTGAGTGCTGTGCAATTCCATCGAGGGCTTTGCGACATTCTTGGACGAGAATAGATGTGGTGCACACACCTATGAGAGACCTAATAGCAGTTTTGCTGTCAGTTATGACATGGATATCTCTGTTCGAGATTCGATAGAATCTTAACCAGTGAATCGCTCTTTTAATGGCAGATAACTCTGCCTGTAATATACTACATTCGTCCGGGAGTCTGAAGGACATTTCAATTCCATATTCTGGAATATAAACGCCCCTAACAAGCTTCCCCCCTTTTTTTGAACCGTTCGTGAAAATCTGTACGGCTCCGTTCAATGGGGAATTGTAAAGGGCTAATTAATTAAAACGCTTAATGAAGTTTATATGTCTCACAAGTGACGCCCAATGCATTTTTATAATGCTAATTATAAACACAAGCAAGTGTACAAATTGATTTTTGTTTTTTACAGCTGTCTTTTAGTGGTCTAAAAATTGAAGAAAATTTTTTTATATAAACAGTTTAATAGTAATTTATCCTTGTTGATTAAAAGAAAGAAATATAAGAAATATGATATCTTTCGATTTTATTAGTGTAAACTGATTACTGTCTACCAATTTTAAATAAAACAAATATGAGTGGCGAACAACCTTCAAGAAGCTCCAGCCGTATGCGAAAATTTCGCGAATGGCATAAGGAAGAAGGTCTGAACATCAACAGTAATGAAACTAAACTGCACTAAAAGTACGATTCTTGTGGTTGATTTCCAATCATAAAAATTTAAGTCTCTGCAAAGTTTTAGTACCATGCCATATATTGCAAAAGTCACCAAATAACACAACTTTCAGTTATATGAAAGTGATCTGTCAAAGAATATATAGAGAGTTTTGTAGGCGTATTGAAGGTTAGGTTAGCAGGAAGGGTGAAATTTAGAGTCCAGCTCACTTGGGTGCAATACATTGATCCCTTTGTGCTACCTGTGAGTTGAAGAGAAGATAGTGAGAGAGGGTGATAGGGAAGGGATAGTGATAGAGAAGACAGGTGGTGAAGGAAGAGATAGAGGAAAGCTTCATTCTTTTACAACTCTGCTTTTTGCACGTTTTTTTTAGAATGCAGTGTTGCAGCGCCTTCTGGTGTGAAATGAGGTGTATTAAATTTAGAACCATTTTATTTATTGGTTATTTTACTTCGTCGATGATTCTGCTACACAACGAAGGAGGGCGCTCTGATGTTACATTAGGATTAATATCTGCTGAAGTCGGTATAGTTTTAGTGACCAATGCCTATGCCTGCATCCTTAGAATTTTTCCCCACAAAAACTGATACAAACGATACTAATGCACATCAGAAAAATGCGTGATGTTGTTATTTTTAATGACTGTCGGACACCGTTCTCGAAACCAGGACCTTCAGTTTATTTGTCAATGTGACAACTACTTCAGCCAACGCCATCCTCAGGCGTATTGAATGTGTAGCCAGAACTTATGCTTGAGCGGATTTTAAAAAATTTTTATATATTTTTAACTTAGCTGATTTTTCAAGTAGACTACTCTAGGGTTCGCACTGCGATTATAATCGTAATGGAAATTTCGATTAATCGCGCCTTTAATCGTAATCGTGATCGAACACATCAATCGCTCGATTACGATTAAAACTTTTACCCTTTTCCCAGCAAAGAATTAATGTCAAAAGCCATCGCCAATAAACTTTTTTCTAATCTAAGATTAATTTAAATTAAATTTAAATGTTTAAATTTCCATACATTGGAAGTTTAACTCATAAAAATGTTCAATTTAAATTTTAAATATAAATAAAATACTTTCAGAACATATTGCAATCAAATTAAACTGCTTATAGTCTAAGATCCCATGTAAGACAGAGTTTTACCGTCTGGAAACCACATGCAGTATCTTTCGTAGCAATTATAATACAGTTAGATTTTGTCTATCTTTAATAAAATAAAATTAAAATAACAATTTAAATAAATTTAAATTTAACTAGCAGAGACAAAAACCAAAAAAATTTTATAGAGCCCATTTTGCAGTTAACAGCGGACTGTTAAGCACTTAACAGTCCTAGTAAAATAAAGGAATATTATTACGGTTGCCAAATCCAGAAACGGGTACTGATACTATACCCAACAATTAATGGAAAATATGGTCCCAGATCTGAATAATGAAATTGTACTAATTGGATATACAAAAGATATATCAATAATACAGAAACTTAATTTTAAAAAATGCCCTATTTTGGAAGGAAAAGTGGACATTGCGGGAAATAGAAGAATTCTACATATATCTCACTATATAGAAATGGTGCTCCTGGTGGTTCTTTAAAGAGCAAATGAATACGCATTTCTGAAATCATTTTGGGAGTATGGAATTTTTAATTTGAAAAAAAAAAGTGATTTTTGAAGAAAAAATTCTGGAGATTAGTGGTGATTGTGGGAAATAGAAGAATTCTACATATATCCCACTATATAGAAATGGTGCTCCTGGTGGTTCTTTAAAGAGCAAATGAAGACGCATTTCTGAAATCATTTTGGGAGTTTGGAAAAATTAATTTGAAAAAAGTGATTTTTGAAGAAAAAATTCTGGAGAAGAGTAGTCGTCATTATGGGAAATAGAGGAATTCTACATATGTATATCCTACTATATAGAAATGGTGCTCCTTGTGGTTCTTTAAAGAGCAAATGAGGCCGCATTTCTGAAATCATTTTGGGAGTTTGGAAAAATTAATTTTAAAAAAGTGATTTTTGAAGCAAAATTTCTGTAGAAGAGTAGTGGTCATTGTGGGAAATAGAAAAATTCTACATATATCTCACTATATAGAAATGGTGCTCCTAATGGTTCTTTAAGTAGCAAATGAAGTCGCATTTCTGAAAAATCATTTTGGGAGTATGGAATTTTTAATTTGAAAAAAGTGATTTTTGAAGAAAAAATTCTGGAGAAGAGTAGTGGTCATTATGGGAAATAGAGGAATTCTACATATATATATCCTACTATATAGAAATGGTGCTCCTGGTGGTTCTTTAAAGAGCAAATGAAGTCGCATTTCTGAAATCATTTTGGGAGTATGGAATTTTTAATTTGAAAAATGTGATTTTTGAAGAAAAAATTCTGGAGAAGAGTAGTGGTCATTGTGGGAAATATAAGAATTCTACATATATCCCACTATATAGAATCACGATTATGAAAATCTGCGATTATTTGCAAACCCTAGACTACTCATATTCAATTAAATATATAATAACAGGTAACAAGTAGATTGATATAATAGATAAATTTCACAATAAAGCAATACAAAATTTTATATTGTTTTTTTTTATGAATTTGCATATGTATGCATGTACATAAAAATTCCTTTCCTCTAACACAAGTTCAAAACAAGTTAATAGCGTTGAACCTACTCTTAAAAGAATTATTTGAAACAAAAATAATTTATAATATTAAAGTTGATATTTGAAAAATTACACCTCTAATTTCTTTGTACTTATTTACTAACGCCTGTACCCACATTCTAATAATAATAGTAAAACTTTATTAAATTTTCAAATTAACTAAATTTGCCCCACATATTACTGTTGAGAATTTAAGCAACTTTTATTTTGTATGATACCCTTTGTTTCTCATGACCGCTGCGCAATGTTTTGGCATAGACTCCATCAGTTTTGTTAGTATTTATTGCGGTTGTTATTCATACCCTTCGGAAAATGTACTCAACGGGATTCAATTCCTTAGATTGAGCCGGCTAATACAATACTTGAATTCCATTAGTAGATAACTAATATTTGACCAACTTTGACAAGTGTTTGAATGTCGTTATCATCCTGGAATGTGGCCATTTGCCGACAAGCCTCCATGTTTTATTATGTGCGTGAAGATAAATTTTAAAATTTATAACCCTAGACACAAAAAAACAGACCTCCTATAAATAATAAAAATTAGTTTTTTCTCACAAAATGAACTTGTCGATGTCGGGCAAATGGTCACCTCTAGCACTTCGGCAGACGTCCGCTCTTTTCACAAACTTTTGAACCACATTTTGTAGCAAAGCTGCGCTTATGTCGTCAATGCAGCGCCGAATTTTATCTTTCAGAGTGTCAGTTGTTTCTGGTTTGTTCACGTAAACCCGATCTTTCAAATTAAAATTCACAAATTTCATAATTAAAATTCTTTGTTCAAGAGTGTATTGCTGCATTGTTAAAATTTCCCAACTTTTTACTAAATAAATGTCAATTCTTGACATTTCATCATTTGACAGCCAATTTACTTCCTAACCTCAAATTTGCCCACCCTTTATTTCCAACGACATGGAAAGTCCATATCTTAACGCACTCTCATAATATTTTTTTTGGTATTTTTACGAGAAGGGGGCAAAATAATATTGGGTTGGACTCCTGGATGTCCCCAGATTAATGTTCAATAGTCGAAAATCATAACATCCTGTTTTTGTAGAAATTACAACACAATTAAAAAAAAAATCAAGTTAATAAAGCAAAAAAACCCTAACTGCCTTGTTCATAAAAAATATTTCAGGTTTATTAAGCGGTTATTTGACATATTTCTATGGTAAATTTGTCAAATAAACCTGTAATAGACCTACAATATTTTTTATGAATTAAACCGTTAAAATTTAAAATTGGCTTTAAAAAGTTCAAAATAATGATGTAAAAAATTTTAACCGACTTTAAAAGTAAGCACATAAGGCGTAAAAATAATTTAAATTCAATGAAATGATTTTTCCATGCGTTACCTTTAGTGCTCTTCGAAGCCGGTGAAAAAATTATGATAATTAAACGCAAATATGTAAATGTTGAATCTGCAAAAGACGCATCGAAAAATGTTTTACTTAACTGATTTTAAATTATTTTTATGCCTTTTTAGTACTTACTTTTGAAGTCGGTTAATATTTTTGTTAAATCTTTATTTATGACCTATTAGAAAATATCATAAACATTTATTATTCCCATTAATTTAATTTATTATACTAGTTGTCAATTGTTAATTTGACCCCATTAATTCAGTAATAAAATATCAAATTTATAAGCTTCTGATCAATAAATTAAATTTTTTCTTTATAAATATTTTGATACACCTTTAGGTAGCTTCTTCAAGAAAAATGCTAATCTGCAATACAAAATAATTAATTTATAAATTTGTTTTGAAGATAGTTTAGCATGAAAATGAATTTAAAAATATATAAACATCACACCATAGGTTTTATAACTTGTAGAACTTTGTTACATACAACTTACATACATACATACATACATAATTAAGATAGTTGTCTAAGGGCGACTTTTTGGGTTCGAGATTAAGATTAGTTTATTTCTCTAATTAACTAACTAATTAATTGAGTTTGATTTAATTTAATTATTATTATTCGAACTGCATTTTTTCTATATTTTATGAATTGAACAGGCTAATGTTCGTATCGCTTTTTAAGCCAAATTACATGTGATAATTATTAATGAACAAATAACATCAAAGTTAGTTGTAAATATTCTGACAACACATAGTTGAACGGAACAGCCAGCCGTTTTCGAAGGCCACTAAACCTTCATCATCAGCGTTCTTCTGTGTTTGGTCCACTGTGTGTGGTGTCAGTTGATGTAGATTTCTGCCTTATATACGAAACTTTTTTGCAAATGGAATATGTGAATTGGTTTGATTCATCGTATTTCAATTTGCTGAAATGTCTTTTGTAATGTTTGATTTGTTTCGAGTGGTAGTTTAAACTTCTTATTATGTCTAGTACTACCATACTGACGAACAAAATAGTGGCAACATTTTCTGTGCAAAAGTCATACATGTTATCAACACACTTTTATTTTTTGTGGGAAGAAGAAGAAACTGCCATATTTTGTTATTTACAAGTAAAATATTGCGCGTGTTAAAGGAAATAGATAAATAATATAAAATATATTAGTTTGTGATTTTTATTTATTCCTCAGAAAATAACAGTTATTTCTTGATTTTTATTTATTCCTCACAAAATAAAAATTATTTTGTGACTTTTATTTATTCCTCACAAAATAAAAGTTACTTTTTGATTTTTATTTTTTTGCTCAAAAAATTTTAATTTTTAAAATTAAAAGTAAATTTAATTTAATATATAAGAGTTTTTGCGGACTTTGGCAATAAATTCAATTTTAAATCGATTAATATTAATTCTAACGCAAAAATTACGCTTTCTACATTTTAAAAATCAAAAAATAACTGTTATTTTGTGAGGAATAAATAAAAATCAAGAAATAATGATTAAAAAGTAATTTTTAGAATAAAACACTTTCATAATTATGGGTACATATGCTCGTACAACTCCCAAGTGAATCACCTTAATGTTTTCATTCAAAGTTGAAACAACAGAAAGTCAGTCGTAAAGCGACTTAAAGCCGGCCTTAAGAGCCGGCTCTCGCGTCTTCGCAGCTCGTTTTTAAATACCTTCAGCACTGTGCTTGGCATACGAAGGTTGTGCCGCTCGCTCACATTGTTTAATAATGAAATATTTCATTGCCACGTGCAAACGTTTTTAATAAGATTTACGAGTATACAGGTGTGTATAGAAAAAAACCATGGGTAGCTTGCAGTTCCCGAAGTAAATTTGTAAATGTGGGCACGGCCCACCCTTTTCCATTTTTATTTTTAATCTGAATGCAAGAACAAACTAAAACAAGTTCATTATTTCTGACTAAGAATGTCTTAACTTTTTTTTTTAAATATTATTTAGTGATAGATAACACGATAGTGTGCATTTCTTTAATGCAACTTGAGAAAATATGTCTTGATAAGATTATAATAAAGAAAAAAAAAAAACTAAAAAATGTGCCATATAATTTTGTGTGTCGTATTAATTTAAAAAGAGTTGACGTTATTTAAAAACCCACATTATGGAATACATGAAGGAAGATGTTGTGCTCTATTTTCTTCAAAGGAAAAAAAATTTTTTCTTGGCTATTTGCCGAACTGCCTTGACTTGGTTATAATTTATAGTATTTTCTACAACTATTTCCAAGGATTCTAATAATAAATATTTACAACTGTAACAACGAAATCGTAAAGAGTTCAAATTACTAAATCTCTCAATGGCAACACAAGCAGAGTAACTGCAGTTTATTAATCACTTGCTTGGACAAATATTTCTATATACTACATGCATATTTATATACATATGTACATAGATATGTACACAGTATATTTACATATGTATGTATATGCAAGTAGAAATAACTAATTTAAATAAATTTTATGCCGTGACTAAAAAAACTGGTTACTGCTTTTTAATAATTATTAAATGTGAAAATCAAGGGATTCACTGATTTGAATTATTATTTTAAAGTGCATTTCTTTGCATTGACTAATTGCAAAACTGTAAAATAGCAACTAAAAGTCAACTGTAACATGTAAAAAACGGGTTATTTGTGGGTTTTCCTAAAAGAAATCATGTATGGAAAATATCATATTGTCAAGTTGAGTGTGTACAATAAAAATTTTTCAAATTGACATTGAAGTAAAATCGCGATAATGCTTTTGTTTTAATATTTTTTTAACTAAAAAAGGGAAAAGTAGTGCAAGAGGAAGGTTGTTGTGGCATTGAGACGGCAACAAACTGTTTCAAACATGCTTATTATATGTAAAAGACCCTGCAGTTAGAGGAATCTCTAGTTGACTAATCAAATGACTACTTCGCAGGCGACAGACAGATGTGGTTAATTTGCTCAGCAAACTGACCAACCACTTCAATAAAGCAATTGTGTTTGAAGCTAAAAGTAGTCAAAAATTCAATGATAAAAATTAAAAAAAAAACCTTTTTAGTTTTTTAATATTTATTATACATACATACATACTATATTATACACTGTTCTGCAAAAAAATAAAAAAAGTCGGGAGCAAGAACTTCATTACCAGCCCAATTATTTTCCCATTCCTCCTATTAGGAATTAAAATTTCCCCGGGCAAAA
The DNA here is from genome assembly GCA_936439885.1 of Nowickia ferox. Taxonomy (NCBI): domain Eukaryota; kingdom Metazoa; phylum Arthropoda; class Insecta; order Diptera; family Tachinidae; genus Nowickia; species Nowickia ferox. The sequence continues at coordinate 29,017,015 of OW387024.1, forward strand.
TGTAGGTATTGTAAATGTGAGGGAAAGGGAGAATTTCTTGAGAGTTTTCTCCCCAAACTTTTTGAAGGGAACTAATGCATAATAAATGTTGTAAAACAATTGGATTAGCATTTACTTAGAACAAAAAGTTTAAATAAGCACCGGAACGTTATGTTTCCCTCCTGTTTTAGGCATTTTCATCCAAGCTCTGCTCACATGCACTTCAAAAACATGAACTACTTCTGCCTTCAGAAAAAATGCTAAAACGCTCAATTTTGCACGCCTTCTTTAAATTCACATAATAGGTAAATGGAAGATTTGTTTTCTTCTAATATTATCAAGACCGATAAGAAAATTTTTATAAAATTGGCAATTTCCTTTGTACATACATTCCTTGGGAAGTTAATCCATTTGCATTTGCTTCTGGCTCAGTTTTCGCTCCACTTTATTCCGCATGCCCGTGAATGGGTTACACTGTTTATTGAATTTTTATTTAAGCAATGAAAATATAAAATTTTTATAAAATTTCTATTGCTGAACTCTTGCATTAGTTCAGAATAAAATGTAAATATTAAACAGCTGATGTAGATTTTACTCTCTCCCGTATTTGCTTATTCCCCGGCTATTTACAATAGGAGGATTATTCCCCGGGAACAAACGATAAGGAACGTAGAAAAGTCCCCGGGAAAATTCATAATTGGGCTGAATGTGATTTCAATGGGCTTTACTGTGTTCAGAATTCAAAGCTGTTCACAGATTCATTACACACAAAAAAGTAATATGAATGAGTTTGCAATATTAATTAAAATATTTGTAATATTAATTAAAAAATTAATTAAATTTTCACCCATAAACAATTTGATCATATCAATTAAGTATTTCCACTCAAATTAATTAATACAATTAAAAATTTAATTGAATCAATTAAATTATTAATTGAAAACATTAATTGGTGAATACTTTTTTCTGTGTACATCACTTCTAGTTTTTGAGATTTTATTATTTAAATTAAATTCTGATATTGGTATATTAAATACGTATTTATTATGATGAAAGTAAACAATTTAAATGAAATTAAATACTAATATAACATAAAAAACAACTACCATTTCGTTGATCGCTTTCTTTTAGTATAAGATTTATCTGGTATTTCACGATTGAGCAAAAATCAGTTAACAGTTCTGGGGACCACTTGCCATTATATATTTTTTCCATGTGCGCAATATCTCGGTAGAACATCATATGTGATACACAATTTGTCTTATTTCCTTTAACAAAGAAAAGTTTCTATGTAGTACTGCAAGCCAACGACAATTGAAAAAATTGGATTTCCGTTATTTTACTCTACACGCGTACTAACTTCAGTGCTAACACAACACCGAAAAAAAAACGCTAGTAAATAATAAAAATGGCATGAATCGTATGTGATGCACAGAACACTCCAATAATAAGTAGTTGGAATATTGGCCCATGTATCATGATGATGATTATGAACGTGTACGTACGCTATAAAAAAAAGATTTTGTTTGGGGACAGTCAAAGGGTTAACAATCCAATAGGGTTAAATCACACGATCTTGGTGGTCAATTAATTGAGCCATTACGTGAAATTATTTTATTTTATTTATTCATAAAATTTTGTAACAAAAAAAGCCTTCATATGGCCAAAACATATTACAGTAGATTATAACTAATACGTACAACGTATATCGATAACTCAATATGATATAAAACTAAATGAAATAAATAGTATCAAAAATATTATAAAAAGAGAATTTTTCATCAAAAGTTTCTTTGAGTAAATCACAATGTACCCAATTGGGTCTCCGAGTGGAGGTGCGGTATAGCACCACCCTTCCTAAATCAATTGTAGCGTCCGCTGTGTGGCATGTTGCTCCGTCCTGTAGGAACCACATATCAGCAAGATTAATGCCACCTAATTGAGGTACGAAACCGTTCACCATTGACAGTAACATTCGACCATCATCGTTCATAAAGCGCACCAAACAGTAATTTTCTGTGGATGCAATGGTGTTTCGACAAAAGCTTGTGGATTCTCCTCACTCCAAATGCAACAATTCTGCTTGTTTACGTACCTATTCAACCAGAATTACGAGTATGTACGCCATAAAATGGAAGAAGTGCACGATGAGTTTGACGAATAGAAGACTTATTTTGATTAAAAATTTCCACAATTTGCACGCGTTGCTCTGGTGTAAGTTGATTCATAATGAAATTGAAAAAATCAGCTATTAAATGGGTGCTCAAATAAAGCAGTGATGTCAACTCAAAATTGTGACACTCCAAAAAAACACCCTTTGCTTAAAGCTTATTTTATTTCCAACATACTTAGCTTTTCGATAAATAACAAAAATGTAAAATATTTGCCGTTTTGATTTTTTTGTGAAGTTTTGAAGATAAAACAAAAAATTAATTTTGCATTGAAAATATTTTTTTGCCAATAATTTCTGAATAAGTCGTAAACCGTTGAAAATCGAAAAAAAATTATATTAATTTGACTTGAAGGCAATTTTTTCCAAGTTGCAATTTTTCATCTTACAGTGGCGGTATTCGATGTTTGATGCAAATTTTCGTGCGTTAGTGCAAATGCAAAATATCGTAGCTTTTCTTTGGATTGTGTGTGTATTTTGTTGTTGGATTTTAAAGAAAATCTACGATATTTTGCATTTGCACTAACGCAGGAAATTTTGCATCAAAAATCGAATACCGCCAGTATTTAATTTACTAAAATCGAAGAAACCATTATCGAGTTATATTAAAATAAGTTAGCGTGACGGCCTTTATGGGTTAATATTGGCCACGCCCATTAAAAAATCTGTACGTGATAGATAAAAACTGAAAACGGATTTGAATTAAGAACACTAATGTCCCTATATAGCACATATTTTTATTTAAAACAAATTTTTTGCAGTGTTGTGAATGATGAGAAATTAATAAGAAAGGACTTTAACAGAGATCAGCATTTTCTTATGGCCATTTATTCACCCACATCTAAAGCAACTTGAATGTGAATATATGTATGTATATGCAAGTTAAAATTTTTTCAAGCCTTTATCATACTCGGCCATGTTCGGAAAACCATATCGTTTTGAAATCGCAAAATTTCAAAAAGGGGGAAACAGTGTTCTTTTCTTTTTATCGGATAATTTAGTGTATTCAAAATTAGATTATGTAGGGGTGGCAGTCAGAAGCCCGGACTCACTTAGACCGTTTTGGTCCATTGTGATACCACGGAGACTGCTTATGCGGAGTCCCCACCGTCGAACCAACCAGAGCTCAATATAAAGCTACTAATACGCTGCAGTTCAACACTAGCAACGTCAGAAAGTTCCCTGAACTCAATAGCGCCCATTGTGACCATTATCTTTCTTGCAAGTCCAGGAAAGTGACAAAGAAAATGTTCTACACTTTCCTCTTCATCGATATCCTGGCAGCTACGACAAAAATCATTGTGTTCAACCTTTGTGTATGCCTGCCTATGAGACAGTGTCCGGTTAGCACGGGCACTAAAATCGAGATCTGTTTCCTATTCTTCAAAATTAAAGTAGCCGTATTTTTCCTATTTCGATGAGTTCATAACTGCCTTGTGGTCACGCAATCATTTCTTGTGAACCACCTTCTATTTGTTTCATCGTCTATCATGCGCTTAAGCCTGAGTTTGCAAGAGAGTAGGGGTAAACCCACACATTCCAAATCTGGTGGAACTTGTAGGGTTGTCCCAATTCTAGCAAGCTCATCAGACCTAGAGTTCCCCTGAAAGCCTCTATGCCCCGGGATCCAGATGATCCTAATATCGAACTGCTCTGCCATCTCATTTAGAATTGATCGGCAGTCGAGGGCTGTTGTTATTCTTAGAAGCGGGGATTCGCGGGCCATAATAGCTGCTCGACTATCGGTGTATATGTTAATCAAAGTCGTTGAAGTGACATTCACTTTCAACCAATCCGCAACTTCTCTTATAGCAAGGATCTCTGCCTGAAAGACACTGCAGTGATCCGTAAGTCGCTTTGCAATGCGAAGACCTAAAGCCCCTGAAAAGACTCCATAACCCACACCTTCTTGTGTTTTGGAGCCGTCCGTATAAAAATCAACACTTTTTCTTCTACCTGGAGTTCCATTCATCCACAATTCTGTGAATGGTATCCAGGTTTTAAAGAGACGTTCGTGTAGTAGAGCAGGGGAGGTTTCTTCAATCCTCCATCTCCAAGCTTCATCATCGAGTATTCTACAGTGGCCGGTTCCATTTCCGTTCCACAGAGAGGTACAACGAAGACGGATTGCCGAGGTCGTTGCCATCTTCCCTACTAGGTCCAATGGTAGTAGGTAAAGGATCATCCCCAGTGCATCCGTAGGAGTAGTGCGAAGAGCACTGGTTATATACAAGGATGCAAGTCTTTGCACCTTGTGTAAGATATGTAGATACGTCTTTTTCTCCAGGGACGGCCACCACACGATGACCCCATACATGAGAATTGGACGTACTATTGCAGTATAGATCCAATGAACGATTTTTGGGGTAAGACTCCAATTTTTCCCAATGGATTTTTTGCATAGATAGAGTGAAATTGTTGCTTTTTTCACTCTCTCTAGAATATTAGTTTTGAAACTCAGGTTTGAATCAAGAATAACTCCGAGATATTTTGCAGTGTTGGACACTTTTATCTCCGTATTATTAAGAGTGATAGGTTTGAAAAGAGGTATCTTATACTTCCTGGAGAAGAGGACTAGTTACGTTTTATTATGACTAACGGCGAGCCCTCGTTTGTCCACCCATTTTGTTAAATGTGAAAGACCATCCTATAGGATATCCCTTAGAGAAGTGAGGAATTTTCCTCTTACAGCTATTGCCACATCATCAGCATAAGCTACGATTTTGCACCCCCGCGATTCTACAGATAGCAGCACGGGATTTAGAGCTAGATTTTACAACAGTGGCGAAAGAACTCCTCCGTATGGTGTACCCCTATTTACAAAGCGGGTTTGCCTAGAAGCTCCTAGAGCCGAAGTTATCCTGCGGTGAGTTAGTAGATTCTGAATCCACTTACATAATCCTGCATTAGCCCCCAAATTCAACAATGCGTTAATTATCGCATCTGGAGAATTGTTATTAAAGGCCCCCTCAATATCTACGAAGGCCACAACGGTATATTCAACCGTGCCAACCAGCTCGTGTAGAGCCGATTCCGTTGACTTTCCCCTTTGGTATGCATGCTGATGCGAGGAAAGTCAACCATCCTTTCTAATGTTTTCAGAAGAAAGGATGATAGACTTATTGGTCTGAAGTCCTTCGGTGTAGTGTGAGAGCTTTTACCAGCTTTCGGAATGAAATTCGAAATTAAGTTCGGATAAAATATGTATCTGAAACTAACATCAAATAAAAAGCTGAAATAACTGAGCTTTTTAGTTGAATTTTTTCCTTAAATTTGTCGATTTCAAAACGAAATCGTTTTCAGAACATGTCCGAAAGATACTGATACCAAAAACTGAATAAAATAAGTATCCAATTTTCTGCTTTAAAACATCTGCAATCGACCTAAAATGATTACACACCTGCATTTCCGTATCAGGTGTCGTGTATTAAAGAAATGTTATTATATAATAGATCTCATGAATTATTATTTGTTTTTTTTTTAATAAATTAAACTAAATACATAATATTTTGTATCATTATGTACTGGGCGGGAATTCCCGGGAAATTGAAAAACAGTTCCCGCTCTCCTGGGAGATTAAAAAGTCCGGGAAAAGAAACACTCTATTAGTTACTTTTATACACCAAAAACGTTTTATTTTTCCAGTCCTGAAAGTGTCTTTTTAGTTTTGCTGATTTTCAATGCCAATCTATTTAGGGGGATTCGGAAAACAGATCTCACGTACAGACTGACGGACAACTTTAGTCGACTTTCCTATTCATAAGGCTCCAGAACAGATATACTTTATAGCATCGCATATTAATACATGTTGTGAAGATTACATACGGAATTACAAACCTATATATTCCCTTTACCGTTCGCCATAAATTGCTCTCTGGTGTGTAATAAAATCATTGAAAATTGTTCGAATTTGGACTGTTTTTTAACTCATAAAACATTGCTCTTTATCAAAATACTTGATTTTTTAAATAATTATAAAAATACTTGAGTTTTTATTAGTCATGATTCAATAGTCAACACTCAAGCCCATCTGTAAAAAAATACAGAAGGGATATAGAAATAATGGCGACAACCAAAAATCAATTGACCTCTTAAATATGTAGAAGTCCTGCATTATTATTCTGTCTTGCAATAAGTGACCTAAGTTAACTGGCAGAGAAATTAGCTAAAAAAAAGTGTTACTGGTATAAAGGACAATGTAATAAAATATAGTACATATCGTCAGCCCATTATTGGTTTGGAGTATATGCCAACAAGTCTGAATAGAGAAAAAGGACAAAGAAGGTTTACATGAAGTTTCCTCAAAGTATACCCGATAGAATTTTTGTGTATTTTCACAATTGCTTCCGACACATGTTTGGAAGAAATGTGTAAATTTTAGTGAACTTTCACGAATAAAGTTAGAAGTTAATATAACTTTATTGTAAAAGTAAAAATACGTTCTGTGCCGCATACATCACTTTTCTTAATTTATTTTCAAAAAGTAGCTTTTTGTGCTCCATACGTATACTTTACTGCTGTGAATTGAGACTTTTGTTGTTTTCTTTCTAGAGAAATAAGTCGATCGTTTAACGCCGACCAAGCAGCCGCCGCCGTAATATTTTTAACTATCGATCCGCTTACACACTTACACAAGAAAAACAAGTAATTGAAGTGTATTTAATATAAAGAATGAAATTAAATGATTTCTGTTATTACTCAAACATGTATAATTAAGGTTTCTTTTATTTTATTTTAGTGTTTAATAAGTTTATGTTAAAACATTGAATCGGCAGCTGCGTCTGGGTGATGATGTTTTTGCTTAACAGTCGCCGTTGAACTTTTCTTCCGCCACCTGCTTTTTTTATTATTAATTTCTTATAGAAATGAAGCAAAACAAGAGTTAACGCTACTTCGCATGTTTTTGTATGAAGAATTTGACGCAAACGCCAAACTGTGGCATTTACAGCAAAACAATACTTATTAAACCTTAAAATATTTCAAATGGAGCAAAATTAATGCTAAATTTCTTAGAAACCATTATTAATTATGCGAAACATGTTTTGGATTCAGAAAGCAGATATCCGAAATATATATACCCCATACCTAACTCATTTTTTTCATACCAATAATGGGCTGACGATGTGACAATTCTTACAATTCTTAGAACTTTTTTCTTACTATGATAAATCGATATTCCTGGACTTTCATAAGCATTGTTCCAATATAACTTATTTGATCGGTTTGTTATTAGAAAAGTAATTCCTTATTTTTTTGATCACATTAAAGTTGTCGAAAGTTAGTCTAAAGTTTAATTATTTTTTGAAGCAATGAAAACAGGCGTATGGGTCCATAAGCAAAAATGTCATATTTTTGCTGAGACCATATTTACACTATGCAAGTCTTATTGCTAAGCTGATTAGTTTGACGGAGAGAGAGACGAGGGGAACAGTAACGTTTCTTTTCCCCTCGTCCCTCTTTCCTAACAAACTAATCAGCTTAGCAATAAGACTTGCATAGTGTAAATTAGGACTGAGTGTTTTGAAGGATTGTGTATGAGTTTTTGAAAATACGGAATTTCTATAACTTGATGTAAGTGTTTGCAGGTAAAACATGTCTGAACTTTCGTGTAGCTGAATTTCAAAAGTACTCTTCAGTATTTTGTGTATATAAATATATCTAAATATATAAAAATCATCTTTTATTTAACAGGACATCTGGCGATTCACTTTATGAAACATTAGGACTTCCTAAAACAGCAACAGCTGAAGATATAAAAAAGACTTATAGGAAACTTGCTTTAAAATATCATCCAGACAAAAATCCCGATAATGTTGATGCTGCCGAAAAAGTATGCTTCTTTTGTAAAATGCACTGAAACGTAAAATTAATTTTTAATATATTTTTTCTTTGTAACGATTACAGTTTAAGGAAGTTAATAGAGCACACTCAATATTAAGTGACCAAACAAAACGTAACATTTATGATAATTATGGTTCATTAGGTCTTTATATTGCTGAACAATTCGGCGAAGAAAATGTCAATGCATACTTTGTGGTAACATCACCAGCAGTTAAGGTAAATGAAACATAGAAATTGTTTATAATGAATAGAATATATTTTTAAATTTGAATTTTTTATTCTGCAGGGTTTGGTTATTTGTTGTATAGTAATTACCGGTTGTTGTTGCTGTTGCTGCTGCTGTTGTTGCTGCAACTTCTGTTGCGGCAAATTTAAGCCTCCTGCGAATGAATCACATGATCAGTATTCACATTTAAATGTAAGTCTTAAAACATAAGTTTGCTAAGAAATATAAATTCTCTAACGTTCCAGTTGACAAAAGAAAAACAAGAAAATCAAAATTTTCTTATAACAACAAGTTTTTAGTTGAATTTTAGCCCTAGTATACGTTTTTTGTTATCGATTGTTTAAATTATTATGAACTTTAAAAGCCCATTTTGAAGAAAACAATTTTTTTGTTAATGTTAACAACATTTAAAAAATTTAACTTTAAAAATGTCAAACCATTAATAGCAGCAAACGTATTAAAATTCGGGCTAATGTTATGCATCGGAAGGTATTTCAATTGGTAGTAAATTTGTATGTGTATATTTTAAATTTTAGTACTTAATACCAGCGGTTCTAAATCAAACTATTCGAAATAAAAAACTAAAAAGAAGAGAGTTGTCTTAGGACATCCGGTTATAGCTATGCTACTTAGTTATATAAAACAAATTTCATGTGTGAAACAACAATGCAATGGGAATAATATTATATGATGATGTCGAATTCTCTGCAAATATTTCAAAACGTTTCCGTACAGTCGTTTACAGCCGATCGGCTGTGTTCTCTGGTTTGTGCTCATGTTCAAAAACAAAACAAAAACAAATTGAGCAATCGTTCTCATTGTTTTTGTTTTGTTTTTGTTTCACTCACTTCAAAGAACGAAACAAAACAAAATCAAACAATTTGTTTCGTTTATTTTCGTACTCTGCTTTTAAGCACAAAGAAATCAAAACAAAAATAAATTTGTAACGGTAATAGTGTCGATTATTTTTGTTACAAAAATCACGTCCTAACTCCTGTGTCGCGCAATAAATATCATAGCTATAATATTTGTAAAGTTTGTTACGAAAATAAATTTAGGTTATGCTAACTGCAGACTGCAGGATTGGCTTATTTGGGCTCTTTGTAGGGGAGAGAAAGAGATATAAGGAATCTCTCTTAAGTCGTTCGTTTGCCTGAGTGCAAAACCATCTTGAAGCCATAGTAAACGATGTTCAATGACACTGCAGTGTTCCTGTTAAATGTTGCATCATTGGACCGATCAAGAAATGACAGAAGAAAACTGTCTTCTTTTTGGAATCTTCTCTAGAACTCTAAAAGGAGATTCAATCTCACAACATGCGCGCTTATTTATTTTTTGTCCTAACAGTACTTGCATTTATCAGCATTTGCGTCCGTATCAGCATTAGACAATTTCAGTCTTATGTATAATGAAAAATTTACAAGAAGTTAGCATGAAATACAAGGTTTGTTCCCTCCCGTACTCCACATTGGGAGACCGCGGGATCCCAATTTTCCGAAAACGGTTCCCGTACTCAAAGTTTGGGCAAGTAAGGAAGTTTTTGAGAGAGTAATGTTCTTCTTCTTCTTCTTGCACGAAAAGGCCCGTAATTTTTCTTTGGGCTTGTTTGGGCACACAGAAAAACTATCAGCTGTTTGAAAATCAACCAACAACAAAGTAAAATTAAATTGTCCTAAACACTGAAAACATTGAAAAGTTGTATCAAAAAGGTTTATAAACTAGTGGTGAACTAAATTTTATGAGTTTTTATATAAAGTTAAGAAACAAAACATTCTATACATGCAACAACATGTAATTAAACCCATGCGTGTGTATGTACATAAGTATGTATTTACTTGTGTGTATACATGTGTATACATATGTATACATTCATTGACGTTGGCTTTTTTGGTAATATTTTTGGTTTTTCGTCTTCAAGTACTTTTGTAAATTTTTTGTATTATTGAGAGAAATTATAACTTTTTCTCATTATACCGAACTTCGCCCAAAAAGTACGGGATCAAACCTATAATGTAAGAGTATAATTTAAAAAAAGAAATTTATTTCATTTCAAATAGCCAACTTAAAAACAAACAAGCAAACTTCTTGTACATTTAACATTGAAAAAGTGAAACTACTTTTCTTCGCCTAAAGAGAGGAATGTTTAACTCCAAATATAAAAGCTTCTAAAGCTTTTTGTCCATCAAGCCTATTATGACGAAGTTTGTAAAACAACCAACATTTGTTTCGAGTACACTCAGCGGGAGGTCTTTCAACATACACATTGTTGTTGTGTTTTGGGAGATCCAATGACACAAAATGATGTCCATTACGAAAGACAGGAATGTGATTTATTGTTGTTGCTTATTAATAATGGTATTTTTTTCAAATTTATTGTATTAAGGTCTATTTGACCCGTTATTAGACCCTTTAATCTAGAACAAAAGGTTGTTAAACTACGTATCTGAATTTTCTTTAATATGTAGATAATCACCCTTATTCCATTTAGCGTCATCAATACGAAACGATATCGTTTTGTGTCGATTATTGTAAATCGGTATGCCTATTGTCAATATCAAGATTTATCGATAATCATCGATGCATTTTTGGATTGCCGTACGCAGCGTTAACGCCGGCATCGATTTAAATTGACTCTGATTTTGTCGTCAGTCTTATTGGTGTCGAAAAAAATTTTAGTCCTTTTGAATATTTTTCAATAAAAATCTTAAATCAAAAAAAATGGAAAAGAGCAGGTGACGGTTGGCAAAAGGTAAGATGATGAATAGCTTTAAAAGGATTGTGGCATGAGAAAATTTTTCTTAAAGGTTTGGACGGATTTTAAATTTAAGGTAAAAAAAAATTAATCACAAACAAATCAGAGTGCACGTCTACTGGAGGTGGAATTTATAAACAAATAATACTTAGCCCCCTGGAAGATGCTGTGGCAAACTTGCTTCAATTTCAGAAGCAACTAAACGCTGAAGGAGCTGTTCAGGGAGTGCCATTTGAATGTGAAAAGTTAGAAATGTAAGTTCTTGAAAGGAATGATTTGGTTCTTGAAAATTAAAAAAATTAAAGTCAAATATTAGCACGTTTAACCTCTTCTCAGAGCGTCGAAAATTGCACCCCTTCAAAAGGAAAGAGAAAATCTATGTTGAAGAAGATTTCTGCCTTATTAGTCTTCTTTGTAACATCAATTTCTTTTTATTTTCCTTATCATTCGGATCAGAATTACAAACGGGAACAAAAAACATTTTGGTTGCTTAAAGTCATGAAGAAATTTTTTTAATAAAAACTGAAAACAAAACCAACCAACTGTCTAAATTATTAGAGATGTGCTTTATAAAACGATAAACAATCGACATCGTTACATTGTTGTTATGGAATACAAGTTTTGTATCGAATTGATGACGACGGCGATAAAAATTGATGTTGATATTAAATTGATGACGATGACGACGACGCTAAATGGAATAAGGGTGAATATTTGTCCGAAATTTATTTTTCCTTAAAATTGGAAGGGCACACGATCTAGTTCCTATGCGCATTTCAATGCTGTTTTATAAAAATATTTCTTAAGTTCGTTTAAGAAATTTATTATTTGACATATTGTCATAAGTTTATTTTAATTGAAATTTATTTGCTGGTGGTTAAGCATTCTCTATATATACCATTGGTGCTTTGCCGAATCATCAGTAGACTTCAACCACATATTTTGTACAGTCACAAACTTCTTATCTTATGCACAAACTTTCAGAAACATTTTTTTTTTAAAGAGAAGTAAAGAAGTAACACTCAGGCGATGAATGCCTACTACTATTACTAGGCGTTACCTTCTTTAGGAAAGGGATAGTGATAGTGAAGAGAGGTGGTGAAGGAAAAGATAGAAGAAAGCTTCATTATTTTACAACTCTGCTTTTTCCACGTTTTTTTTAATAATGCAGTGTTGCAGCGCCTCTGGTGTTAAATTTGGCCTATTAAATTTTTGAATTTTATTTGTTATTTTACTTCGTCGATGATGTTGAATTAGAATTAGTATCTGCTGAAGTCGTTATAGTTTAGTGACCAGTGACTATGCCTTCATCACTTGAACTTTCCTACAACATCTGATACAAAGGGACACTAATGCACATCAGAAAAATGCGTGGTGTTGATATTTAATGACTGTTGAATCCCGGGCTCGAACCCGGGACCTTCGTTTTTGTAGTCAGCCAAATTTTTTCAAATTTTGAGAATTCACAAATAATAATATTTTTGAAAATCACAAAGGAAAAATAAGCTAGTAGGACTAGAAACTTATACAAGATAAGAGGTTTGCGACTGATCACAATGTGTGGTTGAATTCTACCGATGATTTGTTAAAGCAACAATGAAATGCATATGTGACGCGTAAAATAAAAAGGGACCTAAGGGTAAAAACCGGTTTTGTTCAGGAGAGCCATTTTAAAGATTTAAATACGTGTATCTTTGGCGTACTTCGATTTCATAAAACGCGCATATCTCTGGAGGGAATACTTTTGGGGCATGGGATCGGTCTCATTCGATGCTCAGATGTTGTCCACATAAAAAAAAAAAAAAAAAAAAGTGAAAATTGATTTTTTTTTACCCTTAGGTCCCTTTCTCTATGCGCTATCACATATAGACAATGCTTAACCAGCAGAGAACAGAATGAAACCATTCGCAATTGCTAACAGTTCATAAATTCGCTGCTTTTGCCATGCATTTATTCGACAACAATAACAAATGTAATTTATATAATACAATTCATTGTGATTTGTTAATTGCTCAGACTCACTCTGTTATTACAATGCCGCTATAATACAAGCAGTGAAATCAGATGATGCAGCATGAAAGAATGGATTTCATTCATACCATTCACTAAGTATTCGCTGCTCTTTTATACATCACGTTTAAATAATGAGTTTATTTTAAGTGATTTGAATGTTTATAAATTAAAAAATTCAGTTTGAGGGAGGAAATTGTAGAAAAAATAAATGCCTATATTTACGGTGTTAGAAAAAAAGAAAATACAAAAAGTAAAATTTGGAAAAAGTAAAATAAATCTGAAATTTTGATTTTATTTCAAATAACTGTTTCATATAAAATTTGACATAAAATAAATTTCAAATCTATATCGTGTTTTTATTACTACTAATGTAAGAGTATACGATTTATACAAGACTACGTTTTGTTCAATCACAGTAAAAAGTATTAGCACCATTCACTGAGTATTCGTTGCTTTTGACAAGACCAGTGAACATTTATATAAAGCAAGAAATGCACGCAATAAAATTCGCCACACTCATCTCTTTCAATTTTTTCGTTTTTGATTGCATTCAAAACAACAAAATAAGGCATTCAATCTGTTCTCTGTTAACCACCAGCAAATAAATTTCAATTATAATAGAAATTTGAGTATGAAGTTATTTTTCATAAACATTTCTTCACATTTCACCTTGCAGAAGTAAAAAAAACCCAATTAAATGTCTATAAATTTCACATATAATATTCATATTCGCGAGTATTGTTTCAAATATTCGTCTTCGTATTCGCGAATATCAAAAATTGACATTCGGCACATCACTAGTATGTACGTATAAGTTAACACCACCACCGTTTTCACCCTCTAATTAAAATTTCCCACTAAACCAATAGTGCTAGTTTTAACTTGGTTTTGCAACAAATAAACATCGGGCATATGCAGGCTAGTCAAGCTTAAATGCATTCATCCAATAACCAAGACTTCCGGCACGCGCACCCCAATTTCCAAGAACTTGATAAAATCAAAATCTAGTGCACTAATTTTAGTTTTATTTTCACAAGAAATAATTTCGCAAGAAATGGATCAGGCCGCTGCTGAATTGCAAGTTACTTTAGTAATTTAGTTATTAGTTTAATTGTGATCGCAGGTGATCTACAACAGTCAACAAAAAAGGTTTTTTTTTATAAAGCGTGTTTTTTTTTGAGAGTGTCACAACTTTGAGTTGGTATCACTGCTTTATTTGAGCACCCATTTAACAGCTGATAGTTGCTTTTTGTTTAGTTTTCTTTAAAACTTCATTATGACTCTCGACTTACACCAGAGCAACGCGTGCAAATTGTTGAAATTTTTAATCAAAATAATTCTTCTATTCGTCAAACTCATCGTGCACTTAATCCATTTCATGGCGAACATAATTCTGGTTGAATGGGTACGTAAATAAACAGAATTGTCGCATTTAGAGTGAGGAGAATCCTCTAGCTTTTGTCGAAACACCATTACATCCACAGGAAATTACTGTTTCGTGCGCTTTATGGGCTGGCGGAGTCATTATCAGACATGGTCAGAATTTTACTGTCAATGGTGAACGGTTTAGGAACATGATTCGAAATTTTTTACGTGGCATTAATCTTGCTGATATGTGGTTCCAACAGGATGGAGCCACATGCCACACAACGGGCGCTACAATTGATTTACTCAAAGAAACCTTTGATGGAAAAATAATTTAGATCGTGTGATTTAACACCATTGGATTATTTTCTTTGGGGTTATGTTAAGTCACTTGTCTACGTCGATCAACCACAAGCAATTGAACACTTGAAAATCGGCGAAATACGATCGCAAATGCTGCGAAAAGTTGTTGAAAATTGGTGTTCCAGATTGCGCCTCCTTCTACGCGACAGCCGTGGAGGCCACGTAGCAGAAATCATATTTATACATTAATTTCATAAAATTTTCTTTGCAATAAAGCCCGTTTCATTTATATTAAAAATATCCTCGTTTTATTATGATTTAAACATGTGTCACTCTATAAAAAAAAACACCTTTAAAATAAATTAGAAAGAACTTAACTTCTACGTTGAAGGCGTAGGAGTATTGTAAAATAAAAATTGTTTAATACTCATACGTCGACTCACATATTAAAACGAGTGTAAGACCATATCGCTCATTTACTCAAAGAACGTCACAACTCAAAAAAACTAGTTTACCAGAAAACGAGTTTAAAGTAATTTACACACAACTTAATGGAAAAAGAAAATTTGATTTTGCTTTCAGCAGTTGAGTACGCTAGATATTTTTATGAAATTTTTACACAATATGAAGAACGATATGATGATTAATTCTGCATCATCATCAGCTTAAAAATTCCATTTTCTGAGTTATTATGACGTTTTTTGAGTAAATGAGCAATATTTAGACGAGAATAATTTTTAAACCGCACAATTTTTGCTCTTTTCCAAAACACACGAAACGAAGTCCTGCTCCAGACTTGCAATTTGTGTTGCAGCAACTTTTTATTTTTTAGTGCAAAAGGGCGAGAGAGGAATACAAAATGTATATATTTCTACACTCAACGCTCTCTCTGGACCGGGACTAATTCATCTGGCTTAAAATGTATACGTATACAAATCTTTGTGTGTGTTAGTGTTTTTTATGCACATCACGTTTGCCTGTTTTTATAGTTGTGTATGTATAGTTTTTTTTGCTGCTAATGCGTGGTTTGAGCTGGTTGAAAAATTATGCCAACCGAATATCCTCAAATATCAATAAAATTGACAAAATATATCGTGCCCTAACCGCTGAATTAACGTAATCCAAAAAACATCTACAGGAGAACGTGTTTTTTATCTTTTTTTTTAATCGGTTAAAAATTTTTAAGGTTTTAGTGACATCTTAAGAACTTCAACTGCCTTATTGAATACAAGAGTTCGAAATCAGCCTGGATGAGTCCAACAATTTTGTTCTTCTATTTTGATTATTCGAAAAGGTGAACACTTCACAAATATAAAGTGGAATGTGGTAAAAAGAGTGATAAGAGTAAAGAAAGTGATGTAAGATAACTATGTTTCGTTTTTATTTTTGCAAAAAGTGAAAATTGCAAAATTTCGAGTTGACACTTTTTTTTTGCAAAAATTTAAAATTGCAAAATTTCCATTTTGTGCTCTTTAGAGGAGGAACAAATACGATATGTACTAGAGATGAGCGTTCCAGTGATATTTTTAATAATGTTACTCCTAGTGAACGTGATTTCTAAATCGCTGTTTTAAACTGTGACCGTCATCACAGTAATTTTCTGTGGATGTAATGGTGTTTCGACAAAAGCTTGTGGATTCTCCCCACTCCAAATGAGATAATTCTGTTTTTTTTATGTACCCATTCAACCATAAAAGTGCACGCGTTGCTCTGGTGTAAGTCGATTCATAATGAAATTTTAAAACAAACTAAACAAAAAGCAACTAGCAGCTGTTAAATGGGTGCTCAAATAAAGCAGTGATGTGAACTCAAAGTTGAGACACTCTAAAAAAACACCCTCTATTAGTATTTTGATAAATACTAATAACAAGAGCGACAAGAACAAACAATTAACAATAAACCCCTTCAAATATTTAATATTTTCGTCTAAAAGGCAGAGGCAATAAAATTGCAAATACAAAAATGTGAAAGCTACATATACATAGTTGCCAGAAAAGACGATTTGACAAAAGCTGAAGGTATAAAAAAAATTTAATTTGTTGACTTTATTTACTGTTTGTATGAAAGAATTATGTTTTCAAAACCTGCCACTTGATAAATTAAATGGCAGTTGTGATTAGTGATTTTTCAATCGCTGTGAAAAAGTAATAGATACAGAAATATCGCTCATCTCTAGTATGTACGCATGTATGTTGTACATAGTCAAAGTAGGAAGTAAAGCTGTCAAATAAGGGTACCGTATAAAAGTTAATTCGAATTTTTCTGCTAAATCTAATATCCCTGTAATCCGTAAAAAATGGCTGGTCCTTTGCGATTACAATATATCGGCATTCTACGTAATACCAAAAGCAAAAATTGCCATAATCCTTCAAAATGGGTTTTTTAATATGATTTCTATTGGCTTTAAGAATTTTAATTTATTTGGCTTAATTCCTGCGTTATTTTGAGTTTACTTTTTTTCTCTTCCCTTTTTTTAACACCAAGAAAATAAATTGCAATATGTATTTATGTGGTTAAAGCTTTGTGTAACTAAAATTAATTAAAATAGCAACAAGAAGAGTTTAATATTGGTGATGATTTTTGTGGAGTTAATATGTTGATATTTTATGTTAAAAATTTTGCATGATTTTCTGTTGTTGTGTATAGAAATACGTTTACGTTAGTTTGCTGTAATAAAAGAAAGGTAAGTAAAAAATAAATACATATGTGCACAATAGTTACAATTACGTAATAATAAAAAAAAAAAAAAAATAATAATAATAATAAATCAAAGAACGAACGCAAGTGCTAACAATAACAATAATACACTAATAACTCCTTTTTCTTAATAACCCAAGGTAACAAATGTATTTTCATAAAATTTTTTTTTAAATAAGAAACGGATGACTAGAAGAAATTTATTACATACCTACACACAAATACATCTCGTACGTACATATGGGCAATTCCCAGGGGACGCGACATTCGTACACTTTTAGTTGAGCAAAAAACAAGAAAGAACTGGAAAGATCCAATATATGTACGAAGTCTGATAAAAAAAACCGTTATTTTCAAATTTCGTGAGTTACGTATGTTCGATTTTCGCATTCTTTTCTGTTATGTTGGTACACATGTCTGTTATATACAGGTTGTTTTTTTTTAGAAGTATAGAACTTCGAATTGAAATAAAACACAAGAAAATCGTTTTAATGTCCATCAATTTGGCTTTATTGGAAGGATAATTTTATGCCATTAACATTTAAATATGATTTCGGGCATGTGGCCGCCGCGGCTGGCTCGAATAAAGCCAATTCTACAGATCCAATTTTCAACCACTTTTTCGAGCATATGGGGCCGTATGTTGGCAATAACGCCACGAATGTTGGCTTCCAAGTCCCCTAACGTTTCTGGTTTGTTGGCGTAGACGAGCGACTTCACATATCCCCAAAGAAAATAATCCAATGGTGTCAAATCACACGATCTTGGTGGCCAATTGACAGGTCCATTCCGCGAAATTATGCGCTCATCGAATGTTTCCTTCAATAAATCGATTGTGACGTGCGCTGTGTGGCATGTAGCGCCGTCTTGTTGGAACCACAACTCATCCACATTCATGCCATCCAATTCGGGAACAAAATATTCGGTTATCATGGCTCTATACCGGTCTCCATTAACGGTAACTGACTCTCCAGCATTATTTCGGAAGAAGTATGGCCCAATGACTCCACCAGCCCATAGAGCACACCAAACAGTCAGTTTTTGTGGATGTAATGGCGTCTCAAGGGTCTCATGTGGATTCTCTTCACTCCAAATGCGGCAATTTTGCTTGTTGACGTAGCCATTCAACCAAAAATGAGCCTCATCACTGAACAAAATTTGCGATGAAAATCAGCATCGAGATTAATCTCATTTTCGGCCCATACACCAAAATCACGACGCATTGCATGGTCTCGCGGCTTTAATTCTTGCACAAGCTGGATCTTGTAAGGTCGCAAGCCAAGATCTTTGCGCAAAATCTTCCATAAAGTTGATGGACAAAGCTCCAATTGCTGTGCACGGTGGCGAATCGATTCATTCGGGTCCTCTTCAACACTTTGCTCTACAGCGGCAATTGTTTCTTCGGTGCGCACTGTTCGACGTCTCTGCGGTTGCGTATTATCACATAGAGTAAACGTAGTGCGAAAACGATCCATGGTTAACCGAATTAATTGCTCTGATGGACGATTATGTCGACCATAAAATGGACGGAGCTTGCGGTAAACTTCGCGAACTGAACCATTATTTTCGAAATAAATTTGCACGATTTGCAAGCGTTGTTCTTTTGTCAACCTGTTCATGATGAAATGGCAAACCAAACTAAATATTAATCACTTGACAGCTGACAAAATGGCCCCCAGTTAAAAAAGTGATGCCAACTTAAAGTTCTATACCTCAATAAAAAACACCCAATATGTTGGCAATATCAGCCATTTTGGATTGTCAGTTTGTTTTTGACAGATAAAAAGGTTAGTCGTGTTTTGGTGTGCTCTTCGATTTTTTTTACAAAATTTTGAGCAAAAACAGCGTCGCATGGACATCGCTCAGGAGCTGTTGAACATCGTCAACGACGATCCAGATTTCTTGAATACGGTGGTTGAGGCATGATAACGGTTTTGTTTTTGGCCAAAAACTCACGCACAACCATCGATGTGTGAGCTGGTGCGTTATCATGGTGCAAAATCCATGATTGTTTTTTTCCACAATTCTGTGCGTTTCTGACGAATTGCTTCGCGCAAACGGCGCATAACTTCAAGGTAGTATTCCTTATTGACCGTACGACCTTGTGGCAAGAATTCATGATGCATCACGCCATTGCAGTCGAAGAAAACATTGAGCAAAACCTTCACATTTGACCGAACTTGACTTGCTTTTTTCGGTCTTGGCTCTTCTGGACGCTTCCATTGGGATGATGGGGCTTTGGTTTCAATGTCATAGCCATGCACCCATGATTCGTCACCAGTTATGACCTTTTTGAGGAAATCTGGATCGTCGTTGACGATGTTCAACAGCTCCTGAGCGATGTCCATGCGACGTTGTTTTTGCTCAAAATTTAACCTTTTATCTGTCAAAAACAAACTGACAATCCAAAATGGCTGATATTGCCAACATATATAACAGACATGTGTACAAAAATAACAGAAAAAAATCCGAAAATCGAACATACGTAACTCACGAAATTTGAAAATAACGGTTATTTTTTGATCAGACCTCGTATATCTTTACGGTCTAATTCATAAAAAATATTTTTGGTTTATTACAGGTTTATTTGACAAATTTCCCATAGAAATATGTCAAATAAACGCTTAATAAATCTGAAATATTTTTTAGGAATAAGGCAGTTATGGCCATTTTCACAACGATACAAAAGTAAACTTTAAGAATTTAAAGCCAGTATTTTGTATTGAAATACTAGTTTTAAAACTCTTAAAGTGTACTTTTAATCGTTGTGAAAATGGCCTTTAGTGTTTTAAAGCAGTAGTATACGAGTATTTAAGAAAAAATGTTGGGCGATATCAATAATATAGTAAAAAGATATAAGCAAATCAGCGAGAAGCGGACGCTACAAAAATATAAGTTATTTTTGTGCAATTATAGAAATATACGAGGTTTGTTCAAAACATATCGCGAATTTTGAATTTTCGCCGACAATTTCTTCCATTTTGAATGTTCAGTTAATTGTTGACAGCTGCTTTGATTGCACTTGGTTCGTCTTCGATTTTTTACCTATTCCCGGAAATTGTGCGGGATCCCGGGAAATTCCGTATGAAAAACACTACTTGTAATGTATACCAAAGTTGTCCATTGCTAAACTTAAATATTTGTCGAATAAAAGCTTAAAAAGAAAATTGATATATTTTATTCGATTACTTTTACGTCAAGAAAAAATTTTAATAAAAATAATTATTACTTAGTTGTTAAAAAGTATATAATTTAACAATGAATTTTTATTTCGAGAGCTGACCGGTCATTTTGGAGCAGGTGTGCGATAAAAGCTAAAAATCACTTATACAATAGTTTTAATTTAACGGATAGTCAAATGTTAGTCGGGTGACGTACAGTGGATCAGATTTTAAAGAAAAAGGAATTAACGATTTTTGTTTTTATCGAAATATTGATTTTTTGTTATACCATTCGAAAGAACTAATCAATACAATCAACATTTATTAAATATAATTAGAAAGAAAACTGATATTTAATGAAATCCCAGCAAAAAATTTTCAAGATTTTTTAATGGGTAGTAAGTACTCTTTTAATCGCTTACAAAGTAATGAGTGGTACTTATTTATCTAATTATTTTGTGCGTATAATAATGACTGGCCTGTAATGAATAAAATAACAACTTATTTATATCATTACGTGAAAGTACTTTCCAGTTAATACTGAAACATATCTAGAGAAAAATTTATTGATCGTGAAAATGAGCTTCGAAAACAATAAAATAACTTTGGTTTACTATAATTTTTATTACAAAATTTAATTATTTTCGCATATTCTTCAATATGCATATTCACATATTTTCTTTGTAAAATTATACTTTTTAACAATCTCAACAAAAGGTACAAGTTTCATAATTTTGTTACAAAATTCTATTTATTTTTAACACCCGACCAAAAAAAGGTAGGGGTGTTATAAGTTTGTAGTGTGTGTCTGTGTATCTGTGTGTCTGTCCGTGGCCACGTACAGACCAAACGGCTGGACCGATTTTGATAACAAGTACGAGTGAGACGCAAAACTTTCCAAGGTGAAACAACACACACAAGCCTGGTCGCACTTAAGAAATAATTTCGATGACGACGCGAGAGCAGTTGCCCAGCCCAGAGCTGCTTTAAGACTGTGATATCTTATTGTTGGTAAACTCAACGGGTGAGGTTATTATTAATTCGTACGTAACTTCTGAGGCGCAGCGAGCGCAGCATAAATTTTTCCAAAATAACGCAACTTTGTTCAATCTTTAAAGCAAAGTTAAAATATCTGCCTAATTGAGCCCAATTTATAACTTTATGTCCACCTAAACTGGGAAAATCCATTATTGCACTTTTAATATAAACATTGAACACAAAAGCAATTCCACAAATAAGTAATGTTACAAATTTAATCAAAACATTTGAAGGAATATCTGAACTTGATGGTTTCATGGTTAGATTTATTACTTTTTCAAAATTACTTGAATTAAATAAGATTTAATTACGCAAAGTTTTTAGCTTTTTTGCTTATTTTGACAGTTTTCTATCACAATTTTCAAGTTTAACGGCGACATTACAAAAACACCGTTACCTATATGACATTTATTTTCTGCATAGTGATATAGAATTTTGTGCACTTTAAGCGAGTACTTTCAGTTTTCACGATACTTAATTTTTTTTCCCTGAATTAATCCGCGAAATCACGGACTTTGGCCCCTATGTGCATCGTCCACATCTTCCGGCCATACAAAATGGACTAACCTGGGTTTTCTTCAACAGTATGGACTTCAACAGCCATGTTGCTCAATTGTTCTGGAGCAGCGACCACGAGTTTGATTCGTCACATCACTAACTTTTCCCAACAGCTTAAATGTTTAAACCAGTTTCACAATTGCTGGCTGGAAAGATGCTTGACGCGGACCCAAAAATTCTTTAAGTTTTGCAATTTTGTAGTGAGTTTCAATAGTCATAATTTCAATCAATTTATCAAAATAAAGAGTGTTTTTTTTATAGATGTATAAAACTTTAAGTTGGCAACACTTTTTTAACTCGGGCCGTTTTGTCAGCTGTCAAGTGATTCATGTTTAGTTTGATTTGTCATTTTAATATGAATAGACTGACGCCTGAACAACGCTTCCAAATTGTGCAAATTTATTTTGAAAATCAGGGTTCTGTTCGAAATACGTATCGCGCACTACGTCCCTTTTACGGACAACATAATCGTCCATCAGAGCAATTAATTACGTTAACTATGGAACGTTTTCGCACCACGTTTACTCTAAATGATAATACGCATCCACCGAGATGTCGTACAGTGCGTACAGAAGAAGTCATTGCTGCTGTAGAGCGTAGCGTAGAGGAAGACCCGAATCAGTCTATCCGCTGCCATAACGCCATAAAGCCATGACTACTGACTTCTTCGTTCCTCAATTGAAAAAAGCATGATGTGCAGGAGCTGTGATTTCAACAAGACGGCGCAGCATGTCACACAGCTCCTGCCACAATTGATTTACTGAAGGAAACGTTAATAATGTGGGGATATGTGAAATCGCTAGGTAGTCTACGCCGAAAAGCCCGAAATGACTGACCACTTGGAGGATAATATTCGCCGCGTGATTGCATACGGACACAAATGTTGTATAAAAATCATCGAAAATTGGACCTCCAAATTAGACTACGTCCGAGCCAGCCGTGGCGGTCTTATATCAGAAATCATATTTAAATTATCGGGGGTGTTCGGCAAACCGCGCGATTTGAAATCGTGCGATTTCAAAAACGAAAAACAGTGATCTGCTGATCGGACGACTTAGCGCATTCGCAAGTCAGTTCGTATAAAATATCTTAAACATCTAAAATATTAAAACCAATTAAAAAGCTGCAAAAAGTCACCTTTTCAATTAAGTTCTTTCCTGGAAATTAGGCGATTTCAAAACGTGCGGTTTACAGAACACCCCTGTATAATGCCAGAAGATTATATTTCGAATAAAGTAAATTTCATGTCAATTTAAAAAATTCCTATTCCTCTTTGTTTTATTCCATTTCAAAGTTCTATACCTCTATAAAAACACACCCTTTATAAGCTATTATTCCTTATGAGATTATGAGTCGAAAAAAAATTAAAAGTAAGCCATTACGCTATAACTTCCTGAAAAATTGCACAAACCAATTCAGATTTTGCCGAGGAGTACTTTTCAATATGAAGATTACAATGGTGCCATTAACTCAAAAACATCTTATTTCGACTTAAGCATTTTTTCCTTTTAGACACATATGTATATATAAACAGAGAAGGAATGGCATTTTCAAGACTGTCGATTTATACAGGACGTAAAGTGCAGTGCCTTCCGCCACTTCCACTGGTAAGCGTCAATTTGTTAGAATGAAACCTATACCCTGTTCAGAAAACTTTTCTTAAAGATAGTTCTGCAAAAGATCTGGTAGAACATTTTCGAAAAAAATTTATGGGATATAAATTAAATTTGAATGGGCGTAATTCCGCCCATTTTTTAAATGCAAGATTTTGTGTTTTTCAGAGCTCAGGGTGTGTGTTAAGTTTTGTAAAAATCGGTACAGTAGAACCACTTAAAATAAAATATGAAATTTTAATGGGCGTGACTCCGCCCATTTTGTCAAATAGAAGATTGTGTCTATTTTTGAGCTCAAGGTGTGTGGTAAGTTTAGTAAAAATCGCTTAAGAAGAACTACGTGAAATAAAATAAGAAATTGTAATGGGCGCAGCCCCGCCTATTTTTTCAGCTTTAAAATTGTGTAATTGCAAGAACCAAAGGTGTTTGCTAGATTTTGCAGCAATCAAATAAGTAGAATAGCATAAAATAAAAAAATTTGTGGGCATATTTCCGCCCAATTTTTTTTCAATGGGACCAATGGGAAGCTACACCATCTCAGACAATAAAATAATTTTTACAATTGGTGTAATATGAACCGAGTTATAAAGTAACACTGCCAAAAAAAAAAAATAGAGACGAATTGACAACCTCCTCCGATTTTTTTCTAGAAAAGATGGTTTACAAAACGATATTTTTAAGCTTATCAAAGATTTTCATTAATGTAATAAAAATATAAATTAATTCTTAATTTCTATCAATCATCCGTTTTCATTATTGTTTTTCTTTATTTTCTTAGATTTTAACTGCACGTTTTATTATCACTTACAATTCATTTAAAATGCACTTAATTTTATTTCATGGCATATAAATCACCATATAATAATCTTCACGAAAATCATCAAAACTCAAAAATTGCTTTATTTACTAATCATACAATTAATAATTTAATGGTTTACTTATACATGCATATCAACTGCTTAAGAAATTTTGTCATACGACGTACCATAACTTTTACACGGATAGTTTAATAAAATTAAAATGGCTAATGGATTAAATTTCTTTGCTTTAATCAAGAAAAATTCTCAAATTAATTTATTAATTTTTTTTTTTTTAATTTCATGCTTATAAAGTGCTTCATCTCTTTCAGAAGCATAAAACTATAAATTACGAGAAAATAAATGGTGTGAACTGCCACGAATTTGGCCATAGTTGAATGATAATTCCTGATGTTTTTTATTTTAATTCAATAACGGGGCGAATGTTGTATTTCTAGAGATCGATCGTCTGTGCTTTATACGTAGAGCAGAGAGCTTACATAGTCCCATAAAAAATACTACAGCCTTGTTGAATATCATCATCTTGGAGGCCAATTTACGGTATCAATATGCAAAACTGGCGTGCCTCGTTTGTATTGAAGAGAATCCTCATCTGATTGATTTAAACTACGTTGCAGCCTGAAAAAGTTAATGTTTAGTGTGGTTTATAGACCGGCGGAATCATTGGTCCGTATTTATTGAAATATATGTATGTATGCCGGCTATAACGTTACAGTTAATGGCGAGCGGTACAGCGTCATACCGACTGAATTTTTGTGCCATAATTGAGGAGTTGTGATTTCAACAAGACTGTTCAACATGCCACATATCGTGTGCAAGAATTGATTTATTGAAAGAAACGTTCAACGAACCATTAATTTCGCATAATGGTCTCGTGGATGGGCCTTCAAGGTCATTTGATTTAACATAGCTGGGCTATTTTTTGTGGAGCGAAATCGGACCTCACGATTGAATTTCCTCCGTGCCAGCCGAGGCAGCCATATGCTGTAGGTCACAATCAAATCAAAATGACAAATAATTATCCAAATTCATGACAGTTTGCACCATTTATTTGTACGTCATTTCAATTCAGTTATTTTAATGTATCTCTTAAAAACACCCACCTTAGCATTACGATTATAAAAATACCTACAATTGTATAGTAGTTAGTATAGGTATAGCCATACTAATATTTAATATCGTTAGCTTAACGTGCTAGGTTCACTTTATGTTTTTATGCTAAAGGATCCTTCATTTATGCTAAAGGCTCCTTCTCCATCAATAATTTTAAATAAATCGAAGCATATGTTAGATATCATCGAAATATTTTATTCGTTTGATAGGCCTACCAGTACCTATACGGACGGCTCCAAAACACGAGAAGGTGTTTGTTATGGAGTCTTTTCAGGGGCTTTAGGTCTTCGCATTCCGTATCACTGCAGTATTTTGCAGGTAGAGATGCTTGCTATAAAAGAAATTGCGGATTGGTTGAAAGTGAATGTCACTTCAACTACTTTGATTAACATATACACTGATAGTCGAGCAGCTATTATGGCCCTTGAATCCCGCTTCTAAGAACAACAACAGCCCGCGACTGCCAATAATCTTTAAAGGAGATATCAGAGCAGTTTGATATTAGAATCATCTGTATCCCGGGGCATAGAGGCTTTCAGGGGAACTCTAGGGCTGATGAGCTTGCTAGAATTGGGACAACCTTATAAGTTCCACCGGATTTGGAATGTGTGGGTTTACCCCTACTCTCTTGCAAACTCAGACTTAGACGTAAGACAGAAGATGGAACAAATAGTAGGTGGGTTTCAAGAAATGATTGCGTGTCACAAAGCAGTTATGGACTCATCTAAATAGGAAAAGAACAGCTTCTTTAATTTAAAAAAATAGGAAACAAATCTCGATCCGGACATTATCTTATAGGTAGGCCTGCACAAAGGTTAATGGTCGAACACAATCATTTTTGCCGCAGCTGCCAGTATATCGATGAAGAGGAAAGTGTAGAACATTTTCTGTGTCTCTGTCCTGGATTTGCAAGAAAGAGAATGGCCACAATGGGCGCTCTTGAATTCGGGGAACTTTCTGACGTTGCTAGTATTGAAATGCAACGTATTAGTAGCTTTAGACGTAAGACAGAAGATGGAACAAATAGTAGGTGGGTTTCAAGAAATGATTGCGTGTCACAAAGCAGTTATGGACTCATCTAAATTGGAAAAGAACAGCTTCTTTAATTTAAAAAAATAGGAAACAAATCTCGATCCGGACATTATCTTATAGGTAGGCCTGCACAAAGGTTAATGGTCGAACACAATCATTTTTGCCGCAGCTGCCAGTATATCGATGAAGAGGAAAGTGTAGAACATTTTCTGTGTCTCTGTCCTGGATTTGCAAGAAAGAGAATGGCCACAATGGGCGCTCTTGAATTCGGGGAACTTTCTGACGTTGCTAGTATTGAAATGCAACGTATTAGTAGCTTTATATTGAGGTCTGATTGGTTCGAAGGTGGGGACTCCGCATAAGCAGAGTCTCCGTGGTATCACAATGGACCAAAACGGTCTAAGTGAGTCCGGCATTCTGACTGCCACCCTTACCTAACTTAACTTAGCATAGGCCTACCAATGCTATTATATATTGCAACGCGGCTTCGCGCGCATCCAAATGTGTAATGTGGCATGAACTGTGTGGCACATAGCTCCGTCCTGCTGAAACCACATGTCGTTGGTATCCATATCATCAAATTCTGTCCAAAACAAATTGATAATTATCGACCTGTAGCGCTCGCAACCGTAAAACGGACGAAAAGCGCGGAATGTTGGCCGAAGACAACACCCATTTTGATAAAATAATTTATAAAATAATTATAATAAAATAATTTATCATTTGCAATTTGTACTCGTATACGTTCGTGGTGATTTGCCAAGACAGACTGAATTAATGACAACCAATTCGACAGATATAGTTTCAGCAATATGGCCGCTTTTAACTGTCAAAGTCTCCATTGCAGGGCTGATTATAAGATTATACAGCTTAAAATTCCTAATTTCTTATACAGTAAAATATTTTTTTTATTAAAAATTGATTACTGATGGGTTAGCTAGATAATTTATTCTTTTGAGTAAATGCTGTTTGTTTAGGAAGGCATTAGCGAAAGTTAATATTAATTAAAAGTTTTCTTCGTAAATAGTTCTCGACGTTCGAATTATTCTTAATTTTCATTAAATAACAATTGAGCGACAAGTTTCAGACTCTAACAGCGTTTTCTTTACTGGAAGAAGCTAATTTGCTCAAGTAAAATTTTAAATTTTAAAAATTTAAATTTTAATTTTTTTGCGCACATTTGTATAAACATGAAAAATTGTTGTGTGAAACTCATCAGTAGACTTCAACGAAAAAAAAAAAAATATTCTTGAAAGCTAAGCAACACTTCGTATGTTTATAGAAAACCTCTTAAAATGTTATTGAGAATTACTTACACAAATATAATAAATTAAGAATTCAAAAAATAACTTCACAAAAAAGTTTTTTAATTTTAATTAAAGACAGATAAATATACATACTTCTGTATTTTTGAATAATAACGATGTATAAAAATATTTCAATCATTCTCCCGTTTTTCGTATTTTGTGAAACGTAACTTATTCCATGAATATCGCTTTTAGCTTAATTTTTCGGGATGTGACAGTTTTAATACGTCTCCCTTATATAATTTATTACAAATATCCCATGTGATATGAGGATGGATCTTTTGGTAAGAAAATCTGAAAAAATTGTGAGGAAAATTCAACACACAATAGACAATTACAATCCTGAGAGTCTTAAAATACTCGTACTCGTACTCCGAACATAAAGCGTACAGTCAAGCGAAAAACTGGCGGGATAGCGTATGTAGCGTAGCCGGAGAACTAAAATAGTAGCAAATACTTTCTAATTCTAAAAGAACTAGGAGGGCGGATCAATAAGTGTGTGACTTTTTGAATGAAACACAGTTTTTTTTGCAAAATAAAAATTTATTTTTCAACATAATCTCCTTTTAACTCAATACATTTAGTCCAACGTTTCTCCAGTTTTTCTATCCCTTCAAAAAAATAGGATTTTTCGAGGTCCTTAAAAAAGGCCATTTTATTATTATAATCATCTTTTGTTGTTTGGTATGTGATGTGCCAGTTTGGTGCTGAACCAAACCAAGTGTAGCCAGATTGTTGGCAGCGCTGGTATGCTGGCGTATGCACCGGCTAGGGCTCGCCGTTTTGGGTTGGGTTCTTGCCATTTCAATCTGGGTTCCGAACGCTACATGCACTTGAATAATAATAAAAAAAAAACATACCAGCATTTGAGGTGTTACGTGTTAGGTTATAAAAAGAATTTTTGGGACCCTTAGTGAACCTTACCTGGCAATTAAACGCGTTAAGTTGGTCCAAGATGTCAGTACCACTTTTCATCCAAAACTGTATTTATTTTGGCGGCCCTCCCCATAAGGATTATACAAAACCCTTCCATGACAACCTGTCTTGCCATTTAAAAGGTTTGGTCAATAATTTTATCGTTGGAGCTAAATCTCTTTCTACCGAGCTATTTATTTAGGTTTGAAAATAGAAAGTAGTCACTAGGGGCTTAATCCGGGGAATATGGCGGATGAGGTACCAATTCGTAGCCCAATTCTAGAGTTTTGCCATTGAGTGTGCACCCGTGCATTATCTTGATGAAAAAAACTTTTTTCTTGGCCGTCGTTTTCTTTTTAAATCCTCATTAAAGCGGTCTAATAAGTTGGCATAATATTCGCCGTTTATTGTTTTTTCCTTTTGAAGGTAATCTATGTCGATTATCCCACGAACTTACCTTGGCCTTCGTCGGAGCAGGTTCACCCGGAGAAACCCATTGTTTAGACTGCTGCTTGGTCTCATTCCGATTGCGGGTAAACAACTCCAAACAATCCTTTGAAGTTGTCACACGTTTACGTTTATGGTATATTGAGAGCAAATGCGGCACCCAACTTGCAGACAACTTTCTTAAACCCAGCTGATCACTTGAAATGCCTATGGCATCAACAATCTCACACACTTTTACTCTTCGACCGGCCAACACCATATCGTGGATTTTTTTTCGATATTTTCGGGTGTACTGACCTCAATTGGCCGTCCAGAACGTTCAGCGTCATTTGTACTTGTGCGACCACATTGAAAGTCAGTAAACCACTTTTTTACAATTGAAATCGATGGTGCAGAGTCCGCATAGTATTTATCGAGCTTTTCCTTGGTTTGATTGACGGTTTTTTTTTCGCAAAAAAAATAATGTTTAATGAGCACTCGAAATTCGCTTTTCCATTTTTAGAAAAATACGCGAGGTTGTTTGTTTTGAACAGCTGTTAAACGCAAAGTAAATGACGACGACACTTGCTCACAATTTGACAGTAGTCTATTAACATATGGTACTTGATGGGAACAGTGTTGCATTTCATATAACTACGAAGGAAAATCGAAAAGTCACGGACTAAAATAGGAGTGCAGGAAGAGTAACGCCTATATAAATTAATTATTAATTGTACCATAACACAAAAACTAAACTGTGAGAGCTTTCAAATTTCATAAGTTTCACTCTGAAGATAAAGTGCGCAGACAGACAGAAAACTGGGAGGATAAGCGGAAACGGCCATCAGCATTCAACATTTTTTAAACTAAGTGTTCATGCAAAATCGAGTGTATTGAAGTGGAATTAATGTGCAAGGATGCTCACAATATGCCACATGACGATCTTGCATTATTAGTTCACGCACTGCATCGATCTTATGTGGCACAACAACCGACTTTGGACGATATTCACGGAATTCGTCGGCGATGGAACTATGACCACGATTGAATTCACTATACCAGCGATATACTGGAGTTTTTGATGCTGCTTTATCGACCTACAAAGAACTGAGTTCATTCACGTCGAAAGTTGTGAAAAATAATCCAACGAAAACCTTCTCTTGAAAGCCAAATTGATTTTCTGAACTCACTAAACTAAACAAATAGCAAAAAGCACTTGTACATCAAAACGTTGTGAATACGTTTATGCGAAAAAATTTCAAACTTTATTATGGTGTTGCCAGATTTTAGCTATTGACATTAGTGTTATCAGCTTTCAAAATATATCGTAAATAGTAGTCCTCGTAGTTTAAGTCCTCTTAAATGAAATTTCTACTAATTTTTAAATGAATTCCGCACATTCACTGCATCTTATTTTTGTCATTTGTCAGCTGTTATTTTGTTCCTTCAAATGCATATTCACAATTGCAAAGACCTTTTTAATTATTCAAAAATTTATTAACTGGTTTTCGTATAACTATTTCAACATTAGTTGACAAGCTTTGTTTTTTTTACTTTTCAACCAGTTGATGGTTGCTGTTCATAATAAGCCTGATTATGACACTCAAGACTACCGTTTGAATCCCCAAATGTTTTTACTGAAATGGAACCTCCCACAAAATTCGTAAAAGTTTAATATTAATTTTAATTTTTTCTTTATTAAAAAATTTATTATAATAAATAAATATTAAAACTTGAAATCAGTTTTCAAACTCATTTGTTTGTTAGAACAAATACTTATCATAATTTGTTCTGTGTACCTCCGTAGTTAAAGGTTGAGGGTTGCATTGGCTGAAGTAGTTAGCACGTTGACTACAAAACCGAAGGTTCTGGGTTCGAGCCCGGTCACCGACGAAGTCATTAAATAACAACACCACTCATTTTTCTTATGTGCATTAGAGACACTTTGTATCAGTTGTTGTAGGAAAGTTCAAGTGGTGAAGGCATAGTTACTGGTCACTGAACTATACCGGCTTCAGTGTGATACTAATCCTAATGTAACATCAGAGCGCGCCGCCCTCCTTCGTTGGTATTGTGTAGCAGAATCATAAACGAAGTAAAATAACCAATAAAATTGTTACAAGCTTCGAAGCTACATCTTCGAAAATTTAATACACCTCATTGACACCAGAGGCGCTGCAATACTGCATTATTAAAAACTTGCAAAAAAAAGAGTTATAAAAAAACTAAAGCTTATCTCTATCTCTTGCTTTACCATCTGTCTTCTCTATCACTATCCCTTACCTAAAGAAGGTAACACCTAGTAAGTCCTGACTTACACTAGGCAAGTCTTATTGCTAAACTGATTAGTTTATAGGAGAGAGAGAGAGAGACGAGGGGAAAAGAAAAGTGTACTCAGCTTCAAGTACTGTCAATACGTTTTGCTTTCTCATTCGTAATGTTAAAAAAAGCACACATGCATAAACAAAACTATGCTTAAAAAATATGAGCTGAAAAATAAGACTTGCTTTGTCTGAACGCCTGTGACAGTTCAAAGAAGAAAAAAGCAATAAGACTTGACTAGTGTGAACTGAGGCTAATAGTAAATAGTAGGCATTCATTGCCTGAGTGTTACTTTTCTTTAAAAAAAAAGGTAAATTCTACTGATGAGCCGCTTAAAGGCTCAGTTAGCCGACTGTAATGGAATGTAACTGCAACAGTAGGAAATAGCTGATAGATATTGTTATGTGAAAAGTAATGAAAATGGTTATAGAGATGTAATGTAACGTAACCTATTTTTCATATAAAAATATCGATCAGCTGTTTCCTACATTACAGTTACATTGCGTTACAGTCGGCTAACTGAGCCTTGAAGATGTTTACGCATCTGATGTAGACAGTTGTGATTATAAGTTGGTAGCACTGCAGACACAAAAAGAAAATGTCAGCGTGGTGACATTTTCTCGCATTGAGTACATACAGAAAGAATTTTAAATATATGCGTGTATAAAAATGTAAAAGTATGGACAACGAAAAAGAAAGTGGAAATGCACAGGACGCATGACATGACACAGCTTATTCAACTTGTGGAGGTTAGTGAAGCTGTACGAAATCATCTATGTAGCATTTATAAGGATAGAAATGCAAAGGAAACTGCATGATCAGAAATTTCGGTGGAATGCAGAGTACAATAGGATCCTTTGGTGATGCGCGTATTAAGCCCTGATATTTTCCACCACTTTGCCGTTTTTTTTAGATTTTCTTAATTTTTTTCTTATTATTGGTAAACATAATTAACAAACACTACGAAAAACCCACTCTCACAATTGCTAAAACCACAAATATAAAGGGGTTTAGACACGGTCAAAATGCTTGCTAAGCTTGGTTATAGTATGAGTGAAAATTTGTTAGTATGTGTGCTTGATTTTGATTTTCGGCATGCTTGATGTTACTTGTTAATGTGTGTATAGTGTTAACCCATCAAGCCCCTACAAGTTTTCATTATAATTATATTTCCATTGTGAACAGTTGCCAAAAAAATCGGAAATAAAAGAAGAAAAACATAAATTTGACTGGTAAAGAAAACAGAAGTGTTAGAACTTTTTTATTTTGCTTTTCTCTTTTTTTTGTAATCATTACTGCCATTATTGTAATTAAATTTCTTTATTTAGCCATTTTTATATATATATTTTTTTTAACGAAACAAACAGCACAAAATCAAAATAAAAATGAATGCTTGGTGGGCCATCAAGCATGGTATTATCAAGCCAACAAGCACACGTACACGAACTTGACAGCAATCATTTTGATCGTGTCCAAAGCTCTTAAGGCTACAATAAATGACACTAAGGGCCAATTTCACCAACTCTATTTAAATATGAAATTAATATTTAAATGTCGATTTTCATTAATTTTTGTATGGAAAAATTACTTTTAAATATGAATTGATATTTAAATAAGTTGGTGAAATAGGCTCTAAATGTCATTATATCAAAATTAATTCTTGATGCAGACAATGATGCTGATTGCCATTATTTAGGGATTGGACACTTTTCTGTCACAATGACACAACAAAATTGTGAGTTAGCGAAAAACTTGATGGGAACGGCATTGCACACATATGAAAATGACAACACATGAAATGCCAGACAACACAGAAACTCAGCCTAAGTTTATTAAAATTTTGAACTTGCGCTTTGCTGGGATTTGGATTCCACACTTGTGTATATTAATATAAAAAAATATTTTTAATCGCCTTATCTCTCACACACAGCTTAATTTGAGAATTGTTTTCTTTATACCCAAATAAAAATTTGCTTGAATTTTTATATTAATGATAATCGCTTAGAAATTTATACGCCCAGAATTGAATTAAGAATATTTTTTTTAATATTCTATATAACTAACCACCGTGCTAAAAGCCTACACATTTAACTAAAACTTGTAAATTTTGACAATCACGGTGACATTATTGCTATTTTTATGAAAGATTTATATTATAACACATTGCTGAACTGCGCTTTAACGTACTGTCTCTGTGATTTACACAACAAAGTAGTAAACGTACTATTTCATCTCTTAATATTATATAAAATTTTGTTTTTCTTGTTTTTTTTCTGTTGGTTTGTTTTCATTTTCTATTCACCTCTGTTTTAAATTAATTCAATAAATATTATTTTTCACATTTAACTTTTTGTTTCCTTTTTGTTAACTGTTAAAAGTTGAGTTTAAGCATTAAACAAAATTTTATATTACCTTATACTTTTTTGTTGAATCCATCATCACAGCGTGACGGTGAAGTTACAGAAGCTAGTGATCGTCCCCCAAATATGGTTCAAGCTGAAGGTCTTGTAAGTACATTGTTGATAATTTCGTAAATTTTAATTTTACACCAATAACTTCTTAAATTAAATTGTTCGTTGAAAAAATATAAAATTAAAATTAATTATTTTTTGTTGTTTTTAGCATGATGTTGCATAAATAATTTGTTGGTGTATTAATTTGGTTTTATTTGTATTATTTACTTTGTTGTAGTCCATATCCAACCATTAAAATGTTACTGTTCTACTATAGCTGTTGCAATTTTTTATAAAATATTTATTTTGAATTGTAATCCAACTCAAAAATTATGTAGTACTAGACAAAGTATTAATTGATTTTGATCAGCACATTTTATTGTAGAAAATTGTCTAATTAATTTTATTGTAATAAATTATTAACTATATGTAAATACATAAATACTTGTTTGTAGTAACAAAAATATGATAAAAAGTATTTAAAATAGTTTTTAAGTCATGGTGAAAAAAAAATCAATTTATAATGCATCCCTTTTGTAGCCAAACTTATAAATATTTTCAAAACCATTTTGTATGTCATTGTAAATTGTAATATTATAAACAAAATTAATATTCTTTTTCTCTAAGTGGTTTTATATGTATTATAAAATCTGTGGCAAAAAGGAAAAAGTGCTTAAGTCGAGATAAGCTGATTTTGAGTTAATGATACCTCCGTAATCTGCATATTCGAAAGTACCCCTGGTCAAAATCTCAATTAATTTGTGTGTTTTTTCAGGAAGTTATAGCACTATGACTTGCGACTTATCTTTTTTAGACTTCTGATCTCATTTGGAATAATAGCTTAATTTAGGTTTTACTTTGGTATATTTCAACTTCAATGTATTACTTATAGTGTGTAGAATGATGGTTGCTTAAAAAAATAAAGGTTAACAGAGAATTTCCTAATTTAACTGTAAAAGAAATACATTTCTGAAAATCGACTTGAACTCTTAAAAGTGCTCTACTGCAAAACAGTAAAATATGACTTAAGCACTTTTTCCTTATTGCCACAGAAATGCTAAAGATTTTCGTAAAAAAATACTTTTATTGATTAAAGCTTTTTGTTGGGCTTTCCCTGCTATAACTTCGCCTTCTCATCATTAGCAAATCGTTTCATATCGAGTATTAAAAATAAAATCTCTTTCATATGAAATCTGATATATAGTTCTTACTTTTTTTATCAGAGACTGTAACAAATATGAGCTTTTTCATAAAAGTCAAAATGTAATTATTTGTTGATATTATTATTTGCTTTTTGAAGACATAATTGTTAAATTTGATTTTATTTTTTAACAATTGTGTGGTTTTGGTTTTCAGTCCCTAAATTATAAAATAAAATAGACTAAAATATATTGAATGGTATTATTGATTTCGCACGGGAAGGAAAATCCAACGGAAATAAATATCGATCGATATGTAAATTGCAACTATTCATTCCTGCTGTATACGCTTTCCGCAAACTTGATTTATCCCTGTTTTTATAAATTCTAACGTGGTATAGTGTCAGCTGTTGTTAAAAAATATGTTTGAAAGATATACATACATACAGTATGTCAAAAAAAATTTGTTCAATGCTTAAAAATTCCAGTAATTTTTTATTCAATCATGAATTACAACAACGAATAAATTCCTTTTTGTTTTGTTTTTGCGCATACCGTTAGCTCTGCTTGTCTACGACAATATGGCGCAACAGTTTTACAGACAGACATAAGCACTCATTACAAAAAAAAAAAAAAAAACAACGCGGTGTCAAAAAATGTTTTCAATTCAACATCAAATAACAAAAATTCGTTATTACATGTAAATTTTCTGCGGCTGCATTTTTTAAAACATGACATTGTATGGAAAATCCTTTTTTTTCAGGGTACATTCATAAAATATTTGTCTTAAATACTACAACAAGTGAGGCTCGAAATTAATTTTAAAAAGTGCCCGGAAAACACGTTAACAATACTGTTATTCAAATAGTATATTTAAATTATTACAAAGGGAAATCATGCAAAGTATTGTCGAAATGTTTTCCCTTAATCTCAGGACACTTCATTATATCATTAATTAATTGTGTTGAAAAAAAGGTAGACTGGAACCAAATCATTCACCAGACAGTCAAAAAATATTATTATAATAAGAATTATAGTAGATAAACCGCATTCCGGCACTGGAGGACTGGCACAGCAAATCAGTACTGACTGCGGGTTAATGTATCACATGAAAGTGTTCGAAACGTGCTGAAAAATCATGAATATTTCTCCAGAGTTGCTAGAAAAAAACTTTGCTGCCAGCTCAAAACATTCAAAACCTACTGAAATTAAGTATTGACCATATATCTTTTCCTTTGGAGTACTGGGATAATGTAGTTTTTTGTGATGAAACAAAGCTAATGTTTTACTATCACAATGGACCACAAAAAGTTTGGCACAAGCCTCTGACGACACTAGAAAATAAAAATTTTAACACCCATAGTAGCGTTTTGAAAATTATCGGTCATGGTATATGATTGTATATCATATAAAGGAGTTGGTGAAATGCGGATTTTAGAGTACCTCAGCAAAAAATAAAATGAGTACTTCTTTAGAAACCACTTCTTAATTACTTCCAAAGTAGGTTATTAATTTTTTCTGGTTTAAAGAAGTTAATTTTGATCACATATCTAAAGTAATGTTAAATCACTTATTTTATTATTATTATTCTCTAAAATAAAAAACCAGTAAAAAAGTGATGAACAAGAAGTAGAAAAAGCACCACAACTACGGATACGAACCCCTTCAAACTCCGAGCCCGTAGGCTAACAAAATTAACTGATTGATTTAAATGCTTACAAGTACAAATTCTTCAACTTCAAAAATGAACTGAAACTAGAACAGGTCTCCCTTTTGTTTTCTTGCGAGCAAATTATTTTAGTGAGTATAACTTTTAGGAATTAAAAGGTTAATAAAGCATCACTTCCTAAATCATAAATTTAACTGCT
Organism: Nowickia ferox; assembly: GCA_936439885.1. NCBI lineage: Eukaryota > Metazoa > Arthropoda > Insecta > Diptera > Tachinidae > Nowickia > Nowickia ferox. The sequence continues at coordinate 29,054,124 of OW387024.1, forward strand.
TTGGAAAAGTGGTTAATAACCACATCCTAAATGTAAAATATTTTTGGATTTATTTCACCAATAAAAAATTACACCTTATTTTAGACTTTTTATAGCAAATAAAAAGTGAATTTTATTCGCTCAAGCGTCGGCAAAAACAAACCACTTCGCTCCAATGATACGCTAATGTAAAATTCACTACTTTTTGCTCGGAATTTGGAGTGTTTCGAATTAGTAATTGTGGTGCTTTTTCTACTTTTTTTCATCACATTTTTTGCTGGGGCATAATGAATCAAGGAAGTTTATCTTAGTATTCTGAAGAGCGAATTATCTGCCAGTGCTCGAAGATTCGATTTTTTCGACACCGGAAACCCGGTAAAGCTTAATTATAAATTTTATCAAGACAACGACCCGAAGCAAAAATCGTCTCTCTATAGGACATAGTTGATATACATATAACGCAGAAAAGTTATTAACACTCCAGCACAAAGTACTGACTTGAACCGCATTGAAAATTTGTGGGCTCACCTAGGAAAAATAGATCACATTTAATACGGCTTATAAAGGAAGAGTGCGAGAAAAAGCTGAAGAATATACTTACTGCCTTATTCATAAAAAATATTTCAGGTTTATTAAGCGCTTATTTTACATATTTCTATGGGAAATTTGTCAAATAAACCTGTAATAAAACTAAAATATTTTTTATGAATTAGACCAATAGTATATAAGCTAATTCATTCGATGTCCAGATGTTTACAAACGGTAATTGATGCTCCAGAAGAGCACACAAAGTATTACTAGAAAAAAATAAATAAATTTTCGGGAAATAGATACATTCACCCTTATCGGGAATAAGATTCCACGTGAAATATGTTCCCTTTCCCTAAATCGTGACCGCCAATGTTTGCGTTGTTGTTGTGTCCGCATACTATTTTCTAATTTTGTTCACCATTTTTTGTTCACGGGAAATATTTCACGTGAACAAAATGTTTCCCTTTTATTCCCGATAAGGGTGACTGTTTATTGAATGTGTTATAAATTTGAAAATATTCATTTGACAGTAGGAAGCCTGAACTATTTTGTTTTTAGCTATCATTATAAATTTCTTGTTGAAGTGATATTAATTTTTTAAAGTAGTATAGTTATAAACAACTTTGAGAAGGTGCACACAAAAAAATTATCCAAAATTTTTGGAATTCACTTCAAAACAAACGTTTCTTTGAAGAGTATTTAATTTTTTACAGCAATGAAAATTTTTTTTTGACAAACTGTATATCCATGCATATGTAAATACATACATACCCTGCAGAAAATGCGAATAGTGAAATTGTAGTGATTTACTAGTGACTTTTTCACCAGTACTACTGACAAATTATACCCCATACAATGCTTTTTGCTATAGACATTTAGCATGTGCGTGTCATTGAAAAGCAACTACTGACGTTGGTACTACTGAGTATCTATTTCTTTTGGGACCGTATCGAGACATTGAAAACAGATAGTCACTAGTACATTTTAATAATTCTAATGATAATAAAACTGAATATTTTATTAAAAATTTTTGTTTTAATAAAAAAAATACATAAAAAAGGGAACATTCGTTCAGCAAGTAAGGATTTAGTTTGCTGTTTGTATTATATATAAAGGAAAAATTCAAGGTTTCGTCGAATTATTAAAATCAAACACTTACATATGAATCTGGACTTACAGCAAATTTTTATCTGATCCCACAAAATCTGTAGGCCTGTTGATTCATAAAAATTTCCATTATTATTTATTCATTTCATTTTAAATTTTTTTTTATTTGCCTTTGATATTGATTTCGTAAACTAATTTTCATAACAACTTGAATTTTGCTTGAAGCCACTTGTATTTTCAACAAACCAATAAAACATTAAGAAGAAGCATAGTTGTGTGTATCTGACAAAATGTTTTCTACGCATTAAAAACAATGTTAATATGTAGACGCTCCTTTGACAATGTCACCAATATAGTCGACAAAAATGGTGACTTGGGGACACTTAACCCCATGTTTTCTGCAGGGTATGTTCACATGTACATGTGTATGTATTTTTGAAACTTTAAAACAACAACAACAAATATAAAAAGAAGAGTTTTGCGCTGTAAAACTAAAAAGGTGTTACAGATTAAAGAAATTTATTAAATTAAATAAATGTTTGTATTCTTATAAAAATAAACCAAACAAAACAAATTAAAATAAATTTTAATTTTGCAAATTTGTATATCTTCCTTACAATTTTATTCTTTCCGCACGCTTTCCGTCATAAAATTTGAGCGTCAGCTAAATAGGGAAAAATACCGCAGCAACGGGATGAATAACGGAACGGAATGAATAATTAGAACCATTAATTCAAAATGGATCGTAGACGTACTCCCTACACGCTAATTTTTTTCATCGAATGACCCGACAATTCATGTTTTTTTCAACTTATCTAATCAACATACACTGACGGACTAAACTATTCACACAGCATATTCTTCCATTTAAAATCTGTTATATTTTTGAAATGAAAAGAGTTAGCCCAACACAATATTTTACAAAATTGTTTATTTACTTCTTAGTTATTAAAATGTAAAGAAATACTAATCCTAAGTAGATTACATTATAAGAAAAAAATAAAAAAAATAATTCAGGCCTAAATTATGTGGGGACAAAAGTATTCACACAGTTATTTACGCTTCTACAAAAAGTTTAATTACATGTAACTAATGTCTTGTCGAGAAGACTTTTTTTGACGACTTCCTTTAGTCTTCTTGGCATTGAATAAACTAAATTTTTAGTAACATCTGACAATATACTTTGCCATTCTTGGAACTAGAATTTCTTTCAATTGACCCTTACTGGTGCTTTCCGATGCGTGGTGCTTTCCGATGCGTCGACCCAATTCATCCCAAAGATGTTCAATAGGATTCATATCCGGAGATTGCGGTGGAGTAGGAAGTATGTGGGGAACGTGATGAATTATCCACATTCGAACGTCATTGGCTGTGTGTTTGGGGTCGTTGTCGTGCTGAATGTAAAAGTTGCACCCAAGGCCTCAATTTTGCAGCAGGTTATCTTTCAAAATGTTAAGATAAACATTTTTGTCCATTTTTCCATCGATAAAAACTAACTTACCAACGCCTGCTGCAGCCATACATCCCCACACCATGACTCCTCCACCGCCATGCTTCACCGTACTTATTACGTTGTTTTTTTTCCAATTCTGTATTTGGCTTTCTCCAAACACGTGCTCTACCGTCGGGCTGAAATATATTGAATTTGCTCTCGTCGGAGCATAATACGCCTTCCCAGAAGCTTTCATCTTTATTTACATATTCTTTTGCAAAATTTAAACGTTTTGATTGATTTACCTTGCTTATGAGCGGTTGTTTCTTTGCTACACGGGAACTATAACCGGCACGGTGTAGAGTTCTGCGTACAGTTTTTGGGTGGATTTCATTACGAGTCTGCTCTAAATATTCTGCAGCTACTTCAGTGGATGTTGTTTTTGGATTCTTTTTTATTTTTCTGACGATTTGGGCTTCTTCTCTTGGGCTTTACTTATGAGGCCGACCAGTGCGATGAGAACTTTTGAAATCTAAGCACTCTTTAAATCTTTTAATGATGCGGGCTACAGTGAATCGGCTTCTTTTAATGATATTTCCAATTTCTGCATACGATTTATTTTGTTTATGCATATCTAACACAATTTTTCTTTCAGCTTCCGTTGTTTCTTTTTGTTTACGACCCATTTTTAGAAATTTCACTCTTCCAGAATACTTTATTTTATATTAAAACAAAACAAATGGTTTATAACTGCACTTTTAACATTCCTACAAGTGTTGCCATATAAAAATTCATGGACTTATGCCTTATGTTTAATTTAAATACCAAAAATTCAACTGTGTGAATACTTAAGTCCCCCCCAGAATTATCATTTCAAATACTTAATCACTTCCTTCTAGTAATGTACCATACTTAGGATTATTTTTTCTATATTTTCAAATAATTAATAAGTAAAGAAACAATTTTGTGGAATATTGTGTTGGGCTAGTTCTTTCCATTTCAAATATATAAAAGATTTTAAATGGAGGTACATGATGGGTGAATAGTTTAGTCCGTCAGGTATGTATGTACGTGGCGTATTCAATAAGGTTGCCTTAACATGGAAGTACATAACACGTGTTGAATCCGCTAATGCGATACAAACTTCTGTCAGAAAAGTTGAAATATTGTGTTTTCATAAGGCAAGTTACATAAAGAAGTTTGCGACGCGCGTACCTCGCCAAAAGTTGAACATTCTTCAATTTTCACGTGTTGTATACAAAATGACAGCTAGTGTTGCCAGATTCACATGCTAACATACACAAAAATTATTAGAAATAATTTTTTTTTATTAAACAATGGATAAAAGAATGCATTAAATATTTAAAGAAAAATAAAATGTAAGTGCAAGACAATTTTACAACTAAAAAAGCCTCAAAAGCGTGGTGTGTAACTTTGCATTTTTATCAGGGATCGCAAATAACGATTATTTTCCAAATTTAAACTGAAAAAATCACAATAATAGAGAAGTGCTACTGGCACAAGGAATATACCACAATACTCCATGTTACATGGACTACCTATAGATGCAATGATTTTTATTTTTTTAATTTTTATTTATTCCTCACAAAATAAGAGTTATTTCTTGATTTTTATTTATTCCTCACAAAATAAGAGTTATTTTGTGACTTTTATTTATTCCTCACAAAATAACAGTTATTTTGTGATTTTTATTTATTCCTCACAAAATAAGAGTTATTTCTTGATTTTTATTTATTCCTCACAAAATAACAGTTATTTTTTGATTTTTATTTATTCCTCAGAAAATAAAAGTCATTTTTAAAATGTGTTTATTAATTAATTTAATTTAACAAATAAGAGTTTTTGCATGGACTCTGGCGATAAATTCGATCTTAAATCTGTTAATATTAATTTTAGAGCAGAAAATGCTCTTTCTACAGAGACTTGTGTTGCTGGCGTGCTATGCAAAACCTGTGCCAATCTGTACAGGTATGGATATATATATTTTTTTTCCTCCCAATATTTCATTACATCTGCATCCACGTCAATGGGCTTAGGATTGTAATTATCTATTTCGCTTATCGCCCTTTTCATTTCCTCCTCCAGATCACCATCTGAGTCTTCATCCTCTGAATTTACTTCAATAGAGTTTAAGAACTCGTTTAATAATGAACACGTGTTTGTGTCTTCAGACGACGGTAAAGCATTTGGTGTTTCAGCGTTTGAAGATGATGGTAAGTCAGAAGACTTTTGCGTTGCATCATTCTTCACAAAGAGTAAAATTGATTAAATTCATGTACATTAGACCACCCAATGGGCCGAAGTTTTTATTTTATTCGCTAAAGCCCATATGACATTTCATTTTTCTTTCATTTATCAAGTTTCATTTATCAACTGGTAACTCTTATGTGTTAATTATGAAGAATTTTTACTTGACTTCTATGAACTGGCAGTTATTAGTTTAAAAATGACTTTTATTTTCTGAGGAATAAATAAAAATCAAAAAATAACTCTTATTTTCTGACGAATAAATAAAAATCAAAAAATAACTGTTATTTTGTGAGGAATAAATAAAAGTCATAAAATAACTGTTATTTTGTGAGGAATAAATAAAAATCAAGAAATAACTCTTATTTTGTGAGGAATAAATAAAAATCACAAAATAACTCTTATTTTGTGAGGAATAAATAAAAGTCACAAAATAACTGTTATTTTGTGAGGAATAAATAAAAGTCACAAAATAACGATTAAAAAGTAATTTTTAAAATAAAAATTATAACCGTTACGGTCCCTGATTTTTATAGCTTTAAACGTTTAACAAGGCAGAAACGCGTTGCCGCGTAACGCGTGGTATGTACCTCCACCTTTAGTTTTATAAAACAACAAAAACAAGTTGAGAGTTTTGGTTTATTTTTCGAACATAGTTTGGCATCAAAGAAATAATTCTTTACTTTCTCATATGGAGATTGCTGAAATAGTTTACCTTATTAGATCTACCTTGTCTACATATCGAGCATTTGGTTGGTGCTTGTTTTACAGAAAAATAAAAATAATGGTAAAATAAAATGTAATTTTCCTCTCAAGAGGTGAGTAGAAAATATTTGCATGAAATATTTACGCAAAATGAAGAACGATATAACGATTAATTCAGTAATATTATCTGAAACAAGTAAGAGTGCTCTATTCGATTTTGCTGGATCTTATACACCCTTCACCGAAATACGTATGGAGTATTTTTTTATTTCAGCATTTACTATATTAATACCAACACCGAAAACTAAATGAAATTACGAATGAATGATAATAAAACAATTTTCTGTTTTAAAACATCTGCAAGCAAGATTACGAAAACAGCTCATAGTGCGCATTAATTTTATGTGTACGAGATATAGAAAGTAATATATACACTTTTTAAACCTGCCTTTTGCTTTCTTATTTTACAATTAAAATTTGAGTAACAAAAATTTATGCATGTACAATGTGACTAAAATTAATTATGGTTTTCACAAAATCTATGGCTATTTGATATTAAGATAACACTGTTTAAAAAAATTAATGAAGTCGAAATACCTGGTCTTGTCGAGTATAACAACAATCTGTTTTTGAAATTTTCCAAACACCCCCAAAATCTTGAGTTACGGGTAAAAAATCGGGTTTTCGTACCCGTATGCTCTTACCAATCTCTAAGTTGAATATTCAACGATTTTGAATTTATAAATGGACTTAGAAAGAAAAGACCTAGATCTTTCGAACAATGTATAAATAGGTTATGCCGAGTACACACTATGGAATTTTGTGACAAACAGGGATGTTCTGCAAACCGCGCGATTTGAAATCGTGCGATTTCAAAAACGAAAAACAGTGATCTGCTGATCGGACGACTTAGCGCATTCGCAGGTCAGTTCGTATAAAATATCTTAAACATCTAAAATATTAAAACCAATTAAAAAGCTGCAACAAGTCACCTTTTTAATTAAGTTCTTTCCTGGAAATTAGGCGATTTCAAAACGTGCGGTTTACAGAACACCCCTTAAAATGTTAGCATGTTAGCATGTTGACATTTTGTCAACATTATTAATTAGTTTGTATAAGCATTTAAAATAATGAAAAACTACAAAGATAGTTGTAGTTGCAGAATCGTGTCAGAAAAATTCAAATGTCCTGGAAGTATGCCGGTTATTCACCCTTATCGGGAATAAAAGTTTACGTGAAAAGTGTTCCCTTTCCCTAAAATTATGATCGCCAATGTATGCGTTGTTGTTGTATCAGTATACTATTTTCTAATTTTGTTCGCCATTTTTTTGTTCACGGGAAATATTTCACGTGAACAAATTGTTCGCCTTTTATTCCCGATAAGGGTGATTGTTTTGTATCTTGCTTTTAGATGTACGAGTATGGTGTTAAACTAACTGTCAACAAGAAAGTAAATATTGTCTTCCTTCATGCGCACGAAATTTTTAAATCACCTTCAATCCTGCTTCCGTAAACTGGAATGCAGAGTATAATGTAAGGGAGCGCACATAGTATTAACCCCTGGTCTTTGCTGTTTTTTAGATCGCCTTAATTTATTTCTTACTAGCTTTTGCCCGCGGCTCCGCTCGCGTTTATCTGTTTAACAAATACATAAAAACCGGTTTAAAACTGATTAAACAATCAAACCAGTACCAAAAATTACCCTAACCAGCCCAGATTGTGTTTATTTTGAAAAAAAATCCAGTTTGCAAATACAGTTTGTCAAAAAAAAAAATGTTTTCAATGCCCAAATATTCCAGTAATTTTACATTCAAACATGAATGACAACAAAAAATAAATTCCTTTATGATTTGTTTTTGCGCATACCGTTAGCTCTGCTTGTCTACGGCAATATGGTGCCAACGTTCAAAGGACATAAGCACTCATTGCAAAAAAAAAAACAACAAAAAAGAGTAGGGTTTGCAAATAATCGCAGATTTTCATAATCGCGATTACGATTAAAAAAATGCGATTAATCGCGATTATCGGATAAACGCAATTAATCAAGAAAATTTACTATTATAATTTTTACTAAAACCAAAATAAATTGCGTTATTAGCTTAAGTCGAACTGTATGGGTTTAGTTAGCCAAAGAAATTTATTCGCGTTTTAATTTAATTCTTCAATTAAATTATATTTATATTTTGAGAAAATTGTAAAGCATGTAAAATGAAGTTCGTAAATCAGAACTTACGATATGAGTATCAAAAACAATACGAATTGTGGGAAATCAATCTTTTGATAGGAAACTTTTTCTACTTTCTTAATTTATTTTTTATTTAAGTTGTTCATTTATCATGACTTACACTACACTATACACTTTGTTTTTAATATTTCTATTTTTTTTGCGATAATGCGAAGTCCCAAGATTAGAAAAGCTGCACCTATCTGCCAACCGAATGAAAAATAGTTGTATCAATCGTAATGAAATTTTAGAGATATTACGACGTTTTTGAAATAAAATTGGGAGAATATAATAAAATAAAATAAATTTAATAAGTGCTTAATTTGGATTATTTTATCATTTTGCCTTATAGTACTTTTATTGTATAAAGGTGTAGGAAAATAAAATAGATGCATATCGAATACAAATTGTTTCTTGTATTTTGTATAAGTTTCTGAGCCTACTCGCTTATTCTATTGGAATTTCCTTACGTAAGCAAGTTCTAAAATGATTTTTGAAAGTATGTACCTGAGATGAGAGGTTTGAAACTTTTCAAAAGTATGGTTGAAGTCTACCGATGATTTGTTAAAGCGCCAATGAAATGCAGGCATATACGAGTATGTAAACATGTTTAACCCATAATGTATATATTTTGTATTAAAAGTTTTAATTTAAATTTTTTATGCAAATTTGGCATAAATTCTTTGCTTAAAAAAGGGAAACAATTTTAATCGTAATCGAGCGATTAATGGGTTCGGTAACGATTACGATTAAAAGGTGCGATTAAACGCGATTTCGATTACGATTATAATCGCTGTGCAAACCCTAAAAGAGAGTAAACCATTTCTTGTACGCGTTGTCAAACAAATGTTTTAAATTTAATAACAAATAACAGAAATTTGCTATTTGCCTTAAAATCTCATTATATCCAGAGTTGGACAAAATACAAAATACTTCCATGTCATGTATGTATTTAAAATACAAAATACTTTAATTTTTTGTACGTATTTAAAATAATACTCCCACATCATGTAGTATATATGTAATTAATAAATAGGGTATTAAATTAATCTGGTTTTTGGTTTAATCGGTTATTCACTCGATTAATTAATCGAGGTTTTATTAATTATTAATTCCAATAAATAAAAATGCATAAATTATTCATTATTTTGAGATTTTATTAATGAAAAAAGGATAACATAACAAAAATAACAATTTTTGAACTAAATCAGACGAGAAAAAATTTATATACATATACATATATATGTATGTATTAACAAAAAACAAGTATATAAGTGAGTTTTTTAAATTGTTTAATAGATTAAAGAGACCTTCTAAAATAATCTTTTAGAAATATTATTTAGTTCGAATGTTTAGGTTTTAAAAGATTTTTTCTTTAGTTTTAATAAAACTCGACTTAGAAAAAATCCTTTCACTAATCGTTATCGTATAAAACAAAATATTTTTCGGTTATTTTTTTAACTTTATTATAAAATTAAATGGAAGAAAAAACTGTTGACTTGTTAAATAAAATTAAGCTCACTGAAAATACTTCTTTGTTTGCATGAACATCAATTTCGCAACATATGCCTTTTGTTTATGAGCAGAACAAATTATTTGCTTCATAAAAAATATATCGCTGGTTTAACATGCAAAGGCTCTAAGTGCACTCTTATTAGAAATTGAGATTTTAATGCAGTAATGTACAATAAGTAAAAATACATTGATTATAAAGAAAACAAATTGTTGAATCTCATGTATTAAAAAAATCGACTAACTAATTTATAATTAATATCAACTTGTTAGTAGTTTGATTGTTCTTTGTTTCCCCTGTAAAATTCTAAAATATGAACTTAGATTCTTTGCATGTTAAGCCAGCGATATTGAGAAAGTACAAAAAATATTAAATTTTGTTTAAATTTTAAATTAATCGATCAGTTAATCGGGTACAAAATATTTATACCATTTTTATTCAAAACACAAAATACATTAGAAAAACTAATCCACAAAACATTTGTTTCCTTTCATAAATATCAAATTTTTGAATGTAGCATCAGACAAACAACTTCTTGTTGGGGAATAAATAAAACCTGCTGAAGAAAATAATCTTTCAACAGGTTCCGATGAGTACAAACTAGTATTAAATTCTATGAATACTCTTTTTAGATTTGGATAACTTTCAAGAGTGATAATGTCGTTGCTATTGTCACTGAGGAAGCGTATTTAAAATACAAATACAAAATACGTATTTGTATTTTAAATACGTATTTCAAATACATGTATTTCAAATACTGCCCAACCCTGATTATATCATTAATTAATTGTGCTGAAAAAGAAGGTAGACTAGAACCAAAGCATTCGCAAGGCAGACAAAAAATTATTCCGCGCATTGAAACTAAAATAATAAGAATTATTGTAGATAAACCGAATTCCAGCACTAGAGGACTGGCACAGCAGATCAGTACTGACTGCGAGGTAAATGTTACACATGAAAGTGTTCGAAACGTGATGAAAAATCATGAATATTTCTCAAGAGTTGCTAGAAAAAAACTCTGCTGCCAGCTCAAAACATTGAAAGCCGACTGAAATTACTTATTGGCCATATTCCTTTTCCGTTGGTGTACAGGGGTAACGTATTTTTTTTTTGTGAGACAAGCTAATATTTTAATATCCCATGGTCTACAAAAAGTTTGGCGCAAACCTCTGACGGTAATACACATAGTAGCGTTTTGAAAATTATCTGTCAAAGGTTACCAACTCCTTTTGCGCATTTTAGAAGGTATAATGAACCAAGAAAGTTTATCTTGGTATTCTGAAGAGCGAATTATCTGCCAGTGCTCGAAGATTAATTTTTTTAACACAGGAAACCCGGGAAAGCTTAATTATAAATTTTATCAAGACAACGACCCGAAGCACAGAGAGACCTGGAGGACATGGTTGCTATATAACTGCAGAAAAGTTCTTGACACTCCAGCACAAAGTCCTGACTTGAAGCCCACCGAAAATTTGTGGGCTCACCTAAAGAAAAAGCTCTAGGAAAAATAAAGTACAATTAATACGGATATAAAGGAGTGGGAGAAAATACCTGAAGAATAAAGTGTACCCCAGCTAACTCATTCGATGTCCAGATGCTTACGAACGGTAATTGTTGCTCAAGGAGGGCACACAGAGAGAAAAAATTAACTATTTTGTTTTTAGCTATCATTAGAAATTTCTTGTTGAAGTGATATTAATTTTTTAAAGTAATATATTAAAAACAACTTTCAGAAGGTACACATAAAGAAAGATATCCAAAATTTTTGTAATTCACTTTAAAACAAGCGTTTCTTTGAAGAGTATTTGATTTTTTACAGCAATGAAAACATTTGTTTGACAGACTGTATATAAAACCGGCGTGAAAGCGCTACAAACAAACAAACTCACTTTCTCATTTATAATATTATAGTGAGGATTATTCCCAAACATACAGCGACACTACCCAATTGATTATCCATTTGTATGAATATTAATAAACAAAAGTTGTGTTCATTTAGTTTCCTGGCAGAAACTTGTAACGAGAGAGTAAGGCAGAAATTTACAAAATTACTCTCCCAGATACTAAAAAGTAAATGATAAGTGAACGCTTTACTCGCAAAAACTTGAAAGCAGGGCAGTGTTGCCAGAAAATGATAATGAGAGAATGCTAAATCAGTCAAAAAATTTTGCTAGATTGTTCTACAGAAGAAAAATATAATGCCGGATTTAAATGTAGAAAAAATTATTGAAATAGCTTTGAATATCATCTGCCTTATTCATAAAAAATATTTCAGGTTTATTAAGCGCTTATTTGACATATTTCTATTGGGAATTTGTCAAATAAACCTTTAATAAACTTAAAATATTTTTTATGAATTAGACCGCATGTTTATACAAATTTTTTAGTACTTACAGATATTTTTATATCACATACAAACATAAAATATTTAATAATTGATGTTTTTTGGAAATGTTACAATTACGTTTAAAATTTTTTTAACGCATAATCCTAAATTATTACTTATTCAGTAAAATATTTTTTTATTAACAATACATTTAAATTTATTATTGCGGGATTATTAGCGGGATCCTATGTGCATTTCACTGTTGCTAGTGCAGACCATCAGGGAACCTTTACCCTGCAATACGTGTACATTTATGAGAAAAATTCTATATACAGAAGAATCATTTTTACATATTATTTTCAAAGTTGAATGCTTTTTAAATAATGAAAATGCCAGATCTAGCCGTGTAAATTCTAAAATGGTAACAATGAAGCAGAGTTTCCGTTCGCTCGACCAAAGTCGCAATTTGAATCTTTTTTAGAGGTCTGCGACTTTTTGCGAGACTTTTTTTACCACCGACTTTTGCGACTTTTACCCTTTTTTAAAGATTCTCAGAATTATTATTTTCACCACTTATAAAGACGTTAACTACCTACAATGATCTCGTTTTAGAATTTAGTTTTTTTTATAGTAAGCCTGAAGATTGCATAAGTGAGTACAAATTACTAATAAATTAAAGCAAATAAACATCGTCACCAATTTTTTTAAATTAAAAATGTTAAACAATTTTGACATAAAATTTGGGATGTCCCCAAAGCGACTGATCAGTTTTTGGGGGAAATTTTCCCGAAGCAAATTCATCGAAGCTCTGGCTGTGTGTGCAGTCGCACCACCCTGTTGAAACCACGTGTGGGAAGAGTACGATGGATGAGCTCGCAGGTTTGGCAAAAAGAATTCCGTAATCATGCGTCGATAATTTTCACCGAAAAAAAAACATTGTCCAATTATCTCATTCCTGGGGCAATGCAAAGGTTTTTGATGTTTCAATCGAGGATTGCGGCTTCTTGGAGACCAGTAACGGCAGTTTTGCTTGTTGACGTGGCCGTTTAAGTGAAAATGAGCCTCGTCGCTCCAAAAAATGAGATTTACAGTGCGAAAACGCTCCAACATCGATTCACAAAATTTTTTGCGTAAATCAAAGTCACTTTCTTTCAGTTCTTGAACGATTTGAATTTTAAAAGGATGGAACTTCAGATCCTTTTTTAAAATTTCATGAATAATCGCTCTTGTAAGTCCCAGTGAGGCCGCTCTTTTCTGTATTGAAAGTCGCGGATTTTCATGTAAACTGCTTTCAATCAGTTCAATGTTTTCGGGAGTCCTTGAAGATCGACTGGGCCCTGGCCGTGGGACATTCATAGCCGAAGTAGTTGCGTGGAATCTCTGCACCCACGAACTAGTTAAATTTACACTCGGTCCATCACGTATTTTGAACAAAATTGTCGACGAGCAATTACGTAAGAATCATTACTCTTAAAAAATGTCTCCACAGCGAACTCGCGATGCTCACTCGACCACTGCAACATCGTGACTAACAATCGATAACTCCAACGGTGCTTACGGGGCTTTAGTTGGAAATGTTAAAATTTTGTCAAAAATATCTTAACTTTAACTTTTTTGACTTTTTTTAACATAAATCCTACTCCGTTGACCTTGGCAGCATACGACAGCCAAATTTATTAAACTTAAGTAAATTTGTTCAGAACACATACGTGGCGAGCAATAATGGATGAATGTTGCCGACATCATCATTAAAATGCTTGTAACATTTTACATAAAAATGGGAACATAATGAAAATTTCAGATTTTGTCCTTTGTATATGTATTTATTTTGTTATCCATAAAAAAAATATTAAATTAAAGTGAACTACATTTAATTAAAAATATATTTTGTTGGAGCTCTTTCATACGTTGCTAATATTCTTTTCAATAGTGCCCATAAGTTTTCAATAGGATTTAAGTCCGTGCTCTGAACAGGCCTCTTAATTAATTGAAAACTTTGATTGGATAAACAATTTGTTACTATTTTGGCAGTATGTTTGGAGTCTCCATCTTGTTCAAAAAATACTTGTTCTTCTGGATATGCGCATGTTTCTACAACACTTGGCAAGTTTGTTATGAGAATATCGAGATAGTTCTCCTTTTTCATTATGCCATCTATTTTCAGTAGTGGACCAACATTCCACCAATTGAAGCATCCCCAAACCATTAAACTTCCACCGCCATGTTTTACAGTTTGCTTCACCTGATGCTTCTGAAGTTTTTCATGTGATCGGTGCCAATAATATTCCTTTCCATCTGATTGAAATCTATTAATTTTTGTTCCGTCAGACCAGATCACACGTTTCCACTCGTCAACGGTCCATTTTCCGTATGTCTGACAAAATTGAAGGCGAGCTTTTACGTTTTTCTCCGATAAAGCAGGTTTTTTTTGTTTTATGGCAGATACCAGACCAATTCTTCGGAGTGCTCTACGGGCTGTCCACTCGCTAACGTTTTTATTTATTGCTTTTGCAGCTAATTTTGGGGTTTTTGTATCTTTATTTCTCATTACACGTTCCATCAAACGAGCATCTCCATCAGTTAGTAACCTTGATCGACTTCTACCTGCAACAACACCTTCAACATTTCTTCTTTTACGGACATTTAAAACTGTAAAGTGCGAAATTCCTAACTTCTTTGCTATTTGCCTCGATGACTGACCATTTTGTGTTAAACTTATAACTCGATTTTCAATTTCAGCGCTTATTTTTCTCATTTTTTTTTAAAAAATTAATTTTTGTATACCAAGCGGGGAAATTTGATGTAATCACTGTTGATTTCTTTACATTACTAAAAATTACACTACTAAAGAACAATCAAGGAAGACGAAAAACATTATAACGGAATTATACATTTTAATTTGGTGTATTTTTGTTGTTTTTAAAGTTAAAATAGAAAAATAACATTGAGAGCAAAAGTGGAAGAACTGATATTTATTATGTTAACTTAAAATAGTTAAAATTTATCAAACCTTTTGCGTTTTTTATTAACGTTATGTTATGTTGTATATAGTCAAAAGTATACCCTGAAAATTTTATAGCATTATCTATTAATAATATTTTTGTAATGAAAAAGTTACAAAATTAAAAAACATTTATCCATTTCTGCTCGCTACTGTACATCTGTTATGAAATATGATAAAGATGAATAATAAACTTTTGAATGCAATAAACTTTTTGTTTTATTTAAATTTTTGTTTTTGTTTTGTTACGCTTTTTATTAATAAAAAACGTCCAAAAAACGAAATTTTTTGTAAAACGATCTTTTGTGCGGCTTTTCAAAAATTCCTACCGGTAACCCTGCTTGCAAGAAAATTTTATTCATATAAGAAACATGGATAGAAATCGATACAATTGTACTATTTTTATGTAATTTGGATGTTCTTGTTTGATATATATTATAAAATTTTTAAAAATCGACATTTAATTTGAAATACTTTACACAATTTCATGTCTTATTTACTATTTTCATAAATTTTTCATTATTTTTTAATTCTATTCTATTAACAAATACAAGAATGCCACTTTCCATCTCTGATCAGACGTGATAAACAAGCAAAAGTCCTTGACCATAAAATTGCATTTATGTGGCTTAATCAAAGAAAAACAATAAATTAAGAAATGCAAATTTTTCGAGTTTTTTCAGATATTTTTCAAATAATTAATTTGTAAACAAAACACAGAACAGATGTTTGGATAATTCTTGCCAGTAAAAATTTTACCAGTAATTATACTAAGTGACAAATTTTAATGAAATTGCACGTGTTACTATTTTTCTGGTAGACCATAACAATAATATGTATTTGAAATTTTCCATAAAAATCTTGAGTTACGGGTAAAAACGGTTTTTCGTACCCGTATGCTGTTTTCGAACATAATTTTTGTTCGAAAATCGGTGGGAAGTTCGCTCCCTTATCCAAAATTCCTTTTTTGTCTGAAAGGGGTTGCCTGCAGTTGGACCCCATATTTTTTTTCCAAATCGGAGGGGCAAATTGGCTCCCCGATGTATAACTCTGTCATTTGTAAGGCGATATGGAAATTTTTTCCTCATTTGTCAACCGATTTTCAAAATTCTTTTTTTTTTATTTAAAAGGATTTGCTTGCAGTTTAGTCCTACAATTTTTTTTTTCGAAAATCGATGAAGAGCAAAATGAAAAACCCTGAAAAAGGTGAAGTACGAATTAAGTTAATGGAAAACAAATATTTTTATAAATAACATAAATTTCAATAGTTTCTTGTTCCCTAGAACTGAAAGGTGATTTTTTAATTATTTGGGACGCTGTTTTCGCTATATAGTAATATGTAAAAAACAAAGTGCCGCTCACTACATATATTTGTATAACTTGAGAAGTTTTTGCTATTCAATAAAAAAATTTCCGAAATTCGGCGGCAAACATTGTTTTTAAATTTGCCTAATTAGTTCCAGAAATATAATTTCTTTTCGTCAGAAACTATCGCTTTGTGATCACCTGGCATGACAGCTCTAGGTTCCGTTGAAGTTGGTCTTTGTGGAAACAACTTGAATTAAAATAATTGAAATCACGACCTCATCTTTTATAAATAATACCTTCCTTTTCACTTCCATTCACGAAAATATTTTGGTTGCGGGTATGTGAATTTTGACTTTATCGATAGTAAATTAAAATATATGATACTACAAAATGGTTATTAATATTTATCAATATTTGAATGAAATTTCTATTTATTTTTATTGCTAATTTTGATGATATATGTGTGTATATTTCTGTTCATTTGCAGGAGGAAGTTGATTTGGATGCAGATCCAACCATGTCAACACAAAATCAAGGTAGTTCATCAAATGCTGGTGGTCAACCCGTGTTTGCTATGCCACCACCACCTGCTACAGGTGTCAATCCATTTACTGGTGCTCCAGTTGCTGCCACAGAGCAAACTTCATTGAACACAACAGAACAAACAACTTATACTCCAGGTATATAAAAAGAAACTATCAATTATTTTCCCTCCAATCCCTCATTGAAAAAGAGTTTAAATTAAAACAACAAAAACAACAAACAACTGGATACAAAAGAACACTAATTTTGATCATTTATAAAGAGGGAAGAATTGAAATTAATTTAAAAATGGAAACAAATGAAAGCCATTATATAAAACTAAATAACATAGGAGTTATGGTGTTGACTTCTTCTAATGAAAATAAATATATATACATACATATATTTGCAAAAATAACTAAATATTAAAAAAAAAATACAATTAAAAACCTAATTGATATTTTTGCATTCACTTTCTAAAATGGAAAATATTTATAAAAACTATAAACAAACAAAAATATCTTGGAAGAAAAATATAATTATGAATTAAATGCGTTAAGACCATCGAATTAAATGTTGTTTATTCAATAATTATAACAAAAAATAATAATAATAAAAATACAAAAGAAAAACTAATTAAAAGCATAAATAAACTTTCAATATAAATATCAAAATTATATTATCCATATACATAATTCGCTTGAAAATAATTAACTTAACTTTTTTAATAATTTACAAGCCATTTACTGTTGTTCTACTTGCTAAACATTTCTTTAATAATTTTAATAATAAAACTATTATTTTTTGTATTTTATATAATTTTAGCTATTTGTTGGAAATAATTCCTTTAAATTTGTATTACTCTAATTATAGTTAGTTTTGTTTTTATTAGTTTAATGTAAGTACATAATTTCGAATACGCTGATTTCTTTAAATTTCTATTGCGCTTTATGAGTATGAGTCAATTAACTGCCAGTTCGTAAATGAAAAATAAAAAAGAAATTTTGTTTTAACATTTGTTAATGCGCTAATTACCCCAAGTTATTATTTTACTTATTCAGTAAAATATTGTTTCATAAAATACATTGAAATTGGTTATTAACTGTAACGATTCACAAAAAGCACTTGACAACACCCGGTCAAAAATGTTTGTGTGGCAACACTCTATTCCTGCGAAAGCAATGTATTTTTGTTGTTTTTTTTCATATATTTTCAATTACATATGTATTTCTTAACACACCTGATGGATCTCTTGCGCCAAAGATTTTCTTAAAAGAATCTGTAATAATCACGTACTTATTTTCTTCGAAATATTAAATAAATCTTTAAAAAAAACCTTCAATAAATATTAAACAAATTTATACGAGTATTGATCGAGACTAGTACAACTCTAAATTAAAATATTGCATAATATAAAAATATTTTTTGATTTGATCAAATGTAATCTACTAAACATCTCGACACAAGAAATATATGACTTAGACCACTTTCAAAATTATGGGCACAAATATCGTGCATGACAAACATATACAGCCTTATGTATGTATAAGAAGAAAAAAACTCATATGAAGTTAGCATAAGTGGCAAAATTTAACAACTGTTTCCATAAAATTTGAAATTAAAAATCAAGCTCGAATTTAATAGTGAATTAAAAACACATTATGCGCCGATTTTTAATGTCAAATTGTATGGAGGAACTCGTTAACACCTAGTTCAATTTCTACACTTATGCTAACTTTATGCCAGTTTTTTTTATACATAAGGCTGCCAAATTTTCTTAAGGAGTCGTTGATGAAAGTGTCCTCTGTGATAAGTTGGCCAACCGGAAAGTAATGGTAAATCGATCTTCAGCCATTACATGGTAAAATTATACAAGGTATTTGCATGACTACAACAAAATTACAACACCAAAAAACACACGCATTTTTTTGGTAGAAACAAGCGAATAAGAAACAGAACAGACAGAAACATGTCTTTTGTTTTTAAAAATAACAATCACAGAGTAACTAAAGTACAATTGCAGACGCGGCATTCATGCATGATTATAATGATTCAGTGTTGCCAATATGTGTGTAATACACAGTGTGTAATTTCTACTCTCATCATACTTTGGGTTCTATTTTTATTTATTTTTGTTTTAATTTTAACCTACACAAAAGATGTGTAGTGTAATTTTCTTCAATGTGTAATTGGAGACACAGCTATGTGCAAATTCAGTGGCAACACTGTTATCATTTTATTCCCACACATACATTAATATTGTTGCGTTGCAGCTTGTAAACAAAGTTTGACAACTTTCTGCATTGTATACATTAACAGGATGGGCTTGTGCATGTATCTACCTTGTATAATTTTACAATGAGCCATTGTTTCCGAACAACATTTTTGTACAGACAAAATTTTTTTATACATATCTGGTTTGACGTTTCCCTTCTTGAGAAAGAGAAAAGAAGAGAATTTGTTGGGAACATTTTCATCTTGAATTGGTTTAATTTTAATTTTTGTCAGGACAAAATTGATCTGTGCTGCCAGCTATATAAATATTTCAGCCAAAGTTGAACTGTTGAGCTGCCACATCACATTCACCACTATCGTGAACAGTTTTTCCCTAGAAATATATTCCCTTTTCCCCAAATTGCAACCGTGGATAATTTTTCTCCAGAAATCTGTTCCCTTTTTAACCGACTTAAAAAAAGACGAGGTTTTCAATTCGTCTCTTTCATTTTTTGGCGGTGTTGCTTCATAACTCGGTTCATATTAGATTGTAAAATTTTTTATTGTCTGAGAGGGCATAGCTTCCCATTGGTCCCATTGCAAAAAAAATTGGGCGGGGACACGCCGACAATTATTTTTATTTGATTTTATGATATTCTACTTATTTCAAAGTGATTCTACTGTACCGATTTTTACAAAACTTAACACACACCCTGAGCTCTGAAAAATACCAAATCTTGCATTTTAAAAATGAGTGGAGGCACGCCCATTAAAATTTAATTTTATATCCCATAAAATTTTTTCGAAAATGTTCTATCTGATCTTTGCATTGAAGTCGGTTTTTTAGCAGAATTATTTCATTCCCTTATCATGAATAATATTTTTCTCATGGATTTTTTCACCTTTCCCTTGGTTTTGTTCACTTTATTTTTGCCAGCGAACTGAATTTATATACATATATCGCGTAATTTCAATATTATACTTCCAATTATATATTAAAAGTTATAAATAATTATTTTTAGGACAAGATCAGTAAATAATGTCCACGATTAATAACAATAATTCCTTGCAACACCTTATTCCATTGAACATGAATCTCTTTGGTTCACACGCAGTAAATTTTATGGCTGTGGCATACTAACGAATTTTTTCCACGGCACATAAAAACACAACTTTACACTCAAAAACACTTCATTTGCAAAATAACATTTGTGTAATTCTTACTATCAAAGTTAAATTTGTCTGGTTTTCAATTAAATTTTAAGCTTTACAAACTTCTTCCCGTTTTTTACATTCACTACGCATTGATAGCAGGAACAAACGTTCCCATGAAATTCGCGTTAGCAAATTTCCCTTGATGGGGAATGAAAATTTCATGGGAACAAAAATTTCACATTTTATTCACGATTGGAGTGACTATAATATATTATATATACATTTTATGTATATGTACGTTTGTATAATAAAAGCACAGAGTATTTATTATTAGAAGCAGCACTTGACTTTTATTAATTTTTGTAGTTTATAATTTGTTTATTAACCAATTAAAAATATGTATGGCAAGAAGAAAATAGTAAATTGTGAACATCTAATCCATTTTATGTAGATTTGTACGTAGCAAACGTTGCCAATACATTTTCAATAAGCATCAACATGCTTATCAAATGCTACGGATTTTGTCAGCTGACACGCAACAGCACGATACGATTTTAGTAATTCTACCATTACAATTCGTACTGTTGGTGTGAAGGTAGAGGTCCATAGCTCGCTTTTTGCGCGTTACGCTTTCTATGCTTCTGTCAAAAAAGTAGAATCAATGTAATAGTATGTGACAAGTTACATTGCAAAAAGCGCAGAACGCGTAGGCGCGTTCAAAGCAAAAAGTAGGTATACTTTCTACTTTTGTACGGGTTACAAGCACCATGAAAGAAAGTCAGCTGTTCTTGAATGCTAAGGATGTTAAATAATACTTTATTTCTTACGTTATCGATAAATATTATTTTGCTGTGGATAATTTTTTTCTTTTTTTTTCAATAAAAAAAATTTCTTAGTAAAAAAAAACTTGTTTAATAAAATATGTGAAAATTTTCATTAATGCGATGTATTTTAATTAACTTTTCACCACACTTTTCTCAGTAACAAATTTTGCATATTAGTTATCGATTACTTTTACGACTAACTCCACAAATTCTTTTAAAAACTCGATTTCACTCTTCATTTTTTCTTTATAAGTATTTATAAACAAACGCACACAGCTGATCAAAACAAAAATAAAATGGTGCATGAAAAGCAGTGCATGTAACTCAACGCGAACAAAGTATAGAATGTATAGAATGAAACAAGAGGATGAAACGCATGTAAAGCATAACGCGCAAAAAGCGAGCTATGGACCTCTACCTTGAGTGTATGTGCGTTGAGAGTATAACATCGTTGTTGAAGCATTATAGTTGTTGTTTGTATCTTTCGTCTGCATAGGCTTTAAAATTTTAGCGGAAAAGTGTTCTACCAATAAGTTCTCATAAGTATCAAAATGAATCCAGCGGTGTTTGGAAATATTTTTCAGTTTTTTGAAAGAGAAAAGACAGTGTTTGATTTGCGCGATAATATATTCTACTTAAGACTGTCTGTTCAAACTTTTGAAAAATATTGATCAGCATTCATTACTTCGTACAAAAAATTTGAAATGAAAACACTATTAAATTCTACACGAAACAAGTGCCATTTCGCATTAAAATTGAAAATGTTGACAACATATTTCATATGTTTTTCCCAAGATGAACAGAGTACTCTACTTCTGCAACATTTTTTCATTAATAATTCATTCCAATTTTTGTTAATATGTATTTTAACAGCATTTAACATGAAATGTTGAACAAAGTAGCAGGCTTTAGGGCCAAAGTACAACCCATTCGATTGGTTAACATTTTGTAAATTTATTTTTAATTATTATCTATACTAATTTTAATATAATTTCATATATCTTTCTGTTTTAAAACTTTTTATTTTTAATAAATTAATTAATATTTGCTCAACTCAAGACTCAATTTAAATAAAATGTTATATGTAGTACATCTATGCACACAACACAACTTCATGTTCTTCTAAAATTTATTTTCATGTGATTTTTGAACGTATTGTAATATTTGCATTCGCTTTCGCAAAAATTAAAATGTGTTATTCGCTTTCGCATTCGCATTCGCTAAATTGGTATTTTACTTACTTTTACTTTTACTTACTTTACTTTTTACTTACTTTTATTTTTGTTTGTTGTTTGGCTAACAACATTTTGACTATTCTTCTTGGTTACTTTTCTTCTTATTTTTGTATGTATGTACTCGTATATGTGTATTAAAGTACTGTCTAAATAAATAAAAAATTCCAAAAATTTCTGGAATTTGGAAACAAGCACTGTACTCACTGAGCGATTGCCGAACTAAATTTTTAGACTAAAAATTGGTTTTAATGTGCTTGTACCTGAAAAATATGTCAACTTATAAAATTTTTTTGCATATAAAATCTTACGTTACGAAAGTTTTTTTTTCGTAAAATATGTAATTTTTCAGTGTACGTATAGTTCCGCGAATGAAAACAAAACCTTTCGAATATGTACCAATTCTTCGATCTCATGCACAAACGAATGTTGGAACGTAATAGTAAATTTGACTCAGAAAATGTTGGAAAATCCATTCCTATGAGATTCTGTATATAAGTACAAACATATCTGTGGCAAAAAGGAAAAAGTGTTTAAGTCGAGATAAGCTGATTTTGAGTTAATGGCACCTCTCAATTATTTTGTATGATTTTTGAAGAAGTTTTTTAGGGCAATAACTTGCTGCCTACATTTTTTCGACTTGGAATCTCATAAGGAATAAAAGCTTAACTCAGCTTATATTTTGATATATTTCAAATTAAATGTGTCATCTATATTGTCTAGAACGATATTTTCTTTAAAATTTTTAAATTAATAACGAATTTTAAAATTTAACTGCAAAGGAAATAAATTTCTGAAAATTTACTTGAAAGTTTAAAAATGTTCTGCTACAAAACAGTAAAATATGACTTAAGCACTTTTTGCTTATTGCCACAGATATGTATTAGTATATATTCCTATAGATCGTAGGAGGAGCATAGGGTCGTATGGCATTCTATGGATAATTGATTTTTTCAAATTTCAAATTTGTTTGATTAAAATGAATAAAGTGTATGTAAAATTTTAATTAATTTTTGAAAAATCTTTCAAATTATTAGAGCGAAATTAGTCGAACACTGTTCTAGTTCTGAACCAAAAAGTTTTATCTATTCCAAAGCCAAAAATGCCCCCTAACTATTGAAAATTAAGCCTTTTTGATAGAAATATTTATATGTAAATTTATTTAGATAGTGACGTAGTGAAATGTGCAAAACTAATTTCAAATAAATTATCTTATGTTGTTTGTATTTTATTTCGTGGTCTTCGTTTTACTAGACAATAATTTGAGATTGTTTTAAAAAGCATTCTCAAAATTTTTATTAACGATATACTAGTATTTTTAATTATATATATTGCATAACGTTTTTCATGCGTTTTCATAATTCCTTCCATTCACCAGTAAATATTATGAGAAATAATAAATATTTAAAAAAAGACTTTAATAGTATGTTTCCACCGACTTTAAATCAAGTAGGTTTAAGTAAATCTCTTCAAAGTATTTCCACCGAGCTTGTGAGTGATTTGTTGTTCGAATTTTCGTATTCAATTTACGCACGTACTATATAAGGTGGGCGCAGCAGCTGTAATGTGAATTATATCCACATGAAGTTGACATTTAAAATTTATTACATATTCCTTAATGTCCCTTTTTCGAACTGGTCAATCACTATTGATGAATGACCCAGGGATCGAGCTTGTAATTTGCATAGATAAATCCAGTTCGAAAAATAGTACTTTCGAAGTCATTTAAAATAAATCAACTACTTTGAGGTGATTTATCCATATGAAAAATGTATGGTAAATCATGTATAAATTAACATGATTTGCTTAAATCACCATGATTTGTCTAAATCCTGCCGGTGGAAACATACTATAACAATGACTACAGTTGTGTGATGTTGCTGCTAAAACATTCTTCAAGTTTTTGTTTCAGCATGTTTTTGTTGTTTCCATACATATTACATATTGTCATAATTTACAATAAAACTCACAATTTTATTAATTTTTCTTTATTTGTTTTTCTTTTATTCTCAGATATGGTAAACCAAAAATATTGAAACTTTCTTCACGCACATAACAAACAACATAACTATCAACCACAGTAAAAAAAGTAAAATTCATTTTAGAAATTTTACAAACATCATGCATACAATTTTAGCTTCTTCCCTTAACTTCTATATCATCATGTAAAGTATTTTGTATTATTAATAAAAAAGAAATATTATTTACACAGGAAAAAAAAAGAAATACATTTTTAAATTTAAAGAAAAAATCCAAGTACCAAATAAACAAAATTAAAAAGAAAGATCGAGTGAAATAAAGGCTTTAAACATAAATAAGAATAAATATGATGCCATGATTGACAGACCCCACACACAGCAATTTAAAGAAGAATCCGCTATAAAATATTGTAATTATTTATGAAGAGAAAAACTATTTCAAACACTTAAGCAACCCATTGAAAAAACGTAAACGATTTCTAGTAATTATATTTGAACTGTAAAATATTTATATATAAATACATTTTTCCACAACAAAAATAAAAAAACAAACAGCAATTAATAATTATTATATATACATTGTGTAGTCTATAACTTGTATGTATGTACGTACGTATTTGTTTAATTTATAACAAATTAAAAAAAAAAGGAAAGGAAACCTTAAACATAAATACATATATGACTAAATTATATTAAAAAATAAATAAAACTTGTTATTTAGTTGCATTTTTCTCTTTGTGTGTGTCTTTCTCTATATGTATGTATCTCTATCTTCAGTTTTAATTAACTATTGAACTAAATAAATAATAATTAATTAAATAAAGTAAGGATTTTTTATTAAAACATCTCACACAGCTACCCTCAATCAAAAAAAACTTGCATGAAAATGCCTAATGATACGTTTCACGACATTTTATTCCAGCTACTATTTCATAGCTTCAAAATCCCTTTAGAATGAAATCCTAAAGATTTCGTGTTTTCATAGAACGAGCGGCCAAAAATAGAAAGAGTTATTCAGCCCAATCATGAATATTCCCTCGGAATTTATTTCTCACGGAAAATAATTTTCTCGAGAATAAATTCCTACAATCATAAATTCTTTGGGAACAAAAAACAGTACGAAACTTTTTTGTTGGCATTTTTTATTCTCCCTTTTTTTGCGCGCAAGCATAAACAAAATTATTGAAATTCAACAACTTGAAAAAATAAATTAAAACAAGTTTACAAATGAAGTATTTGAGCATTATTTATGTTTTTCGAAACACAAGAACGGTAAAATATTATTTTATTTATATAAATTTTGGTTTAATGGAGTATTAATGTATTTTTATATAAATTCCCTCCTGTTTTGCAAGGGAAAGATCTTTAGTGAAAAAGCAAGTTCAACTACGTTCATGGTACCTACTTTTTTCCCGGGGAGTTTTTTATTCCCGCATTTGTAAAAAAAGGGAAAAAGCAAATTCATAATCGCCCAATCATGAATATTCCCACGGAATTTAATTCTCACAGAATATAATTTTCTCGAGAAAATATTCCTCCAATTATAAATTCCTTGGGAACAAAAAAGAGTAATACGTGGCATCACCGTTGTTGTTTTGCTTGTTTGTTGACATTTTGTTTCTCCCCATTTTTTGAGTGAGAGAGTAAACAGAATTATTCAGCCCAATCATGAATATTCCCCCGGAATTCATTTCTCACGGAAAATAATTTTCTCGAGAAAACATTCCTCCAATCATAAATTTCTTGGGAAGAAAAAAGGGTAATACGTGGCATCACCGCATTATGAAGCTCGTTGTTTTGCTTGTTCGTTGACATTTTGTTTCTCCCTTTTTTTTGAGTGAGAGAGCAAAAAAAATTATTAAAATTCACCAACTTGAAAAAATATGTAAAAAAAAGTTTATAAATTATTTATTTGGGAATTATTTGTGTTTTTCCAAATAAAAGAACTATAAAATACAAGTTTATGTATATAAATTTTGTTTTAATGGAGTATTAACCATGTTTTTATGCAAACTCCCTTCTGTTTTGCAAGAGAAATATTTTTAGTGAAAAAAGCAAGTTCAGCTGCCGGGGAGATTTTTTATTCCGCATTTGGTAAAAAAAGGGGAAAAACAAACTCGTGCGGAATTTTTGTTTATGATTGCGCTGATTGTAAAAAGTTGAGATTTGGCTCAACGTAATACTGGTTAAAAAACAAATTAAATAGTTTAAAAAGTTTTTATTTAAAAAAATTTAATTTAATTCATTGTATTGAATTCATTTGTTAGACTAGCACATTGCGTAGACAAAAATTAAATAAGCTTACTTATGAACGTACTCCAAATATTGGCAAAACTATTTTTTAAATTTCTTCCCAAGTGTCCTCAAACTCCAAAAATTATGCTTTTATGGAGAGCTTATTCCTAAACTGCATGTATGTATTAGTGATGCTTATTCGAATTCCCAAATATTCGGCCATTTATAGATATTCGTATTCGTTTAAAAAAATATATAAAGAAATTCATAAATCCAAAACGAAATTTAAATGAATGGCACACAAATATTAGTTTATAATAATTTAAAAAAAAAAATTTATTTCTATTTTTTTGCTATCCGTTTTCCCGCCAAATAATCTGCTATAGTTTTCCGTATTGACGACTGAGCAATATTTGAAACACCAAGATAAGAATTGGTGGAGAGCTTGAAGATGATTCCGTTTCGCCATCTTCAAATAAATCTAAAATGTGCGTGAAAGTAAAAAAAAATTATATCTTGGATCAATAAAGCTTGCCGGGGTGAAAAATATTTCATTTTCTAAAAGAGAACATTTTTTAACCAGTGCACTTTGCGAGAGGCCTTTAAACATACAGATTGTTGGGGTGTTTTGGGAGATCAAATGATTCAAAATGACGTCCATTACGAAAGATATGTAATATTTCTTTTCTTAATTTTTGTCCCTTCTACGACATTACATTTTCAATAGATAATATTTGCCCATTTAAAAAATATTCCTTAAAAATACCTTAAAATTAAAATTAGAGGGGCACACAATCTAGTTCCTAGACGCATTTCACTGTTGTTGTCTAAATATTTTTTCTTGTTCGGTTGTATAAAAAATTAAAATAATATTCTTATACATCTCTCAAAACTTACACATTGTAGCCTCAAGTTGACCAACAAAAATTTTAAAACTTAATAATTTGATATTTTCCTGTACGAGTACATATACTCGTATGGAAGAATATGTTTTTTGAAAGGACATTTTTTTTGGCCATGAGAATTGCAAAAAATGTTTTCCTAAACTTCTGCAAATACTATTTCCTTCTATGCATTTGGTGGATTTAATGTTAATATACATAGGTTGAAGTTTGATATGGAAAGAAGTTTTTATGTAAGAATATTTAAAAATATAAGTAGATAAAGATGAGGAATTGTAATCAGTTTGACTACAATTTATTTAAATTATTATAAAAAATTTTAACATTTTCAAATGTTATTTTAACATTTTCACATGTTATTTTTTATATAATTTTGCTTAATAAAATAGACCCCCAAATAAATGTCTATAAATTTCACATACAATAGATATTCGTATTCGCAAATATCGTTTTAAATATTCGTATTCGCAGATATCGTTTTAAACATTCGAATTCGAGAATATTAAAAATTGACATTCGGCACATATATGTATGTATACATACATAATATATGTAGGTGACACGTATGATCAATTAAATAAATAAATGAGAAAAACATACATACGTATTTTTGTACGAAATTGGTAATTTTTTCTGTTACGTAACATTTTCAAAGGCCCCTAGAGCGTTACGTAATATATGTATTTGTGCATTTTTTATATATAATAACTTTATTTCCAAGCAGTTCTTCACTTTGTATAAATTTATATTTACAAAATATAAAATAATTTACATTTTAGAGCACATTGTAAAATTTCTGAGTTTTTCATACAAACAAAAACAGTTGTCTGTTTAAGTGTTATAAAAATCGGAAAAAATACAGCAACAAATATACGTATTTCTATAGGAGTTTTATTTTATTTTAAACAAAATTTATTAGATAACCTGTTGTTTAAAACCTGAATTTATTAAACTTACAACGTGTGAACGCAAAATCAGCTGTTTATGGTTTTAACGTTAGAACCAGGTTTTAGCTTTAGGTGTGAAAACACTATAAAAAGTCATGTGGCATCTCCTTCCTTAAACAAAGACATCAAAACAAAAATAAATTTATAACTGTAATAGTGTGGATTATTTATGTTATGAAAGTCATTGTGTCTGACATAAAGAGCATAACAAAAGCTAATTTCATATTGAAAAATAATTTTTTCATGTTAGCTTTTTTTTCTATATGGAATTAGACATTTGTCTTGATAAAAATACATCAGATGTAGACGTAGGGTTAGCAGACAATTTTTTAAAGCAATAAAATTTACTCACAGGTGGTGATTCTAAATGATTTTGATTGTCGCTTAAGTGCCGTTTAATAGATTCGACATTCTGTATTTTCTCTTCTTCATCGAAAAACAATTCCACTGAACTAATCATTTCTATAATAAGTAAGTTTTTAAACACTTTTACTTGAGAATTTTCTTTCTAGCGCTAATATTTCTTATATTCTGTAGCTTTGTTTACATTATTTTCAGTTGTTAAACCGGGAATTTGCAGTTCGGTTGCCGCCCATAATCGAGCTACAAAACTGATTTCAATAATTTTAATAAAATCAAGTACATGAAAATTCATCCAATAATTAAGCTAATATGAAAAGGACTTACTGAAAGGAAAAATTAAATTAAGTTATAAAATATTGAATTACCGAATTTCATATAATTAAAAAATGTATTTTGTACTATGGGCGCTGTGTTATATTTTTGAAGCATTGAATTTAAAGGCAGGCTGTTGCAAGACAAGGTAGAAAGAGATTCCAAAGAGATTCAAACTTCAAAACTGCGGGCTCGAAATTCTATATGTATGTATGCATGTTTCAGAACTAATAAGCTTTAGAATAGGCATCTCCAAAGCAACTCACACCCCCTTAATAGCTCTCCTTTTTTTCGCTCAAATTGTGCGTCCGATAGTAATTAGGACAACTTCCTATGTCATTAACATAAAAGTTCGAAAGTGTTTTCTTTCGTTTCGAATTACAGAGTA
Source organism: Nowickia ferox (assembly GCA_936439885.1). NCBI lineage: Eukaryota > Metazoa > Arthropoda > Insecta > Diptera > Tachinidae > Nowickia > Nowickia ferox. The sequence continues at coordinate 29,083,591 of OW387024.1, forward strand.
GACCTCCTGCTTTAGAAGACAAACTATGTATGTACTCGTATGTATATTTCGAGCCTTGTTGCAAGAGACTTATAACTCAAAAACAAGGTTGGAAACCGAAAAATAAATAACGGTATCGATATTGATACCGGTACAATTATTATCGGTATTACCGGTACATACCGTTAAAGAGTCTATAATACCGGTATACCGATATTACTGCTAAATTTATTTGTTGAGACAGTGGACATAGCAAAAAATCTTTTTTTTATTAAATTACTTCGAAAATAGAGTATTTTTACATTAACATATAAAAAATATATTATTATAAAAGTAAAATCAGGAAACTTAAGTTGAAGCTTTGCATATATAAAGTATACATTTTGGTTAATTAAACAAAATAAAAGTTCGTACTATTTAGGGATATACAGTGTATATTATACACGAAGCACATGTAGAATTTTATGTACTTAGTGATGTGCGAATATTCGTATTCGAATTCGCGAATATTCGGCCGTTTTTAGATATTCGTATTCGTACTCGCCAAATTCAGACGAAACGAATATTTGAATATTTCAATTCAAAGAATATACAATATTCTTGTAGCCAACTTAAAAACAAACAAAACAAATTTATTGTACATGTTTACATTCAAAAATGTAAAGTAAGTACTTTTTTCACCTCAAAAGAGCAATCTTTAACATCAAATATAAAAGTTTAGAAGCAGGGTGTAAACGAAATCGGATTGAAGATGGCTCTGGTTGGTCATCTTTAAGTAAATCTAAAATGTGCAGTGAAATCATTTCAAAGAAATTCATTTCATATTTAATTGCCATGGTAAAAAATATTTCATTTTCTAAAAGTGAACATTTTTAACGAGTGCACTAAGCGGGAGGGCTTTATAAAATACACTGTTGGGGTGTTTTGGGAGATCAAATGACTCAAAATGATATCCATTGCCGAAACCAGGAATGGGATTTATTGTTGTCGCTTACTAATAATAATCGTAATTTTTTAAAATTTGTTTTATTAAGGTTTGTTTGACCACTGCTTCCACCGTGCGACGTTTTCCTCTAAAGTTATACAGACCCGTTAATCTAGAACAAAAGGTAATTAAACTACGTATCTGATTTTTATTTTCTTAATATTTTGTACTTATTAAAAGACTACGTTTTTAATGGATAATATTTGTTGGAAAATTATTTGCCCATATTAAAATATAAATACATAGGAGGTGCACAGGATTTAGTTTCCATTCATTTCATAGTTATTTTATAAAAATATTTTCTTTGACTCGGTTGTATAAAAAAATAAAATAATATCCTTTTGAAAATACGTCTATATATAAAAGTTTCCATTAATACATCGCTCAAAAATTATACGTTTTGGTCTCAAGTGGGCCAACATAAATTTTAAAACTTAATAATGTGATATTGTCATATCCATGCAAGATTATATTTTTTGAGAGGAGACTTTCTTGTGCCTGAGATTTGGAAGAAATATTTTCATAAAGCTCTGAAATGGTTCATTTCGTTCTATGTACGAGTATTTGGAACATTTATTGGTAATATATTTATGTTGATATGATAATAAGTTTTTTTTATGTATATTGAGAATATTTAAAAATGTAAAAGGAGAATATATGAGAAGCAGTTTCACCAAAATTTGTCTCTACATTGTTTCGTATAAAATAACTTTTCTGCAAAAAATTAAAAAGGAAAATTTATCATACTGTGTGGGAATTAATTTAATTCTTTATAAAATTTGTGTTTCTTGTTTTTACTAATTTTAATGTACGCGAACAGTGGTGTGAAGTTATTTTTCATAGAACCCAAATATGTCTATAAACTTCACATATAATATTCGAATTCGCGAATATTGTTTCAAATATTCTTATTCGTGTTCGCGAATATGACATGAATTTAAATACGGATTTTTCTTGAATATATTAAAAGGATTTATTAAAAACTGTTCGAGCCAATAATTAGTATCTATATTTTACAAATTTAAACCTGCAGGGTCCCGTGGGAATCACAGGTATTGACTCTTCAACTTCAACTGTCCAACAGACTACAACTAACTTCAACTAACTACAACTAACATTAACTATAACTAACAACTACCTAATTACAACTAACTTTTTGCTTTTTTTAAAATGAGCTATTTATACAAAACTTTAATATATTTTAATATTAATATTTTACTTAACAGTTAATCTTATTATGCTAACTAGACAGTAACTTATTTCTTTAATATTATTTCGCTTTTGACCCAATTACGAAATATCGATATTGCACAATTTGTCAACGCAAAGAATTTAACAAACAACCAAGTGAATGCACTGGTTGCTGTTGCGTTAACAAATTAGTGCAATATACCGGTTGGAGGATTGTTAAATTCTGATTCACAACATCCATCCCCCTTGAAGGAAGAAAATATCTAGTTATAGATGTTTTCCAAGAATACTAATTGGGTCAAATGCTTGTACATATGTTATAATCTTAAATGTAGTTGATCTTATGCTATTCTAAGTTTGCTGAACAGTAAGCGACACGGACTGGCAACACTACTATGTATATACATACATATCAAAGCATATTTATATAAAGTATATGCAGGTCTACAACAACTAAGAAAGTACAAAAACAACAGGCGATTTGTTTGTGTAAGAATAATGGATGAATGTCAAAAACAGACGGATACAACCAGACCTGGGCAACTTGCATTACTTTTGCATAAGCACTGATTAAAAAACAAAAATTTTAGTGCAAATTTAAATTTGATGCTTGTAGTGCACTATTTTTTGCACTTAAATAAAATCTCTTAAAAGTAAGGGATTAATATTGCATTAGCAGCTAATCCCATGACAAAAAATACACTAATTTTGTGTTGCCACTAAGCACATCATGAAGTAATGCAATATTATTGCACTATCACATATTGTACACAGTAAAATTTAATAAAACGTGAAAATATTTTTAGGAGATAGCACAAATAAAAAATATAAAATACACTAAAGTTCATTGAGGGCACTTTTATAAGTACGTACATACAAATTAACGAAAAAAAACTGTCAATATAAATACAAACTAGATTTCGGAACCAATTGAAAAAACTAAAAAGTTTCATACTTCAAGTACATTGCATCTCGAGCTTATTTGAAAAACCGTGCAATTGAAAAAAGATCAGAACTTAGGCTTTCGTTTATTGTAAAGTTATATCTTAAAAAATGGAGATTTTAGAAACGAAAAATACTACCGCTTGGAACAATTTCATCAAGTTTTGTCTTTCTCTCGAAAAATTATAAAAAAAGTAGTGATATGATTTTTCCTCTTAGATGACGATATGTACATAGGAAAAAATTTACATATTTATGTATGTATGTACGTATGTTTTTATGTATGTACACATTTACGTTGTATTTTGCACTATATGTTTCACTGATAATGCAATAATACTATTCATAATGTGTTTAGTGGTGCAAAAAATAGTGCACTAAAAGTAACAATGCAATGTTGATGAATGTCTTTGAAGGGATTTTAGTAAAATGCAAAAAAAATTGCACTAATATTATTAAAATTAGTGCTAATGTAATAAATTTGCATTTGCATTGATTTAGTTTATTGTGGGAAAATGGTCAATGCATTTGCTTATTTAATGCAATAGTCCCAGATCTGCATACAACAAAAAGAAAATGTATGGATAGACAAAACCAAAGTAAATTTATTAATTGATAAACCTTTAATATGTGAAATAAGTATAATAAAAGATACATATGTACCTTAATAATTAAATATAATTATTTTTAAATGTTTTGTAACACATTTTTTAAGTAAAAATTTATTTAAACTTTTTCACATACGTTGTCAGTATACCCAATTGTGTATAACAAAGCAAAACAAAACAAAATGGCGTACGCAAATTGTAAACAACTTTTGACATTCATTCATTGCCACGAAACGAGAAAAAAATTAATCACCTGAGTAGTTGCATATACTTGATATAAATTTACTTTGCATACATATATTAAAAAAACACTCTTATAACTTTAAATATCCGCATTACCCCCTTCGAGGCTGGCAATAAATTCGTTAACATATATTGCAGCAAATGTCAAAATATTGATATTGCCAATAGAGACAGCTCATTGCCGGTGCTGGCAATAATTGCGGCAATAATTGTCAACAGTTTTTCGTTGAAAATTATTGCGAACATGAAACGTCAAACTCGGTGTTAATTTATGTTCGACTTTTCTGTATTTCGTTTGACAGTTAGATAATATTAGTGAAATTGAGAAAATGTACATATATGTATATTAAAAAAGGAAAATAGTCTCGTAGAAACGTGTGTAGTGAAATAATTTGTGTTGTTATAAGTTTATAAAAATAAAAATTTGTTGGATTAACCAGATATTTACTAGTGAATTATATTTTTGTTCTGCACCTTCCTTGTTGACTTTTTCCATATTGTGGCTACGATTTCCCATAGCCTTGACATAAGTAAAGCAATCAGCAATATTGTACCGCTATTCCGCCGGCGTTATTGCTATATTGCCAACATATTTATTGCCAGTCTAGACGGGGGTTAGCTCGGATGAGAACAACCGCATTTAGGCTATCAAGTGAATTACGGTAAGGGATCACTATATACCTTTCACCCTTTCTACACTAACTTGTGTAGCTGGAACAGCCAATATATATTTCGCGATTTCATATAACTGTGGCTTACAATGGCTTTGCTCTTTCCACCAATTTAAAAGATTCATATGTCTAGGGATACGTTTTTCGTTCCTAAATGCATTAAGCAGAACAAATAAGGAAAGCAAAAACTTGCTTATAAAAGAACTTTAATTGACATAGATTTTTGCAAATTTATTTTTGGTGGGAATCGGTATATAGGTATAGACGTAAACGGTATTCTCGATACCGGTATTTTCTAACCGAAATGGATTTATCTAATTTTAGCGGTATTTGAGTCGGTATCGGTATTTTTACGATACCGTTTGCCAACCTTGCTCAAAAAGTGTGTTTTTTAAATTAATAGTGCAACTTACTCGTCATATCGTTCCATATTTTGTGTAAAAACTGTACATCTACAATTTTTTTGTGTATTTGCCTCTTGAGTGCAAAATTAATTTTTGTTTTGCCATTATGACTAGGGCTTGGGAAATGTCTACCTAAATTCCCGGGAAATTTTGGAGATTTTCCCAGGAAAACGGGAAATTAAAAGTACACGTTATTTCATAAATATATAGACTTTTGTGTCATACTTATTTATAAGATGGCGTAAGTAACAGTCGAATTTATTTTGTAATCCTGTTTTACTTTAATATCAAAATTTTTAATGTTGTTTTACATATTAAAAAAGTTCGTTTTAATGATTGTATGACTCAATTTACACGATGAAATTGTTTAAATTCTCTTTTAAAGTTCATACTTTTTCATCGTCTGTTTAAACACCAATACCCTGTCAATCGATGCGGAAGAAAATTTTTCATTCTAACAATTTAAAACATTAACATTATTATTTATAAGAAAAAATTTACATGAAGTTAGCATAAGTGGCAGAATTGTATATGATCTTAACGAGTTATTCAATTAAATTTCACATTAAAAATCATGCTAGTATTTAGTATTGAGCTAAAACTAGATTGTGCTCTGATTTTTAATGTCAAATTGTGTGGAGGAATTTGTTAACACTTAGTTCAATTTCGTCAACCATGTTAACTTCATGCGAGTCTTTTCTTATGCATAAAGCTGCGAATACGCTGTTGTACAAAAACAACTCACTAATCTCTGCCTCAGTTTTGAGTTAGCTTAAAGTTAGTTCAATACTTATCGGAAAGAAGATAGTTGTGCAAAAAACAACTCACTCACATCTGCATCATTTAGTTCAGAATGAGTTAGCAAAAAGTCACTCATATTTTGAACTAGCTAATAAAAATCCGACTGGGTAATTCATCTGGCGTAAAATGTATACGAGTACACAGTTTTGTGTGTTTTTATGCATTTGACGTTCGCCTGTTTTTTTTTATAGTTGTGTATGTATTGGTTTTGTGCTGGCTGCGAATGCGGGGTTGCAGGTGCTTGAAAAATGATGCCAACCGAAAACCATTTTCTTCACCGAATTGGCCAGCAAGGTGCCATGTTATGCCAGCATATTGGAATTAATTTTTACGTCTCCGATACTTTTTGAAAACTCACTCACACTTAAGATAAGTAATTTTTAAATCTTGAAAGTTTGATATACATATGTATGTGTGTATGTAAATGTGTATTCACTTTTAATTTTTCAGCGTATTTTCTTAAGTTTGGAACATTTGTGTAATACCCCTTTTAGACACGCAAAGTTTACTTTGTACAGTCTTAATTCACATAGGAGAGAGACAGAAAGTCTCTCTGTCTTTCAAACAGATGAATAAAGACTTTGCAAAGTAAACTTTGCGTGTCTAAAAGGTGTCGACTCCGCTTTACTGGAAATAACCAAAACCCAATTTTTTTTCAGTTATCCGATTTTTTCTCTAAAACATAGTTCGGATTACTGAAATTTGTTACAGTTAAGCGTACTACTTAAAATCAGTGACCATACACATGCATATGTGCACATTTTGTTGTTGAAATTTTTCACGAATTCCTCGAAAATGTCTAGCCACTTGCATTGACAATATAATAGAAAAATACAATAAAGTATGTAAGAGCGAAAAGGACAAATACATTTTGCCATTTAATCTTTTAACGGACAAAACATGCACAATTTTTTCAGCCTTAAGTTATGCAATCGATTTCTAATAAATAAATTTGTCATTGCTTATGTTTTCACTAAAGCGAAGTAAGTTTCATACAAAACGTAGTTGTGGGCTTGCTTTTGGTTTTCAGTAATACGATATTTTCAGTAAAGCGATGTTTCGCTAAGGCGAAGTGAATAATACTAGCTGCGTTTAAAATCAGTGCGGGGATTTGTATCGCTTTCAGTAATCCGATTTTTTTCAGTAAAGCGTGTTGCGCTAAAGCGGATTCGACGTATAACAAAAGGAAGAGTATTATTTATGTGTCCACTTATACATTGTTCTGATGCAAACTTTGGAAACCAAGACAAATAATAGTCCTTGAAGTTATATTTAGTTTTCCAATATGACAGAAAAGAGATGAAAAAATACTATTTTATTTTTTAATTCTATCCCTCATATTCATAAAATTTAAAATGAGTTTGAAAGTATTTTATTTCAAAATTTTCATTCAAAATTTTCTTAGAATTGATTTCAAACACATTTTATTTTTTTTTATAAATATGGGGTTACAACTTTATGCTGGGAAATTTCGGTTGAAAGATGGTGAGAATTTAGAATATATATAAATATGTATATTATAATATAGAGATCATCAATATATTTTTTGTTAAAAAAATGTCGAATTAAAAAAAAACCCAAAAATTAAATGTACTTAACATCTTCAGATTGCATTTCGACATTAATATTATTTATTATTTTAAGAATATAAGTTTTCTCATTGCATTTTGACTAAACATTTGATAATATGAGGAAATATTATAAGGGCATCCATTGTTCAAGAACTCTTAAAATCTTTACGACATCGGCTGTTCTTTTAATAAATCGTCACAAACATTCTTTGGTCGCCGTTACTTTTCCCCATCAGCCCCAAATCCTACTAAGTGTTTAATACTTAACAACGTAAATATTACAAGAATACACAGCGCCAGCTAACATCCAATAGTGTCAAAAATGGCACAATTGTGCCACATTTCCCATCACTCGGCAACACTAATCGAACTGCTCACCACGGCAAATATGTTTTGGCAGGTGTTTGCGGCCATTGATTGGTGAGGATACGCAGCGAGTGTGAGCACCATATTCGCTGCGTGTTACCCAGCAGACGCTTTAGTAGATCCTGATGGTTGCCACCAAAATCGGTGGAAGAATGCTCATTGAGATATATATTTCATATATCATGCTCTAATCTTGGGAAAGCAGCGATATATAAAATACATATCTCGAGCACCTCACCAAGCTGCTTGCTCATAGTCAGAGATAACTATGTTCAAAGATTGCAACCTATTTGTCCTTGCACGTCACATAATGCTTTCCAGGGCTGCATGGGTCAGATTAGGCCATAACGGCAGATATTCACGGAATTCTTAGATAATTCTGCTCATTGTCAGTGGTTATGAATATTTCTTAGTAACCTAAGTGTCCTGAACTTAATAACAGCATAAAATTAAAAATAATGACCATAAAAAAATTACGTTTGTAACTGAAGTGATTGACCCTTTAACAATTTGAATGGGGTATGCTTTTGACATGTACTTATGTGTCAGGAGGCAAATCACAGCACTTGCTATCGGGCGTTGTTGTTGTTGTTGTTTTTTTAAATACATAATTTTCAACACACATATTTATTATAATATCAATTATTTCTTTACATATTATTCATATTAAATTGTAATCAAATAAAACAAATGTATACTCAACTTAAATTTAATACAAGTTCTTGAAAGTTATTTTTTATTTTATCTTACACCCTGCTTCCACACTTATAGAAAATTTTTATTAAAACCACTCAAAAAAATCAGTGCTTTTCATGTAAACGTTTTACTGAAATCGACCGTTTGAGTTGTGAAAACAGGAGGTTAATTAATAAATTGATTTAGGCAAAAAGAACACGAACTATTTTTAATTTATATAATTATAAAAATTAAAGATTAAAGATATATATAAGTATATATGTTTCCAGTCAAACAAAACTATGAAAGGTAAAAATATTCCAAAAAATAATTACAATAACCTATTGTATTATTATCCAATATAACAATTTAACAAAAACCATGAATATACACTTATTAAAATAATTATGTACTCGTATCTCCACAATAAAATATATAAAATTAATTTAATAAAAACTGAACTAAAAAAACAAATTTACCATTTCTGTTTAAAGTGAGATTGGATTTTTAATAATATTTGGTAACACTATCATCACTTAGTTATTTGTACTTAATTTGGTTTGACAATTCTAAAAATTCTTCGATGTCGCTCATTTTGATCAGGCATATCTACTTTTCAACTCATGTGTAATTCTGCATGTCTGCCAAAAATTGTGGTTTTGTAGATGGTTTATAATATTCGATCACAAACATATGAGTACATACGAAAAAAATAACAGTTATTTTCAATTTGTTCAAAAAGCATTTATTTATTCATCAATAACTATCTTGTCCCCTTCAAAGTAATACCCCTCAGATATAATACACTTATGCCAGCGTTTTTTCCAATCCTCGAAACACTTCTGAAACGCACTTTTTTGTATCGCCAACAGCTCCTGTTTCGATTTTTCTTTTATCTCCTCAATCGTAGCAAAACGCTTTCCTTTCATCGGTGTCTTCAGTTTTGGGAAGAGGAAAAAGTCAGCGAGGGCCCAGTCCGGTGAATAAGGTGGTTGAGGCATGATAACGGTTTTGTTTTTGGCCAAAAACTCACGCACAAGCATCGATGTGTGAACTGGTGCGTTATAATGGTGCAAAATCCATGATTTTTTTTTTCCACAATTCTGTGCGTACTTCAAGGTAGTATTCCTTATTGACCGTACGACCTTGTGGCAAGAATTCATGATGCACTACGCAATTGTAGTCGAAGAAAACAGTGAGCAAAACATTCACATTTGACCGAACTTGATGTGCTTTTTTCGGTATTGGCTCTTCTGGACGATTCCATTGGGATGATTGGGCTTTGGTTTCAATGTCATAGCCATACACCCATGGTTCGTCACCAGTTATGACCTATTTGAGGAAATCTGGATCGTCGTTGACGATGTTCAACAGCTCCGGAGCGATGTCCATGCGACGTTGTTTTTGCTCAAAATTTAGTAAAAAATCGAAGAGCACACCAAAACACGACTAACCTTTTTATCTGTCAAAAACAAACTGACAATCCAAAATGGCTGATATTGCCAACATATATAACAGACATGTGTACCAACATAACAGAAAAAAATGCGAAAATCGAACATACGTAACTCACGAAATTTGAAAATAACGGTTATTTTTTGATCAGACCTCGTACATGTTTATCACTTGTGACACAGTCTATGTTTCTTATTCTGCCTCTATCTCGCTCTGTATATATGTCGCACAGCTTTTGCATAAATCAAGGTTGTTCACTGTTTCAAAATGAATTACTGAAAAAAGTTCAGCGATTTTTACGATTATTTTTTAATTCGAAGATATCAAGTTAGCATATAACAATGCAAAGCTTTTCACATTAGCCCAATTCACAATCTTGTGCAAATGGTCTTGCATAGTAGCATCTGCAAAATGGTATACGTAGTATATTTATACTCACCATTTAATAATTCTTAGTGGTGAGTATCAATATATTGCACAATACTGTAAATTGGGGTATTGTAAAAGACGTACATATTGATATCGATGTTGTAATATATCAACTTCAGCCTGCTAATGCTTCCATCAATAGTGGACCACCGCTCATTCTTTCCCTGCGGCATAAAAAAAAATCAAAACACAATACGAGTATTATCAATATCATATTAAGATTTTTACGACAAACATACGAAGCCTTTTTAGTTTATTTCAACCACTTTGGGTTAAAGTAGAGATAGGTGCATGTCGACTTTTGTCCAACACGACATGAGAAGAACACGAATACCATGATGACCAACAAGTACGAAACACTGTTTAATTTTAACGATGCATGCAAGACTTATGGGTATGTACGAGTATGTACTTTCCATCATACACTATCAACAAATTTTTTTTTTTTTTTTATGCATACATATATTTATTTATTGTATCTTCAAAAATGAACTAACAATAAGTATTCAAATCTTAAATCTAAATATAATTATTAGGCCCGACCAGTGTCGGACATAAACTTAGTGATAGTAATTCATAATAAATACATAAGAGTTGTGCAAAGCAAAAAATAAAAAAATAATTTCAAACAGTTTCATCTGGTGTGGTAAGTATTAGAGCCCTTGTGTCTCTCTTTTTTAAGCGGATGTGTCCGGTAAAGTTCAAGATATTTCGAGCAAGCGGATTAGGGTGTGACTCGAGTTTAGTTAAATATTTGCCTGAGTATTTTGCAATTTCTTCAGTCACTTGTGGCATATTTAGATCACGATGTAAATTTGAGTTTCTTATGTACCATGGAGCCGATGTTATTAACCGTAAAATTTTGTTTTGTCTTCGTTGGATTTTCTCTACATTTGAAGCTGAAGCAGTGCCCCATAGCTGAATTCCGTAGCACCATATAGGTTTCAAAAGCGACTTGTATATCAAAAGTTTGCAATCTAGACTCAGGGTTGAATTTCTACCAATCAGCCAATGTAACTGAGTTAATTTTAGTTTCATTTGTGTTAGCTTAGATCAACAAATTTGACGATATAAATATAAATTTTTTCTTTACTAGAAATTCATGCATACATATTTTACACCTAAAATCTTTTCGTGTTTTTTAGTGTCAATGTTGCTCAACACGACACGACCCGGCCGCACATGAAATCAGGGGCGACTTACGACATTCGCTACGACTCGTATTTTAAAAATATTTCAATAGAGTTTATATGGAAATATTTTTATATTACGAATCGTATCAAATGCCGTAATTTGCCCCCAGATTTACTCTCACGAACCCACAACACGCACCCATCTCTAGGTTGATGAGCAGCATTTAAAATTTAAACACTAGCTTCCGTATTCATAAAAATTTTAAACAGCATTTCAAATGCTGTTTAAGCAATATTCGCTAAAATTGTATTCATAGTAGAATTTTAGCTTAAAAACGTTTTTAAAACTTTGAGTTAATCGGCAAATTTTAAAATTTACTGCACCCATGTTCAAATGAATCTTAAGATTACATTGTTGTAATTTTCCTTCGTGTTTATTTACATTTTTAACTTTGCGTAGTACGAGTATAGTAGTGGTCATAATCAGGCCTGTCACAGAAATCGATCGAAATTGTCTTCATTACGAATTTTCATTTCGATCGATTTTGTTTTACCTTCTCCAGATTTCGATCGATTTTGTTCAATACGAAAAAGCAGCAATTCGATTGTTTTCAGTTTAAATGTGGCAATATTGGGCAACGAAAAACAAAAAACACATGGTTATTAGAAGAGAAAAACAAAGTAGGAAAGGCACAACATTTTTTTTTTAACTTGAAGTGAACAAAATTTAAAAATTAATACACGAAATGTCTGGAATAACTGCAGTTTGTGGTGCGCAGGGACGTCAAGACTGTACCATAAAATTACGGGGAAGACGATTGAGGGATGCTTCAGGTTCACTTTCCAAACGCAGTGTATATGTTAAAGTTTTATTTATTTTTATTTGACTGAACAGAATATTTCACTTTTTACGATGCTGCATTTTTCCTTAAGACTTAAGAAAATTTTATAATTTAAAAAAAAAAATTAAATAATCCAAAAAAAAGAAATTTAAATAAATTGTTGAAAAACATTTTTCTTTATTGAAATAAGTTGTTTCAAACAGATTTTTGTAATTTCACATAAGAAAAATTACAATTCCGAGCATTAAATTTAAAGTGGTTTCATTTCGAGCAAATTCTTCGTTTTTCGTTTTCTGAAGAACCTAATTACAGAATTGAAATCATTTCGATCGAATTTGGTTTCTGTGACAGGCCTGAATATAAAAATAATCAGAAAATATAATAAAGCCCAAGAAGTTATTAAATTTTGTCAAACCAATGGATATATGCGCTATATACTCGTATGTATACATACGCTATATTTGATAAGAGAAATACATACATAATTGTATTGCAAGGGATCTACAACAGTCAATCAAAAAAATAAAATAAATTAGAACGAGCTTAACTTAACATACTCGTACGCTGAAGGCGTATGAGTATTGCAAAATATAAATTGTTTAATACTCATACGTCGATTCAAATATAAAAACGAGTATGACTTTTTGGTTTGGGCCCAGTGTTGCCAGTAGATTTCTCGAAAAAATACCTACATATGGTAAAAAAAAATCCGATTTTTCCCTACACGTTGAAAAAATTTCCCTTACAAAAATCCCTACGCATTTTTGTCATTAAAATAGAAGAAAACCATGAGTTATAAAAAAATATATATGCTTATTAAAGCTTTGGTAAAAAAATAAGTAAAAAAATAAAAAAATAGCACATACATATGTACAAGTACTTTTAATTAAATTCAATTAAAACAACAAAAATTTGTTTAAAAATTAACATGAATGGTTCTTTTCAAATAAAATCTTAAAGGATAGATTCAATTTAGGTACAAAAACCGGTTATTTTAAAATTAACATACATATGTAATTCATGTACCAGGTGGTGCTAAGTTAACAGCTGCTTTTTTTTAGGAAGTTTGGCTTGTCAAATTTCATTTCAATAAAATTTGTATGAAGTTTGATTTGTCAATTTTCATTGCAATAAAGTACTAGGCAGATTTTGTTGTTACAGGCTTTAACACCACCACTTTAACCACAAACATCTCTGGAAACATATTTTTAAGCGATTTTAACGAAAAGAAAATTTTTGAACCCTTTTGAAAAAGAAAATATTGCTAAAAAATCGTTATGTTTGCATTTATTTTATAAATAATGCGACATGACGAAAAAATCCCTACATTTTGGAGAATATAAAAAATTTTTCCGATTTTTCCTACGCTTCTATTTTAGTATCAAAAATACCTACATGTAGGGATTTTCCCCTACTTCAGGCAACACTGTTTGGGCCACAAGAACAATTTTTTTAACAATGTATGTTAAAATATTAACTACCAGTTTGTAGAAGACAACTAAACTATTTATATTGTTGAAAACAAACCCAAATTTGAGTGCTTTGTTTTTGTTTTCAATATAAATGGACAGACGAGAATTTTTACTTGTCTTCTATAAACTGGCAGTAAGACATTATGACTACTAAGGGCCATTTTCACAACTTGCCGTTAGCTAAAGGAAAGGTTTTGTCTGTCCGATAAATAGCTTTGCATTATTACAACTTCCATTTTTTTATTGTTGTTACCTATGATAAATTGCTTGCTTGCAATTTTGTTAAACAATGTGTATGAATTAAATAGAAAATTTTCTAAATTCTTTTTCCATATTCAACAATACAGGGTTTTAAAAATATTTTTGGAATATTTTTTCTGTGAGACTACCTTTTGTATACCCCAAATATAAAATTCAATATTTATAATATGATTAGTTTAAATTCTGTGTATTTACCGAATAGAATCGTCCAAAAAGTTTAAAGTATCTTTCATAGTCTTGTCTCGTAAGTTACTTGGAAGAAACTGTTTTGCCTTAACAAACTGTGGTACCAGTTCCCAAGAACATACCAAAACGAACACTAAATGCATTTCTTAATCATTTTTGGTTTACTTTTAAATCTTTATTAAAAAAAATTATGAACGAGTTAATGAAAGAGTTCATTGGTTGAAAACACATTAATTTTATTATTCATTTATATAAAATTAATTAATTAATTAAATTTATTTATTCATTTATATATTTAAGAAATACTTTACAGAGTAAATTTGTAAAATATTGTTGCACAAAAATGAGCGGAGTAACTAGACCATATGCCCATGATGTTATTAACAGTATTGTTTTAAAACAATGTTTTTGTGATCAAATATAGACGGGCTAAAGAAAGGGCTCACAATGCTTACTACGCATGCAGAAACTCCATAGGAAGTAACTGGGGTCTGCAACCGAAGATATTAAACTGGATGTACACATCGGTTGTCAGACCGGTTATTGTCTATGGTTGTGTGATATGGTGGGAGGCATTGAGGAAAGAATGTCACAGAAGATTATTAGGTAAAGTTCAGAGGTGGGCATCACCACTGGCTGCCTTGGACTTCATTATTCACCTACTTCTTATAGAGGACTTTGTGGTGAGAACGGTGACTAGACGTCTCATTAAACTCGTTGCAGTATGTTTCGTGAGGACAGGAATAACAGGTCACAAATCAATCTTAAGTTTTAGTGGTCAGGGATCTGTAACCCCTGGGTTCACGGACTATAAGGTCGTTGAAATTGAATTTAGTAGAACACCCTTACTGGTAATTCCAGATAGGGGCTATTAGGTCAAATCCGATAAGCTGCGTATATGAGGGTAGTGCGGTTTTTACAGAAGGGTCAAAAATGAAGAAGGCACAGGGGCTGGTATATATCTTGGCTGAGATCTTGGCGATCCTCAGAGCCATGGAACTAGTGGCTAGAATGTAGCTAAAGGTGAGAAGGTAACCTTCTACGTCTACAGTCAGGCAGTGCTAAAAACTTTGAAGGGATACAATGTCAAATCGGAACTTGTTAGTGACTTTAGAAGAGCCCTCAACTTGTTTATGGATAAATAAAGCGTCAGACTGTGTTGGGTTTCTGGCCACAGCAGAGTTTAGTTAAATGAAATTGTCTATGAGCTGTCAAGAATAGGGTCGGCGTTAGATGAGGAAATGTATGACAGATCGGTGAAGCTACCAATAAGTCGTTACTACAGGGAACTCAATAACCAGAACCAGAAGCCATTGAACATATTATGTGCCATTGCCTGCAGCTGCACCGTTATAAGCTTAGATGGCTGAGCAGACGGGAAGTGTAAACTGGTGGATAGCAGGAGCTTCATCATGGGAGTTCAGTGGCTTAATGACGGATAATAGGGCACTTCTGGGTATACATGGGGTTAAATATTTTTTTTTTATTAAGGAGAAGTAACACTCAGGCAATGAATGCCTACTACTATTACTAGGTGTTACCTTCTTTAGGAAAGGGATAGTAATAGAGAAGACAGGTGGTGAAGGAAGAGATAGAGTAAAGCTTCATTCTTTTACAACTCTGCTTTTTGTACGTTTTTAATAATGCAGTGTTGCAGCGCCTCTGGTGTTAAATGAGGCATATTACATTTTTTGAAGCTGTGATTAGTAGCCATTTTATTGGTTATTTTACTTCGCCGATGATTCTGCTACACAACGAAGGAGGGCGCTCTGATGTTACATTAGGATTAGTATCTGCTGAAGTCGGTATAATTCAGTGACCAGTTACTATACCTTCATCACATGAACTTTCCTACAACAAGTTATACAAAGGGACACTAATGTACATCAGAAAAATGCGTGGTATTGTTATTTGATGACTATCTGAATATTACTATTAACGGGTCAGGTCCAAGTGAAGGTGCGTTATAGCATCGCCCTTCCTAACTCAACTTAACTATACACGATATATACCTTCAAATAGTTGCTAGTTCAGCAACGTGGTTGTTAACAAAATTCCACAAAAGAACCGCAAGACTATACGGTTATCCGTAGTAAATAAGTCAACCACACTAGCCTAAACGTACTTAAGAAATAATTACGATGGCGTGAGAGCCACTTAACTTTTTAAAACAATTTTTTAAACATAAAATTATTTAATTTACCCCCTGTTTTCACAACATAGACGGTCGACTTGAGTGGAAAGTTTATATGAAAAGCACTCATATTTTTGAGTTATTTTCATATAAGTTTTCTAAAAAGGTATTAATTTATAAATTTTTTATTTCTATTACACTGGATTTGCTGAAAAATTTGTAATCTAACAAACACAACACTCCCTGTGGAATGACAACTGCAAACTACATTATTATCCTTATGTTTCTTTTATAGCTATGCTATTTATGTCACGACACAGGAGCTAGGACGTGATTTTCGTAACAAAAACAATCGACAATATTACAGTTATAAATTTATTTTAGTTTTGATTTCTTTGTACTTAAAACCAGAGTCCGAAAAAAAACGAAACAAATTGTTTGATTTTGCTTGGTTTCGTTCTTTGAAGTGAGTGAAACAAAAACAATGAGAAAGATTGCTCAATTTGTTTTTGTACTCGTATTATTTTTGCACATGAGCACATATGCATGAATTGAATCGTACACCGCTAGAAAAGAAAATAATGGGAAATAAATGGAAACGTTTTGAAATATTTGCGGCGAGTTAGACATCATCATATAATATAATTCTATTGCATTGCTATTTTACATATTAAGTTTATTTTATATAGGTAAGCAGCATAGCTATAACCGAGTGCCCTAAGACATCTGTCTCCTTTTTTTTTTTTTTGCTTTTTTCGTCTTTATTTTGAATCTTGTTGGCAGATATATATAGAATGAGTACGTTGAGTTAATGAAAAACTTCATTGATTCAATGTACTAATTTTTTATATTTTTTATACTCACTATTTGTTTTTCTTTTACACTTTTTGTCAAGTTTGAATTTGTATATGTAAAGATATGAATATACTGGTACGTTGAGTCAAGGAACTGGTTCATTAAAATATTTATATATTATATTTATCTTTTATGAATGCTTTCAACATGCGGTTCATACGTAAATTAAAGTTCATATTGAATTTCAATGAACATTTTCATTGAACCAACGTATTTTTAGAAAAATATTAATGGATCTTCCTTCATTGATTTTATGAAAAATAATTCTCTCAGTGTCCTCTGGAAGAAAGAATTAAAGAAATTGCATTTGAATTGAAATGTGTAAAACATATACAAACTCAAATGATTTATTTTCCAATAAAAGACAAATCAAGGCGAATCCATATTTGGTATTCTCAACTGCTCAGGTGACTCTTTTCGCCGCTTGTAATTTAAATATCCATTATATGTCAACAAACATTTTCCAATAAATTTTTTTCAGCAAAAGTATAAATTTCTCAAAGCGAATTGAGCCGATTATACCTGATATGAATATGCCTTGACACAAATGATTTAAATATTTCGTTATTATAAAATGTTTTTTTTTTTAATTATTTATTTATTTAATTTATTTTTAAATTATTTTTTCATATTTTGTAAGATTTTTAATTTACTTTCTAATTGTTGTTCTATCATTTTATTTTTAATATGAGTTAGTAAGTATGTATGTATGTACGAGTATGTATATTTACTTTTGTTTAGTAATTACTCGAACAATGATAAATGTAATTATTTTTAGGGTTGATGTAAATGTGTTTTTTTTTATTTTATGAAATGTATGAAAAAGTTTCTTCTGTGAGTAATTTTATAAAGGGATTTTTTAAAACTAAGTAATAATTTCTTTTATTGGTCACAATATTTTTCATTTATAATATTTATAAGTAAATATTTACTAATTTCAGTTTTTTCTATTCGTACTCGTATTTTTGAGTAAGTATTTTATTTTATTTTTAGAAAATAATGGTTTCCTATACAATTTCACTAACGTAAGAAAATATATATTTTAATATTATTATAAAAATTGTTTGAATTGTATGATTTCTAGGTAAAAAAATGTGTAAATGTGAATTGGAGAATGAAGTTTTTGGGCAGACTTGAATGCAGAAATTTGTGTGATGAAACAAATTTGAATTGAATATCTATAAACAAATTATTTTTTACTGCCAGTATTTGAGCTGGCGCACACACACACGTAAATACATACATATCGCTCATTTACTCAAACAACGTCATAACTCAAAAAAAAACTAGTTTGCCATAAAAGGAGTTTGAAGTTTACAATTTACACACAACTTAATGGAAAACGAAAATTTGATTTTTCTCTTAAGAGTTGGGTAAACAAGATATTTGTATGAAATTTTTACACAATACGAAGAACGATATGAGGATTAATTCTGCATCATTAACACAAAAATTCCAGTTATTGAGTTATGACGTTCCCTGAGTAAATGACTGTGTATGTATGTATGCACCAATTGCTACCCTACACCATTGAGTTGCTAGTTGAGTCTTTGGTTTATTACTAAACAAACAGACTTCTCATAGAATTTCGTGGCAATTAGTTTCGTAGAATAACTTGAGCTTTATCAAGCCAACGAGTATTGTTGTGCTGTAGTAAGTCAGATTACGCCGAATTACATTCAGAGAACAACTCCTTGAACTGTCGATGCTGAAGACCAGAACGACAACGACACCCTATAAAATCTATCAACTTGCCCAAACTGTCTATTAGATCTTTCAGAGTAATACTAATAGCTAATAAATCAGTGAATGTTTAAATATATTTTGAGTTAATTTTCATAAAAACTTAAAATGTGTTTAAACACACTTTCATTTTTTCAGTGGCTAATTAAAGTTATTATGAAATTACGTTGAAAGTACGGTAGCACTACAAGATTTCCAAATATTATGGAAAGCTTTCCAAAGAACAGCTGTTCAATATAAATAAGAAAGTTGATTTATCAATTTGCAGAAAAGTGAAATAGCAAAAAACACATTTTAAGATACAAAATAGCATCGGAATACATTTTGCTATTTATATATTTCATGATATGAAAATATGTGTTAGATTTGTTGTAGCTATATTTGCGAAAATTAAACGAATTTCTTTTTAATACGACCGCATCATGTTCATGTACATACATTCAAAAAACACACACATGCACAAAACATATGGTATGTTTGTAAAACTTAAACAACACTTAAATGCACAATCTTGGCTATTTAAGATTCATTTAGGGTGAAAAACAAAATTTTGTGCTTAAACATCATTTAAAAATAAAATACATATATTCATTGACTGATTTATTAGCCCTAAGTTTTCTACAAAAGGTTGACTGGTGAACGCATCGATCTATTTGATATGCCTTGATCTAATTTTCATAATAAAGATATTCAGGTATCTCGTATTTAAAACAAAGCAATCAAATCGAAATTAGCATGTTTTCCACCATACACATATTTGATTATTTGTATTTTGGAAATTTTGCTTTTCAAATGCAAATTTAAAATTAGTATTATCGACAACAGTCAAACCACTGTCTGATATACTGTCTACAAAATAATTAATTGATTAATGTCTTAAACAGATTTTTCGCAGTTGGTGTAGGGTACAATTCGAGTACAAACACTTGAATTGTTCGCTGCTCAATTATTTTGTTGTTATTGTATCTTAGAAATTAAGTCTAATTGTCCGGGTTTTGGGTGTTCTTTTCTTTTTTAATTTGTAACACATTCTACAAAAACTTATTCTAAGATGTCTTATATAATTTTTTTATACTAAATATAATTTTCGTCATATATTTAGTTCTAATTATATTTTTGTATGTATTTCCTCACTATTTTTTTAATTTCAAGTTGTTGAAAAATTTCTATGTTGTGGTTTTTATAAATATTTATTTAAATCAGTCAGATAGGCTTACAGTATTTTTTTTTTAATTTGTAATAATTACTTTTTTTATAAATGTTATTATATTATGTGTAAATGTTATTGTTATATTTTGTATTTAAATTTTTTTTCAATATTTAATTTTAACGAGTATTCAGGGGACAAATGACTGCATTCGATAACATTAGAAATTTTCATATAAATTTTGTTGAAATTTCATTTTATATCGCATGCTGTTATTTGATCTCAGATCTTTTTTATTTTGTTTTCGTGATTGGAAAAATTAAAGCTTTTTTTCAATTTGTATTAAAAAATAGAACATTTGAAAAATAATTTGTTTTGATAAAATTTCGAGTGTTTAATTTAATTTAAAAAATATGTATGTGTTTTTGAAGCGACTGTTTTAAGGATTTATGTGGAGTTTCTACAAGCCAGGCCGGCGACTCGTCTAGAAAATTTGTATGAAAATCACTCAAAAATATGAGTGCTCAAGTCGACCGTCCGTGTTGTGGAAATGGGGGGTTAAAAGCTTTTTTATACTTTATTAAAATCTAGATAACGTTGTAGTCAGACGAGGCAAGTGTTTGAGAAAGAAAAATAAATTGACAAGCAATGTTGTGCAAGAAAATTTGAAGTGTGTAAAAACTGACTTACAAGAAATTTAGAAGAGTCGAAGAGAAAAAAAAATTATAAACATTTTAATGGGAAAATGTATTACAGAATGTTGAAGAGGAATGACAAAAAAAAAAAAAAAGGAAGAAAACTGGGACAAAATTTTAAGAACCCGCTAAATAAGTGGAATTTTTTCTGAAAGTATTTTCGAATTCGTTATATTATCAACTTTCTAGTATCCAACTAAGAAGCATGTTCGTTTTTTGTACTCTGCAATCAATTTGTCGAACAACATACTTATAACAGAGTTCTCATTTTTTACAAACTCAAATCAATTTAAACACTGTGCAAATATTTCAAGCTTACATCAGCTACGTCCGAACACACATACTTTGATATTTGCATTTGAGGTAAACAGCTTTGAAAGCTTTTAAATTTGTTCTTGTTTCTTTGCAAAGTAAGAGCAAGCATTGTTGTCGCCGAGATCTTATTGGCTGTTGTGCTCTCGTCGGTATGAAAGCACATAAGCTCTTTTGTAAAAGTTTGCACACATTGTGCTTCCTGTCAAGTTTTCAAAAGCATTATGAAAGATTTTAATTAAACGTTCGTGTACGTGTAAATTTTGTACTAACACATTTGCAAAGAATGCGTATTGAGCTTTGCTGCAAGAGTCATGATAGAACACAAATTTAGAGCAAATTTTCGAGTTCGAGATTAAGTTCACTTTAATCTTTGTTTGTAGTTTTTGAGATGCCGATCATATGGTTCTGATTGCTGGTACAAGCAGCTTGTCGTAGTGGTTTAATCTCACATTAATATTGACAACACACACTTGAGTAAAATACATGAAAAATAATTTAAAATTAACAAATGAAATAAATTTTTAATTTGTCTAACTATCTATTTCCATTAAGAGCTAGTTTTTTTTTATTAATTAGTTAAACTGAGTTTAACATATGCTTGAGTTAAGCAAAACGCAAATTTAAACGGCCTTTGTCAATACTAGATTAAGGGCCAAATTCACTGTCATTAATTAGTCAATTATTAGTAAACTAAAATGATAACTATCGTTTAACTAATAGTTACTTCCCATTCACAGTGTATTGTTTAACTAAAGTTCTTAATATGAGCAAAGAATGGTAATCCTATCAAACTATTAATTTTCGGTATTATTTAAATCAATGATTACCTGTATAAATATATTTATATATCTGTGCTTAAGACAATATGGAGTTATATATGCTACAAAATTCTACAAACGAAGCTTCATATTTACGTAAAATCTCCATGTCTCTTAACGCACTTAATTATAAAGATATTAACAAAACAATATTGACCCAAGTTTTAAAAAACGTCCAATACAATTTATAATAAGTGGCAAATTATACTAAAAACTAAATATTCAGGAAATTATTTTATGTTTTTCGACTTACGCTGTTATCGCTTGTGGCAACAGATCATACAATTTTTTAGTAAACCTTTGTTTTTTCTTTTCAATTGCGTAAAATTTATTTCATATTTTTAGCACTTGGGGCAGTTCTAACGAACAACACTGCTCAGTTAAACCTAGATTATTAACCGGTTAATCTTTATTTGAAAAACAATCGGCCTCATTTTGTAAAACGCAACGCTTAGCGTTGATCAATTTTGTATGTATTTTGTTTTTGTAATTAAAAGTTTTTTCGTATAAAATTTGTCAACGCTTGGCGTTGCGTTTTACACAATTAGCCCCAATATTTCAAGTTTAAGCTACAGTTAACTGACATGTGTAGTTTATTTTTATGTTCAAAACTGGCCCTGAAACACAAAAAATATTTTATTTGTAAATATTGAGCTAAGGCACTTTCTCTTCTGCTTACAATGCTGATAGCATTATGACATTAGGTTCGTTGCTTGCTTGTGTTTGTTTAGATGTTCTTCTCATCTACAGTAAAAATTTTCACACTCCCAGTCAACAGCTTCCAAAATAATCTCTCAATTGCAAATTTATTTGTAAGCGAATGCGTTTCAGTAAAATCCAATAAAAATTTGCAAAAACATTGCACAATTTTGGGGTAAACGAACGCACCTATTAGCAAAGTAAATGTTGCCAATGTTTTGTTTTTCAGTATGGTAATACAGAGAAGTTTAAACAAAAGCATCAACTAATGCTAGATTAAATCAATTTCAGGATTAGGGAATTATATAAAGAAACTAAGTTTCATCTCGAACCCAAATATTGGACCTTAATGATGAAAAAATTATTTTTTTCGGTCACGAGTTGATTATACAAAGTATTTGTATGAAATTTTTACACAATATAAGCATCGATAAGACGATTAATTCTGTTATATTAACAAAACAAAAAATATGTTTTGCATTATGACTTTCTTGCAGCAGTACTTATCGCGCTATAACCGTCAAAAAAAGCTTAACCGACTCATTTTTAGAACATGTTTTTTTAATGAAAATCGTAAATAACGATCACTAATAATCGCTTAAGATCGTGGTACGGCGATCATGGTACGGTATGTGCACATATGCTTTCTTTGCAAATGTGTTAGTAGAAAGCCTGTGTGTGTGTGTGTGTTAGTTTCGGAAACTCATTTCTTGAAGAGCCTTATTATAAGACTTGTAAGCTTACTGAAGAGCACCAATCACTTTTTGAAATTATAATGCGACTTTGGTCAAATTATTAGATTATGTACTCCTACATGTGTACTTACATAAAAAAAAAACTATTAATAAAAAAATAAAAAATTTTATATTTAATCAAAAATATGTGCATAACATTTTATCAAATATTTGATTCGTCTGACCGAACATTAACGATATTTTGGTTTGATTTCAAATAAAATATCTAAATATTAAATATTAAAATATCTATTAAAATACTTCGACCACAAATTACACATGGTTGTAATTATTTATATATGTAAATATGTATGCATTATGTATGTCTGTATATTTGTATGTGTGTTTATAAATAATTTAATAGTTTAAGTTTTAATCATTATAATAATTTGTTTAAGGTCCAATTTCACGATGTCGACAACGTTCGACTTGTCGCACACTTACATTCAAACAAAAACAAATTTTCATATTTTGTTGTTATTTCAAATGTAAGTGTGCGACAAGTCGAACGTTGTCGACATCGTGAAATTGCCCATAAGACTTTTTGTTTAAAACTAATTTTATCAAAGCTTTCCAATTATATTGTTGTTGTTCTATAAATGATTAGTTGGCTTTTTTTTAATAAATTTTGGGTTTCTTGCAGCAAATTAAACAAATTCTTCTTTTTCCTCCAGCCAAGGATGCGTTAGACATTCTGCAGCTGACGCCCGTATAACTGGATTGTACTCCAACATGGGTAATAAGAAATCTGAAAATTTTTTAGCTTCTGCTGGATCCCAATCGTATTTTTCAATTAAGACATTAATAAGGCTCCAAGGTTTCAATTTCGTTATATACCGTAAACTACCTGTGAAAACAAAATATGTATAAATATATGGCGATTAGTTTTAAATAGAAAATAAATGATATATATGTATCTCAACTTGGAGCTAATCATTTAACTCTTCTTGATTACCCAGTTCATATGAAACTAGATGATCTGAAAAAAAGTTTACTTATTTAGGCTAAAACTACGCATGCAGGAACTCCATAGGGGTCTGCAAACTGGATTTACACATCGGTTGTCGGACCGGTTATTTCCTGTGGTTGTATGGTATAGTGGGAGGCATTGTGGAAGGAAAGTCACAGAAGATTACTATCTAAGGTTCAGAGGTGTACCTTGCTAAGCATCACTGGTGCTCAGAGGAGCACACCTCAGGCTACGTCATTATTCACGTAGTTCCTATAAAGCACTTTGTGGTGAGAACGGCGACTAGAAGTCTCCTTAGACTCGCAGAAGCAGGTTAAGTGAGGGACGGGAATAACAGGTCACACATCAATCTTAAATTAGATCCGTTTTAGTGATCAGAGATCCGTAAGCCATGGATTCACGGACTATAAGGTCGTTGAAATTGATTTTAGTAGAACGCCCTCACTGGTAATTCCGGATAGAGACCGTATGAGGACAGTGCAGTCTTTACAGATGATTCAAAATGGGGAAATTCACAGGGGCTGGTGTCTATATCTTGGGAACGAACATTCGTAGTTCTTTTAGACTGCCGAATGAATGCAGCGTTTTCCAAGCTGAGATCTTGGCGATTCTCAGGGCTACAGAATTGGTGGACAGAAATATAGCTGAAAATGAGAAGGTAACCCTCTACGTCGACAGTCAGGCAACGCTAAAAGCTTTGAAGGGACACAATGTCATATCTAAACTTGTTAGTGACTGTAGAGAGCCCTCAACTTGCTTATGGACAAATGCAGAGTCAGACTTTGTTGGGTTCCTGGCCACAGCAGTGTTGAGGGATAAGAAATTGCCGATGAGCTGACAAGAAAAGGGTCGGCGTTAGATGAGGGAATGTGTGACAATTCGGTGAAATTACCGATAGGTCATTACTACAGGCAAGGAACTCAATAATTGGGTAGAGAGCAGTATCAACAGTTCATGGCATAGTAGGGAGGATTGTAGAGTCTCAACGGCTATGTGGCCAAACTCACTTGACTCAGGAAGATCCAAACTGCTACTGGATATGAATAGGAAGGCCATGCGAATCGTGATAGGCGCCTTGACTAGTCACTGCTCGGCCAGAACAAGAGCCAGCATTTTGGAAACTGGCACACCAGATTTCTATGGGATGTGCGGGGATGAGGAGGAACCAGAAACCGTTGAACATATTATCTGCCATTGCCCGAAACTGCAATGTCATAGGCTTATATTGCTGAGCACACGTTTCCATGAGAGCATTACTGATATCGGGAATTGTAAACTGGAGGATATCAGGGGCTTCATCATGGGAATTCAGAGGCTTAATGAAGAATAACAGGGTTACTTCTATCACAATGGACTCAACAGTGTCTCCGAGCGAAGATGCGTTATAGCACCACCCTTCCTAACCTAACCTAACCTAAGCTAAAACGTTAGCAAAACATTTTTCGATATGGTTCAAATGTTGGCAATTCGTAAATTCGTAAATATTTAATATAAAATCTGTTATCGTGTGGGTGTAAGGTTACTGCTTATGCTGATGGTGTGGTAATATATGTATGTTAGATGAAAATTCCTCTCTTCTCTAAGGAATATCCCATACGATGGGCTCTCTTAGAGGTATAAGATTGGCGTTCAGTGCTTTTTTAAATTAATTTTTGGAGCTGTTTGTTTTGTGGCGGTGGCACTAAACACAAAATTAAAAATTTAATTTTCACACCTATTTCATTTCATGGAAGCCTGTCATTAAAACAACATAAGCCTTCAGTTAAATTTAACATTTAAAAAAATTTTAATAAAATTGTAAGAGGATTGGTTGAAGTAGCCAAATTACCCTCAAGCTTTAATATTATAACCAGGGTTACCGTTCACCCGACTAAAGTCGCAATTTTACCCTTTTTTAGCGGTCTGCTACTTTTTGTGAGACTTTTTTTCATCACCGACTTTTCCGACTTTTTTAATTTTGTTGCGACTTTTTACCCTTTTTTGTGAAGCTTCTCAAAAAACAGTTAATTTGCAGTAAATTAAAAGTTTTCTGATTATTTTTATAAAAAAATCGTCAAAATAACGTCGGCAAAATTTAAAAGCAATTCACAGATTTTTGTTCATTTGGCAACACTTTTATCACTTTTTTGCAACCATGTCATGCAAGGCGAATCAATGTGAATTCGCCTTGATGTCATGTATAAAATGTATTCAAGAAATTTTTCACAAATTTTCAATAGAAGTTTTCAATATAAGCATGTATAATGCAACTGTATGTGTTATGAAATATGATAAAAATGTATTCTGCAATAAGCTTTTTGTTTTGTTTCAATTGTTTTTTCGTTTTGTTATGCTTTTTATTAATAAAAAAACGTTAAAAAAAAGAGGTGCAACTTTTATTTTCTCAAACGACTTTTTTGTGCGACTTTATTTTTACAAAACGACCTTTTGTGCGACTTTTCTAAAATTCCTAACGGTATATTCCTGATTATAACCAAAATAATTTATGTAAAAAGTGCTTTGTCAAACAACAAAGAAGACATTATATCATTAACTATCCAAATAGAATATTTCAGCGAAATTTTGTCTAGTATAGACAATGGATGGAGAATGGTTCATTTAATGCCATGGACGAACATTGAGTCTAGTATGTATCTAATTTTGGGTAGATGTAAAATTTTATAAAGATTCAGTTGATGTAAGGGGCCGTCAACATATTACGTAGCGAATTTTGACCCCCCTCCCCACTGTAACAGATCTTAACAAAAGCGTGTATTTCAGAGAGTTTGGCCCTCTTCAAATAAACCTAACATGTGCGTGAAAGTAAAAAAAATTTATATCTTGGATCAATAAAAGTTGCCGGGGTGAAAAATATTTCATTTTCTAAAAGAGAACAAATGAGGAGATCAAATGACTCAAAATGATGTCCATTATGAAAGGTATGTAATTTTTATTTTCTTAATTTTTGTTCCTGCTACAACATTACATTTTCAATAGATAATATTCACCCATTTAAAAAATATTCCTTAAAAATACCTTAAAATTAAAATTAGAGGTGCACACAATCTAAAGCCTAGACACATTTCACTGTTGTTGTCTAAATATTTTTTCTTGTTCGGTTGTATAAAAATTTAAATAATATTCTTATGAAAATACGTTTATGTATGCAAGTTTCCATTAATGCATCTCTCAAAACTTACACATTTTAGCCTCAAATTGACCAACAACAATTTTAAAACTTAATAATTTGATATTGTCATGTACGAGTACATATATTCGAATGGAAGAATATATTTTTTGAAAGGACACTTTTTTTGTGCATGAGAATTGCAAGATATGTTTTCCTAAACTTCTGCAAATACTATTCTTCCTTCTATGCATTTGGTGGATTTAATGTTAATATAGGTTGAAGTTTGATATGGAAAGAAGTTTTTACGAGTATGAACATACATACATATATTAAGAACATTTAAAAATGCAAGTAGATAAAGATGAGGAATTGAGAACCATGTAATCAGTTTGACTACAATTTATTTAATTTATTATAAAATTTTTTTAACATTTTCAAATGTTATTTAACAACCATTTAATTTTTGGATAGTTTTCATAAACTTTAATGTTTAATGGAGTTCTTTTACATACAAATTTTTTTTTAATTTAATTTTGCAATTAAATGTCTATAAATTTCACATACAATAGATATTCATATTCGTGAATATCGTTTTAAATATTCGAATTCAAATTCGCTAATATCAAAAATTGACATTCGGCACATGTACATATGTATGTATACATACATAATATATGTAGGTAACACCTATGATCAATTAAATAAATAAATGAGAAAAACATACATACGTATTTTTGTACGAAATTGGTAATTTTTTCTGTTACGTAACATTTTTAAAGATCCCCTCCCCCCACCCCAACAAATCGTAACAAAACCCGAACCCCTCCCCCTACATATAAAACGGGCTTAGGGGCCGTTTTAATTAAATCTAAAATTCGTGTTGCGAAATCCACTTGTTTTGATGTATACTTAACAAATTTACTTAAGTTTAATAAATTTGGCTGTCGTAAGCTACCAAGGTCAATTAAGGATTAATGTTAAAAAAAACAAGTGAAAAAAGTTTAAACAATTTTAACATTTCCAACAAAAACCCCTGTGAGCATGTTACTTTAATTCCATTCGTTTGATCTTGGAGCCATACTTCATATTTTTTGGGTGAATCTACTTTTTAACCCACGACCAAAAAAATGGTGTTATAAATTTGTAGTGTGTGTCTGTGTAACTGTATGTCTGTACGAGTAACCAAATCGCTGGACCGATTTTGACTTAGTGTTTTCTGTTTGAAAGGTGACTTGATCGAGAGTGTTCTTAGCTATGTTTGAAGAGAATCGGTCCAGCCGCTTAGAAGATATCACATCTTTTTTGGATATGTTCTGTTGAATCTGTGTGTCTTTGACGCCGTAGCTCCCAAACCGCTAGACCTTTTTTAATTTGGTTTTTCTCGTTTGAAAGGTGATTTGATCTGATATCTTCTTGCCTATGCTTCAAGAAAATAGCTCCAGCCGTTTGCTTTGTACGCCGGGTGTTCTTAAAGTGTTTAATTTTTGTTATTTGATATTTAGAAATAGGTTTATCACAGTGAATCCAGTCTTCTATATCTTTGCCTACTAAATTGAAAGCTGAAAGCATTGCATAGCATCTTTTTACTTTTAATTTATTAGCTAATTGATGTATTTTTAAGCAAAGCAAATTTCGAAAAAAAAAAATTCTTTCTGCACAAGCACGGCTATGAGGTAGAGTTAATTCATGTACGGCCAGTTTGTACAAATTAGGAAACATTGGTTCGGCTAGCAAATTCTTTAAATTACCAACTTTATGGCAAAATTTTTCAACATTTTTAATTTAAAAAAATTGCTCATAATTTTTATTATTTGGTTTACTTTCTAATAATTTGTACTCACTTATGAAATCTTCAGGCTTAAGTGGGGTACACACTATCGAACATGAGTGACAGTTTTGCTCAAATTTTACATTGATCGATAGTGTGAACACGAATTTCATCAGTCAACAGTCCACTACAGAATTTTTTGTGGTTGAGTGACAGTCAGCGGCCATATTGGTTTTTGACTGATAGTGTGTACCAAAAAGCGTCAGTCAAGAGATATTTTTGTATTTTTGGACGCGGAAAATTATATTTTTAAGGAATTTACATATTTTTATGAAACGCAAGGCTGTGTGTGATGTTAAAGACAAAATATTAAGACAACGTCGTACGAGGAATTGTTAAAGATAAGAAAATATTAATATAATTCATTATAAAAAAATTTTGTTGCAATAATGCGCATCCAATTTGTGTTTTTTCTGTGTTTGTGTGTCTAATTTTTTTCTTGAATGAAGTTTTGAGTGTCGAACATGATCGATAGTCTGAACAGCCAACACTATCATTAAAAACTGATGAATTTTTGACTGTCACTCATGTTCGATAACAAAACTAAATTCTAAAGCGAAATCATTGTAGTCAACGTCTTCACAAATGATAAAAAATATAATAAAAATTGCAAGAACATTTTTAATCTACTGTAAATTAAATGATTTTTATGTGAAACTTTACCAAAAAAAGGGGTAAAAAGTCGCAAAAGTCAGTGATAAAAAAGGTCTCACAAAAAGTCGCAGACCACTAAAAATTGGTCAGATTGCGATTTTAGTCGGGCGAAAGGTAACCCTGATTGATACTTACATATTTTAAGCCAGAAGCCTTGTAACTTCATCATACTATAAAGGGTGATTTTTTTAGCAAATTTCTCTTTGGCAACTGAGTTGTTTTCGTGTATTATGTTACTGTTAAACATGTTCAGTTTGGTCTATAATTTAACGGTGAATCGACTTGCAAAAGAACAACGCATGCAGATCATTAAATCTTGTTATCAAAATTCATGCTCGGTTAAGAAAATGCATCGTGCACTTCTTCCATTTTATGGTCAGTTTGGGCGACCTTCTGAGGCGGCTGTGACTAAATTTCGCACCAAAATTACAGTATTCAACACTAAAACGCATACGTAGAGTGCGGACAGAGGAAAATATCGCAGCTGTATCCATCAGTGTTATTGATGGCCGTGAATTATCGATTCGGTGCCATTCGCAGCAATTGGGCCTCTGTTACTTTTTTTTGCCCAAAATGGAAGAGCTGGACTTGGCTGACATGTGGTTTCAGCAAGATGGTGCCACATGCCACACAGCACGCCCAATTGAGAAGCGAGTTTGGTGAACAGTTTATTTCACGTTTAAGGCCGGTCAATTGGCCGCCTAGATCGTGTGACTTAATGCCTTTAGACTATTTATTGTGGGGCTATGTTAAGGCTCATGTCTGTAGGGCCAAGCCCGCAAGGGTTTTCGCACTAGAAGACAATATTGAAGGTTTCATTCGTGAGATACCGGCCGATATGTTGCCTGAGAGTATGCCAAAATTCGACCCAGCGTATGAACTATTTCAGACGTAGCCGCGGTCAACATTTACATGAAATCATCTTTAAACATTGAATTATATTGATCGTTCTGCCGACTCAAATAAAGATTTCATACATTTCTTTAAATTGTATGTGTTTTTTTATAAATCAAATCCGAAAGCTCTTAAAAAATCACCCTATATATGTATTTAAATTTTTTTCAAATCGCGTTTTTAATGTTTTCTGGGAGACAATGTATAATTGCATCCTCCTTGAAGATCTTAGTACGTTGCAATTAAAAATCACTTAAAAAATTATTTGTGCATGTAAATGCTTTAGTTTTACTTCAGTTTTTTGCTTCTTCTATAAAATATCGAAAATTCGAGTTCCACCTTTCTTATATTAAGCCATCGATATGTGTACATATGTGTGTATGCACGAAGGTTATAAATTCTGATCTGGGGATCTCAAAATCGGCTAAATATGTGGGCAAATAGCCCAATATTTAATATTAAATAAAACTCTTGAAAAACTCACCATAACTAGTAAAATATTTCAGACCATGCTTTCCTCTTAATATCACTGAAGGCGGTATCGTACCCAGCAACTCAATTATATGAGCCAAATGATCTTCATCTCTAGAATAAGTTTCGCCAGCATGAGGATCAAACAGATAATCGCCCGTGGCCAATTCGAATGCCAAACAGGCCGTACTCCAAATATCAGCCGTATAATTGTATGGCGCCCCCAGCAGCACCTCAATCGAACGATATTGTCTCGTTTGAATGTCTTCGGTGAAATGATGGTACTGCAATACAAGAAAACTAAATTTTTGAGGAAATAACGTTCGACAAATTTGTACTAACCTCGTAACAAGCATTACCCAAATCGGCAATTTTCACCCGGACGTTCGTATTATTGATTAACGATTGTATGGCATTCGTATAGGATTGAGTCTGAGGAATTGTAGTAGTGGTATTATTTAATTTATTATTTGTTTGTTCTATATCTGAACCTGGTGTGGGTTCAGTGGGCGGCTGTGATTTTGTTTTTTTTTTGTTTGTTTTTTTATTTTATTTTATTTTTATTATACATTTTAGTTCATAAAAAGAAATGGAAAAAAGAACGCAAAGAAACAAAATGTTGGTGCAAACATTCATATAAAACATTAATGACGCAGTTTATTTTTGTTGCAAGTATTTGTCTTATGAGTTTTTTGTTTTATCACAAAATGAATACGAGTAGAAATAAAAAAAGAAAACGTATTGTATATACAAAGAGTGTTTGTTACTCAAGGCTAGGCTTCACTATCCTACACAATCGTACAACTTTTTAGAAAATTCGAGTACAACGCTGTTATGATGGAGTTTATGAAAATTTTCAAAAGACAACAGGAATTTATTACATCAGCCCCCGTATTCTGTAACTCGCTAAAGCTAAATCTCTATCGCTAAAAATCTATAAAGTCGATTTATCGATTTTCGGCTACGAATACATACAATTTTAAATATGTATTGCTAAATTATGCAATGACGTAGAAATCTAATTCGCCGAAATTTTACTGTTTTATGTCATCACCAAAAATGTTAAATTTTATATTTCTTCAGCATTTTAGCGATCGAATTTAGCTTTAGCTTGAGCGAGTTACAGAATACGGGGGCTGAATTGTGTTTCTCAAAAGTAGTAATTACGTGTAGGATAGCTAGTGAGTCCTAGCCTCAATTAATGTTTTTAAAATTGTTATTTACTAACACGCACATTAAATTTAAAAAAAGCCGATTTGAAGTATTACTGCAAGGCAATTTCGATTTTTTTGTCGAACGTAAGGGTCGGGTCGCCTTTTAATTTTTTCTTTACATCTTTGGCATTTCCAGTACGATCTTAAAGTATGATATACCGGGGACCAGTCTTTTGCCTTATGGGCCACTGACCTCAAGAACCTCGTTCTAGTATTGACCCACTAGGGGGGTTACTCTCTACTGCAATGCGAAAGCAATCGCAATAAAGAGTATTTATCAAAGATACTACAGACCAATGTGTATGTTTAGATGTAGTGAAGAATAATCTGTAGGACTTCACATCAAAAGACTGTTTACCTAGCGATTACTACTTTCCACAGGGCAATGGCTCAAAGTACAGAGCCCATATAGCGAAAATGTTGTCTTTTTTAAGATACTTTATAGCAAATAATAACTCTTCAAAGTCCAGATTTCATTCCGATTGGCCACCTAAGCGCATAATCGGAAGCAAACCTTAAGTAAATCCGACTTTCTTGGATATATGAGAGAAAAATTAGGGTGCAAGCGACGAAAATATTAAATGAGTGACTAAATGAGGGTTTTACACAATTAAATCCCACCAGCCAAGTATTTAAAAATAATATTTTACATCAATTTTGTAATCTGTTAAATTAAATTCCCATAATATATCAGCTGTGTCCTTAGTTTTGCAGCTCGAGCTTGCGGTGCTTCTCTAATATTTTTTCTATTATTCTACATTATTATTATTATTTTTCGAATCAATTTACTATTTATGATTTGCTCTTATGCTTTTACTCGTTTTTTGTTGCTTAGTCCCGGTCATCTGGTAGAAAATACGAGATATTCGTATTGCCTTCTCCGTCTTTCTTACAACAAAAGTTGATAAGCTCGTTTTTGAAATAAAAAGTAAAATCGAAGATACTTTAATTATATGGCGGTGTGTACTTAGTTTTGCTGACTACTGTTGGTTCGGTATACTCTCTTTAAATGAAAAAGGAAAAATATCTATCTGTAGCGGAAAATGTTCTCAAATACATATTGCTTTATTTTAGCTTTGTAGAAATTTGGAAATCATCTATAACCCTTGCAGGAGGTCCATAAGAATTGAGATTGTCGGTAAATTTTTTCCACAAATTACTTGCGGAATCAATTTCAATGTATTTTTATTACAAAAATATTTTACTTAATAAGTAAAATAATAATTTGGGATTACTAGTGCGTTAACAAATTTTAAACTTAAATTGTAACAATTCCCACAAAAAACACTAATTATAAATATATTTTTTGGTGATACGGGATTTGCTAAAGGGAAAATATGAAATGCGAAAGGAAAATGCGCAAACGGATTAGCGAGTACCAATCGCTCGATTTCGCACCATTTTTTTCGCACCGTAATAGGGAGTAACCCCCAGATATCAGTTCCTACCGCGCTATGTGCCACCTAATGTATAATGGGTCAATAGTGGAACGAGATACTTGCGGGATATCATACTTTAAGATCCGACAATAAACGTCGAAGACATAACAAAAACTTTACAAAGGCAACCTTTACGTTCGGCAATTTTCTTTTTCTTTTTTGAAGTTGCCTTTCATGTACATATCGTCCCTAACATGTCAAACTAGCCAATATGCAAATTTATACTTTTCGGAAGAGCGCGAATACCCGTTAACTGTGAATTTAAAGTCGTCGTATTCCTAAAAGTGCCAGGCTTAAAATATTTCTTATTCAGATATCTATCGTCCATGAGAAAAAAAGGAAACTCTTCGTTCGGACAATGAAATTCTTCATTAAATCAATGCAATTTTTGGTGAAAAGTCCGCTAATGAAGCCTTTCATTGGATCAATGAAAAATTATTCATTGCATTTATGAAGTTAATTTTGGCGGCCATGTCATAAATAGAATGAAAGTATTTCATTAGTTCAATGAAACTGTTTCATGAATTAAATGTAATTGTTTCATTGATTTAATGAAGTTTTTACATACCATAAATGAAGTTTGTTCATTAATATAAAGAAGCAGTAAACAATAAACATTTTCTATTAAAAACATGAAATCATATCCCTTCGAAACCACCCACTTAATAAAAAATAGATTAATTTTTTTTTATTTTATTTAATATTGGGTGTTTTTTATTGAGGTATAGAACTTTAAGTTGGCATCACTTTTTTAACTGGCGGCCATTTTGTCAGCTGTCAAGTGATTAATATTTAGTTTGGTTTGCCATTTCATTATGAACAGGTTGACAAAAGAACAACGCTTGCAAATCGTGCAAATTTATTTCGAAAATAATGGTTCAGTTCGCGAAGTTTACCGCAAGCTCCGTCCATTTTATGGTCGACATAATCGTCCATCAGAGCAATTAATTCGGTTAACCATGGATTGGCCACCAAGATCGTGTGATTTGACACCATTGGATTATTTTCTTTGGGGATATGTGAAGTCGCTCGTCTACGCCAACAAACCAGAAACGTTAGGGGACTTGGAAGCCAACATTCGTGGCGTTATTGCCAACATACGGCCCCATATGCTCGAAAAAGTGGTTGAAAATTGGACCTGTAGAATTGGCTTTATTCGAGCCAGCCGCGGCGGCCACATGCCCGAAATCATATTTAAACGTTAATGGCATAAAATTATCCTTCCAATAAAGCCAAATTGATGGACATTAAAACGATTTTCTTGTGTTTTATTTTAATTCGAAGTTCTATACCTCTAAAAAAAAAAAAAAAAAATTGGCAGCGATGCCAATTTAGCGCGTTTTAACTATGCCAAACGCGCTTTTTATCGTCTTAGCGCGTTTACTAAAAAAATCGCTAAATAAGCGCGTTTCGAATAAAGTCATCATCATTTCAATTCAATATTTTTTTTACTTTTTTTTGCATAAATTTAACAATTTTCTAGTAGTCAAAACTCATAAAATTTTTTAAATTGGTTAATGATTCAGCTGTCACAAACAAAATTCCCTTGACTGTGGTTAGAATTAAAAACGCATTTTAATACTGTAAATTGAAAATATTTTGAAATTTCAAACTCAAAATACGTACTCGTACTCGTGACCAAAACAATTTATACAACTTATTAAGCACATATTCTAGCTGAAGTACAAAAGTTGTTACAAAGTTTGACAAATAAAATAAAAGCTAAGGATTTCGATTACTTGGAAGGCAATTCTGATTCTGTATTATATGTTTTTAGTGATTTAAGATATAATTTCGAAGAAACAATATTATAAAGTCTGAAAAGAGCTACTAAAGAAATCAGTTGTATTTACTAATACACATATACACACATCGACTTTTATTATAATTTAATTTAGCGCGTAGGAAAATTGCGCTTTTTGGCTATAAATAGTTGACAATGCTGTAACTTAGCGCGTTCTAACGCGTTTTGCGAAGGGGAATAGCGCATTTGGGTTATAAATAGTTGGCATCGCTGTATGTATGTATGTATTCATTAAAGTAAAACAGTTAAAATTAAAAAAAAAATTTTTTGAAGAAAGCTGAAAAACTTTCATGTTTATAGTAAAACTCTAATTATGTTATTGAGAATCACAATACACAAACATTAGTTAAAAAGAATCAAGCAAAAGTCTTAACAAAGCAAGCATCTTTATTAGATGTTTGGCACAACCTTCTTGTGTTTGTATCAGGGATGCAAAATCAGATTTTCAAATTGTACTAACTTTTAAGAACAATTTTACTTTTTCCAGTACGATTGTACCAAATTCTTAATTTTTTTCAATTAACTCAAAACGTACGTAAAATTCATTTGTATATGTATGCATGTATGTGTGTAAAAACTTAACAATTAACAAAAAGGCACTTTGAAGTTAATTTATTATAATATCATTAGTTATTATTATTAATTAATGTTAATTTTTAAACAATATTAATGTCTAATTTCAGTAGGTATACAAAAGACTATTAGTTGTTGAGATCAGAATATAAAAGTAACATTTAGGAGATATACTTTTTCATCCTTGATACGATTGGAGACAGTCGAAGCAAACAGTCTTTATTACTTTGGTTTTATTTATATGTTGGTACGAATACCCTTTCCACATTTTCAGGCGAATGTAGAATAGATAATATTCATCTAGCATTTCTGGAAATATCGGGAAACATCGGTTTGTTTAATTCATTTTTAATTTCTAATACCCTCGAGCAAAACGTATAAATGTTGTCGTTTCTTAAAGGCTTAATCAACCAGCTCTCGAAACTGGTTACTTAGGAAAAAAGTTTCAATAGTGCTAAATTGGTAATTGGGGTGCTATGGTACTTTTGACTTTCAAATAGTGCTGAAAAAAGTACAATTGTACCAACTTTTCCATCCCTGGTTTGTATAGTGGTTGGAGGGACGTGAATGGGTAAAAAGGAGAGAGATAGAGAGAGATGTGCACTATACAATGAAGAATGAAGAATATTACATTGTATATTACATCCTATAAATGATTTCATTGCATTTATGACGACCGTACTGCTTTGGAATTAAGAGATTAGAAAAATAAGAAATAGAAAATATTTTTCAACAAAATAACAAATGAGAAAATTTGTGGAACTTACTTATATTTGCCCCAAAACTCGCTAAAAAAAATTCGTTTAAACAATGTAACAATTTTCATTAATACAATGAACTATGAAGAACACACGAAGAGCAGAGATTGAAAGATTTCATGTATACAATGTAATTGCTCATTGTATTAATAAAAAGTTTCATTAATATAATGCAGAACATTTAATGAAACCGTTTCATTCTCTTAATGAATAATTTTCCTTTTAGTATTGAAACGAGGCATATCGTATAAATTACGATACCAAGATAACGAATCTAAAAAAGCAATTTTGCGTATTGGATAGTTTGACGTGGTAGGGACGATATGTACATGTACTTTATATTCGAAGTTGAACGAAGTACTTTTTTCGGTTCGATATAGTTTACATACACACATTTTATATTCGTGAAACGGACAACCCAAAATTTGTTTTGCCGAAACTCCTTCATATTTGACATAACTCCTACTTCTAGTGGTCATGGATGTGTATGCCAAATATTTTCTTTTTTTTTAGATAAATTATTTTCATTTAGCTAGTAAGGCCGGCCTATGGGGATTTATGTTAATAAAAATGCAATTATTTTTATTTCACATTTTCCCGACGCACAGTGCGGCCAACAGCCACTGTATGCGGCCAAAACTCAAAAAATTTAGAAAATGATAGACAAATTGGTATATATGGGGGTTTTGGGGTCGTTGATTACGAATCCGTTATCAGAATTAGCAAATTCAAAATGGCCGACCTAATATGGCGTCATGTCATACGAAAAAACTAATACAAAATTAAATAAATTTGCTAATTGATTAAAAGTTTTTGTTTTCATATTTTTAGGGTATCAATTGAAAATTTATTAAAAATTAATAAATTAAAAATGGCGGAATGCAATATGGCGATGTAACAACATTTTTATTGAAATTTAATATGAGCAAATAAGATAATAAAAAAAGTTATATTGAAATAATATTAAATGAAAAAGTTATCATTGTCAATCTCTCAATGAGTCACAATCGTCTATATCTACATCTACCTCAGAGACTGAAGAACTGTTAAAATAATATTCAAAGTACCTCTTAAAAGCCAATGTTTTCTTCCATTGAGCGGTAGGAAGTAACAGTGAATTAGTTTTACATGTTCGATATGTCATATGTACCTTATCATTAATAAAAAAAGTACTGAAAACGGGCACGATTTTACCCTTTTAAAAGTGCGAATTTTTAGAAAGTGCAAAAACAACTTTGAGTTTTTGTCCAGGAGAAAAGAACGCGTCAAAAAGCTTTCTGCTATGTTCAATATTTTAGAGTGTCGAGTGTAAAATATGTACCAAAATTCAGTTTTGACTACCTTTTTTTTAACCCCTAAAAGTACACATATCGAAAAAGTACCAAGCAAGTGTTTACCCCCTTAGCATTCGAATTTCAAAAAATCCCTTCTTGGTGGATCTGCACATTGGAAGAGAAAGCTACACACCAAATTTCAGCTCTGTGGCTATAGTCGTTTTGGCTAAGCGATGATATGTCAGTAAGTCAGTAACGTTATTCTTTTATAGATGTGCAGTTATTGAACGGGCAGCTACCGGCAGCTGAATTTTATTTTATTTGTTGCATAATAATATTAATTAATACCTCCAATGGCTAAGATAGCAGGAGTTAGCAAGACAAAAAGATTTCACTTAAATAGTCCATACATAACTCTTTCTATCAATTTAAAAGATTACTTTCTGATTTTAATTTTACTTATTGCACTTACGTTCAGCTGTAGAATCCCTTTTGTTGCGTTTGATTTGGTTGATTACAAAAACTTTCACACGTGAAGTGTCTACTAGAAGATTTTTCGTACGGTAGTATTCTATTAGTGTGAAGGCCTCATTCAAATTAAAAGGCAAGGGCCCTTACTAAGAACATTTTTCACCTCCCAGCGCATTCCTTTAGCCAATCCAATAATAAAGAACCCCCAACTAAAAACTTGTTTTTTCGACTTTTGGCCGCACTGTGCGACGTTTCGGAATTTTATGTTCACTTTTTCAAGGGATTCATCTATTTAAGTAAACATTTTTAAACATCAAATAAAATGTTGCAAAAAAAAGATGGAAACAATTATTTTGTTCAATAACAATATTTCTTTTTAGTTTTTATATGTACATACGAGGTGTGTTCAAAAAGTATCGCGAATTTTCAAAATGTTCTCAGAAGGCCAAGAAGATGTGACGAAGAGCATGCCGGACGCCCGAGCACTTCAACAACAGACGAATAAATTGATGAAGTGAAGAAAATGGTATTGGCTAATAGAGAAGTTGCTGAGGACCTAGACATATCGATTGGCTCGTGCCATTCGATTTTTATCGAAATTTGTACCAAAATTGCTCAATTTCGACCAAAAAGCATCGCATGAACATTGCTAATGAGCTGTTGGACTCTGTCCGCCACGATCAAAACTTGCTCCAGAGGGTAATAACTGGTGACGAATCGTGGGTTTATGGTTATGACGTGGAAACCAAAGCTCAATCATCTCAATGGAAGCTGCCGCACGAACCAAGGTAAAAATCGAAGACGAGCCAAAACACGTGCAACCAAAACAACTGTCAACAATTAACTGAACATTCAAAATGGCCGAAATAGTCGGCATAAGTGATACCATGAGTACCAGCATAACGCCAGAAAAAAAATCAAAATTCGAATATACGTAACCCGCGAAAATTCAAAATTCGCGATACTTTTTGAACACACCTCGTATGTGTTTTGTTATGTGAATATTATTATTTTTATTGTAAGTATATTAATGTACAAATGCTTTCAACATTTTGTTTGATGTTTAAAACATTTTTTATTGAAATATTACCTCTGTTAGACACGGAAAGTTAACTTTGCAAAGTTTTAATTCAGGTTGGAGAGACAGAAAGAGATGGTATTCCTCCCTTTGTATGTATATGTGGATGATTCCATTGAAAAAGTGAACATTAAATTCACGAAACGTCGGGAAAATATGAAATAAAAAAAATTATTGCATTTTTATTAACATAAAAAATTATTCTGTCGATGTTTATACTCTATTTCTATTTCATACATATCTTGCTAGTCTAGACGGAGCTAAGAAAACTTTCTTAGAATATTGTGTAGATTTAATTCTTCGTATACGGTTTTCGATGCAAAAAACAAATCATTGAGACACATACCGCGCATTTACTTCAATAGTGTCACAACTCCAAAAACCAGTTTGGCAGTACAAGCTGTTTATATGAAATTTTTACACAAGTTAAATGCCGAATTCTTCTGCATTATCAACTCAATAAATGCATTGATGTAATTGAGAGATAATCCTTTTTGGTGTGCAATTGCTCTTTGTGCAATTACTACTGCACATTCACAGAATCAAAATGCATTTGATTGAAGATGATTTGTGTTTTTGACTGTATTTGTGCCAGAAAATGCAATAATTTATAAACATTCGTTAGTAAAGCGTGTAAAAAATTAAGTACAAAAAATTAGTAATAATAATAATAATAATAATAATTTTTTGTTAGAGCAAATGTAATTGCAACATATGCATGTAGAATGTACATATGTACAGTATGTACGTACGAGTAAGTATGTATGTATGTATGAAGTGCAACCGTTACCTTTGATGATGTTGTCGTTTTTATTATTATTGGTGGGGATGATGAAGGTATTGTCGTTGT
This sequence comes from Nowickia ferox, assembly GCA_936439885.1. NCBI lineage: Eukaryota > Metazoa > Arthropoda > Insecta > Diptera > Tachinidae > Nowickia > Nowickia ferox. The sequence goes on from OW387024.1 coordinate 29,124,332, forward strand.
TATTGTTGTTTCAATTGATTGTTTGTGATCATCAATATCATCAGTTGTAGTTGTTGGAGAAATTGTTGTTTTATCATGATTTTTTTCAGTTTTTAAAGGATTCATTTGAAATTCCGTTTGGGGAGCAGCATCATTGTTATCAGAATTCTTGTTGTCATTGTTAAAATTTTGTTGTCTTGATTTCGTTTTAATGCCAATCTCGTCTGCATCATCAAGAGACTGTTTAGTTTGTATTAAATGTTTTTTATGTAGGAGGACGTTTTCGTTTTCGTTTTCATTTTCGATTTGGAGATTATAAACATTTATTTATACAATATTTTGATGTTTGATTTATTAAGCGAATATGTACATACATAAATATTTAATTAGAGTGTGATTGGTGGTGTTCGTGTAGGGTGCATTTAAAATATATATAAAATATAAATAAATTAATAAAAATATTTTGTGGAAATTATAAAACAAGTAAGACACAAACAAGCCGTTATTCATTGTATTGGATATAAAATTTGGTGACTTAATTGATTTTATTTTATTTTAAATGTTATAAATAATAATATTTTCAGTGCTCTACTAGGCTTATCTAAACAACAACGATGAAAGTTGATAACAATAACTTACCTTGGCAGTGATTTTCTTTTCGGTGCGATAACGATTATTAAGATTGCCTGTTGTGTTTGATGGTGTATTATTACCACCACCAGTACTGCTGCCCTCTATGCTCTCACCCATCAGACTAGAGTATTTTGAAGTTAACGAAGATGTATCTTCTTTGTCACCACTTAAATTTGAGGCGGCACATCCCCCACCAACGTTTAGGGACGGCGGCAAAGGCGTCGATGAGGCAGAATTATTAGCTGTATTGGTTGTAGTATTAGCTGCATTCATTTCGATGTTTTGTAATGGCCATTTGGCTCGTGTTTTCGTTTGTTTTTCAATGGAACTTACTGCAACACATAAGATGACATTAATTTACAATATGGATATGTATCAAGAAAAAAAAATTAAAAGAGCTGACAATATTATTATCGAATTACACATTGTAATAACATGCAACCCCATTCGTGAAACTTTAAAGCCTACAGTACACGGCATGTAAAAAAACACATGTGCATGTGGCTCTGACGTAATTTTGACGTCATCACGAAGCTACATTTGCTACATGTCGTGTACTAGTAACATATTCACATGCTTACAGATGTGCTTCCTAAGAAAATATGTTCGAATCGGCTACATGTGCCACACTTGCATTTCGGAGCATAAATACTATCAAAATTTTAAGGCCTGTAGTCACTACTAGTAATTGTAAAAAATGCAACCAACATGCTGAAAATTACCGTGACGTCATCGCCACATACGCATGTGGCTTTTTACATGCCGTGTACTGTAGGCTTAACAGATCTTCATTGTGCATTGTAGATCTTATCAGTGATGCCAAAAGTAGGGAATTTTCCCTTTTTGCAGGGATTTTTCTGTTAAATTTTAAGCGTAGGGAAAAAAGGACAGATTTTTTATTTTGAGGAAAATGTAGGAAATTTTTAAAAATTACCGCTTTTTCAATTTGGTAGTTTAGAAGTTGTTTGAAGAAACCCTATATTATGAATCCTAACAATCTGGAAATCACATACAATATCCAGACATACATATATAGTTATATATAGGGTGTTTTTTATTGAGGTATAGAACTTTAAGTTGGCATCACTTTTTTAACTGGCGGCCATTTTGTCAGCTGTCAAGTGATTAATATTTAGTTTGGTTTGCCATTTCATCATGAACAGGTTGACAAAAGAACAACGCTTGCAAATCGTGCAAATTTATTTCGAAAATAATGGTTCAGTTCGCGAAGTTTACCGCAAGCTCCGTCCATTTTATGGTCGACATAATCGTCCATCAGAGCAATTAATTCGGTTAACCATGGATCGTTTTCGCACTACGTTTACTCTATGTGATAATACGCATCCGCAGAGACGTCGAACAGTGCGCACCGAAGAAACAATTGCCGCTGTAGAGCAAAGTGTTGAACGAGGACCCGAATGAATCGATTCGCCACCGTGCACAGCAATTGGAGCTTTGTCCATCAACTTGAAAATTGGACCTGTAAATTGGCTTTATTCGAGCCAGCCGCGGCGGCCACATGCCCGAAATCATATTTAAACGTTAATGGCATAAAATTATCCTTCCAATAAAGCCAAATTGATGGACATTAAAACGATTTTCTTGTGTTTTATTTCAATTCGAAGTTCTATACCTCTAAAAAAAAACACCCGTTATGAAAAATCGCAAAAATAAAATATACATATACTCGTATACAGGGTACACGTACATAAGAACCTAATTTTTAAAGCTGCTATATCAATTGTCTAACTCCAAATGAAAACGGACAATATAGATTAATGTTTGTATATATTGAGTTTGTTTGATAGTCACAAAACAAATGGTCTTGCATTGCGTAAACTAACTTGCATACACAGAAAAAAGTATTCACCAATTAAAGTTTTTAATTAAAAATTTAATTGATTCAATTAAATTTTTAATTGATTCAATTCAATTTTTAATTGTATTAATTAATTTGAATGGAATAACTTAATTAATATTATCAAATTGTTTATAGGTGAAAGTTTAATTAATTATTTAATTAATATTACAAATATTTTAATTGATATTACAAAATTACTCATATTACTTTTTTGTGTGTATGAAACATATAAAATTTTGTCACCAATGCTCCACAAACTGATATTCTTTATACTTGGATATTTTAGAAAAATACTTAATAAGAAATAAATAAAATAGATACAGTCATATTCATAAAAATTTTAAACAGCATTTCAAATGTTGTTTAAGCAAAAATCGCTAAAATTGTATTCATAATGTAACGTACACTGCAAAAATGTTTATCGTCAGAGTTATTTGGGTTCCTGTTTTCACCGCTGTTTTTAATTTTATTGAACGTTTCATTTATTAGCGTGTTAATTAATTTGTTGGGAAAGCTGTTCTCTATTAGTGTTTTGGTGATGTGTTGTATATTGTCATTATGAAATTGTTCATCGCTAATGCTGAGTACTCTATTAATGAAGTTTTTTGCAGTATTGATTACTTGGCGCATTGGTTGTGTGGAGTTGTAGTTCATAATTCTACCCGATGCCGTATTTTTTCTATACCAGTCAAATGTTAATTTATTTTTGTTCCCATATATTTTAGTATCTAAATATGTTATTGAATTCTGGTTTTCAATCTCTAAAGTGAACTGTATTTTAGTATGATATTTATTAAATGTATCCAATATATCATCTTTATCGTTTAGTTGTATTACCGCCAATATGTCATCTACATATTTTGTTATATATTTGAGGTTAATATTTTTGCTCTTTAATATTTTAAGTGATTCTTCTACAAGGTTATCTAAAATAATATCTGCGATCATAGGGGAGAGAGGATTGCCCATAGGCATACCAAAAACTTGATTATAAACCTCGTTGTTGTATACAAAATAATTATTGTCAGGCAGACAAAAATTTAGTATATTCAGAAAAGTAGATTTTTGTATTTTTGTGAAATTTTTAATTAAGGTCCATTTTTCCATTATGACATTTATGGCTTTTCTGATTGGGATGTTAGTAAACAGAGAAATGACATCCAGTGATATTATTACTTCTCCACTTTCAAGAGTAAGATTTTTAAGTTGTTCTTTTAATTGTTTTGAGTTTTGTATGTTTTTAATATTTTACATATATATATATATATATATATATATATATATATATATATATATATATATATATATACTTTTGTTTTTTGTATAATGGGTGTCCCTGTGGCGATGCTAGCCTCTCAGTCCAGAGAGGTCGTGGGTTCGATTCCCACCATAGACCCTGGGTATTTTCCGCAAACAAGCTAATCGCTTCGCATGTTATGTTTGTTAAAAAGAAATTATTTTTTTAATATAAATTTTTATAAAATAATCGTATAAAAATTTAGAAAATCGGCAAAAGGAGAAATAAAATCGCCAAAAATTATTTCTTGTAAATTTTTCTCATCCAAATTCAAAACGCATTAATTACTTTAACTAATATAAGAAAAATCATAGAAATCAATTTTTTTATTTCATTGCAGACGAGTTTTGGCAGGACTTATTTATTTAAACTACTCCTTCAACAAACTAATTTCGTGGATTACAGAAAAGTTAAATTTTGTATAAAAAATAGCCATAAAAATCGCCAATAAATTTATTTATCGGCATGTTGCCAACCCAAAAATTTGGACGCCAAACAAGTTGAAAATTGGAGAGAAGTCGCCATATCTGACATGTCTGACCCTGAATTTTAAATTTATAACTACCCATTTTAACAAAATATATTCTAAAAATTTGTATAATTAATATTTTTGCACCATAATTTTTCAGAATGTACAATTTTTATATGGATGTAGGGATGTATATAGAATGTACATATATATCTGTTTTAGTTTGTTTTTGTTAATTAATGCTTTAATTACTTTTCTACCTGGTACCCAACTAAGGCTATATATATTCTGTTTTGTACAATATATGAAATAAAAATGTGTAAAAAATGTACAATACTAAATTTTCAGCGTAGGGAAAAATGTAGGGAAAACATTTTTGGTTGAAGGGAAAAAAGGGATTCTTTTTCCGACGTGTAGGGAATTTCAAAAATATTCACTGGCATCACTGGATCTTATTGAGCTTAACTAATGATTTTAAAAAATTCTATATTCTATTCCTTTTAAAAAATCTATTTAGGTTTTGCGCGATTACTAATTAGATTTCTAGACATTAACATTAATAAAAAAAAACAAATTCTTTATTAAATTCTCGATATCTTCATTATCAGCTAAAGAATCAAATCCAAAAAAGGCAGCCAATGTAGAATAAAAATAAATAAAAAATATGTTGATTAAATATTGAATCGAACTTATAATTTGTTTAAATGAACGTTTAACATAATATCTCAGCTAGCCCCTCAATAATCAATATCAATGTATTTTTAATTAAAAAAAAAACAATTATTTATATATTTATTTTCTGTTAATCAGGCTCAAGGTCATAATTATTTAAATTAAACTCCTTTTTAATTATTATTGTTCGAACTTCATTTGTTTCTATATTTATGATTTGATGAGGCTAAAGTTCGTATCGGTTTGTAAGCGACACCACACACAGTGGACCAAACACAAAGAACGCTGATGATGAAGGTGTAGTGGCCTTCGAAAACAGCCGATTGTTCCGTTCTACTTAGTGTTTGTCAGAATATTTACAATTAACTTTGGTGTTATTTGTTCATTAATAATTATCACATGTAATTTGGCTTACAAAGCGATACGAATTTTAGCCTCATCAAATCATAAAAATAAAACTCCTTTTGTTTTATTAAATTATTGATTTTGTTAAATCTTTTATTTTTTCAATATTTCGAACACCTTCGGTGTCCTTCTTCAGGAAAAATTTTAGAGTAAGGTCGTCAGCTGTCCGATCTGAGGAAGAAACAAATTCTTACACATCAACATATAAACATATTTACTCAGTAAATAAAATAATAATTTGGGATTATTAGTGCGTTAATAAATCTTAAATTTAAATTCTAACAATTCCCAAAAAAATACCAATCAAATCCAAACTTATTGGTTAAAAATGTAACGCAGGCACACAAATTATCATCCGTTTCCAGTATGAGTAACCTCCAGTAACGTACGTAAGTAACGTAACATATTATGGAACGTAAGTTCCTTATGGCACGCCATGCACATTAATGCTTTGAATAACAAAAATCAATGCTTGTGGCTAAAACAAAAATTTTTTTTAAATTAGAAAAATACTGGCCTCGAGCACTGGTTACAAATACTGGTAACAATTAAATAGCATGATGGTGCTGCCACTGAGGATTTTTTTAGACTTGCAGTGTCGCCATAATTTTCCTGGGAAGTACCGGAGAACTCCTGGGATTTTGGGGATTTCTAGCCTATTTTTTGGGAATCTCCAATATGGTTTGTGTTTTTCCTTTAAGGTTCGTGACTTGGATAAGTGGCTCGTGGCAGTGATAACTGAAGGTGTCTCTGCTAACTAATATTATAAATGCGAAAGTAAATTTATTGTTTGTTTGTTGCGCTTTAACGGCTAAACCACGGAACCGATTCTGATGAAATTTACAACATGGATATATCTGAATCTAGACAGACACATAGGTTATATGTGATGAAATTCAAAACATGGATAGCTCTGAGTTAGAGCCATTTCACACTATGCCTTTTTAGCCTGCCTTGTTTTAACAATTTTCTTTTAAGGCCCCTACGAAGACTCACGCACATTTATATTAAGCCTTTTTTCTTCATGCCTTTTTGGCATTTATATACACGCTTAATGCTGAGAGTATGAAAAATACCCTCGAATTTTTTTCGGGCCTCTTGTTTTACCCCGCAAGCTTCTCAGACCCTTTCACCCACAAAAACGTAAGGAACTACCTTCCTACCCGGTGTTTTCTTATTTTACTTTATTTTACTTATATATAAATTTTATTTCAGCTTTAGGTCTTTTGTAATCAATTTACAATTTTATTTATTTTTATCGATATTTCGCTTCAACTTTGCGTAGCGTCGTCAGGAAATAGAATTATTCAGGAAATAAAATTATTCTAATTTGTAGATGAAACTACAAAAAGTTGAAGCGAAATATCGATAAAAATAAGTAAAATTGTAAATTTATTACAAAATACCCAAAGCTGAAATAAAATTTATATATAATTAATAAAAAAGGTCGAATAAATTATTATAATACTTTACTTTACTTCGAAATCATTTTAAATTTTTAAAACTTCATGGTAAAATTGTTATACTATAGTTACAGTATTAGAAGAGCGAAAAATCTAAATAAAACTAGCAGTTGACCGAAGTACTAAGGCAGGAAAAAGCTGTTTACTAGCAGCGTTCCTTGTGGTGAGAGCTTCTAGTCAGTTTTTAATAACAAAAATTAATATTGATCAAGTCAACTTTCAAACAGAAAAAAATCAAAATCACTCCAGCCGTTTAGTCTGCAAGTGGACTCGTGCAGACACACACATACACAGACACACTATAAACTTATAACACCGTTTTTATTGGTCGAGGGTTAAAAAATTACGGATAATGCTATTTCTTCAATTCCGATTCTTTTAAATTCTGGTTAAAATATTTGCAAGTAATTCCTACTTGCCGGAAAGCAATCAACCATTACTTGTGCTTGAAAGAGTATGCGTTACTGTGCCAGAGATACTCCGTCGAGCTCGTACAGTAAAAAGGTATTGTCGGAACTCAACATAAACAAATCTGTTGGGTGGGATCGTATTCCAGAACTGATTTTGAAGCAATGCTTCTCTACGCTAGCACGTCCATTAGATAACGTCTTCAACACAAGCAATCCTTATTTCTATTCTCACATTTAGAAATTTATTTATTGCATTCACTTATATTCTTTTCATATAATTTAAAAAATTTTTAATTGCAATCGGTGTTTGCAGATAAAACATATGTAGTAGTTATTATGTACAACATTTGGTCAACCTTGTCCGACCGATTAGTCCCATCAGTGAGGTTTTCCCATATCAATTTGCAAAGCGATTTATTTTTAATTGTTATCTCTATGATATTATAATACTGATCGCGTCGCAACTTAAATGTATAGGTATGCATATTGCAAGCAACGGATACAAAAGCGATACAAATATCAGGTAAAAACATATATATAACATATAAAAGGGGTGTGCGTGCAGTTGGATTTTTCCTTGTGGGTATATGTACTGTCTGCGTATATTAATTTTTATACACCATTTTATAGCACCTTCAAGAACTCATAAAAAATGTGGGTTTGTTTGAATAGCAGATACAACATGTAAATTTTGACCTGAGGTGTTATATTTATGTATACATTTTAAGACTGATATAATGGCAAAGGTATACGAGTACATATCATATACCGATGAATAGACAATTACGTCTTCTGTTGTGATTATATAGAAAAAATGAAGAACAATTTGAAGAAAAGAAAATGAGATCAACAATTTAGGCAAAAAGAAAAAAATTTATAAAATTTAATTTTATAATCAAAATTCGATTTTAAATATTTCGAAAAGTATTGAAGGTATGACAATAATTTTTTACATTTTAAGACTGATATAAGCTACCCTGTCTCTCAACATGGTGCCTCCAATTATACTTCCACCTTGTGAAATATATGGAGTCTAACAGCTTTCTTAACGACCGACAGTATGGCTTTCTCAGAGGCCGCGCAACGCATGACCCACTTGCCATCCTCTTGGAGTAATTGCGCTATTCAATTCACCATTTTGGCGAAAGTAAGTAAGGTGGTGGCTTTAGAGTCTAGACATCTTCACCACGTTTGATAGAGAGTGGCATGCTGCAATTTTGTTAAAATTTATGGCTTTTGGTGTCATTGATAACTGCTCTTGTTTGTTATCGAGCTTTCTCATGAATCGCTCTATAAAAGTTGCTATATGTGGGATTTCCTCACACGAGTTCCAGCTAAATTCAGCGCTACGCTGCAAGGCTACGTTCCTTCTCCTACTATGTTTCTTATTTTTCTCAATGACCTTCTATATTTTCAATCTTATGAGTACGTTTTTGTATGAAGAATTTTATGCAATCGCCAAACAGTGGTGTGCTGATATGGAGCAAAATGAATGCTTAATATTTCAGAAACCATAACTAATTTCGTGAAACGTGATTCAGAAAGAGGGTATTCAAAAAATATATACCTCATACCTAACTAATTTTTTTAATGGTCGTTGGGACAAACCAATTCTGAAGTGACAATATGTAGATTTTTGCATGCACACTTTTGTTTGCTTTTATTTCTGCTTGTACATTGAGAAAAACATCGTTGAAATTTAAATTACTAGTGTTGCAGCATACTTTTCATGCTTTTTATGAAGCAAAGAAGAATATATGTATGTACAAAAGTAGTTTAGTAAAAATGAGCTTCAACTAATATACTAAAGGTACCATTTATCACATATTCAAAAATCTTATTTTTAGCTAAGAAATCTTTTAGTCTTTTTAACATCTCCAAAGCTTCAAAAATAATATAAATCTTCACATATGGTAACGCTGTTCCTCAAGTACCTTTGACCCAATCAAAACGCAACAATGAAAGTTTTAAAATCACACCTATCACAGCCTTCAGATGGTTGAAATTCTGAGCAGAAATCATGTTCTTTCAGTGTCTGGATTTTAGAAACAGTCCTTTTTTAAATTAAGAATCTTGGGTTTTTGTGTTATTACAAAACGTGTCTCAATAAATTTTGTTCGAAAACAAATGTCGTAATTTATCCCTGTTCTCGTAACATGAATAGCTTATGCATGATCTGGGTGTCTACTCTGTAATTCGAAACGAAATAAAATACTTTCGAATTTGTATGTCAATTATATGCATATTCGAAAGCATTTTCTTTCGTTTCGAATTACAGAGTAAACCTCCTGATCTGATGCATTCTCATATAACAGCCGTATTGTGTGAATGATCGCTAATTCTTCATATTTTTGACACTAGGTAGTAAGTACCCCGCATCCATCTAGGTATTTAGACCTGATAAAATGAGGCGTTTGATTTAATCGGAATTTCAAACTTTTTAAACATACTTTACTTTAATTATTAGAAAAAATATTTTTTAATTTTTTATGTTTTATACCTAAAATTAGTTGCATGAAAATTTTTTTATTTGTCAATAGGAGGAGGCCTGGTGAAGCAACTCGAATCAATAAAAATTGCAAAACATGCTTGAGAGATTCATGTAACCTCCTTTTTAGGGTTCCCTACACAGGTGAAAAGGAACCTTATTGTTTTCGCTACGCCGTCCGTCTGTCTGCCACAGGCTGTTTTCTCGAGAATCGTAAGAGCTACGGACCTGAAATTTTCATAGAATATGTAGAACTTTGGCCGCTACAACATATATGACAGCTAAAAATTAAAGGGTGTTCCAAAACGAGCAACGGAAAATTTTAAAATCCCATGTTGTATACATACAATTATACATAAACACTTGAAATTTGCAAAGTTAATGTATTTTTATATAGACTACAACAATTAACACTAAAATTAAAAAAAACACAAAATTAAATGGTGTTCTATCAGTTAATGTAATTTTGACAACTTGCTGTATAGTGGAAACCGTAAGAGCAAACTCTTGAAATTTTCAAAAACGCTAAAACTAAAAAATCCCAATATTAAAAAATCGTCAAAAAACCAAAAAAAATCGTCAAACGAAAATAGCGCCGAAATAAAAAATCTCTAAGACTAAAATAAACCGAAAAAAAGGCCAACGAAACGAAACGAAAAAAGTTAAACGGGTACTTCATTTTTTTAATGTCTACATCAGGTAAGATTTTTGATTATATAGGGTGAAGTTCGTATAGTATTATATATGTAGTGTCCGTACGGAACCCTTCGTGTGCGAGTCACAGTCGCACTTTACTGAACTTTTTTATATAAATTTTTTTCTATAGCGCTACAATTAACAAATAGAAAAAGTTTCGTGCAACTTATGAAATTTCATGAAAAAAAAAACATAATTACAAAGCATAAAGTGATTAATATGAGTTATGAAGGGACTTACTGTACGAATCTGGAAAATCAACGCCTTTTATTCTTAGACTAGTAATTTCGTCATCAATTTGTTGATTCATTGCAGCTGCATTATCAATCACTAATAGAATATTTTCCGGCTTTATATCCGTATGAATGATGTTGCATTTACTGTGCAAATAGTCCAAGCCTTCTAGAACCTGTTTGATTATATTCCGCACTTGAGCCACAGCGAGGCCCTGATAATTGTTTTTAACAATCAATTTATAAAGACTACAACCCAAAGCTTCGAACACCAAACATGTGTGGACACCGTTAACACCGCGTACAGTGAAGTGATTAAGTAAACGTACAATACGTTCACGTTTTACATCCAAAGGATCAGCATCACGTATGGCCTCCAATAATCGTATTTCATCTGCTGCCGTTTCTATATAATGGGGAGCACTTTTAACTACTTTTAAAGCTACATACTTTTCCTCTCTGCAAAAATAAGCAAAAATATCAATTCAATAAGGTATGTAAATAACTAAATAGCATTAAGTTTTCATTTAGTACTTGAGATCCCTGCATAACCAAACGGTCGAAAAGTGGCCCCATCCTAGTTTTCGTACCACTCGAAACCGACTATCAAATATATCACCAATAACAACTGGGTGGTAACCACCACGACAATACTGTGCTACATCTTCTTGTTCTTCATCCGAACCATATAAACTGCTTTCGGGTGAGTCAGGAAAAATTTCGTCCGTTGTACTTAAAGTACCACGAGGTTCAGATCTGTAAAAATTAAATAGTTATTAAAAATTAATTTAAACTGAATAAAAGTCTTTCTTGAAAAAAATTTTATATACATGCATGCATATTTGCATAAGTACGAGTATGTATTTTATTGAAAATTTTGGGAGCCTGTTGTTTTGAAAGTGACACAAGTTACTCTTTAATTACAACATTGATTTGTTTATTTATTTACACACAGCAAGGTAATATAGGCCCATTTTATAGTTATAATCGTAACATTGATTAATTATAGTTTCTATGTTCAAAAAGGAACAAGTGCCTGAGCTAAAATTTGGATGACTACGCCTACTTTAAGAATTTTCCTCCGCTAAATTTGAATTAATTTCAAATGAGGATTTTTCACTTGACTTTTGTGGTTGTCGGTTCACAAGGATTAGCTGCCTCCTCCTACCCTAAAGTTGATGCCAACTTATGAAAGTTTAGATCTTTGACTTTATAACGATTTGGAAATTCGGACAGTTGCTTAACTGGTATAAATGAAAACTATGCAGTTTCATGAGCTCGGCTAGGCAGTAGTTAGTTGAAGCGAAGCCGCGAATAACGTTGTAAAAGACAATTTTTACAAAACCATTTTTTCACAGTTTACCGTTAACATTACTCTCTTACTTTGTTCAAACATCAAACCATCCAAAATTATGCATCTTATCGCCGTCAAAATGCAATTACAAACAGTCAGTCAGTGGAAGAACTTTGTAAGTTAATTGATAAATGTAACAGAGATACAAAATGAAAAGTTGGTGCTAATTATCATTATTTTCGATAAGCAAGAAAAATTAAACGGAAAAAACAATCTTGCTTTATAATACGTTTTCTTTACTCTCCTGAAAAATTATTATTTTGTCACTTATAACTAGAGATGGACGCGTGTCGAACGAATTTTTCAAACACAACAGGAAACGAACACAAATACCAAGACGCTCAACACGCACGCGAAAAATTTTGTCAACACTATACTGCAAAACACGCACGAAATATTATTGGTATAGTATTGAAGATAAGAAAATTTAATTTATTTCTTTTCAAGAGTCGATTTTCAAAATATGGCACCAAGTTGGTACTGCCAGCTGATACACTCTGCCACCACAGCTGATACTATCTGTTTACGTACAGAACTTTAAGCTTCAGATATCAACAAATATGCTGGTGTTGTGTGTTTGATGATACAAAATATTCAATTTCTTCTCTACTGGAAATTCATTCATACATATTTTACATTTAAAATCGATTCGTGTTTTTCGCGTCAATTTTGCTCAACACGAAACGACCCGAACACGCACGAAATCAGATTTTTTGTCACGAACACTTCATGTTGAGTCGTGTGTCTTCGTTTCACGAGAAAACACGACACGCGCCCATCTCTACTTACAACGTTATTCGCAGCTAACCTTCAATTATAAATCCGTGTTGGCATATCACTATTCTTAAATTGTACCATGAAAATGGTAAAATTGTACCAAATTAACATCAATTGTACCAAAATGTAGCCATATGCCAACTAAGCATACACGGTAAGAATTCATAACAATTTTCCATTTATTGAAAACAAAAACATTGTACCGCTGAAGTATAAAGTGTACCAGTGTACCAATGCAGATGCATATGTACCAAATCTGGTACAATTGTATCACAAATCCCAACAGTGTTATAAGCTAAGAATATGCGAAAAGTTTTAACAAGAGAATATAAGAAGGATTCGTATAGTCAGATTAATACGAGTTAATGGAGAAGAACGAATCGGATAAAATCAACTAAAAACAAATTAAATATATCGTTTTGTTTTAATCAGGAATAATTTCTTAATCGGGCTTAGCTTCAGTATTTTCCATTCTTATTGAAAAAGATAAATTAAACTAGGCCGACATTTTTCTGTGCAGCCACGCACGTCAGTGTGTCCATGTACAGCCCAAAACGGCTGGAGGGATTTTGATTTAGTTTTGATTTGAAAGGTGACTTGATCGAGAGTATTCTTAGATATGTTTGAAGAAAGTTGGTCCAGCCATTTCGAAAATATCACATATTTTCTAGATGTATCCTGCTGAATCTGTGTGTCTTTGACACCGTAGCTTTTTAACGGCTAGATCGGTTTTAATTTAGTAAATTTTGTTTGGAAAGTGACTTGATCCAAAATCTTGTTTAAAGAAATTTGGCCCAGCCGTATTGAAGTGATCATATATTTCCTTAGAGGTTTTTAAAATTTTTAATTTAATATTATTTAATTCCAAATTGTTTAAGTTTTAATATATCGAGCCATAGCCGCCAAAAAAGCTTAACCAACACATTTTTGGACCTCATTTATTTTACAAAAATCGATTATTTGCGATCGATAGGTCAAAAAATTTAGTTCGAAAATTATGTTGCTTAAGCTTTTTTGGCGGTTATGGCACGATATGGATTTATTTACCAAAAACAATTAATTTTGCAATTTCTGTTTACTTTTATATTAGTCCAATTCACTAAGAATTGGTAATATACACTATGGGCTAGTTTCTTACTAATTAGTTAAACTTAGTTTTACATACGTTTGAGTTAACCAAGAAACAAATTTAAACGGGCTTTAACCGTCTATGCTGTTTTTCAGTAATAGATTAAGAGTTGCCAATTTAGCTAGAAATTCCATACTTTGTTTTCAACTTCAATAACTGTTTTCTGGGATTTTTGAGAACTAAAAAATAAATAATATGGACTTAAAAAATAGTGACGCTCCAAATAAAAAAAATAGACTAGAAAAGATCATCAAATTTTAAATCCAACGAAATATTTGAAAGAATTCCAATCCTTTATACACATGAAAACGATTTGGACGTGTTATTATCTCCCTTATTTTTCTCATAATTCTCCTATCCAAGTTGTTTATGCTTCATAATCGCTAAAATCTTCGTCGTCATAAGAAAAATTCATTTCATTTATGTATGTATGAATGTATTTGTTTATTGCATAATATTTTTATATTTATCATTTTACAGTTCTAACTTGAGTTTAACTGAGCAATGTTGTTCGGTTAAACCTAGATTATTAACTAGATAACCTTTATCTGAAAAACAATATTTTAAGTTTATACTACAGTTAACTGACAAGTGGAGTTTATCTTTATGTTAAAAACTATCCCTATATCATTTTGCACATGCTACGATGTAAGACCAATTGCACAAAATTGTGAATTGGGCTATTGTATATTGTTAGAAAAATTGCGCCACATATTTTTTATATATTGTGCAAGTTATTGAATAGTGTGGAGCAAAACGACAATAACAATAGCAATAATGTACTCAATAATATTAGTATATGAGTGGGTGCCTTAATAGTTCATACTATTATTATTTGAAAAGGTTAGGCATCCGTTATACACAGTTTCCCGTTCTGTACATTTTTTAATAAATGAAAAACTTTAGTTTGGTTTTGTTTCGGTTGTTCCTTTTTTTTGTGTTTTTTTTTTTGAGGAAGCCAAATTACATATGATAATTTTGAAGGAACAAACAACACCAAAGATTATTGTAAATATTCAGAGAAAACAATAGCAAAACGTAGGGTGGCGTTGGCTGAAGTAGTTAGAACGTTGACTACATAACCGATGGTCCTGGGTTCTAGCTCGGTCTCCGACAGTCATTAAATAACAGTTGTTGTAAGAAAGCTCAAGTGATGAAGGCAAAGACACTGCTCAGTGATCTACAACGGCTTCAGCGGATACTAATCCTACTGTTAACATCGGAGCGCCCTACTTGGTCGGTACTGCGCAGCAGAATCATCGGCCAATAAAATGGCTATTAAACCAGCGTTGCCCCTTTCTGTGTAATAGTGTAAAACCTGTACTATATAAAATTCTTTGTACTAATTTTCTATTTTTGCACCATATCTTTTTTTTTGCATAATTTTGCACTATTTGACTTTAACGGCATTTATATATCTGTGGCAATAAATAATAATGGCTTAAGTCGAAATTTCTTGTTTTGAGATATTAAGGGTTTTGTCTTTTTTTGTGTTTAGTTTTTACATAAATTGTTTCCATGTACAGACCAAACGGCTGGCCGGATTTAAATTTAGTTTTTTCTGTTTGAAAGATGACTTGATCGAGAGGGTTCTTAGCTATGTTTTAAGAAAATCGGTCCAACCGTTTAGAATATATCACATCTTTTCTATATATATAAGCGGTTTTTAATATTTTCATTTATGTTATTAATAACAACAGTTCATAATTGAAATTTAGCTGAGTGATAGATCTTGAAGAAGAGAATAAGACGATGTAATAAAATAAAAAAGCACTTATGTCAACTTAAACCATTATTATTTATTGCCACAGATATATATGTATATGTTTTAAGGCGATAACAGCATAAGTCGACTTAAGACAAAATCGAGTTATATATGCCAGCGGGAAATCCCCATGTTTCTAAATAAAGATATAAGCAAAACAATATTGCTGCAAGTCTTAATAAAAGCCCAATACAATTTTTCTAGGATGCTATTTTAAACGTAATTCTAAGGCCGAGAATTTCTACGATATTTCCCACTAGAGAGCCATACAATCTTATCACCTATTATAATCCAATTGTTATCACTAACAGCGTGTTGCATTGAAGGTGCTCTGGAACAGTATGAAGTATTGAGATTATATTGAAGATGGAAGGTTTTGAAGATCATTCAAAAATAACTGTATCAATGCTTTCTTCATTAGATAAAAAATCTACAAAATATTATTTGGAGTTCCTTTCATATTCTCTTTAACTTTTAACTAATTTTAATTTAATGTTTTAAAGCGAATCCCTGCTTTTGTACAAATTAAAACCTGAAGTAATCAAAGTTGTTTAAATTTTTTTTTTCTAATAACATAAAAGATTTTTTTTTTAACATAATTAGTAATTTTTGGTTGACCAATAAAAACTAGCAACTTGTTATATAGCAAAGTGGTATTTATATTACTTTAGCTGCTTAAAATAATGTAATGTATAAAGATATTAGTAACTTTTATAGTGAAATAATTGCACAAATGAAAAAAATCAACTTTCATGATGACCTTTATAATTTTATCTATGTAGTTGAACCAAAATTTGTACAAGCATTCAAATAAAACTCGATTTCTATTTGTTAAGCCAGATTTTCAAAAATTAGACTATGAGTGGCGTCAATATGCACTTTTATTATAGTAGATCATGAAGATCTTAATCTATGCGATGAATTGGATGTTTTGAAATTTACTGGTCTAAAATTTTTCAAAGTAAAAACTGTGCTGGTGATATTCTCTTTCTAAATTTAAAAGTTGTGATATTACCATTCTTAAACGCTTCTGTTGAAAGAGTTTTTTTAGTTAACTGAACTTAATTAAAACTCATACCCCAAAAATGAGTTATCAGCTAATACAATAGCACCGATTTTAAAATTGTGGTGCAAATTTTTAGCTTAAAATGATGAAAAGATGATATGATTAAAATAAAACTAAAGAATGTTTTTTTAGTTAAATGAAAAAGAAATTGGAAAAAATAGTTTGGTATAAATATGTATGTATGTATATATAAATATGCTTAAAAAACTAAAGAATGTATAAATATCGCTCAATACTTCTAGTTAAATGAGTTTAAGTTAATAAAAGAAAAAGGTTGAGAACCTTTTAAAGAATATTTTATGAAATTTTGCCAAAATGTAAAGAGGAAAGTGGTGAATTATTCTTCGTTGAAGTAAATATTTGTGAATAAGTGAATTTCATGTTATATTTTTAATTTTGTTTTGTTTGTACGTTTTTATGTGTTAAAAAATTATCTTGTTTTAAATTTCAATATACTTAAAAACTAATAAAAAAATTTAAATTTTTTCTTAGATTTTTTTGCACTATTTCATTTGTAATTTCTTTTTCCACTGGTGGCAACGCTGTATTAAACACAACTTTGAAAATTTAATACGCCTCATTGACACCAGAAGCACTGCAATACTGCATTATTAATGACGTGCAAAAAACAGAGTTGTAAAAGAATGAAACTTTCCTTCACCATCTGTCTTTTCCATCACTATCCCTTTCCCAAAGAAGGTAACACCTAGTAATAGTAGCAAGCATTCATTTCCTGAGCGTTACTTCTCTTTTTGTAAAAAAAAATAAGCTGATTTCGCAGGACGCTTTATCATCGGCATTCTTGTTTTTGGTCTTCTTTGTATATGAATAGATTGCAGTGCAAATGGAATATGTGAATTGCTTTGATACAACGAATTACAATTTGTTGAAAGCTTTTGCGTAATAAAAGATCAATTATATATATATATATATGTATATCAAAATGTTGAAAGCTTTTGCGTAATAAAAGATCAATTATACCATCTCTAATACATGTCTCTTAATTTGTTTATTTCTGTTTTACTTAAATGTACTTAATTTCAGCATGTTCTGAAATTTATGCAATTTTCTAAAATTATTTAGATCAGATGATATTTGTTGGAATCACTATTCTATAAGCAGATAATTTTCTGAGAAAATTACGAATTTAAAGTTTAGAATTTTCTAACAACTTAATGGTAATGACTCTGCTGCAGTCAAGACTCTATATCGTCGGCTAAGAGTGTAAACCTGCTAACTCACTTGCAGCAAATTTTACAGGAGAGACAAAATACTGTTAACGGTATCTATACAAAGCTTAAGAAATTAGCCTAATACATTAAGTTTCTTCGTCATGTAGAGCTTCAAATTGAAATAAATATTTAAGCAAATCGAAGAGGTATCTCTTTCTCTTTCGAATGGCAGTAAAAAGTCATATGCTATAAAAAGTGGATTTAGCAGGCTTACACTCTAAGCCGACTTACGAGTACATATGTATAAACCTAAATGTTCACTTAGTTATCACCTTAGGTATAAAATACTTATATTAATTAATAATTATATTAATATTTTAAAGAGTTTATACACACACATGCGAATAATTTCCGCTTCCACATGTTCTGCTATGCCATTATTTACTTTTTTAGCTTCCGGTGTTACTTTATCAAAAACCAAGGGCTTGGAGCGCACCGGTAAATAATGGTCTCCAGCTTCTTCGGGTGGCAATACTGGCAGAATGCACGGCTTAGCAATAGCAGTCTTATGTTTCTTAGGTTTTCTCACATGTATTAGAATTGGACCGGCCGATACACATTTACGCTTTTTGCTAATCCTTTTGCGGCGTTTCTTCTCCTCCATATCGAGCATAACACTGTTGACCAATTCAGCTTCTGCTCTCAGCTCACTTGGAGTCTTAAATTCAAATTCACAAATTACGCCCTGTGGCGTTAATTTTTCATCAAATTTATTTTGTGTTAAACAAACATTTCCAAGAGATACGTTGTGCGACTTTGCGGATTGTAGATTTTCGCTGCTACTCGTGCTATTTTTTTTCAGCCAGTGCATTACGTACAAAAACATGAGTAACGTTGAAATTTTCAAAATAAATACAAACAATTGATCATACGTGAGAATGTTTGAGCTCATTTGACACTGAGCATAAAGTTCTTCTCGCCAGCCGGCAAGAGAATATTTCAGATTTCTAAATTCTTCCGATGCTAAGGTAATATAAAGCAAAACTGTTTGCATACAGATTTGGTAATAGTCCATTAATTTGTACAAATACTTCCAGGAGGGAGATTCATTTTTCAAACATATATCTGCCTGGAGAAATAATGACAACACTTCAGAAGTTTTGTTGGTCTTGGATGCACAATATCCACCTGTAGTGGTAGCAGGCTTAAGAAGACTGAATATTCCAAGCACTATTTGTGAGATGGACTCCATTTTGTCTTTCTTTTTATGTATGTAAATAGTCTATACTATTTTTGGTATTTACAAATTTAGAATTCACATTGCATTTCGTTTTATTTGTGCGTTTTTATTTTTTCATTGTTATTTTCGTTTTCGTTTTTAATTAAATTTCACGGTCAGTACATAATATTATAATAGATGTATGTACGTACATATGTATGTATGTATATACATACATATGTAAATATTAAAAGATGAGAACACACGCACAGACACGCACTAGCACCACCGTCACTCATACAGTCAATCACTTGCGATCATGATTTGTTTGTTTACTATTGTAAAATACAACTTTATTGTCTATTTACGACGCATATAACCGTTATTTTCATTTGATTTGCTTTAACGCTTACATAACGATCAAATGAAATATTCGCGTATGCGTTTGTGAAAAATTATGAAAATAGGCGAAAATATTAAAATGAAAATAGACTGAACCGTCGACTTGTTTGCTAGATAAGCAAATAAGGTTTTCGCTTCTTTTCCTTCTTCTGTTGTTGTAATTTTTCATTTGAGTAAAATTAAATACAAAATGCGAGCGCGCGCTTCATACACATGAGTAGAATTTACACTATATCAGCCATTGTGAGCATCGACTAACCAGCTAGAGCTAGCTACACAGACTACAACCAGCGGTGTCAACTATTTATATACATATAACCAAAACGCGCTATTCGCCTTTTAAAAACGCGCTAGAACGGACTAAGTTACAGCATTGTCAACTATTTATAGCCAAAACGCGCTATTTTCCTACACGCGGAATTAATTAATTTATAAAAGTATATACAATTAATCTTTTTTTCGAAATTATATCCTAAATAAGTAAAATCATTTAATACAGAATCAACATCGCCTTCCAAACAGCGTTACCGTTGAACATTTTCAAAAAGGTGCACAAAAATGGGATTTTCAAAAAAAAATGGCACAAAAAGGGGATTTCTAAGCAAAAAAGGGGCAACTTCAAAATCAAGAAAAATTAAAGAAACAAGCATATTTAATTAGTTATTAAGGAGTATATTAAAAACAAACAATAAAAACATATTTCTCAGCTATAAGAAGTACAAAAACATTAATATTATGAGAACATATATACTACATTTATACACACGTGTTGTTTGCAAGTAAAAATTCTAACTTACTAACTGATGAGAGCAATTACTGATTACTGAGGACGATATGTATGTATACAGAAAAATAAATTTTTATTTTTATAATTTGTTATTTGACGACTGTGAATATTTGTGTAATACCGGCCGTTTAAACACCTAGTTGAGTATTTGCAAATACAATTTTTATTTGCATATAAGACGAGTATAAACGTAGTATAGATAGCTACTTAATATAAAAAAAACATAAAATCTATGATAATAATAAAACAGTGGTCAAATTGCGGTATTTGATATCGATCGAAATTCCAATAGAAAATAAATGGAAATTTCGCTCGATTTACTTAACCATTTAAAGTTTTGATAAAAATTTTAAAATTCGATTCTGAAGAGTATAATATAGTTATGATAGTCTTTTTATGCATTATGCATAGTTATGAAATACCTTAAGTACCTATTCTTGTAATCCATTCTTACAAGTCGTTTCGAAATAATTTAAGGCAGACAGTTAAACGAGGGGTTGCAACTTATCGTCCATAAAGCAAACTTAATTTCAGCAGTAGCCACTTTCCTCCAAAAATCGGTATTGCAATTGGCCACCTGTTTGGCTGACTTAGCATGGCGTTCCAAATGATTCATTTGGCAGATGAGCAACTGATTGCAGAAACACAAATGGGGTTTTTTGGTATCTGCATCCATCTTAACCCACTTATGCGGTCTCTGCTAATCTTTGAAATAATTTCGTGTTACTTTCTTTTTACTGGTTTTTCCGAGATAATTTGCTCACCTGATGAACTAATTTCATCGGAACTTAAATCAAAACCATTACTTAATGATGACAATTCAGTGTGTTATTATCAATTAACGACAAACCTAGAGATACAATAAGAACAATATAAATAAGCACGTGCACCCTTAAATAAAATATCTTTAAATTTCATATTATTTGTTTTTCATACAATATTATTTCCGTTGTCATAAAGTTTTTCACCTTTTAAAATTATGTACTTTTATGAAATTTGGCTTTCACAATTGCTGCGGGAAATGCAGTTAGAATTGCCAAAGTATGAAAAGATTTATACCAAGGCGTTTTAACACCATATACTCCCACAGAAAAATAATATTGCGCCATACTGTCAATTTCCCAAAATAAAATTTTTTTGTATGTTTTTATATGAAGTTTGACACATAGTAAAGAAAATCTTGTTGTCGAATGACTCTGCGTACATTTGTTGTCAAAATAAAAACGAAAGTTGACATTCAATAAAAAGGGGCACAATATAATGCAAATGATACAAAAAGGGGATTTAAAACTAATGGACAAAAAAAGTGAAAAGGCTGTCGAAAAAGGGGCAAAATGCGACTTTAGTCGCACAACGGTAACGCTGCTTCCAAATAGTCGAAATCTTTACTTTTTATTTTAATATTATTTGTCAAACTTTGTAACAACTTACATATGTATACAAATTGTCGAATAGTTTTGCGATTCAAATGGTTTACTCAAGTGCTAAAAAAAATTATATTGCACCGATAAATTAGCGGGTAAAGTCCAAATTATATTCTATATTTTGCATTGATATAAAGCGAAAATAATTCACAAAAATTATAGACATACATATTTCAAATTATTATAACATTTTACGGTTCTTAATTTTTAGGGTTCTGAAAATGTTGCCGTTACTAAAATCATGCCGCCGTAAGCCCGGGCCTCACTGGCTAGAATAGATGATAGAATAACTTATGTAAATTTTATCGGTCATTATACGAGTACATATTTTTAGACGTGAAATTTCAAAATATTTGCCATTTCCAGTATTAAAATAAATTTTTAATTTTAACCGCAGTCAAGGGAATTATATTTGCGACAGCTGAGTCAGTAACCAATTTAAAAATGTTATCAGAGTTTTGGCCACCAGAAAATTGTTGAATTAATACTAAAAAAGTAAAAAATAATGAACTAAAATGATGTTATTGACTTTATTTAAAACGCGCTAAGACGAAAAAAGTGCATTTGACATAGTTAAAACGCGCTAAATCTAGCGGCAAAAAAGCTAAATTAGCATCGCTCACCACAACAATGTGTTTTATCAAATCGGTCTGTCCAACTGTTTTTTGTTCTTTCCTCTTAAGAAATTCTAAATACAACTCGTTCGCAGCATATTTTGTCAACCAGAAGTATAAAAATCGAATAGAGCAACTTTAATTTTTCGATTTCTTGCCAAAAATTTATTTATAAGTATGTACATACATACATATGTATGTATATTCAAATATATTTAGAAGCAAACATTCAGTTAGATTTGATTAAGTGCAATTTGTTTTATTTTCATTAATTATTTGTATTCCTTTACTCACGATCAGGCACGTTGACCAGATCTACATACATATGTATGTGCATATGTACACGGTGATTTTTTAAGAGCTTTCGGATTTGATTTACAAAAAAACTCATAAAATTTAGAGAAATGTATGAAATCTTTATTTGAGTTCTAGCGACTCAATCTACTTATATCTATATAATTCAATGTTTAAAGCTGATTTTCTGTAAATGTTGACCGCAGCTACGCCTGAAATGGTTTATACGCTGGTTCCAATTTTGGCATACTCTCGCCAACATATTGGCCGGTATCTCACGAATAAATTCTTCAATATTGTCAACCGTTAGGGGCTTGTCCCTATAAACATGAGCTTTAACATAGCCTCACAATAAGTAGTCGAAAAGCGTTAAATCACACGATCTAGGCGGCCAATTGACGGGCCTTAAACGTGAAATAAACTGTTCACCGAACTCGCCTCTCAATTGGGCCATTGATTCGCTTGGTGTGTGGCATGTGGCACCGTCTTGCTGAAACCACATGTCAGCCAAGTTTAACTCTTCCATTTTGGGCAAAAAAAAAAGTAACAGATGCCCAATTGCTGCGAATGGCGCCGAATCGATAAGTCACGGTCATCAACAACACTGGCGGATACAGCTGCGATATTTTTCTCTGTCCGCACTCTACGATTGCATGTTGGTGCATTAATATTCAACAACGTAATTTTTATGCGAAATTAGTCACAAGATTACCTATAGCCGCCCCAGAAGACCGCCCAAACTGACCATAAAAGGGAAGAAGTGCACAATGCACTTTCTTAACCGAGCATGAACTTTGATAATAAAATTTCATAATCTGCTAGCGTTGTTCATTTGCACAGCTACCCTCAATCAAAAAGAAGTTCCATGAAAATGCCTAACGAAACTTTTCACAGCATTTCATTTCAGCTATTTCACAGGTTCAACATCCGTTTCTCAATGTTTAAATATTTTTTGCTTATATATATCGTCGCTGATTTAACTAACTGACCTAACTAACATTTTGAAAATTTAACAGGAGAGCAGCTTTTATGGTTGTTTTATACATTCATTCTTATGGCAGTAAATTTTTTTACTTATATAGACACAACAGTAATGCTTACAGTCATGAAAATTGTAGACAAGGTGTATTATGACTTATAAAGTCTAGTAAAGCACTTAACTCACTTTTCAAAAAAATTTCAGTTAGGTCAGTTAGTTAAAACAGCGACGATATGTGAAAACAAGTGCTAGCCAATAGACGGCCCTTAAAGTAATTTTTAAGCTATTGCATAGCTTTTATCGCGGGCTTTGAGCGCGGCGCCCGAATAGAGAAATTCCGTAACGAAAAAAAAACCCAAGACTATTTTTATTTGAATCGGCCAGTGTATGTTAACCCCTAAAGTATGCTATTAATTTCATTAACATACAGTATTGCTAGAACAGATTTTTACATGTAGGAAAACACAATGTGGCGTACTTAAGAGCAATCGTGGTTGACAAAAAATGATATACACAAACAAACAGACAATTCGTACCTTCTTAAGCTATTATTTTCCAGATATTATCAAGTCTCAAACCTATGTTTTTTATTTCAGTTACCATAAACCTATAGTTTCAATGATAAAAATTCCTGAATAACCTACATGTATTGTAAGATAATAAAAATATTTTAAACGATATTAACTTCTCATTTATTCAATAAAAGAAAAAAAATTCATTTTCTTATCAGTCGTCACGCTCTAAAAGTGTAACTTGAATTAATATCAAAGAAAAAACTTTAAATAATACCAAAGAAAAAAAATACTGCATAAATAAAAAATAAATAAATAATTATAATTGCATAAGTTATAAAAAATGCTAAGCAATAGCTTTACCGCGGCAGTCCCCGAGTGCCACACGTATTTTTTGTTTGTTTATGTAATTACTACTGTGCCACTCTTATCCTAAACAAGAACCACAACGTGATGTGCAACGGTTTCTTCTTTCTTTTTTTTTATGATATAAACTTTTTCAATTATTCAACAAGTTTATCTTAAGCTAAATTAAAACTACAAGAAAATCTTTCTGTTTCATCTGAGCTTAGAACAAATGAAATTCCTTTTGACGAAAAAGAAAATCTATTAAATATTTTCCAGAATATATGTCAAATCATTAGCATCAGCACATCTGTACCAAATTTAAAATCAATCTACCGACTAAGAAATCAAAATAACAAACGCAAGCAAAACTTAAAAGATGTTGTTATAATAGTAAGGTTGTGGTCTGCATATGATAAAAACTTCTTCCTTAAACTTAAATTTAACAAAGTTTTCGCTTTCTGCCTTAGAGGCATTGGTTTCAACTCGAACAATCAATTCAACTTAAATGAAAACCTAACGCAATCAAACTTTACTATTCTGCGAGCGGTAATTTGTCTAAAAAAGAAAAAGCTGTTACGCAATGCTTTTACTATGCGTCGTTTTGTACTCGTATACATTAAACAGGAAAAAAAATTTACCGTCTGAACCAGTTATTTCGAGGCCATGATTAACAAGTTGTCGTTTCAGTATGTTTACGGTACACAATTTCAGAAGAATTTGGAGGAATATAAGAGGAACTAATCAATATATTTCTATACACTAACGCCTCGATTATCCGTGATTCGATTAACTTGGCAACGCCGATTATCCGGGAAAGAAATATTGTAATTGTTTTCTTTTTGTCCATCCGTTTCATTTTTATTTTTTATTTTTGCATCGATCAACCGTGATTACCTCTATTACAAGCAGCCAAAATATTTTTCCCTTATAGTACATATTTATGCATTTGTTGTTTAAACACAAGCATAAAATCCTAATATAGAATATTAAAATTTATAAGCCATTGCACAAATCAGTTGTATTTATATGTTGTTTATATGTAAAATAATAGCTTCGGTTTTAACAGTAGTATTATCATCTTTAGTGAAACTTGGCTTTTGAAAATGTTTAAAACACAGAAATTTTCTATGACAATTCGTTGGTTTGTTACTGGTTTGATGTATGGAACAAAAATGTGTTTTCGAGAAAATCGATGAAGAATATTTAGTTCATTAGTTTTATAAAAATACACGATAGAATTTTTTGTTTCATAATAAAATTATTAGATACATATGTTTTTATTTAAACTTAAAGTTGATAAACTTTTTACATCCAACGTGAAAAGTTATTAGGATTTAAAGAAAAAATGGCAAAAGCCTTTGTCAACGCATGTCCCAATCATAACAACAATATTGTTCACTACTTGTTCAAGTAGGTTAAATTACTGTATATATTTAAGTAGATATAAAGGTGAAAATATCAATTTTATTCATGTAACATGACCAGGGCAAGTTTTTAAAGCATTTTGCTTTAAAAACTTTTTTTTGCTTATTTTCTTAGTTTTTTATGAGAAATGCTTTATGTGATACACCTTGCTTATATTTGCTTATTATGCAAGTTGGCAATCATTTTCTTTAAAGAAGAAAGGTTTTGAGTCATTCTGTTAATAAGTTAATATGTTGTACCTTTTCTTACTTATGTATTTTCTTAAGCCTGAGTATTCAAACAAAACTTCATCAGTTTTCATTGAATTTGTTTTTGTAAAACAACGGTAAAATATTAAAAAAGTAAAGCGCTTGTAGTTTTGTAAAAAAATTAAAGTTTAAAAGTTAGAAATAGAATGGCAAAAGAAACAAAAAAAGAGTTCAATACCCGTATGGCACAAAATTACCCGGGGTTATTAAAGGCCGACAATTCTGTTTTGTTTTGTGTAATTTGTAATTGTACTATAAGTGGGATGAAAATGTATAATGTTCAACAACATGTTGGCATATCAAAACATAAAACAACTTCTGAAAAGAAGAAAAATGTTAATAGCACTCAGTCATTGTTAACTAGCTACTCAGATGATCCAACTATAAATCCATTTCATATGGAGTTATGCAAAATGTTTTTGACTGCAAATATACCTTTGCATAAAGTCAATGGTCGTGGCATTATATCGTTTTTTGAAAAATTTACAAATCATTCTTTACCCTCTGAAACGATGTTACGAAAAAAATATATTACTACACTTTATGAAACATATATCAAAGAGCTCCAAAATAAAGCAGCAAACAAAAAAATTTGGGTGTCATTAGATGAAAGTACTGACTGTGAGAGCCGCTTGGTTGCAAATTTCGTGTTTGGTTTATTGGATGAAACGGAAAAAGAAAAGTCCTACTTACTTAACTTAGCACATGTGGAACGAGCAAATGGTAGTTCAATGGCGGCATTTTTCAACGATAGTTTGCAGTTATTATGGCCGAAAGGTAAATATGTATATATGTAAATTGCTTCATTTTTAAATTTAACATTTAAATATATACAGACATATGTACATATGTATGTACATATATTCATACACATTTAACTGATGTAGGTATTAAATACAGAAATGTTATGCTTGTGGTTACTGATGCAGTCCCTTATATGGTATCTGCAATGCGGTCATTAAAAACCCTTTATTCAAAGATGTTGCACGTAACATGTCTAGCCCATGGGTTGCACAGAATCGCAGATTTTGTTCGTTTACATTTTGTTAATGTCAACTCCCTTGATAGCAATTGCAAAGCCGTTTTTCTTAGGGTAAATATGTAATATATTTCAAAGCAGATTTACTTGTTATCAATAAAAAAAAATTTTAACACCCACTCGTACCAGTTTATTGCACTCTATGTACCCAACAATAAGCAAACCCCCAAAGCCTTGTACGACCAGACTGCGATAATTTTACGGAAATAAAGAACGTTTTAAACGAGTTTTCTAATGAAGAGGCAGAGGCCATTTACAATGCAAAATTAATATTTGAAAACCCAACTGTAAATTCTGATTTAGCATACATTAAAGACAATTTTGAATAATAAAAATGTTGGACTCAAAACATTAGCTAAGATTAAAAATAACATATTTTTCAATATAAAAGAAAAAGATGAATATATTGACACATTATCCCCATGTGAATTGTTAGCTTTTAAATATGCCCCGGTAACATCGACTGAAGTTGAAAGTAAATTTTCTGTATATTCTACGGTATTGTGCGACAATCGGAGATCATTCCTATTCGAAAATTTAAAAAAACATATGATTGTAATATGTAATAAACATTTATTTGAATAAAAACTATAAAAATACATTTATAATTCGTGTTTTTCGTTTATGCTTTTTCTTGCTATATTTTGCTTATTTTGAGCTTTTTCCAAGGGTTTTTTGGGCTTTTTAGCTTACTTTTTTTAAATTTTTTGAGTTTTTTTTGGCTTGCCCTGAACATGACATTTAATGGAAAAACAACGGAAGAAATAAAAGACAGTTTGAATATATTTAATAAAAGAAATTTTATTAATAAAAAATAAATATCAATTCATTGGATTAAAACATAACGCAATAATTAATTTTTTTTTTTTTATTTTACCTTTGATTCACTTTCGTTGAGTAGAATATGCATTGATATACATATGTACATCATAACAAATGCGAATAACAATATTAATACTTTAAAAGCTGTTTCCACTCGTATCTCCTCACAAATTTTACTACAGGACTCTAACTTGGATATTGAGTTAATTTCTGTCATAATTAAATTGGAATACAGTTAGGCCTCGATTATTCGTAATGGTCGGGACAGGGAGCATTCTGGATAATCGATTTTCCCGGTTAATCGGGTAATAGCTTCTATTGGTTTTTTTCATATTTTTTTACTTATACATACTCGTATTTGTATATACCGTCTTCGATTTTTACCTATTAAAAAAATGGAACAAACAACCTGTATCAAAATTTGTGTGAAAAACGAGAAGATGTGAACGACGAAGAGCGTGCAGGACGCCCGAGCACTTCAACAACAGACGAAAAAATTGATGAAGTGAAGAAAATGGTATTGGCCAATCGTCGAATCACCATTAGAGAAGTTGCTGGGGACCTAGACATATCGATTGGCCATATATCGTGCCATTCGATTTTTATCAATGATTTGGGCATGAGACGGGTCGCCGCGAAATTCGTACCAAAATTGCTCAACTTCGACCAAAAACAGCATCGCATGAACTTTGGTAATGAGCTGTTGGACTCTGTCCGCGACGACCCACATTTGCTCCAGAGGATCATAACTGGTGACGAATCGTAAGTTTATGGTTATGACGTGGAAACCAAAGCTCAATCATCTCAATGGAAGCTGCCGCACGAACCAAGGTAAAAATCGAAGACGAACCAAAACACGTGCGAGCAAAACAGCTGTCAACAATTAACTGAACATTCAAAGTGGCCGAAATTGTCGGCATAAGTGAGCCACAAAAAAACCAAAATTCGAATATACGTAACCCGCGAAAATTAAAAATTCGCGATACTTTTTGAACACACCTCATATATCTGAAATTTACTGAAACAAAATATATATGGTTCGAAAGGTTTTAGTATCTTCTTTTTAAATCCGTTTATAAATTAAAAATCGGTTGATATTCAACTTAGTTAGAGTTTGATAAGTGCCTACGGGTATGAAAGCCCGATTTTTTACCCGTAACTCAAGATTAGGGGGGAGTTTGGAAAACTTCAAATACCGATTGTTCTTATGCTCGACAATACCTACCAGTAAAATAGTAACATGTCCAGGTATTTTGATTTCATTAAAGTTTGTCACACAGTGTTATACCTTGCTAATTAATTTAAAATTACAATCGGAAGAAAAATTTCAAAAAGTCGATAAATCGTCTCACAAAAATCTAACACATATTTTTGACAAATCTTCATTCAATAATGGTGTGAATGAAATTTATAATTTTTTAATACACACCACATGGAAAAAGTTATAAGGGCAGCGAGCTTTTTCAAAAACACCAAAGTTCGGGGCTGGTAGCGACTCTTAAACCTTAATAAAAAAATTTAAAAAAAAATCATGCGTCATTTTTTCACGGTGCTTAATATATATTTCGGTTGGTCCATAACAAAATCCAATATTTTTTTTAAGAACAACCCCAATATATATACATAGTCGGGTAAAAATAAACTCAACTGCCTTATGAAAAATTAAAAAATTGGCATGAGGTTAGCTGAAGTGATGAAATTGAACTATGTAGGTGTTAACGAGTTCCTCCATACAATTTGACATTAAAAATCGGAGCATAATATTGTTTGCGTGATTTTTGATCTAAAACTGTATGGCAACACCACGTTTAATTTTGCCTATTATACTAACTTCATACCAGGTTTTCGTTATGCATAAGACTGTAAGAATATGGAAGCGGAATTGTTGCGTCTTTGACTCTTTTTTTAATTAACAAAAAAGACAACTAGAATAGATTAGGGTAAAGATCTGGTTCTAAGACCGGCACCGCCGTAGATCAGAGTTGTCAGATTGTTTGTGACCTATTTCGCCAAATTGATTTTAAAAATCGCCAATCCACAGAGGATAGTTCAGTCAAAGAAAACAAGTGACAATCCGTAAATCATTCTTGTTGAGGTTCAGGGTGACACTATATAAAAATGGATTCATCAATTGATTGGCTTGCCTTGAGCCAGGAGAAGTCACTTCCTTAAAAATGATCACATGTAATTTGGCCAATTTTTTTCGAGGATAGATGACAAAAAGGAGGATAGTGTCCGGGAAAAAGAGGACGTATGAAAACCATATACAGTAACACACATAAAAAACATGCAATTGGATTGAGAACCCTCTTTCATTTTTGAAGACAGTTAAAGAAAAACTGAACGGTTCCATGTCACTTATTTGGAAGATTATTTTTTCTAAAAATCTAAATGACTTTCATTATGATATGATAAAGGAAATCCAAATTAACTGATATACTGTGAGCGTAAACTGTTATTTTATTGGCATAAAAGCTGTTATTGCAGTACAGTTATTTATAAAAACTAAAAGGTTAAATTGCAGTTTGAGATGCTTATACATATACGAGGTCTAATCAAAAAATAACCGTTATTTTCAAATTTCGTGAGTTACGTATGTTCGACTTTCGCTTTTTTTCTGTTATGTTGGTACACATGTCTGTTATATATGTTGGCAATATCAGCCATTTTGGATTGTCAGTTTGTTTTTTTGTGCTCTACGATTTTTTACTATTCGAAAAAATGGATCAAAGAAACTGTATTAAGTTTTGTGTAAAAAATTAAATTAAATGCGCAAGGACATTTGAAATGTTGACTGTGGCGTTTGGCGAGTCTACTATGAGTAGAACACAAGTTCAATTGTGGTATAACCGGTTTAAGGAAGGCCGAGAAGATGCCAATGACGATGCTCGTCCTGGTCGTCAAGTTCGGTCAAATGTGAAGGTTTTGCTCAATGTTTTCTTCGACTGCAATGGCGTGGTGCATCATGAATGCTTGCTTGCTTGGTCGTACGGTCAATAAGGAATACTACCTTGAAGTTATGCGCCGTTTGCGCGAAGCAATTCGTCAGAAACGCACAGAATTGTGGAAAAAACAATCATGGATTTTGCACCATTATAACGCACCACCAGCTCACACATCGATGCTTGTGCGAGTTTTTGGCCAAAAACAAAACCGTTATCATGCCTCAACCACCGTATTCACCGGACTTGGCCCCCGCTGACTTTTTCCTCTTCCCAAAACTGAAGACACCGATGAAAGGAAAGCGTTTTGCTACGATTGAGGAGATAAAAGAAAAATCGAAACTGGAGCTGTTGGCGATACAAAAAATCGCGTTTCAGAAGTGTTTCGAGGATTGGAAAAAACGCTGGCATAAGTGTATTATATCTGAGGGGATTACTTTGAGGAGTACAAGATAGTTATTGCTGAATAAATACTTATTGATAAAATTTTAAATAACGGTTATTTTTTGATCGGACCTCGTACATATGTAATACGAGTTTAATTCAGTGTAAACAGTAAACGAAAAGATAGCAGAAACAAAAATAATTCACTTTATCTTAAAATACTGATGATTTTATTTCCCAGCTAAAAAAAAATATGTATGATCCATATATTTTTCATATATGAATGTATATAAATATATATAAATATGTATGAATTCATGTATGGAAATATATGGTATTATACATGGCAAAAGTATTATATATGAATTGATATGTATATGGACGAATATATGAAATTAATTCTAATCTATGAGCTCATATGTGGAAATTTAATTATCAAGCCATTCATATGTCGATCTATATATAAAAATAAGATGTAATAATTGAACCATGATATCTCAAATAAGACCGTTTTTGCAATCAAAAAAGGTTGCATTTTATTAACTCGATCTTTTTCTGTCTTATTTTACCACTGGTGAATTGGAAATCTATTACAAAATACAAACGATATGCAAAGTCTATGTGCGTACAGCCTCAACGTTTAAAAAATAAAATCTCTGGTAACAGAAAAAAATCATTCTTGTAGGATTTTATATATTGTGGGCCTATTTAATTATTCAAATAATCAAAATGATAATTCTGTCATTAATTTTATAGAAAATAACGGAATTTTCTATATATTTTTAAGAAACAAAGTATACATTACTGCAAAAAATTATATTGAAAACTAGTATTAGTATAAAAAGTGATTATTTTTTCTTTTATATATTTTGTGCAGGAATATGAGTTTTGTGTTTTTTTAATAATCGATTCACCCTTTCTGCCTGGCTCACGATGTCGACAAGAAATTTTCTTTCGCTTATTTATATAGAAAACAAAAACAAATTGTCTTATTTTGTTCTTGTTTTCAATATAAATAAGCGAAAGAAAATTTCTTATCGACATCGTGAGCCAGGCCGTTTATTTTAAAATGTCGAATGTAATGTCTTTCAGTTCGTTTTGAATTATTTTGTTCGAGCAAATGTTTCATTAAACACAACCTTTCTGTACAAAAGCTTACAAAATATATTATTTTAGTAATTTAATTTATTGAACAGCAGTGCGCTTTTTTATAGGGAATATTTACTCATACTACATGTATGAAAATGTGTGAATATATATTATCATATATGTCCATATACCCTCATTTTTCGGATCAGAGCCATACATGGAATAGCATATATGCTCCATACATATTTTTTTAGCTGGGTTGTCAAAAAAAAAATGTAAACAGTGGCAGTATTCCTTGATTCTTCTTTGAATATTTCGGGGTGAAACCTAAAATTCTTTGAAAAGCAGTTACTAATCTAGCAAAACCGATGTAGTGAATATATTTTTGGCAGTTACATATCAAATTTTCTAGGAAAAAGTGAAAACATATCAAACTTTAAGAAATTGGTAAGCATACCACCAACGAAACGCGAGAAATTATTTTAAATTTATATAAAAAAATTATAGTTCGAAATTGTAGAAATACTCGGAAGGAATCACTTAACAATAAAAAAAAATTATGGCTAAATACATATGTAAATCATCATACGGTAGAGAATTTACTCATGTCAGGACGACCAAAACGGCTTAGTGGCATAAAAGTAGGAGCCAAAACATTGTCAAGTGATGTTCAAATAGCAAATAACATAACAGAGACATATGAAAAACAAGTAAGTGCCAGAGTAGTTAGAAGAGTGACACGGAAAAAGTGATTCAATGGAAACGCGTGCAATTCGCAAAAAGTACAAAAACGAGCATGTAGACTTCTGGAAAAACATTTTGTATAGTGATGAGAGCAAATTCGAAAAAGCCTGCAAAAATATTGCAGTCAAAGAATGAAGCTTTTCTTGAAAAGTGTGTTACAAGCACCAGCAAGGACCCACAGTAGGGGATCTCTTGTGATAAAGGAGCTCCTAGGTTAATTACATCATCTGGTATATGGATTAGATTATGTATATTCATAGAGGCATAAGTTCAACAAATGATTTTAACAATTCTTGAACGTATTTTAATTTTAATTAATATAATAATAATTTATAATAATAATTTTAATAATTTTAATTAATATATAATAATTTAACTTGGTTGACAACAAAATACGACTTCTTAAATAAAAAAATGTTTGTACATTTCAACATCTAATACATTTTTTAAAGTAATTGCACCAGCATAATAACAAAAAGAAACGGAATTGTGTAGCTTTCCAATTTTCTAAATTCATTAAATCGTGTGATTTTCTTTGAAACTCAAAAGGTACATACATACATATATTTTTAGATACCATTAGTAGGTTTTGTTTAAGTGCTGATACATTTTCTTATGAAATATTAGAGAATGAATTTTTTTACAATTAGCTTTTGAAGTAATTGTTTACTAATTCCGAGATAAAATACATATGTGCATTTCATCAATAACGACGTGTTTTATGGGATAAAAATTAATAATGTCCAGTAGTGAGCTATCTTGTTTTGATACGTGATGTTGAGGGTTTGATTTATTTTTAAATGAATATGAGCGTTCCTCGCAATTTGTTTCCTTAAATTCGCGGGTCTTATTGACTATATCCCCTAACGGTACACCTTTCGCAGGAAAAAATCCAGTGTGACCTCTGTGGCATTTAATAAAAGCTCGGCCTGAATAAAAAAATATATACATATCAGAGTAGAGAATGAAACCATTCACAATTGCTAACAATTCATATATTCGTTGCTTTTGCCATTTATTCGACAAAAATAGCAAATGTAATTGCTTTGATACGATTCATTGTGATTTGTTGATTGCTCGGACGCACTCTGTTATTACAATGCCGCTATAATCAGTGTTGCCAGTGAAATTTCGAGAAAGATACATTTTAGTTTCCAAAAAGATACATTTGTTCCCAAAAAAGAAACATTTTGTAAAAAATTTTAAAGTCCATTTTTAACGTTTAACATTTATTAATATAACATTTTTATTTCATATTTAATGAATATTGTAAAGAAAATTATATCATATAAATTCATTTTTATATTTATTTAAGTCATAAATATTAGGCATGTAATGTTTAAAAATACAGTAAGTTCTCGTCCAGACTTGCAATTTTTGTTGATGCAACTAATTAAAATTCTGCTTTGAAATATTGCATTAGTGTCCACATTATGAAATTCTAGTTTTGCAATTATGTATTAAAAAAAATTCTATTACACAACAAATTTCCTTGAAAAATTAACAATTATATTTACTTTTTGTAATATTTTGTGTTTTTCATATAACTAAAGAAACAAAATAAAATAAAACGTCAAATACACCAACCAACATTTAATTATCAACTACGAATTTCAAAATAAAAGAGCACATGAAACTTTGTACCCATCCCCAATCTTCTCAACCCTCTCACTGATAAAATCTAGAATTGCTGCAACAAAAACTACAAGTCTGGACAGGGACTAAGAACTTTAAAATTAATTACATGTACATAACTATCTTTGGACGTTTTCAAATCAAATTCATTGTTGTAAAAATTAATATACGAGTTAAGGCCCTTATACTAAGGCGATTATATCAAAAAGTTCATATAAATTTCCTGAAAATAAAAAAGAGGTTCATATTTTCTCAAAAAAAATAAAAGATGTTCATATTTTCTGTACATTTTGCGTATAGATTCAAAAGATACGAAAAATGTCAGGATTACACATGGTACCTGAAGTCATCAAAAGATACGAAAAATGTATCTTTCATATCCTAATGGCATCACTAGCTATAATACAAGCAGTGAAATCAGATGATGCAGCATGAATGAATGGATTTCTTTCATACATCACGTTTAAATAATAAGTTTATTTTAAGTGATTTTAATGGTTATAAATTAAAAAATTCAGTGTGAGAGAGTCAATTTTAGAAAAAATTAATGCCGATGTTAGAAAAATAGAACATACAAAAAGTAAAATTTTGTAACTGTTTCATATAAAATTTGACATAAAATACATTTCAAATCGATATCGTGTTTTATTAATACTAAAGGCTCAGTTAGCCGACTGTAACGCAATGTAACTGTAGGAAACAGCTGATCGATATTTTTATATGAAAAATAGGTTGCGTTACATTACATCTCTATAACCATTTCCATTACTTTTCACAGAACAATATCGATCAGCTGTTTCCTACTGTTGCAGTTACATTACATTACAGTCGGCTAACTGAGCCTTTATGGTCGCATTCATAAGACGTAACTGTTGCGCAACCGTTGACTGTTTGTCTTAGAAACGCATAGTTGAGTAGTTTCGATCCACTCAACAGTTGAGTAATCGCTGCCATTTTTTCCATCGTAAATTTTTTTCGCTACCTCTAATCAACATATTGTGCTCAGCCTGAACAGCTGGTCGAATATACTTATGCCGTGTATATTATAATGCAACGCCGCTTTGTTAGGTGGCGGCTGCAAATATTTCTTAAATTTTACATTTCAAATGCGATAAAGTAAGGAAATAAAGAAATAAAATTAAATTACTAATTTCATCAAATATATGTATGTTTATTATGCTGTCTATTTATATTATATATTATATATTTAATTCACTATTGCGTTTAAATATTTTTTGAGCAAGTGGCGGCTTAGTGTTAAAATGTAAATACTATAGGCGCAGGTCTCTCATTTTATTGCAGTGTTGTGCAAACACGGAATATATATTTTGTGGAGCAAATTTTAATGTAAAAATTTAAGATTCCTGGGCTGCTGACATCATTATAAATTTTAAGCTCAACTAATTAAATAAGCCAATTTAAATTATTTTCTTTGTTCCTGTTTTATACCTTTTCAATTGTTTACATTCATCAGCTGTTCACTTTGCAATACATCCATCAAGCCGTTTCTAAGAAGTAACTGTTGGGGCCAACAGTTGAGCTCAACAGCTACGTCTTATGAATGCGCCCAATGTAAGAGTATACGTTTACAATACTACGTTGTGTTCAATCACCATTGACTGATTATTCGTTGCTTTTGACAAGACCAGTGAACATTGATATAAAGCAAAACAATGCACACAATAAAATTCGCAGCACTCATCTCTTTCAATTGTGTCATGCGTTGTTTTTTTCAAATGTTGTGGATTGACAACAATATGCAGGTTTTTTGTGATTGTATTCAAAGCAACAAAATAAGGCATTCAATCTGTTCTCTGATACATATCAGCTTTAACATTTGAAAGTTTTTATTTATACCTACGCTAATGAAATTATTGGCTTCTAAAACGAACTGTGCTTAAAACTGCCTAGCAGAAAAAAGCTTAAAATTTTTGGGAAAACACATT
Organism: Nowickia ferox; assembly: GCA_936439885.1. Lineage (NCBI taxonomy): Eukaryota > Metazoa > Arthropoda > Insecta > Diptera > Tachinidae > Nowickia > Nowickia ferox. The sequence continues at coordinate 29,161,054 of OW387024.1, forward strand.
GATTTTTGAGTTTGAAGTATTGGGAATATATTACACTTAACAAAAAAATTATGTTGGGAAAGCACTTAAATTGTGGTTTTCATACTGTTTAGCCAACGACGTAAAAAATAGTGGGGCAACCCCATCACGAGGTTATCATTTGTGTGTTGGCAAAACACTCCAAAATTAGAACTTGTGATATTTTGCCAACGTTTGAACCACCTTAGGAAACGCTTTATCAACATTAACCCGATTGCATTTTTTTTAGTGGGTAAATTTTTACTAATTTTTTTTTAATTACCTGCATCTTGTTACAACATAGGGGTCTTACACAACGGAATGCTATAAAATTCGCATTTATCAATATTTCCGGCTGGAAAAACAAATAGAATTTGCTTTCGAGTTGCCGGTAGTTCCCAAAAAAATTTCTTAAAATCACAAAAATGGAATTTTTTCAGTATTTTTGCTTTATTTTTTATCTTTCTCCGGGCGCAGATACTATTTTTGGAAATATTTAAAAACATATCATGTATTAAGTTGGCATGATATATTTTTTGGTTCCAGCTTAGGAATTTGAGAGGCCTTACATTTGATATTTATAACAAAAATAGGTCTATTACGAAACGATCAAGCGCCTTCAATAACGAACATTTGGAACAAAAAATTTCTTTCTTATAGTATTACCTTTTGAATTAATAAAAATATGGGGTGTTTATTTTTGCAATATTTTTTAATAATAGCGAAATAATTAAGCCACTTTTTCTGAAAAAACTCCGAAAAATAGAGTTTTCAAAAAATTAATTTAAATTGCGTATAACTTTTGACTAATTGTTCTTTTGATACCAATTTTTTTTTTCAAATGTTAAAAATTATTTATTTTTAATTCATTAAAGCATTAGCAGAACAGAAGACCAAGGTTGGTAAAAAATCCAAAATTTTAATTTTTTTTCTCGACTATTTCCTAAACTGTAAGCGAAAGCCCATAAATGGAGCAGACTTGTTTTTAGCTCTTGGATAGAAAAATCTACTTGCAAAAAATCTTTTTTATCAGATCAAAAACCTCAGCTTGGCATCGGATTGAATTTTTCATTAACACGAGGTTGCCGACTTTGGAGCTTTGCGGCTCCGCCCCTTTCAAAGATATATAGCCCAAATTCCATAACAATCGGACAGCTCGTTTAGAAACTGCAGAATTATTTTCATTTTTTTAACGAAATCCCTCACTGTGCGACCCGAAGCATATGCCGATAATTGTTAAAGAATGGTTGTTATAACAAACGCAGTCTCCAAACCTTAATCGAATCAATTATTTGTGGGAGCACCTTGGCAGAGGGTCATTTCCAAAAAAAACGACTTGCATAAGGCTGTAATTGAAGAATAGAACAAAGTTATTCCAAAATAACGAAAAACCTTGTGGAATCAATGCCTAGGAGCTTGACTACAGTGCTGAATGCAAATGAAAATATAAAAAGTTGACACTTAATTTAGCTTATGGACCTAATTATCTAATGTAATGGATTATGTTTACTTTTTTTGTCGCGTAAGATAAAGTGAATGATTTTTGTTTCTATTTTATTTCCGTTTACTATTTATACAGAATTAAACTCTTATCTGCTTATTCATAAAAAATAATTTTGTTTTATAAAGAGTTCATAAAACAAGTTTTGTATGAAAAACTGTTTTATAAACCTCTCATAAATCAAAAATATTTTTTATGAATAAGGCCTTTTTTATGTAAGCCTCTTAAACTACAACTAAACATTTTAATTTTTATTAATTACTGTAGTGTAACATAAGCTTTAATACAGATGAAATAATAGTTAGAAATGCAACACTGCGCTGCAAATGGAAATTAAAATATTCCAAAGTGCTTCGCTGTAGTAGGTTAGGTTAGGTTAGCAGGCTGCTGATAAGGAAGGGTGAAATTTAGAGATCAGCTCACTTGTGTCCAATACAATGATCCCTTTGTTCTACCTGTGAGTTGAAGAGAAGATAGCAAGAGAGGGTGATAGGGAAGGGATAGTGATAGAGAAGACATGAGTTGAAGGGAGAGATAGAGGGAAAGCTTCATTTTTTACAAGTCTGCTTTTCTGCACATTTTTAATAATGCACTGTTGCACACAATACCGACGAACGAGGGCGCTCTGATGTTACATTAGGGTTAGCATCCGCTGAAGCCCGTGTAGTTTAGTGACCAGTGCCTTATGCCTGCATCTCTAGAACTTTTCCTACAACAACTGATACAAAGCACACTAAAGCACATGAGAAAAATGCGTGGTGTTGTTATTTGAATGACTGTCGGAGACCGGGATCGAACCCAGGACCTTTGGTTTTGTAGTCAACGTGTTAACTACTTCAGCCAACGCTGTAGTAGATAACGCACAAATAAATGTCAAATATGCGGTTAAAACATGGCTACTACTAAAAATGGTTATCAGCGAACTTTTATTGCATTTAAATTAAAGTATGCTCGTGTGGGCGCAAAAGTGGGCGTGGGTGAAAAAAATTAGGCTATAATTCAATCCAGATTCCCAGATAAATGTAATGAGAATTTCAGGAAGATCGGTCAAGAGGTCTGGTCTCCTATAAGGTACAAACAAACAAAAAAACAAAGACATTCCGTTTTATATACGAGTATATAGAAGATATAAACTGATAAATTTAATACGTAATCAATTAAGTATTTAAAAATTATCATCCTGTTCTACGATTTCGATTGCTCATATAGAATTAAAAGGGCGGAATATGAAGGAGTGCCTAGGGCGGTAGCAGCCCTAAATTGGCTACTGTCTAGCAATAGTCGTTTTAAAATATTTTATCCGAGAAATGTGTGCCAAAAGTTCGAATATTCGATATTATTATCGAATGGTATGGTCCGGCGGATTATCATATACAACGAGGTTTCACGATGTAGATATTTCGTGAGCCCATTATTGGTTTGGAGCATATGCCAAAAAGTCGGAATGTAGAAAAACTACAAAGAAGGTTTACATGAAGTTTTCTCAAAGTATACGCGATAGAATTTGTTTGTACATATACTCACCAATGCTTCCGACACATGTTTGGAAGATATTTGTAAATTTTAGTGAACTTTGATGAATAAAGTTAGAAGTTAATATTACTTTATTGTAAAATTAAAAATACGTTTTGTGCCGCATACACCAATTTTCTTAATTTATTTTCAAAAAGTAGCTTTTTGTGCTCCATACTTATACTTTGCTTTGTTTTTGTTTTCATGACAGCTTACATTTAATTTTAATATATATATTAATAATTAATATACATACATACATATCTATACATAAAAAGGTATTAGAGAAGAGAAAAAGTATCAAAGTCGAGCCCTAACCGCAAAAATAACGTAACTGATATATTTTTCGAAATTGAATTTTTGATGCAGTTTCGAACACGTCATCTGCATCACATTAATTTGAAAATTATAATGGTCACATTTCAGTTTAATCTGCTAAAAATGTGATCGACAAAATTAACGTAACTAACAAAACAAAATCTATTTATAAGAATAATCAACTTAAAACTTATCTATAACTTGCATAATGTCATTAGTAGGCTAAATTTGAGTTTTCATTATAAAAATTTTATCAAATCATAAAAAAGTAAGAATAACTTGTCCTGTAAAATTTGCTTTTGAGGGTTATGTTATTTTCGCGGCTATAATAATAATATCCAGAACTGTTAATATTGTTAAGAGCTAATATAACAATAGTGCAAAAATAAAAAGAACTAATAAATGGAAATTACTTGTTTACTTCAAATAAACATTAAAAAGCTATCAAACTTTTTTATATGAAAATGTGGTTCCCATATATAAAAATATTTTACTTGTTGTGATTCGTTTTGAATTTGAAGCTTTCACTACTATAGGTTTCAAGATAGCATATTATTATTAATTACACTAATTATTAACTTGACAGCACCCGGTCAAAAAATACTTGTGTGGCAACACTCTATTCTTGAATAGCTGTTGTTGCTTTTTACATTTATTTTCTTTACATACTCTTACAACTACAATTTGAAGCTGAAAAAAAGTCAGCCAATGTAGTAATGATAAAGTAAGAAAATAAAAAACATGTTGATTATTGAGTTCTTGTTTCAACTTTGTTATTTGTTGAGCTTCTCATTTGCTTAAATGAAAGTTTAACATATTAACTCTAGTTGTTTTAAGAAATTTTTGGGTAAAGGTTCCCTGATGATCTGCATTAGCAACAGTGAAATGCGCATAGGATCCAGCTAAACCCCTCAATAATCAATTTCAATGTATTTTTATTAAAAAAATATTTTACTTAATAAGTAAAATAATAATTTGGGATTACTAGTGCGTTAAAAAATTTTAAACTCAAATTGTAATAATTCCCACAAAAAACACTAATTATTATTAATTACTTTGTATGGGGAGTACCCCTTCCTCCGGACCTAACCAGCCAGTTTTTCATCCAACTTTGTGTGCTGTCTTGAAATTAGATGTTTTTTCTTAACAGTTGCCGTTGAATTTTTCTTACGGCACTTTCTTTTTTTATTATTAATTTCTTATAGAACTGAAGACAAACAAGAGTTAACTTTACTTCTCATGTTTTTGTATGAATAATTTAACGCCAACGCCAAGCTGTGGCATGTACAGCAAAACAATACTTGTTAAACCTTAAAATAGTTGAAATGGAGCAAAATGAATGCTAAATATCTCAGAAAGCATAATTAATTTCGCGAAACATGTTTTGCGTTCAGAAAGGAGATATTCAAAATATATATACCCCATACCTAACTAATTTTTTTAAATGTTCGGTGGGTCAAACCAATAATGGGCTGACGATTTGTTAAATTTACATTTTTTACGTGAATAAACAAACCCCAGAAAACAATCCATTCAATTGGGTTTATTGATGAAAAATTATTCATACAGACGGTAAAAAGCGAGACCATCCACTTATTACATTTAAAATTATACAGTTATCGGCAAATGTAACATAATGCTCTGTAAATTCACACTTACACAAGCTTACTAACACAAACACAATCCCTCGTTTTATAGGTAATGGCAACGCATAGTCAGTCGAACAAAACAGGAAATAGAAATTGTAATAAACGTTATAATAATGTGTTAATACCACAAATCCATAATAATATTATCAAAAATTAATGAGAACACTAACACACAGCCAAACTTACATACATACATTTACATACAAACGTTCACAATGTAAGACAAAGGAGCAAAGAGCAATAACTAATAGAATTTTTTATAATTGCAATGATGAGATACTTACAGACTTACGTACGGTCCACGCAATGCAGGCATATCACGACGTCGATTTAATGGGGGCGACAAGGATAATGACAAAAAATCCTGCTGTGCCTTATCCTCATCCACTAGACTGGATGGAGTGCTGTAAATGCGAGTTGTTGGCAAATATCCAATTTGTTGTAGGAAATCATCACGATGTGATAGTTTTGTTGTCGACTGTGACGACGTAAGTGGTGCATAGAGAGGAGGAGGAAAGAAGGGTACAGCTGAGTTGGCAGAGGCGACGGAATGTTTGACCGCAGACGAAGAAATTCCCATAAAATTGTTATAAAAAGCACCACTTGCAGCTAAATGCTGATGCAGGGCCGTGTGGGTGGCATGGTGAAGATGATTTTGATGTAAGTGTGAGGTATGTTGGGGATGATAGTGGGCAAAGTGAGGAGTCTGTTGGGATTGCTGTTGCAAGTGGTGGTGATAGTGGTGATGATGGGAAGAAGTCGCTGGAAAATGAGACAGATACGAAGCTGCTGATATGGGTGGTCCACCTAAAGATGTCTGCGATTGGCTGTTAACGTGTCCCGAAGCAGTGGTAGAAACAGCAATAATTTTGTCATCAAAACTTCTGCGAAAAGTAAAACCTTTCATACTTGGATAATTTCGGTGTGTAAGTGGTGATGTGCCAAGGTCGATTGATGCGGCAGGTCCCAGCATTTTTATAGTACTTAAATAGTTTGATCCTGAGCTGGTTTGTGCCTGCGTACTAACAGTCGCAGATACGACTATTGAAGTTAAAGTAGCACTACCAGCTGTGTAAGAAGCCATTGAGGCTCCAATGGAAGCATTTTGTAAAGGACTCAAAGTTTTCGATTTACTCGAGCTAAGCATCATATTTAAAGCTGGTGATGTGCGTTCGGCATATAAAAGGGGGCTACCGGTACCTGCGCCAGTAGCTACAGCGCCATAAATGCAGGATGACGAAGCCAAACCGTTCGTTAGATTTGCTGTTATGCCACCTATAGTGGGACTGCAGCGTCCTCCACTACCACTACCACTGCCGGGGGTACAGCTGTTACTGCTGCCATTGTTATTTGTTATCGTGCAGTTGCTGGAGGTGGTTGCAATGGTGGAGGCCAAAATGGCCAGAGAGACTGCATTAGAAACCGATGGTGGGGATAGTTGGGTTAGAGAGGGTGTCGATGATATTATGGACGATATGCCACTATCACTGCTGCATATTATTGAAGATCCTGTGCCTCCTGTTCCTATCACTGACGACGTCCCTAAGCAGCTATTGTTGACAAAGGACATATTGCCATAGCCTGTTCCTGTTACAGATAAGGCGTTGTGAGTGGGCGACATCAAATGCGCTGAGGTGGATAATTTTGCTATGGAGGCTGTGGCTGGAGTATCATGGAGAAATGTGTTACCCAGTCCAATGTTAGAACTGGTAACGGCAACACTGCCATTAAATGCGCTAATACTGTTAACATTTTTATAAGTGGTCTCCGGTAGACGGACTGCTGCAGCAGCAGCAGCGGCGGCTGCTGTAGTCCCACCTGCTATGGTACTCGACGGTAAAACAGGTGCCAGTTTTGTTATGATTACTTGAGCGCGGCGTGCCCTGAGGAATTGTGCAATGCTGTAGATACTCTATCGTTGTAGTTGTTGCTCTTGTTGTTATCAATTAAATGCTTTAATTTCTCTCGAAATTATTTGTTTTGTTTTTATTTTAATTTTCGTATTTGTTTTTATATTGTCCTACAAACACACGCGAGGAAACAAAGAGAATGAGCGCGATATATTCTCATTTTTAATTAACCGTTATCTTCATGTCTACAGTTTTCTACTCATCAATTTCACTCAATCTCTTTCAGATTATTTATTTTTTATTTGAAATTTTTACCCGACTTGTGAGCTAAGGGATATTAAATTTTTAGCTCATTGAAGTGTATTGTTTTTTGTTTTTTGTAGTGGTGCTTTTGACTATTAGCGTTACTTGCAATATGGCAACGAATTGCTTTTGTTTAACCTGTGTGCATTTTCCATTTTCTTCTTTGGAACTTGAGGTGCTTTTTCTTTATTCTCTTTCAATACTACGCAGCCATTTTTCATCAATTTTTAAATGTACACATGTACATATGTAAGCATGTATGTGTGTGCATATAGAATTTTTCATTTATTGTAAAAAACTTATCTAGTTCGAAATAAGGTGAAATTAAACAGATTGCATTTCGTATTACATTATGCATACATACTTTCAAGAAAATCAGATTTATATTTTTCTTTATAAAATTTATATTTCTTTACTTGTATCTAGGGCATATAGTAAGTAAATTCTAAAAAAAATTTAAAACGTTTAATCTAATACTTTTTTATCTTTCACTTATTGATTAGTCGGCCTAAAAATAGCAATGCATTTTTGTACCACTTAACTTACTAACTTTTATGGGAAAAAACAACTCTATAGGTATACGGAATAACTTATGTATGTTAAATTTAATTTTTTCACTTGTTATAAAATGCAAATAATAAAATAGATATTTTCCTCAATACAATTTGATTTGCTTTTCCGACCGCAACGTTAAACGTGTAGTTTCTTAATCCATACTTCTCGTTATGTGTAATATTTTCCAACTTCGTGTTTGGCGAAGTTGCCGTTAGTTGAATCTACATACATACATATCTAACGTTCACTTTGTTTGTTTGCGCATGTCTTTTGTCAATGTTATGAGTGAAAATTTCTCCGGTTGGGGTTAAGAGTTTACAATACTCATAATAAGTTCAATTGTGATAGACAATTGCAGCAATTAAAAAGCAACTGTAAATTAATAGCGTTGCCACTAGTGGAACAGGAAATTACACAGCTGTAAGTCTAAAATAGTGCAAAACCAAATGAAATAGTGCAAAGAAATTCTAAGAAAAAAAAATGTTTTTTTTTATTTGTTGGTATGCTTTACATTTCAAATTAAAATATAAAACGAGATAATTTTTTTACTATATAAAAAACGTATAAAAAAATTAAATATTCATATACATATAATATAAAATTCACTAATGCACATAAAATATTCTTTAAACCAGGCGTTTGAGAAGAGGGTCCTCTTCTTCTTCTTCTTAATTTAAACCCATTTAAGTAAAGGGTCTGCCTGATAACTTTTTTTTTTAAACAAGGCGCAAAACATCGAGTGTAGCTTCGGCTGTGTGGCACGTAACGCCGTCCTGTTGAAACCAAATGTTGCCAATATCCTCCTCTCCAATTTTTGTGAACAAAAATTCGTTCAACATGGCCCGATAACGATCGCCATTGACTGTAACTGCCACTCCTTGCTCATTGGCCCAATTATGGCTCTGGACCAAAATCCGCACCAAACAGTGACTCGTTTTGGGTGCGTCGGCTTTTCAATGTATGCGTCCGGATTTTCTGTGCCCCAAATGCGACAATTTTGCTTGTTTACATACCCGCCAAGATCAAAATGAGCTTCATCTGAAAAGATGATTTTTTTTGGCAAAATCGGCACCTTCTGTAAGTCGCTCGCAGGCAATATTTCCCAGCGTTGTTCAAGCGTATCCACAACCATATTTGTTCAGCGGAAGGATAAAACTAATTATCTGTCAAATCAGACATGAGCTATGTGTTACCATTCACGAAATAAGCACTAGTTGAAAAAAAACGTTAGATGGCGGACCCTTTAGAAGTAAATGAGCAGAAAATATTCACACAACATCCATCTTTGATTTCGACCTCTTGTATATTTTGAATAAAAAGACACAGCCCGATAAGTTTTTAACAAAGTTATTTATTTACATATGTACGAGTATATGTTTATTATATCTACATATAATAATAACAAAACTTAAAAAATTTTAAAAACACCCGATATGTCAAGAAAAGATGTAATATCTTCGAAAAGGCTGGACCGATTTTTTTCAAGCATAGCTAAGAACACTCTCGTTCAAGTCACCTTTCAAGCAATAAAGAAAAAACTAAATCCAAATCGGTCTGTACGTGGACTCGGACAGACACACTACAAACTTATAACACCTCTTTTTTTGGTCGGGGCTAAAAACTAAAATTTAAAATGTTGCTTAAGCGAAACAAAAACAAATTTTCTAAACAAGGCACGAATTCAGGTGGATAAAACTATTCACACAGCGTGCTGTATTACTTAATTAAATCGTTTTTATAACTTATTCCAACCTTATTAAAATGGAATGAATCAGCAGGTTATGTTACATCAATTCCAATAGCACCCCATTATTTTTCAGAATTTCTTTGAGTTATGATTTACTGGGGATATGACGCTTTTCCACTCGTTTGTCGAATTCATTCGAAAGACTTTTAGTCTGGTTCAAGTCCGGTGATCGCGGTAGAGATAGTAGGGAACCTGGTGAAAAACCGATAATCGAACGCTATTGGCTGAGTTTTTCGGTCGTTCTTATTCCTAATACTTCTTTTCTCGATGCTGTCCAGCACACTTTCCTTTTAGGATGATAGTCAAATAAGTCACTTTTTACATTGCACCGCCGATGAAAACTAAATTCCCCACACCTTCTGCAGTCATACACCCCCACATCATCAGTGCTTCATGGTACTTATAATATTGTTCCTCTCCAATTCCAGTATTTGGCTTGTTTCAATTTTAAATTTGCTTTCAATGGGAATTAGAAAGCTTTCCCAGAAGTCTTCACGCGATGAGAAGTTGAGGAGCTTGAAAAGTAGGTATGAAAATGTTTATACGATACTGTCTACAGTAAATCAGATTCTTTCACTGTTTTGCTAATTTCCACATCATTTTTGTTCAAGTAGCTCTAAAGTATTTTTTCTCAAAAACTTCTGTTATTTTCTTTAGTTTATGGACCGTTTTTCAAAACTGAGCGTTTTAAAAACAATTTGTTAACATAAACTTGGCGCAAAATGTTTTATAACGATACTTTTCAATAGGTGTGTTTTTTACTTTTGTAGTAAAATGCAGTAAATGAGTAGTTACTGCAAAAATTTTAAAATTAACTCTCAAAAAGAGTTATTGCCGCAAAAAGTACGCGAACAGAAAAATAGTAAAAATTAGTAAGATTAAGGAAACAGCTGACTCCAACTCCACATAGTGCTGAAAAATATGTATATGCACTTTTGACTATTCAATTCCTTTTCTTATTGGTACTCGATACAATATTTTTTATAACACGGCCAATCTAAGAATAAATTTTTAATTAATTTTATGTAATATTTGCAATTAATTTCCTTCCGATTTTTCTGATTTGTTGTTGGTTAAATTTATTAATTATTATATGAATGTTTGTTAATGTTACTGACTACCTTAAAAGCCAGATAACCAGATACTTTACAGTTTTACAACTCTGAATAATTAAAGTCATTCACCAAACAAAAGAATGAATAAATTATATTATATTATATTATATTATATTATATTATATTATATTATATTATATTATATTATATTATATTATATTATATTATATTATTTATATTATATTATATTATATTATATTAT